>OW240916.1:60456658-60524158 GCA_933207985.1 Pelobates cultripes
CACACACACACAGACATACTAACAGACCTACTGACAGACACACACACACACACACAGACATAGTGACAGACACACACACACACAGACCTACTGACAGACACACACACACAGTCATACTCACACACACAGACCTACTGACAGACACACACACAGACCTACTGACAGACACACACACACAGTCATACTCACACACACAGACCTACTGACAGACATAAACACACACATACTGACATAATATGCAAACTGTAAAGCCCCCTCTAGTTTCCTACCTTCCCTGGGGTCCAGTGTGCTGCCTTGGGTGGTTGGGAGTTGGGGACTGGCTCTCTTTGCTCAGTCCCCCTCCTCGCTGCCTCCTGCCTCAGCCTTCCTCCTGCGCGGCTCATGATCTCAGAGGGAGGAAGTGACTCACCGACGTCACTTCCTCTCATGCTGCCATAAATCAGGGGGCCTGGTCGTGCTGTTAAAGGGCCACAGCACCCGACCGGTCCCCCTGCTGTAACGTGCTCACCGGGTGGCCCTAAGTGTATTGGCCACCCGATGGGCCCCCATAGAGTATGGGCAGCCGCAATACAAGCATCACGGGCCTATGGGTGGGGAGGGAATTTTTCTTATGCAGGCGATGGGCGGTGGGGCCACGGGGCAGCTGCTTTGGGCCCCCCAGGAGTAACTGGGCCCGGGGCAGCTGCCCCGTTTGCCCCGCGTTAAAGACGGCCCTGTATGAGTGTGGTTACTGTATTGTGGTAGCTGTATGTTTTGACAGTGTATAAGGTGACTGTATACATGATGGACGTGGCAGTCCGTGTGTTTTGTAGATATAGTGATTTGTGTGGCAGTACATGATGTGTGGGAGTGAATGACATGTGGGTACCTGTGGGTGATATGTGTGGGTAGCTGTGACTGATATCTGTGGCAGTGTGTGGGGAGCTGTGAGTGATATGCAGGTAACTATAAGTGATGTGTGTTGCTGTGTGTCGGTAGTTCAGTGTGTTGTGTTATTGAGTGCACTTTAGAATTGTTTTAAAAATTCATTTTCTTTTGCCTCTTCTTACATTTCGCCTGGAGGGCTATGTTCTTAATTCTCTCGAGGTCATAGCCCTAGTCCATGGTGGCCCAACAGGGCTCTGATCATGACCCTACGTCCTGGTAGCCCAGTGGGGCTGTATACAAGTCTCTGATAGCTGGTGGCCCAGTGGGGCTGTGTTCATTGCACTGCTCCCTTGTGGGAGCAAATCCAAATAATTTTTAAAGTGACATTGCTATATAAAACCTCCTCAAGGGGCGGAGCCTGGCAGCGCAACTGAATAGACGCCATTTTCACAGCTCCGAACGCTGAACAGCCTAATCTCTCAAATATCACCCGCATCCGAGTCAAATCGCCTGCACAGAGGGCAGAGTTCGACGTAGCTAACCGCCCAGAATCCGCCAATGCCTTTTTTACATAACCCGGGCAAAAAATACCAGACCCGCGGCACCAAGGCCTACCGCGCCATCAAACACTCTCCGGCAGCCTACGGAGGCCCATTAGACTGGGACGACGCCAACCTTATACCTTTGCTAACAGGTAACATGGGGAGGAAAACTCCGAAACCACCCGCTCCCACTTCCAAGACACAGCAAGACATAAGTCAAATGCTGCAATACACGGCGCCAGCGACAATCTCAGCGGCGCAAGAGGCCTCACTCACCCGGGAGCCTTCACTCGCACAAGACCGCAACGAGACCGCGTATCAAAGCCTGAAACCGATACATATAGAGCCACCAAGCCCAAAGGAGACAGAAGCACCGGCTACAAAACGGGAAATTAGAGAAATGCTCACCGGTCTCCAAAACAACCTCAGGGCAATGTGGGAGGCGGACCTGGCGGCTCTCACGACCGAAGTACAGGCTGTAAAAAGGCGCACACAGACTGCTGAAAGGAATGTGACAGACCTGCAGCAAGGCCTCAAGGAACTGAGCGATAAAGTACAACGTATCCAGACTACACAAGTTGAAATAAACAAGCAGGTGCTCATCCTGGACGACAGGGGCAGGAGAAAGAACATAAAGGTGAGGGGAGTATCAGAGACTATACCCCTAGAAGAATTACCACATTTCATTAGAAGGTTAGTGTCATCACTACTATCAGCAAGAGAGGCTAAATACTTCTCCTTTGATGGGGCGTACCGAATATCCAAATCCCTAAGAGCCCCTGCAACCGCACCAAGAGACATTATTCTCAGGTGTCAAACAATGTCCAACAAATTAAGCCTGCTAGCAACGATAAAAGGGAAGACGCCATACGAATTTGAGAACTGTAAAATCTCGTTCTTCCAAGACCTCAGCAGGGCTACCCTACAGTGGCGGAAAACCATGCAGCCCCTCACGCAGATCTTGCAGAAAGCAGGCCTGACCTACAGATGGGCGACACCGCACACTCTATGGGTCACTAAAGAAGGGAAGTTCTACAAAGCTACGGACCCAGCAGACATCCCCGCACTACTGGCAGCACTGGACTTACAACCACAACGGGGCCTCGAACACGCACCACCGGACACACAGCCTCTACTGGACACTGACTCAGATACGTCCTCATCAGACATTAGAAGAGACGTCAGCACACCCGAGTACCTCAAGTTATAGGGACATTCGATTACCACTGTACGGATCATCTCCTCTGTCTTTCTTCTTTCTTTTTTTTTTTTTTTTTTCTTTTGTCGTTGTTGATCTGTTTCTGTTTCTGCAAATCAACACACAATTACCTAGCTGCACACGGGGCACACATAGCGGCACACACCGCGCTCACAGCACGCTCAGGGACTCTCTCCCCCCATCACACTCAACATGCCAGGGGGAAACGACAAGAGGACAAGGGACCACACATGAGACCCAGAACTTGCAAGCCTCACTGGCATACATCCCACGAGACATCACACATAGAGGGAGTTTAATAACCCATACACTGACTAACTCGTTACAACCCAACAGACTACCACACTATTTAAAACGTGCAACACGATACCCAGCCAGAGCCCACACAAACGTGTCTTCATATGCGATATTTACCCCTGTTTCAGAACAGATTGTAAAATTTATATACCAAGACTTGAATGCAAAATGTTTGTACGTTACATGCTAACATGCACCAAAAATAAAGAATTTTTTAAAAAAAATAAAACCTCCTCAAATTTATATTTTCCTGTTTACTGAGATAGATGATTTTAAAAGACCACTATAGTGCCAGGAAAACATACTCGTTTTCCTGGCCCCCACCCTCAGGGACCCCCTCCCGCCCAGCTCTGGAAGGGGGAAAGGGGTTAAAACTTACCTTTTTCCAGCGCTGGGCGGAGAGCTCTCCTCCTCCGATCCTCCTCTTCTCCTCCCTGTCAGCTTAATGCGCACGCGCGGCAAGAGCTGCGCGCGCTTTCAGCCGATCACATAGGAAAGCGTTCATAATGCTTTCCTATGGACGCTGGCGTGCTCTCACTGTGAAAATCACAGTGAGAAGCACGCAAGCGCCTCTAGCGGCTGTCAATGAGACTTCTCTGAAACTGCTATGTTTATGAAAAAATGGGTTAACCCTAGCTGGACCTGGCACCCAGACCACTTCATTAAGCTGAAGTGGTCTGGGTGCCTAGAGTGGTCCTTTAAGTAGCCAAGTAAAACATGAAAACTGTATTTTTGTGTGTGCGCAGTTCCCTAATCTGTATTTGTAAAAATTTTGGTGTCTGTAGCGGATGGCACTGGGCTGTCCTGCAAATGTCTTTGAAATAATTGCATTTGTGTGATCTGCTAGTTTTCTATGTGTTTTAAAAGCCTTGTATTCTTCTGATTGTTCGGTAGTTTCATTCCCTTAGTTTATTCGAATGAAAATACCGAACAACCAGACCTCCCCTGTGTGAAGTGTGTCCTCAATTACCCGTTGCAACATTGTTGCAAACGGGTAATTGACTAGGAAGTAGCCGTCCTTTGTTCTCGGGGGTGGCCGCCATTCGACAAACGGACACGTGGCGGCGGCCATTTTAAAACTCCCGAACAGCGGTGTTTTGCCGTCGAGTGTCTGGAACTAAAATCGGACACTCAAGTAGGCAAACACCGCTGAGACCTCCACACACCTGGTCCGTTCGGTTCCAAACTACCGAACGGCCCCTCGTTCGGTAGATAGAAAATACCGAACAAGGGGATTCAGGCGAACCCTCCCTAGCCTCTATAGCTAGAGGCTTTCGTGTATTTTGTTCCCTTATGCCAGGACCGACCGCAGGGCCCATTCGTATGGAACCTTATTCGGCTATCTCAGTTAGTGCGGTCGGTCATTTTATTCCCTCCATACATTTCCCGAACCCCTGGTCTGATCTGGATGATTTTTGGATATGTTGTTTCCCCAGATCAGGGGTATCCGGGGATGTAGGATTTAAAGAGGTACCCCTACGTTTAGGGGTACATCCAGAAACGGGGGGAATTGCTGTACTGGATAAGGGGATTATGATGCTGGCTGAGGGGAGATGTGTGGGAGGTTACCAGGACAGGATTGGCTACTGTAATAATTACTGTAAATCCCTCCCTTGCATGGGAGCATGCTTTATAAGGAGACTGTGGATTAAAGCTTTGAGTTCTGCTCCTGAAACTGTGTGTCGTCCAGTTATTGGGATTGCTGTGGGGATATTGCTGTTGTTTTACCTGCTGGAAATCTTGCCTGTGGATTTATCATTTACCTTGTTCCTGAGCCTCACTTGGATTATAAGCGGAGATAACCTGGGGAATATTGCATCTCCGCTACATTGGTTGGCAGCGCTGGGATCCAGACTCACAAGGGAACAAGGACTAATGGAATACGGATGGAGAGTGATTATGCCAAGCTTAAAAGATCCACGCTAAAAGATCTCCTGGAAGCGAAAGGTATTGCAGCCAGCAACAAAAAGAAAGCAACCCTCATTGCAGAAGTAATGGCTGAATACCAGCAGGAGGACAGGGTAATCCCTGAGCAGCAGAGTGCAGCAGATGGAGCGGAAAAAGAAGAGTTCCGGAGAGAGGTGCAGTTCAGGCTGTCCTTTTATGGAGAGAATCCAACAACGGATATTATATCCAGGACAATGACAGAGGTACAGGAGTTTATACTGCGTCAAAGGCCACTACAGCAGCTGGAGAGGAATGCTACCACAGCTACCATCACACAGGGTAAGACAAAAATTCCTTACCAAGCCTTTAAAACGTATGTAGAAGCAGAGGAAGATATAGATGCTTTTCTCCAAGACTTTGAAAGGCTGTGTGCATTGCATAGTATTAGCCCAGACGAGTGGGTGCCTATTTTAGCAGGGAAGCTCACAGCTGCTGAAGCCTATAGAACGGTACCTGATGAGGAAATTCGGAATTACCGCAGAGTAAAAGAAGTGATCCTGGCCCGATATGCAATCACGCCAGAGGCATATCGGCGGCGGTTTAGAGACCTAAAGAGAAATGATAAGGACTCTCATGTGGAATGGGCTTGCAAGTTGCATCGGGCCGCTCTGGGGTGGGTACAGTCCAATAAGGCTCGGTCCATGGAGGACCTATTACAAATGGTGTTGTTGGAGCAATTTTATGAGGGGGTAACCGGTGATGTCCAGGAATGGGTGAGGGACAGAAACCCTACCTCCCTCACCGAAGCTGCCAGGAAGGCAGATGAGTACTTGGATGCACGCAGGCAGCAGAAACCTGCAGCCCCAAAAGCCATTTTTAAAACATTTGGGGGAAACAGCTACAACCCAGCTCCACCGAGGCAACTGCCACCACCACCACCACCCGCTGCACAGCCACGTTTTCGCCAGCCCGCTTCTGGCCCCTGTCATCACTGCCAGAAGTGGGGACATTATAAAAGGGAATGTCCCCAGCTGAGGGATCGTTCTACCTGGATTCGCCCTGGCCCACCACCACCGCCAAGAGCAGCCGCCGCCCATCACTACCAAGATATAGTGGCCACACCATATGGGTCAGCCGTTCCCATAACAACTGTGGAACAGTGGGAAGTACTGCATGAGGCGGATCCAGTCCAGGCCAATGCTGATAACAGACAGTACTTGGCAGACCGTATACCTGGAGGGTAAAAGCGGTACAGGGACTACGTGATTCGGGGGCTACTATCACCTTGGTAAAAAGTCACCTGGTGTCGGATCAAGCGAGACTGAGTAAAACTGTGGCTGTAGGTAGCCGGTACACTGCTCCCCCGGCTACCTACAGCAAGGGTACATTTACATTGGGGAGCGGGGGCAGGACATGTGGAGGTGGGGTTGATGCCGCAGTTACCGGCGGAGGTATTGTTGGGGAACGATCTGGGGAGGCTCACGTCTGCTTTTGAGCCCCAGACGTCCACCACAGGAGAAGCTCACCCTGTGGTCACCCGTCAACAGGCCCGCACCCAGGACTACAACACACTTCCGGAGGTTCAGGTAAGAGACCCTTCCCCTTCCCTTGACTGTTCCCCTGGGCCCCTCCTAACGAATTTGCAGCGGAGGTGACTGACCCCACCTTGCAGGTGTATAGGGACAAGGTGACAGCAGACCCGCCTGGGGGAGAGGGGGAGAGATTTGTCTGGGACAAGCAGCTTTTGTACAGGGAGACAGACAAGCAGATTGAGGGGTCAGACCCAATAGTGATGAGGCAGCTAGTGGTGCCGCAGCGGTACCGTGCAGAGCTACTCCGGATAGCGCACGATATCCCGCTATCCGGACATCTAGGGGTCAGTCGCACTAGGTACCGACTGACCCAAAGTTTCTTCTGGCCAGGGATCAGCCAGGAGGTACGCAGGTATTGCACCACCTGCGATACCTGCCAAAGGGTAGGGAAAAGGGGAGACCGGAGGAAGGCGAAACTACACCCCTTGCCAATAATTGAGGAACCTTTTAGCCGAATAGCGGTAGACTTGATAGGTCCCCTCAAGAAAGCTAGCCCGTCAGGCAAAAGGTACATTTTAACGGTAGTAGACTATGCTACTAGATATCCAGAGGCAGTGGCTCTGACCAACATTCACGCTGAAACGGTCGCGGATGCCCTCATGCAGATATTCTCCCGGTTGGGATTACCCAGGGAGATTATCTCGGATCAGGGTACCCAATTTACCGCAGAATTCACCCAACACCTCTGGAGGATCTGTGGCATTAAGCCTATTATCAGTGCCCCTTACCACCCCCAGACTAATGGGCTCTGCGAACGGTTCAATGGTACATTGAAACAAATGCTCCGAACCTTCGCAGAGACCCACAAGGACTGGGAGCGGTTCCTGCCGCATCTCCTATTCGCTTACCGGGAGGTGCCGCAGGAATCCACGGGGTTTTCCCCGTTTGAACTGCTGTTTGGGAGGAGGGTCAGAGGCCCCTTAGATCTTATAAGAGAGCATTGGGAGGGAGATCGGAGCGCAGATGGCACTCCCATCATACCATATGTGTTGGCCCTCCGAGACCGCCTGGAAGCCTTAACTAGGACGGTAAGGGAAAACCTTCAGGCGGCACAGACCCGCCAGCGCACATGGTATGACCGGGGAGCCAGGGACCGTAGCTTTCAGGTCGGGCAGAAAGTGCTAATTTTAAAGCCTGTCCGACATGACAAGCTACAGGCCGCCTGGCAGGGACCTTATAGGGTGGTGGAACAGAGATGTGACACCACCTATATAATTGGCCCCTGCACAGGGACGGGAGGGCGACGCATGCTCCATGTGAACATGATGAAGCCCTACCAAGAGCGCTCCGAGGAGGTAACCGCCATATGTGCGCCCAATTCTGACGAGTTTGACAGCTTACCACTCCCAGATCTGCTGGAAGATGGGCAGTTGTCTGGGGATTTAGGGGAAGTCACACTGGGAGACCGGCTGAGCCCGCAGGAGCGCATCGAGGTACAGCAGCTGTTGGAGGAGAAACGAGACACGTTCTCTAATGTACCTGGGTACACCCCTCTGGCCACTCACCGGGTAGAGACCCCAGGGCAACTACCGATGCGCCAGACCCCCTACCGCATCCCGGAAGCGGTAAGGGAAAACATGCGCAAGGAGATCAATGAGATGCCCAACTGGGGGTGATTGAGCCCTCAGATAGTCCCTGGGCTTCTCCGGTAGTGCTCGTACCGAAGCGGGACGGTACGACCCGCTTCTGCGTAGACTACCGGAGATTAAACGAGAAAACTGTGTCCGATGCATACCCTATGCCACGGATAGATGAGCTACTGGACAGAATGGCCAGGGGTCAATACCTCACTACCATTGACTTATGTAAGGGGTATTGGCAAATCCCCCTGGCCCCAGAGGCCATCCCGAAGTCGGCCTTTGTCACCCCATTTGGCTTGTACCAGTTTAAGGTCATGCCATTTGGGATGAAAAACGCCCCAGCTACTTTCCAGAGGATGGTAGACCGACTCCTGGATGGGTTCCAAGACTATACCTGTGCATACCTGGACGATATTGCCATTTTTAGCAATACGTGGCAGGAGCACTTGGCCCATATAGGAGCGGTTCTAGACAGGATTAAGGAAGCTGGTTTGACATTGAAACCGGCCAAGTGCAGTATAGGGATGGCCGAGGTGCAGCACCTCGGACATAGGGTGGGGTGCGGCAAACAGAAGCCCGAACCAGCCAAAGTAGAAGCCGTGGCCCTGTGGCCCACCCCTAGCACTAAAACCCAGGTGTTAGCCTTTCTAGGGACCGCTGGGTATTACAGAAAGTTTGTCCCTAACTACAGCGCCCTCGCCAAGCCCCTCACTGACCTTACCCGGAAGAATTTGGCCCGCCAGGTGACCTGGACCCCGGAGTGTGAGCAGGCATTCCAACATCTGAAAAATGCACTGATAAATGCTCCTGTCTTGGCAGCTCCCAATCCAACTAAACGTTTTCTTGTTCACACAGACGCTCTATGTTTGGATTGGGAGCAATACTGAGCCAAGTCGGAGCCCATGGCGGAGAACACCCCGTGGCTTACATCAGTCGCAAGCTGTTACCCCGAGAAGTAAGCTACGCCGCCATCGAGAAGGAATGCCTGGCTGTGGTGTGGGCCTTAAAGAAACTGCAGCCGTGTCTATATGGACAGCCCTTTTCCTTACTCACGGATCACAACCCGCTGGTATGGCTAAACCGGGTGGCTGGGGACAATGCCAGGCTGCTGCGCTGGAGTTTGGCGCTGCAGCCTTTTGACTTTAATATTCAGTACCGCCCGGGTAAACAGAATGGGAATGCCGACGGGTTGTCGAGACAAACTGACCTGGAAAAATGATCCGTGAGTCCCCGGACATCCCCAAGCCGATCCGTGTTGGATCAGACTGTGTATGCCGGCTTGTGGGCAAGGGGGAGCAGTGTAGCGGATGGCACTGGGCTGTCCTGCAAATGTCTTTGAAATAATTGCATTCGTGTGATCTGCTAGTTTTCTATGTGTTTTAAAAGCCTTGTATTCTTCTGATTGTTTGGTAGTTTCATTCCCTTAGTTTATTCGAATGAAAATACCAAACAACCAGACCTCCCCTGTGTGAAGTGTGTCCTCAATTACCTGTTGCAACATTGATGCGAACGGGTAATTGACTAGGAAGTAGCCGTCCTTTGTTCTCGTTGGGTGGCCGCCATTCGACAAACGAACACGTGGCGGCGGCCATTTTAAAACTCCTGAACAGCGGTGTTTTGCCGTCAAGTGTCTGGAACTAAAATCGGACACTCGAGTAGGCGAACACCGCTGAGACCTCCACACACCTGGTCCGTTCGGTTCCAAACTACCGAACGGCCCCTCGTTCGGTAGATAGAAAATACCGAACGAGGGGATTCAGGCGAACCCTCCCTAGCCTCTATAGCTAGAGGCTTTCGTGTATTTTGTTCCCTTATACCAGGACCGACCGCAGGGCCCATTCGTATGGAACCTTATTCGGCTATCTCAGTTAGTGCGGTCGGTCATTTTATTCCCTCCATACATTTCCCGAACCCCTGGTCTGATCTGGTTGATTTTTGGATATGTTGTTTCCCCAGATCAGGGGTATCCGGGGATGTAGGATTTAAAGAGGTTTAGGGGTACATCTAGAAACGAGGGGAATTACTGTACTGGATAAGGGGATTATGATGCTGGCTGAGGGGAGGAGATGTGTGGGAGGTTACCAGGACAGGATTGGCTACTGTAATAATTACTGTAAATCCCTCCCTTGCATGGGAGCATGCTTTATAAGGAGACTGTGGGATTGGGATTGCTGTGGGGATATTGCTGTTGTTTTACCTGCTGGAAATCTTGCCTGTGGATTTATCATTTACCTTGTTCCTGAGCCTCACTTGGATTATAAGCGGAGATAACCTGGGGAATATTGCATCTCCGCTACAGTGTCTATGTCAGCACCATGGCTGAGAAATGCATGTTCACGGCTGAGAAATGCATGGGTTTTTTTATGTACGTTTGGAATGTAGGCTAGATTCTTTTTGGGTTGAGCACCCTGCCCCCCAGTTTCAGATGCTCCTTTGGAATTGACCATAGGAAAGTATAAACTCGAGGAGGCTTTGGATAGCAATGCCACTTTAATAATAATTTGTATTTGGCATAGAGTAGATATATGATATGCATTGTGAGTATATACATCAAAGCATTTTCATTGTTTGGTTTTGATACTGTATTTTTTGAATTGTGTTTTTCATTATATTAATTTTGCATCATACATATTCACAATGCTTTTACAATAGATGAACACACTTTAGCTCATGTTTGAACGGCAAAGACACTTCATTAACTTAGACAGAGTATGATGTAGTTAAGTAACTGGATTCAGTAATAGGTCCACTGGAACACAGAGGTTTTTCACTATCAACGATAGTCAGGAACCAAAAAAAAGTTTTGTTTTTTTTAACCATTATTATTTAAACAATAAAGCCTTTTTTTTTGTTTTTTGTTCCTCACTATCTTTGATAGTGAAAAACATCTCTTAGTGGATGAAGTGCCTTTACAGTTCAGAGCCGACGTCTAATAGGCTCTAAAAATAAGTTCTCCAATTAACTACACTACCTTATTGTTACACTATGCTGTTTTTGTTTCGGATGTACGTCTTCATGGTCCCAGGGCCGTTCCTTTGTGTGTCCCAGATCATCTGAACCATCAGGGTGGTTCCTCTAAGACACTCAACTCAGCTGGTAGAGTCAATATAAATAGGGAAGGGGAGGAAAGGGTAAAGATGAGCAAAGATTGTATGGACTTATTGGGCGCAAGGCCTTGCAGTGAAAATGGTCATCTTCAGGCTCCAGAACCTCCAGCAGACTTCTCCATATCTACATGTAAAGCTAAAATATTATACAGTTTAGTCATGCATAGCCTTTGCATTAATGCGATAAACATATTAATTTTATGGTAGCTTTATAACCTTTCCAATTTGCAAATTTCAACTCTGAATACTACCATACATGTGTCATAATCAGCCATGGGTTGTTTTGCATTTGCGGGTACAGTAAAAGATTGTACATCTGTAGTGATTCATGTTATTTGAGCCTATGCAGAACATGGTCTCTTGTGTCTGTAGACATTATGAGGGCTGTTGCTTATACCAGGTTTAAAGGTATGTAGGGGTTACAGTGTTTCTCCTCTTTTCCAATGCAGATTGCTGTATTAGTTCTTGACAAATTTAGGTCAGGGCTTCCCAAACATTTATGGTCCGAGACCCACTTTTGAAAACTGTAATTTTCCAAGACCCATTTGCTTTTAATGCATATTTTAAAAATGAACACAACGGCAATCTGCTTTAAAGGCATACAATTGGCACACCATAGCAATCCACTCTATATGCATACAATTGGCACACCAAGGCAATCAGTTTTAGACGCATAAAATTGGCACACCTTGGCAATCAGCTTTAGAGATATACAATTGGCAAACCATGGCAATCAGTTTTAGAGGTATAAAATTGGCACATCATGGCAATCAGCTTTAGATGAATAAACTTGGCACGTCATGGCAATCACTTTTAGATGCATAAACTTGGCACATCATGGCAATCAGCTTTAGAGGCATACAATTGCCACACCATGGCAAACAGTCTTAGATGCATAAAATTGGCACACCATGGCCATCAGTTTTAAAGGCATACAACTGGCACACCATGGCAAACAGTCTTAGATGCATAAAGTTGGCAGATCATGGCAGCTTTAGAGGCATACAATTGGCACACCATGACAATCAGCTTTAAAGGCATACCATTGGCACACCATGACAATAAGCTTTAGGTGCATAACATTGGCACACAATGGCAATCAACTTTAGATGTATATAATTGGCACACAATGGCAATCAGCTTTAGAGGCATTCATTTGGCACACTAGGGCAATCAGCTTTAGATGCATACAATTGGCACACCATGGCAATCAGTTTTAGATGCATATAATTGGCATATCATGGCCGTTTTAGAGGCAAAAACTTGGCACATCATGGCAATCTGTTTTAGAGGCATACAACTGCTTGCTCACAGACTTAGTCAGAATCAGAAGTGCTGTGTCCCGCTCTTTCATCCAGGCACCTCCCGTTGATTATCCGAGTGGTGGAACTAATGTAGAGAGGTCCCTGGAGCAAGTATGTTTTCTGAGCCCCCCTCTGGTGCAAGTGTCGCCAAAAGGTAGATCCCAATCTGTCGGAGAACTTCAACAATGCTATGCCAGCTGGGGATCTACCATTTGCGCATCATTGCAGGGTTATTTTTGTGAGCAGTGTTTGAGCTTTTGAATGTAAGCATGTTTTTGTATTAAGTATATGTGTGCATGTATGGGAGTAATTGTAGGTACTGTTGCCATTGGAATGTAGTGGTGTACTTGTTCATAATGTTTGCGTCTGAATGCAGGGGTGTTTGTAGGTAGTGATGGACTTAAAATGCAAGTGTGCTTTTTGTGTGTAGTGTTGGTGTTTGAATGAAGGGGTGTTTTTATATAATTTTAGTGTATTAAAACCAGGGTGTGTTTGTATGTAATGTTTGTGTTTGATTGCTGTGCATTGAAGTGGATGCAGTGTGTGTGTGTGTGTGTAGTGGATGCAGTATGTGAATATTGTGTATATAAAATATACATATACACAATGTGTGTTTGAATGTAAGCATGTTTTTGTATGGAGTATGTGTGTGAATGTTTTTTGTTTTTTTAATTTCAAAGTTTCTTTTGGTACATAAAACAACAATAAACAATTGTTACATTTGTTGACAAAAGTATGAGTGTGAATGTTGGTGTTTAAATGCAGGTGTGCATTTGTGTGCAGTGTTACACATACACACATACACACACAAATACACACACTGACACAGCGATACACACAGACACACACACAATGACACCTAGTTTCCCACACACAGAAACATAGACACTCATGTACCCAGATACACACTGACTACACACTGGCACAAAAGGACAGACAGGTACACATGCACACAGAGACAGGAGGTGAGGGTGACAGTGTGGGAGGGAGTGTGTGTGCTGGTGACAGTGTGCGAGAGCAGTGTGTGAAAGGGTTACAGTGTGGGCGGCAGAGGGAAAAAAGGCTACAGTGGGGGGGCAGGGGGAAAGATGGCTACAGTAGGGGAGGTCAGGGAGAGGAAGGGTTACAGTGGGTGGGTTAGGGAGAGAAAGGGTTAGAGTGGGGGCAGGGAGAGAAAGGGTTACAGTGTGGGGAGGCGGCAGGGAGAGAAGGGATTACAGTGTAAGGAGAGGGACAGGGAGAGAAGGGATTACAGTGTTGGGAGGGGGGCAGGGAAAGAAGGGGTTACAGTGTGGGGAGAGGAGCAGGGAGAGAATGGGTTACAGTGTGGCAAGAGGGGCAGTGAGAGAAGGGGTTACAGTATGGGGAGAGGGGCACGAGAGTAGGGGTTACAGTGTGGGGAGAGGGGCACGGAGAGAAGGGGTTACAGTGTGGGGAGAGGGGCAGGGAGAGAAGGGGTTACAGTATGGGGAGAGGGGCATGAGAGCAGGGGTTACAGTGTGGGGAGAGGGACAGGTAGAGAAGGGGCAGGGCCGTCTTTAATTTAGATTGGACTCTGGGCGAGCATTTACTTGGGCCCCCTGACTACGTCTAGATACACACAAATACACTACCTGACACACATGCAGATACACACTGACCACATATAGATACACACAAGAACATACAGATACACACAGACTACATATAGATACACTGACACACACATAGACACACACACAGATACAAACACTGACATACATGCTGATACAAAGGTACACACACTGACTACTTATAGATACACCGACACACACACTGACACACAGACAGACACACAGATACACAACCTGACACACATGCAGATATACAGATACAAACACTGACACATACAGATACACACACAAATACAAATGGACAACATACAGATACAGAGACACATTCTGACAGACGTACTGACACAGACTCACACACAGACAACCATACTAAAACACACATACACAAAGACATACTGAACCACACAGACACTGATGGACTCTCACACACACAGACATACAGATACACTGACAGACATACTGGCACATATACACACAGACAGACGGACATACTGAAACACACATACACACAGACATTGACAGACATATTGACAAACACAGACATACAGAACCACACTGACAGACTCACACATAGACATACTGACAGACATACACACATTCTGGCACACACACACAGACAGACTGAAACACACATAGACACAGACACTGACAGATATACACACATACAGACATTTTGAAACTCACAGACAGCCATACTGAAACACACATACATACTGAACCACACAGACACTGACAGACTCACAGACACAGACATACTGACACACTGACAGACATACTGGCACACAGACAGACATACTGGCACACAGACAGACATTCTGGCACACAGACAGACAGACATACATGCTGAAACACACATACACACATACAGACAGACAGACATGCTGAAACACACATACAGACATACTGAACCACACAGACACTGACAGACTCTCACACACACAGACATACAGATACACTGACAGACTTGCACTCAAAAGTGTGCAGAGCTGCAGACCTTATGTCACATGAATTCTGGCCAGAGTGTTGCCATGGGTTACCACAGCAACGCTCTGACCAGGTCTAGCGAGATACGTGGTCTGCAGATCTGCACAGACCGGAAATCATGGACACGGTTCCATGAGAAAGACAAGAGACCTGCAGCTTTTCCAAGCTGTTTTTAGATATACCCCAATGAAAAATTTTATAATTTGTTGTGAAGAAATTGGAAAGTGCTCCAAATTGAATTTTTGCCTCCTTTTGGATCAACAGCAGAAACAGATGTGAAAAAGGATGAACTTGATAGATGCAAGTTTATTTTCAGACTATGTAGTGATTATCGCTCTGCTGGGAGAATGGAAGGATGTAGAATTCTGAGGCATATAGTCAGAGTGGTATAGCTTTTCCACATGATACCCACAAACATCAGCTGAGACTGAATTAGGCTTTAATGGGAGACACGCAGTGTATTTATATATCACCTTGTTTAAACAGTAAACATTCACTAGCAAATCACGCAATGTACCCATATCTCTCCATTTGATTTCAGATCACATCCTTCCCACTCTCCAGTTCAATGGCTTTACTTTAAATAGCTGCCTGGTTATCTATTTAAATATCTTAGCCTCCCAGTAGAGTTCAAGTCCTGAGTGTCATTTGAAAGCATTCTTGCTGCTGCCCCTCGGTTAAAGTTTGGTGATTATCCAACAAAAAGGGGAAGAGACATATGTTTAAAGTTTTACCGCGTTGTCACAAAATAAGTAACTAAAATGGGTGTTTCTGAGCTACATAATAAATGTTTGTATGATGCATGGCAGGTCAGGAATAAATACAGTGGGTCCACGGAATGCTCCATCAAGTCCTAAATGGAGAGGGAAGTGGGATGACAAAGCTGCAAAAGAGGCAGCATGTCGTTCCTCAGAAATATTAGGCTGCGATCCTAAAGACTGCCCATGATATTCCTTTCCCTGGGAATCAGGGCGGTTCAGCACTCTGCAGAAGGTGACTCAATCCTTTTATTGGAAACAAAGAAAAAGTTACTATTCCAAATCCATATGCACATTTGAATAACTGGAGTTTTTTTAGTACAACACCAAAGACTATTTAAATGTAAGCCCACCTGCCAGTTCATGGCAAAATCTCTTAGGTGAGCCCTACACTAACAATTCACCTTGCTGTCTTCAGCTAACAGGTACAAATCTCTAATAAGACAGAGAGGGGTATTTATCTAAACCACTACACGCCTATTAATACAAACATGCAAAATTAAGCTCTGCACTCACACTCCCACTACTCCTGGGTGGCTGCAACAACAACAGTACACATCAGCCCCAATACATACAATACAAATTTAGGATAGTGCACAAATAACTATCTTTCTTTAATTGAATATATTGGGGTTGATGTGTACTCTAGTCATTGCTTCTTACTAGGAATAGTGGGAATTTGAGCCAAGGCTTAATTTTCTATGTTTCTATTTGCTTTTGCATTACACAGCCATGTTACATTGCTGACACCCACCCCATGTGTTCCCTATTAAGGGTTGATAAGTGCAGGGCCGGTACAAGGATTTTTGCCGCCCCCTCATATGCTCTGCCCACCATGTGACATCACACCCATATGATCTGCCATATGGGCCAACATCAGTGCTGCACGCAGTGTCTTTTCTCTGAAATTGTGGTGGAATCTCGGTAAAAATAAATTTAGTAGGCCGAGATTACCACGTGGCATGTGTACGTGCATATGCTGACGTATCGATCAGTTGGTTGCACGAGGCAAGATACGATCAGTAGTGTACGGAGCATGTGCAAGAATACAGGATGTAGTATTCCCCTCCTCCATTGTGCTGGACAAGCCATGCGGTCAAGCAGGAAGTTAATTCTTATTTGTAATGATTGGTCAAGAGAATGTGCGGGTGGAGCTTAATATGGGAGGAGTTATGTGCCTATATAGGGAGCCTGCACTATTGTTCAGGGCTCAGAACTTGCTGTATTTTTGGTGACATTAGTCCCTCTGAGTCCCGATCGGTGATCCAATAAAGAATCTCTTCCTTCCTGAAGAAACCTGTGTCCATCCTCTGTGCTTTGCTTCCGTCAGTTTCTCCGGTATCATTTGGTGCATTGGCCGGGAAGCTCATCGTTCAACGGTAGCTGAGAGGCAGAGGCGTGAGACGGTCTATCTTTGCCCACGTTCTCTACGGCTGCACCCCTGAACTTCTGCGTGGACCTCCCTTCGTCTCGGCGCCACTGGTCTGTTGTCCAGGAGATCATCGGCCTCTACGTAAGAAGTGCTGGGGTGTCCCCGTCGATGAGTGTGAACTCAGGTTCAGGAACGAGGAGGTAAGACAACTGCTGTTTTAGACGGCAGACCCACTAGGGGTATACCGATTGTGCGGTAGGCCCAAAAGGGGTTTAAATCTGTGTATGGAATCTGCCCCCTCTGTCGGAGGGAAGGAGCGAAGGCGCACCGCTCGATCGAACGCTCTTTAGTAAGACCGTTTGATCTGGTTAGTCAGGCGGGGTCCTGTGTAAATAGCCCTAGCCGGACACCGGTGTCTTGTCTAGACTAGCGTTCTAGGGTGTATATTACGTTCGCTAGGTCGGAGGGACCGGGAGACTAAGCGGCGCCTGTGTAAATTCGGTTCGCTAGCTCTCAACCTATCTTGGCTAAGTGGGAAGGCGTGTAAATTTGGAACCCACTAGACTTTTGATAGAGTAAATAGACTAGAAGGGCAACTTTGTAAATTTCGCCCTCTAGTTCGCTATATGTGGTGTTTGGGCAGTGTGGCTAACCAAAACGGGTGTATATAGTTTTAGGTAGTCCATTCAAGGTACTGGCCAATAGTTTAGTTGGGATTGTAAATGTGTTAAAGATTGTTAGTAAAGTGTATATCTTGTCAGATAGCGCGAGCTCAGCCGTCTAGCGAGAGTGTTAATAGTGTGTTGCTGTATCATAGTGCACGGTACCATAACCCTGTATATTTACTGACACTGTATATAAGTACTAATCATTGTCGTCTATTGCATGTTTAAAACCGTAACCACTAATAATTGTATTGTGACCTTAAATTGTGCTTTGACCTATGCTAACCGTACTGTAACCGATACTAGTAAAAGACGATGTTACTGGGGTGTGTTATAGACGGGTAATTCATATATAGAGAATTATAGCGTGGGTGACTGTATAGTTTCGCCAAAGGGCATAATATTGATTATTTAGTGACTGGTGTAACAGCTGTGTGTGTACGGGAACTCCCTGAGTGATTAATGTGTTATTGTGTACGTTTCACTCGGTAACTGTACCACGTGGAGCTGTTGCCAGAGGAAACGGGTGTGACTGTTGAATAAGAACGCGTGCATAGTATTCGTTGTCAACGACGTTCCATTGATAAGTATGGGCGCGTCAGAGTCAACGATTTCGGATCCCTTAGGTTGTATGGTAAAGAATTTTAAAAAGGGATTCAAAACATGTGATTTTGGGGTTAAAATGTCTCCTGTACGTTTGGTCACTTTGTGCACTAGGGAGTGGCCTATTTTGGTTGCGGCATGGCCGCCGCGTGGCAGTTTGGATCCAACCCTGGTACAGCGTGTACACGTGGCTGTATCAGGTAGGCCTGAACTTTACGGACAGTTTCCATACATTGATTGTTGGGGGCAGGCCGTAAACGACTCGCCAAAATGGATCCGGATATGCCACGAGGAGCAATGTCGCCTCATGGTGGCCAGGACTTGTTTGTCCACTAGGACTGGTGTTAGGCCCATTTTGGACACGCCCCCTGAGTCCGAGATCCCTTTGCCGCCCCCTTACTTTCCTTTAAGAGGAAGTGACGCGAATGCAGGAAGCTCTGCACCCCTTCCCCTATTGCCCCCATCCACTTCCGCTTCCTCCTCCAGTACAGAATCCACCCCCCCTCGTATTAAAACTCCCCTTCCGGAACCAGGACCAACCCCCATTAGATCTGAATATCCTGATTTGGCGCCACTTCAAACTTCCGGTCAAGCTTCTTCTAGCTCGGCTCGGAGTATACTATTCACTAACTTTTCCCAAAATCAAGTTCCCACATCCTCATGCCCTATTACCTCTCGACCGGAACCTTTAACTGACGCCCCTCCACGTAGCCCCATACTAACCCGACAACTGACCGGTACCCAACAATTAAAACATTATCAGATGCCTCTTCGTCTGAATCCTGGGTCAGCCTATATCGATGCCGCAGGTCAAATGGCACATGCTGACCCAGTCTTCGTATATGTCCCGTTCACGACTACCGATCTCTTGAATTGGAAGACCCACAATTCCTCGTACACTGAGAAACCACAAGCTATGACCGATCTGTTCACCTCGATAGTTCAGACACATAACCCGACATGGGCTGATTGCCAGCAGTTATTAATGACATTGTTCAATAATGAGGAAAGGACAAGGATTAACCAAGCGGCCATTAAGGCGCTAGAGGAGAGAGCCCGTGCTTTAAATCAAGCCAATCCGGCAGCATGGGCCGCAACACATTACCCTAACACCGATCCTGACTGGAATGTAAATGGCGCAGATATGGCTCAACTTAAAGCCTATAGAGATGCTATAATTGCTGGCATGAAAGCCGGAGGGAAGAAAGCTATTAACATGTCGAAGACAGTTGAGGTGATTCAGAAAAGTGATGAAGCGCCCAGTGTCTTTTATGACCGATTATTGGAGGCATACCGCTTGTATACCCCCTTTAATCCGGAAGACGCTGATAATTCCCGAATGGTAAACTCCGCCTTTGTCAGCCAAGCTTACGGAGATATTAAGCGCAAGCTACAGAAATTAGAAGGGTTTGCAGGTATGTCTATCACCCAACTAATGGAGGTAGCGAACAAAGTATATATGAATAGGGAAACAGAAAGTAAGAAAGAGGAAGAGCGCAAGATGCGTAGAAAGGCAGATATGCTAGCGGTAGCGATCGCAGGCGTAGATAGACGGGGCCCAGATAGAGGTGATGGTAGATGGAATAGGGAGCCTTTGAGTAGGAATCAGTGCGCGTACTGCAAGGAAGAAGGGCATTGGAGGAACGAGTGTCCGCAAAGAGAGCAGTATGAGAGAGACTTACCCAGGGCAGGTTACGGAAACTTTAGAGGCAGAGCGAGAGGTAGAGGAGGCCCCGGAGGGAGTAATGGTAATAGAGGGAGTAATGGGAACAGAGGAAGTGTAAGGGAAGATAGGTACTATCCAGCAGCGCAAAGGTCCCGCGATAGAGAAGGTAGGGACTTTGTGGGATTGGCTGACACGGTCATGGAGGACTATTGATACCGACCGGGCTCCATCCCCCTTGGTCGAGCGGAGCCTATGGTCGATGTATCAATAGGGGGAAAAAGGAGTGCGTTCATGATCGACACTGGTGCTGAACATTCGGTGGTGACTAATCAAGTTGCTCCTCCATCTGGAAGAACTATTACTGTAATAGGAGCAACTGGAAGAAGTGCTGAAAAACCGGTTCTTAAAAGTCGACTCTGTACATTGGGAGGCCACGTAGTAAAACATCAATTCCTTTATATGCCTGAGTGTCCAGTCCAATTGCTGGGACGTGATATGCTATCCAAATTACAAGCGCAGATTACGTTCCTACCAAATGGAACAACATCCTTAAAGTTTAATGGACCCTCAGGTATTATGACATTGTCCGTACCAAAGGAAGAAGAGTGGCGACTTTATACAGTGTTGACTAGCCAAAACCCGAGGAGTGATGAATCCTTATTTAACATACCAGGAGTTTGGGCAGAGAACAACCCACCAGGACTGGCCCGCAATATTCCACCTATTAAAATCGAACTAAAACTTGGGGTTTATCCAGTAAGCCTGAGACAATATCATATTCCGCAGAAGGCTAAGAAGAACATCCAATCTTATCTGGATAAGTTCATACGGTATGGTATCCTAAAATTCTGTACTTCCCCCTGGAACACCCCATTGCTGCCTGTTCAAAAGCCCGGTACAGATGAGTATCGACCTGTGCAGGACTTGAGAGCAGTCAATGATGCGGTTGTTAGTATACATCCAGTCGTGCCCAATCCATATAACCTGCTTGCTTTAATTCCGGGCGGGGCTACTTACTTTACAGTCTTAGATCTCAAAGATGCCTTCTTTTGCCTCCGAATTGCCGCAGAAAGCCAATGTATCTTCGCTTTCCAATGGGAAAATGCTGTAACGGGCTCGAAACGCCAAATGACCTGGACAAGATTGCCCCAGGGGTTTAAAAATTCACCTACCCTATTTGGTTCAGCTCTAAGTCAAGATCTACTAGATTTCGAGTCTATCCCAGGAGAGTGTGTATTATTACAATATGTAGATGACTTGTTGATAGCAGCAGTTACAAAGGAAGTATGTCAGCAAGCAACGCACGATCTACTACACATTCTCTGGAAGGCAGGATACAAGGTGTCAAGAAGGAAGGCTCAGTTGTGTTTGCCAACTGTCAAATATCTGGGATTCCATATCTCTGAAGGTCAAAGAATTATGGGGCCAGAGAGAAAAGAAGCTGTGTGCCAAATACCGATACCCAGGAATAGAAGACAAGTGCGAGAATTCTTGGGGGCAGCAGGCTTCTGTAGGATATGGATTCCCAGCTACGCGATACTGGCAAAACCTCTGTATGCAGCTATCAAAGGTACAGAGCACGACCCCTTCTTATGGACTCAAGAACAGCAAACGGCATTCGAAGATGTGAAGAGGGCTTTGATGAGTGCCCCAGCATTAGGTCTACCTGACCACACACGGCCATTCTACCTGTATGTACATGAGCAAAGAAGAATGGCTGTGGGAGTATTGACACAGTACTTGGGATCATGGCAAAGACCTGTTGCCTACATGTCTAAGCAACTGGATGCAGTGGCCAGTGGACTTCCACCTTGTCTAAGAGCCGTAGCTGCAGCCGCCCTGCTAGTAGCTGAAGCCGATAAACTCACTCTGGGTCAAGAACTTTATGTACGAGTTCCACATGCAGTACAGACGTTGTTGGATTACAAAGGAAATCATTGGTTTAGTAACAGCCGTATGACCAAGTATCAAGCAATGTTGTGTGAAAACCCAAGAGTGCATTTAGAGACTGTAAATACCTTAAATCCAGCTACCCTTTTGCCACAACCTACTGAAAGTCAACATGATTGTTTGGAAGTAATGGATGAAGTATTTTCAAGTAGACCAGATCTTCGTGATTTTCCCATCCAGAACCCTGATGTTCAATATTACACCGACGGCAGTAGTTATGTAAAAGAAGGGATCCGCTATGCAGGATATGCAGTAACAACGATAGACAAGGTGATAGAAGCTCGGCCACTGGCAAAAGGAACATCAGCACAAAAGGCAGAATTGATAGCACTGACACGAGCGTTACAATTGGCTGAAGGTTTAAGAGTGAACATCTACACGGACTCCAAGTATGCGTTTTTAACCACTCATGCCCACGGAGCTTTGTATAAAGAAAGAGGACTATTGAATTCAGAAGGCAAAGAAATCAAATACGCAGCTGAGATCCTACAACTATTGGAAGCAGTGTGGGAGCCGAAAGAAGTCGGTATTATACATTGTCGGGCGCATCTGAGAGGAGATGGTGATGTAACCAAAGGGAATCGGATGGCAGATAGTGCAGCTAAGCGTGCTGCTGAATCAGGAAGACAGGAATATGTGGGGCATATAGCTGCTCTTATACCAACTCCACTGTCTCAATGGACTCCAATTTATACAGCTCAAGAAGAGGAGTGGTTAAGGACTGAACCTGGAAAGTATTTGGAGAACAAATGGTATCAGTTAGAAGATGGAAGAATAGTTATTCCAGCATCACTAGCGGTAGAAATTGTCCAAAACTATCATAACGGGACACATTCTGGGAGAGACAGTACAGAAGAATCTCTCAGAAAACATTTCTACATACCAAGATTGTCCAACTTGACTCAGGCCATTGTACGTAGATGTGTAACGTGTGCTAAAAATAATGCAAGACAAGGACCAGTAAAGCCACCAGGAGTCCAGTTTATGGGGGGACTTCCCATGTCCGATTTACAAATTGACTATACAGTGATGCCTAAATCGGGTGGACATCGCTACCTGCTGGTAGTGGTGTGCACCTATTCAGGCTGGGTAGAAGCATGTCCTACTCGTACAGAGAAAGCAGGAGAAGTCGTGAGATTCCTGCTACGAGAAATAATACCCCGATATGGACTACCCTGCTCTATAGGATCGGACAATGGTCCAGCTTTTGTTCATCAGTGCCTACAACAATTGACTCATATGCTTGGTATAAAGTGGAGGCTTCATACGGCATATAGACCCCAGAGTTCTGGTAAGGTAGAGAGAATGAATAGAACTATTAAGAATCAGTTGGCTAAAATGTGTCAGGAAACCCAACTTAAGTGGAACGTTCTCTTGCCCATAGCTCTATTGCGAATCCGTAGTACACCTACCAGAAGGATGGGCCTCTCTCCTTTTGAAATCATGTACGGGCGACCACCTCCCGTGCTTGGTAACTTAAGGGGGGATTTGAGTCAGTTGGGAGAAGGAATTACCCGGCAGCAGGTTGTAGAGTTGGGTAAGACTATGGAGGAGGTACAGAAATGGGTACAAGATAGATTACCTGTGAATATTTATCCCCCAATTCATAGTTACCACCCAGGCGACCAAGTGTGGATTAAAGAGTGGAATAATGTGCCGTTAGGGCCCAAGTGGAGAGGTCCTTATGTTGTTCTTCTGTCTACCCCTACAGCGATAAAAGTAGCCGAAGTGGCTCCGTGGATACATCACTCCAGGGTTAAACCAGCAGCAGCCGATTCCTGGCAAGTTACAGCAAATCCAGAGAATCCCTGCAAGATCCGGTTAAAACGCACGACTCAGTTGGAGTGACGAGGAACCTTGTAGATTACAAATTTTATTGTTTCAGAGACTTGGTAAGTGAGTGAGAAGGCCATAATAAAGCCTGTCCACTCACCAACGAGTGTATAAGTCAGGGAAAGTCTTGAGGGGACCCCTGTGAAGACGAGCAGAACTCCATTCCCTGCAGTCCTTACATCCTGGAAGCTGAGGTGCCTTCACACGGACGAAGACTGAGGATGACGACGAAAGATGTATTTTTAATAATGTTTATTTATGTGTATTTTTATATTCAGGAAGGTAGAGGTACCAACACTCCTAGCTGTGAGGTATGCATTAAGACTACAAGAACAGGTAACCATATATCCCAGACCCTAATTTGGCATTCGCAATATGAGTGTAAAGGAGATGTATCAAGATGTAGATACTTAAATATAGAATATAGTGTGTGTCATTTAGGAGTAGGAGAACCTAAGTGCTTCAGTCCTGAGTATCAACCCCGTACAATTTGGTTGACTCTCAGAAATGGAGATTCTCAGGGGACCCTAATTAATAAGACGGTATTAAAATCCGTATATTCTTCAGGTGCTCTGCTATTTGATGCGTGTAAAGCAATATCAAGTGGTAGAAAGCCGTGGAATGTATGTGGGGATCTTAGATGGGAGAGGACGTATGGGTCTAACGATAAATATATTTGTCCCAGTAGTAAAAATAAATATGTAAGTCCAAGATGCCCAAATAGAGATTATAACTTCTGCCCATATTGGTCTTGTGTGGGGTGGGCGACTTGGGGACAGACAGCAGACAAGGACATGATTGTGACTAAGTTGTCTACTGATCCATATTGTAAGTCTATGGAATGCAATCCAATCCATATACTTATAAATAACCCTGACAAGTTCTTAGATAAATATGGTAATTTATTTGGGTTTCAAATATATGGGACGGGTTTAGACCCTGGGACAATATTGTTTATAGGGATAGAGACTGATACGGTAACCTCCCAAACTCATCAAGTATACCATTCCTTTTATGAAGAGATGAGCATAGATAATAAGATCCCCCATAATGCTAAAAACTTGTTCATTGATTTAGCCGAGAGTATTGCCGGTAGTCTTAATGTTACCAACTGCTATGTGTGTGGAGGTACTAACATGGGAGACCAATGGCCTTGGGAAGCAAAGGAGGTAATGTCCGGTTCTGAGGCAGTTGACCAATTAATATCTACACAAGCCGACTATCATATGAGTGTTAGAGGTAAATCTGAGTGGAGATTGAAGACCTCCATCATAGGTTATGTTTGCATAGCGAGGAAAGGAATGATGTATAATACTTCTGTAGGAGAATTAACTTGTCTAGGGCAAAAAGCTTATGATGATGATACAAAGAATACAACTTGGTGGTCGGCTTCAAATGTCTCAGAACCATCTAACCCGTTTGCAAGATATGCCAATTTAAAGGACGTATGGTTTGATCTATCCATCACATCTAACTGGAGAGCCCCAGCGAATTTGTACTGGATCTGTGGTAAGAAGGCCTATTCGGAGTTACCACAGGACTGGGAAGGGGCATGTGTGTTGGGTATGTTAAAACCATCCTTCTTCTTGTTGCCTATTGAAACAGGTGAGACTTTAGGTGTTAAAGTGTATGATGTGAATCATAGGAAGAAAAGGGGACCCATAGAGATAGGTGCCTGGGAAGATAATGAATGGCCTCCCCAGCGTATTATAGATTATTATGGGCCAGCCACGTGGGCAGAGGATGGTACCTTTGGTTATAGAACCCCTATTTATATGCTCAACCGCATTATAAGGTTACAGGCGGTGGTTGAGATCATTACTAACGAGACATCACAAGCGCTCAATCTTCTAGCGAAGCATAATACCAGGATGAGGACAGCAGTTTACCAAAATAGATTAGCCTTGGATTATCTTTTGGCAGTAGAGGGAGGTGTATGTGGGAAGTTTAACCTGAGCAATTGCTGTCTTCAAATAGATGACGAAGGGCAAGCAATAGCTGAGCTTACTAGCCATATGGTTAAACTAGTGCATGTGCCTACTCAGGTATGGAAAGGGTACAATCCAAGTAGTTGGTTTGGTAGCTGGTATGAGTGGTTTGGAGGGCTTAAGGCAGTGGTAGGTGGAGTCCTACTGATTTTAATGTTGTGTCTACTCCTGCCGTGTCTTATACCCTTAGTAGTTAGGTCTGTGCAAAGCCTGATAGAAAATATAGCAGAGAGGAAGGCTGCTGCACAGATAATGGCAATTTATAAATATAAGGCTCTAGATCAGGGAGAACCAATGCAGGAAGACGAGTGTTGAAGATTCACATCATAGGATAAGTCTGGTCTGGTTCAAAGGTAACTTGTGGTGTATGCAAACCAAGGTTAAGTGATGCCTCAAGTAATTGTAAAATATCAAGAGGCATCAAAGGGGGGAATGTGGTGGAATCTCGGTAAAAATAAATTTAGTAGGCCGAGATTACCACGCATGTGTACGTGCATATGCTGACGTATCGATCAGTTGGTTGCACGAGGCAAGATACGATCAGTAGTGTACGGAGCATGTGCAAGAATACAGGATGTAGTATTCCCCTCCTCCATTGTGCTGGACAAGCCATGCGGTCAAGCAGGAAGTTAATTCTTATTTGTAATGATTGGTCAAGAGAATGTGCGGGTGGAGCTTAATATGGGAGGAGTTATGTGCCTATATAGGGAGCCTGCACTATTGTTCAGGGCTCAGAACTTGCTGTATTTTTGGTGACATTAGTCCCTCTGAGTCCCGATCGGTGATCCAATAAAGAATCTCTTCCTTCCTGAAGAAACCTGTGTCCATCCCTCTGTGCTTTGCTTCCGTCAGTTTCTCCGGTATCAAAATGGCAGTGTGTTTACATTAAAAATCCTGCAGGGACAGGCTATAGACACCATTTAATGTGAGGTGAGCTATAGGTGAACTATACTGTCCCTTTAATGTGAGGTAAATTAAAGATTAGTGCCACTACTTACCACCAGATGAGGACAAGAGGATGATGATGGGCTCAGGCTGCAGTCTGGCTCCACTGGTCTAGTGTAGAACAGATCAACGAACTGGAAGCAGCTCCATTTTTTGGGGCCCCTAACACAGCTCAATGTCTGGGCCTCCAGGGCCTGACCCTGCGTATGCCTACAAGGCCCACCCATAAGTCCACCAACATAGCCCACCTATGAGTCCGCTCACAGGGAGTGGAGTGTATGTGTGTAGGGGATGTGTTGTGTGTTATTGTAGAGGATGTAATGTGTGTGTGTTCTTATGGAATGTAGTGTACAGGGATACTAATTAGTGTAAGGGATGTATTGTGTGTGTGTATAGGGGATGCAATGTGTGTTTGTGTGTCAGGCATGCATTGTGTGTTTCTGGGTGTGTGTAAGAGATGCAAGGGGTGTGTTTCTGTGTATGTATGTAATGTAATGCAGTGTATGTGACTGTATGTGTGTAAGAGATACATTTTGTTTCTGTGTGTGTGTAAGAGAAGCAGTGTGTATCGGAGCTCCCTGTACCCTGGCTGGGTACCTCCGCCAAAGGGCTGCTTCCTAGCTGAAACAGGGAAATGGATAGGCAAGCTGGCTCTCGCTGCATCCCCTGCAAGTTAGAACAGCAGACACAGGGGTTAAACCTCCCTTCCCTCCAGTAACTAGACGAGACACAGTTCTGGAGGTACAAACTCTGACAATCTTTGGAACACACAGCTATTATGCACAGACCCCCGCAGGGGTTCCCCATTCAAAGTAACCCAAAACATAAGCCCGCCCCAGCGTCGCTGTGTCTGGGAGATAATCTAGCTCCCTCTCAGGTCCAGAGGGTAATCTCTCCCACGATCCTCTGTGCCAGAGAGATCATCAAGTTCCCTCTTAGGTCCAGAAAAGTCTACACTAGTTCAAACCCCCCCCCACACACATTTTTAACATTACAAAAGGGGTTAACTGATTGTATGAAAGGACAGAGCTTACAACCTGAGTTACTCTTTGAAGCTGGGGACTGGATTGGAAGCCTGGTTTGCCTCTTAAATAGGAAGTCCTTTGACATGTTAATGCTCCTCAGCTTTCAGGAACAAACAAACCCTTGTGTTTCAATATCATATCCAGAATGGGACAAGCACAATCTTCCAATCCAGCCGAAACATGATTTGCGAACAAGCGGATCCCACAACCAATACATTGCATCTTAGATAGGGAGATCCCCGACATGAGGATCTGAAACAATGCGGGCAAGCGAGTGGGCATGGTACTCAGTGATGGCGGTCCGTCACACATCTCCCCCTTGTCCACCTCCGACAGCCACAGCATGACTCACACGGGTCAGCTCGCTGCTGTCTGGAGTGGACACATAGTCTTTTAGTGACATGCCCACAACAGTACTTGTCCCCGACCAGCTCCTACAATCCGTGGCTCGGGCCGGCGTTGCACCCTGCACCCTCCTCGGTACAGGGTGACTTAAACATAAAGGGCTTTGAGCCCGGGAGGCCATCCATCCCAGGCTCTGGCACCCAGGGATCTCGGAATCCGTAGAACCCCCCGCCCAAACAAAGGTTTCCGGCTTCCTGAGCCTGTAACAGCCTCCAACCAAACAAGTGTGCCCCTCCGGCCATTCCATCACCTGTGTCTCTGCAGTTCTTCTGGTTGGCTGGCTGAGGATGGTGGGAGTGGTTGGCTGAGTTAATCGCGGCTCTGCTTCTCGGGACCTGCTGGAGTCGTGGCTGGCCTCTGGGGAGGAGAGTCGGCTGCGCTCTCCCCCTGGATTTCACGCAGATGCTCAGAGGCCTGCGCCTGCGCCTATGCTCCTACTTACTCCGGCGCCCTGCACAGCTGCCAGGCAACAAGGGTGAGCAGAGGCTACCTGCCCTCTGCCTGGAGGACCTTGCCTCCACATTTATCTGTTCTTGGGGCAGGTAGCCCACGCCTCCACACCAACTTGCTTCTGGGGAAAGGCGAGCAGAGGCTGGCTGCACTCTGCTCGGATGTCGATGTATCCTTAAGGGAATGGGTAACTGCGGCCTCACACTCCCGCCGGGGAACGAGACTGGTTGTCTCCGTTCCTTGGACTTCCCACTGCCGCTGGGGAATGATACCGGCTGTCTCCATTCCCTGGACCTCACACTCCTGCTGAGGAACAAGACCGGTTGTCTCCGTTCCCTGGACTTCACACTGCCACTGGGGAACGAGACCGGCTGTCTCCGTTCCCTGGAACTCACACTGCCGCTGGGGAGGAAGGACAGAACGCTTCTCCCCCTGGACCTCACACTGCTGCTGGGGAACGAGACCGGTTGTCTCCATTCCCTGGACATCACACTCCCACTGGGGAACGAGACCGGTTGTCTCTGTTCCCTGGACCTCACACTGCCGGACGAGACCGGGCCAGCAAAACAGTCACACGTAGTCTCGCTCGAGTTTGCACTACAAGGTAGCCAGGAAAGTCAGGTCTGGCTGCAGCTCGGCTATCTCGGAAAGGTTGAAGCTGCCTTCTCAATGCTCTCGGATGTCCCAGAAGCGGGAGCCGTCGTGGTCTCCGAACGCCATAACCTCAAAAGCCTCCCACAGCAGACCAGGGCCATCAAGTTCTCTCCCTCAGGCCCGACCAACCATGGGTAGCGGGAGGATGCATGCCACCGCAGGGCCCCGTAGGATCCATCCAACTGCACTTCGATCTCGACCAGCCTCTCCATTTCTATCACCAATTCCTCTAATGGCTGGTCTCCCAGGTGCGGCATCCACAGCTCTAGTTGCTCCCATTGGCGCTGGTCGTGGCCTGGGATTAATTGCACCGGAAGCGTTGCATTTCTTCCAGAGATCGATCCGGAGAGCCACCCTCCATTCTGGTATGCTCCTCTCCGGGATGGGGTCATCGCTATAACGCAAAAGATCCTGTAACCTCTGCTGGAGCCTTTCGTCAAAGTGGGATACTGCCCGAAGGTACTGGCCCTCCATATCCCCACTTAATCTCTTACAAGCCCCTTGTGTGTCTCCTACATCCTCCCAACCCCTTTGCGTGTCTTACTCCCCCAAGCCCCTTTGTGTCTTACTCTTTCCAGCTCATTTGTGTGTCTCTTTTCCCCCCAGGCTCCTCTGTGTGTCTCCCTCACAGGCGACTCTGTGTGTCTCTCTCCTGAGCCCATCTGTGTGTCTCTGTCTCTCCTACCAGCCCCTCTGTGCTTCTCTTTCACCCCTTCCTCAGCCTCTCTGTTTGTCTTACACTCCCCCCGTCCCTTAGTGGTCTCATCTCCTCTCCTCTCCCTGTCCTTTAGTGGTCTCATCTTCTCCCCCTGTCCCTTAGTGGTCTTCTCTTCTCCCTCTGTCCCATAGAGGTCTACCCTCCTGTCCCTTAGAGGTCTCTCCTCCTGTCCCTTAGTGTCCTCCCCTCCTGTCCATTAGTGCTCTCCCCTCCTATCCCTTAGTGATCTTTCCTCCCCTCCTGTCCCTCAGTGCTCTCCTCTCTCCACCGGTCCATTAGTGCTCTCCCTTGCCCCCCTGTCCCTTAGTGATATCCCCTCTCCTCCAGTCCATTAGTGCTCTCCCCACCCGTCCCTTAGAGCTCCCCCCTCCTGTCCCTTAGTGATCTCCCCTCCCCTCCTGTCCCTTCGTGCTCTCCTCTCCCTTCCTGTCCTTTGGTGCTCTCTCCTTCCCTCCTGTCCATTAGTGCTCTCCTCGCACTTAGTGACCTTTCCTCCCCTCCTGTCCCTCAGTGCTCTCCCGTGCCCACTGTCCCTTAGTGATATCCCCTCTCCTCCAGTCCATTAATGCTCTCCCCTCCCATCCCTTAGAGCTCCCCCCTCCTGTCCTTTAGTGATCTCCCCTGTCCCTTAGTGCTCTCTCATCCCCTCCCCTCCCTTAGTGTTCCTCTCCCTCCCCCTTAGTGGTCCTCACTATCCCCCAACTCCTTAATGGTCCTCTCTCTTCTCCTCCTCCTCCTCCCCCCCTCTTAGTGGTCCTACCTCTCCCCACCCTTAGTGGTCCTACCTCTCCCCCACCCCCTTAGTGTTCTTCTCCCTACAACTCCCCCTTTAGTGGTCCTCCCTCCCCCCTCAGTGGTTCCCTCCTCCTCCTCCTTCCCCATTGTGCCTCCTACCTATCTTTGTAGTGTGCCTGGGTGGCACAGGCGGCAGACTGTGGTACAGGAGCTTAAGTTTCCTGTACCCGGCCGGACTGACAGGAAGTGCTCCTGTTGGCCCGCCAGGCGCTGTGCGCTTACCTCCTGCTGGGTCACTCAAATCTTGCTCCCTAGGCGACTGCTTAAGTCGCCTATAGGACTCGCCAGCCCCGGATAAGTGTGTAGGAGTTTAGGTAATTACCCATCTCATTAGAGAGGTTTTGCTTTGAGGTTTTACTTTGAGGTGAACTTACACTTAAATTGCCAATGGAGTGATACTTAAAAAACTTCTGTGATTTAAATGTGGATAGGAATTTGGGAGTGTGCAAGTAACTTTTTTCTTTGGTTTTTATAGTATGTATTGGGGCTGATGTAGACATTGCTGCTTTTTTAGAAGTGGTAGTAGGAGCATGAGCACAGGGCTTATTTGTTTCTATTTCAATCCTTTTATTGGCCTGATTCCACTGGGGATGTTTGGCAATACTGCCAAATGTGTGAGATGTGCCAAAAGGAAGGGTTACAAGGTGATCCTTTCTTGTTTTTGTAACTGTGGAAATGGGTGTTAGCAAATCTGGAAAAGCAAATTGCAACATTGAGATGGACAATCTTGAAAGGGGTCTGCTGCTCACTGAGCAGAGTTTAGTGGGCATCTCTAGTGGAGTAGAAGGAGATACGACAACTGGGTAACAGGCACATAGCTGGGTAACAGTTTCATGTGGTAGTGCGGGGGAGGTAATAGGAAGGTTTAGCCAGTGGCGTACACATGATCCATGGGGCCCTGGTGCGTAAAATGATCTGTGCCCCCCCCCCCCGCGCTTACTCAGTATGTACGCCAGTGCATGCAGATACACATACACTTAAAGGACCACTATAGGCACTATAGGCACTCAGATCACTTCTGCTAAATTAAGTGGTCTGGGTGCCAGGTCCCTCTAGTTTTAACCCTGCAGCTATGTTTCACTGAAGGTTAATCCAGCCTCTAGTAGCTGTCTCACTGACAGCCGCTAGAGGTGCTTTCGCAATTCTCACTGTTATAATCACAGTGAGAAGACGCTGGACGTCCATAGGAAAGCATTGAGTAATGCTTTCCTATGGGCGGTTTAAATGCCCGCGCGGCTCTTGTCCCGCATGTGCATTCGGAGCTGAGGGGCATATCGGGGCGGAGAGATCCCCAGGGCCAAGGGAGCCCGACGCTGGAGAAAGGTAAGTGCTGAAGGGGTTTTAACCACACACACACTCTCATGAACAGACACATACACACTAGCTAACAGACACACACATTTACTGACAGGCATACATACACTCTCACTGACAAACACATACTCACTAACCGACACCAAACAGACTCACTAACAGACACACACAAACTAACACACTCAGTAACAGACACACACAGTAACACACTCACTGACACACAAACTAACACACTCACTGACACTCACTAGCAGACACACACTTAATAACAGACACACAACTAACACACACACACACACAAACTAACACACTCACTGACACTCACTAGCAGACACACTCAATAACAGACACACACAAACTTACACACAACTAACACACTCAGTAACAGACACACTGACACACAAAAATTAACACACACACTAACACACATACACACTCACATTTCTTTTTTTTTAATTTAATCCCCCAGCCTTCCTGAGTGCTGAGGGGATTCCAGCTTACCCTGGGGTCCAGTGGTGCTGCTGGGCAGCCGGTCCTGCAGGCGGTCCCTGAGGAAGCTGGGCAGAGAGTGCTCAGGGGAGAATGCTCCCTCGCGCACCTGCCTGGTGACACCACTGCCAGCCTCGGGGGGCCCTGAGGTGGCTATCTCCTGGGCCCCCCAGGAGAAGAGGCTGGCAAACTGGCGTACATGCCGAGTTGCAGCTGCAACTCCTGCGACAGCGGTATGTATGAGTTCAGGGATATAGAAAGTAAGTTGAAAAAATATTACCTGTTCCATGCGCTACAGTAGAATAGCAGCAGGAGATTAGAGAGGTTAATGTGTGGCTGAGGCAGTCAGTATTTCAAAACTGCAGTGATTTACATTGCATGACAAAGTGTGATTAGGACCAGGGCAGATGCAAAGATTTTTGGCTACAAAGGCAAAGATGCATTTAGCCACCATCCACCCCTCACCCACACCGCCCAAAATGCATCTTCACCTCTGTCTTGTAAGCCCCCTTTTATTTTATGACATTCTTTAACTTTGATAGTACACAGTATGACAAACAAGTGTACAGAGACACACAGATGCACACACTGACACACAGATACACACTCTGACACACATGCAAATGCACACATGCAGATCCACAGACACACGTGCAGATACACACACACACAAGCACAGATACATATACTGACAAACATGCAGATACACAGACACATGTATACATACACTGACACACATACAGATACACAGAAACACAGATACCGGTACAGACACTGACACACATCCTTACGCACAGATACTTATTCTGACACACAGATACATACCCTAAGACACAGACACACATATTCACATATTGACACAGATACATACCATGAGAGACAGATACATACCCTGACACACATGCAGATACACAGAGATACACACCCTGTCACACACATACACACCGACACACATGCAGATACACAGACACATAGATACATACCATGACACACTTAAGGATATACACCCTGACACACAGATACACACTTTAAAACACATGCAGATACACATATAAACATGCAGATACATAGACACATATATGTACATATACTGACACACTTAAGGATACATACACTAGCACACATACAGATACCCTGACACATAGATATGCACCCTGACACACATGCAGATACACAGAGACACACACAAACAACTACAGATACATACCACGACAGACATACTGACACACAGACACATACAGTGACACACATACACATACACACACTGACACACATTCAGATACACAGAGATACAGATATACACACTGACACATGCAGATATACAAACATACAGATACACTGACACACAGACATACTGTGTGTGTGAGGGGTGCTCTGTATGTGTGTGAGGGGTGCTGCTTTTTTGTGAGGGGTGCTCTGTGTGTTGAGTGCTGTGTTTGTGAAGGGTGCTGTGTTTGTGAGGGGCACTGTGTTTTTAGGGGTGCTGCTTGTGAGAGGTACCGTGTTTGTGAGGGGTGCTGCGTGTGCGAGGGGTGTGTGCTGTGTTTGTGAAGGGTGCTGTGTGTGTTTGAGGGGTGCTATGTGTAAGAGGTGCTGTGTGTTTGTGAGAGGGTGCCGTGTGTGTGTGTGTGAAGTGTGCTGTATTTGTGAGGGGTGCTCTGTGTGTGTGTTAGGGGTGCTCTGTTTGTTTGTGAGGGGTACTGTGTGTGTGTGAGAGGTGCTGTAAGTATAAGGGGTGTTTTGTGTGTTTGTGACGGGTGCTGTGTGTGAGAGGTGTGCTCTATGTGTGTAAGAGGTGCTGTATTTGTTGAGGGGTGCTCTGTGTGTTTGTGAGGGGTGCAGCGTGTGAGAGTTGCTGTATATGAGGGGTGCTGTGTGTGTGTGAGTAGTGCTGTATTTGTGAGGGGTGCTCTGTGTGTTTGTGAGGGGTGCAGTGTACGGGTGAAGGGTAGTGTGTGTCTGTGTGTGTGTGAGAGAGGTGCTGTGTGTGACAGTGTTGGTATAGGGCCTATATATTGGGGGTTGGGGGTGGGATGGGAGTAAATAAGCATTTTAAAAAAATTATTATTATTAAAACAAAAACTAATACATAAATAAACTTTGTCCCCTCTCCTTATCTTTTCCTCAGGGAGGGGAACATTGCCCTGGTGCTCTGGTGCAGGCCATCTGTCAGTGTCTGTGGGATGTTTTATCTCCCCACTGGCCCATGAAGGCACACAGCAGGGCCGGTGCTTGGATGGCGCTGGCTCTGCATGGGCCAATGGAGAGATCCTGTGATCACCCCTCCCATGGCCATTGCGGCCCCCTGGGTTTTTGCCTGGTTTGCCCGATCACCAGTCCGGGCCGGGCTTTTGCTTGGTTTGCCCGATCACCAGTCTGGGCCTGCAGTTCCCAGCCCATGCGGCCACAATTACCGAAACTTTTTCGCGTACCCCCGGGGCACTGAATTGTACCCCTGGAGGTATGAGTACCATGGGTTGGGGTATGCGTACCATGGGTTGGGGACCCCAGTTCTAAACTTCTAAACTTGTGTGCATCTTAACCCGTTTCTCCCTCGTGTGTGTCTCTGATCCCACCTAACCTCTTGTGTATTACTTAACCCCCCACCCCCAGTACCTTTTGTCTGTTTCTTAACCCTTTTACCGGTTTTTGTTTCCTCACATATATACACAGTCACATGCATACATCCATACATCGATATTAAATCATATATGCAGTCACTTACACACATATGTATATATACCTAGGCACACAGTCACATACATACAAATAGATACACACAGTTACATACAGTGAAATACATACATTTACAGGTACACAGTCACACATAGTTACAATCACGCAGACAAAGTCACACACAGTTATATGCACACAAATACAGACAAACATAAAACACAGTCATGGTAATCTTAATCCTTCATGGACACTTGGAGTGGAAAAACAGAGTCCAGACCAGGGTTGTCTTTAATATTGACTGGACCCTGGGCAAAGCATTTGCATAGGCCCTCCTCCCCAGGCGTGCAATCACGTCCACCACAACGCAGTGGCGGACCTAAAGTAGAGAGGTGCAAGAATTTTTCTTGGGCTCCCTATCACACGGGTGATTAAAAGGTAGATCCCCATCTGTCGGGCAACTCCAGAAATGCATTGACAGCTGGAGCTCTACCATTTACCCATGTTTGCAGGTTTGTATTTAGCACTAAGCACTTTAGCATGTGGTGTTGGCGTGACTGCAAACATGTATTTATGTGTAGTGTTAGTTTATGAATGCAGGGGTGTATTTACATATAATTTTGGTGTGTAATAGAGACGTGTGTTTGTACGTAGTGTTAGAGTTTGAATGCAGGGGTGCATTTGTGTGTAATGTTAGTGTGTGAATGCTGAGATGTATGCACATATACACACACACGCACACACAGACATACTGACACCAACACACAGATATACTGACACGCAGACATACTGACACACAGATATACTAACACACACACAGACATACTGACACACACACACACACACAGACATACTAACACACACACATAGACATAATGACACACAGATATAGTGACACACAAACACACTGACAGACATACTGACACACACACACACAAAATTTACACTTTTAAACCCACCCTCCAGTTTCCTACCATGGAGGCTGGCTTTCCTGCTGGTGGCTGAAGGTGTTGGGAGTTGGAGTCTAGCTCTCTCGGCCAGTCCCCCTCCACTCTGCCTACTCATCTTTCTTGCGCGCTCCTCTCATTGTCTGTTAATTTGCCCCTGCTGACAGAACCCACCGGGTGGCCCTTTGTGCATGGGCTACCCGGTGGGCCTCCTTAGTGTGTGGGTTACCAGCCGGGGGGGGGGAAATAATTGAGGCCTGCGGGGCCCACGGTGCACCTGCTTCGGGCCCCCCAGGAGTAACTGGGCCCGGGGCAGCTGCTGTTAAAGAAAGCCCTGGCCCAGACTCACATCAGTCCCAAATGTCTAGTAGTTGGAAAAGCTGGGACTCCTTCCTGCTTCTCCCTCAGCATGCAGTAGCAGTACCAGGCAGCGGATGTGGGCAACATATAACACCACCCCAGTTCCCTGTATCATTGTGCAGCAACCTACCCTCTATAATTGGGTAAAATATAATGAAATCTCTTTCCAGGTCCCACATAGCCACGCTACAAAGTGTGACAGGTTAAAAGGAGATGCTGTGTGCACCCCTCTCCTGCTTGTCACTCAGGTTGGACTGCCCCACTGCCCCCAGTTTGCTATGCCACTGGATGGGGGTTTGAGCACCCAAGATCTTGCTATTGTCACACTGCACATCACAGGAAACGAACAGCGATAATAGGGGACAGGCCAGGCAGGATTTACCGTTAATACTGCACCAAGCAACAAGGCCAGTTTCATCAATGTACTGTGTCCTGTTATTTATATGAAGTTTGGTGTATGTGATTAGTTGGATAAATGTGACCAGTTTGGGGTATGTGAATGTGAGTAGTCTGAGGTAGAACTGGTTGGGGAACACCAAGGTGAGTGGTTAGCTGGCAACATGTGCATGGTTGGTTAGAGTAGGTGACATGTTATGTGGCCAAGTGAATGTGCCAGGTGGGTAGGTATGACTGGGAGAGGTGGTGGAGATATCTGACTGGATGGGTAGGGGGAATATACCCAGTTCAGGGTATGTGGCAGGTTGAGTTGCTGAATGGCATTGTGTGACTATTACTGTGAATGTAGGAGCATATTTGTGTGGAGTGTTGGTAAGTGCATGTAAATGACAGGTGTCTTTGTATGGAGTACTATTGTGTGAATTTAGTGATGTGTTTTTTGTAGAGTGACAGTATGTACGTACACGAGTGCATATGTGTGATGGTGTAGTGTGCATAAATGCAGGTTTGTTTGTGCACTGTGTTTCCAATCCCCATTTGCCACTTTTGTAGCTCTCCTCTGTTCATCGATCTCTGTGCTACTCCCCCCGAGCCCTCCATTTATTCAACCGTTCCCCTCTTTTCTTTCACTGCTTTCCTCATTTGCTCCAATCTTATCACTCACTAGTTCCGCTCTTCTCCCCCGTCTGTCACTTGCTCCAATCTTCCGCCATTGTTGGTTTAGGAAAAGAAAGAGCTTTTCCACTTCATGCCCAAGCACTCCTACTGTACCACCAGCGATCCAAGCTGCTAGCACTACCATCTCTCACTAGCTGTCTCTTTAAGGCCATGGCATCTACAGCCTTATGGGAAATCTGGCCTTACGGGTCCATTACTGTAATGAAATTCATGCTAGCTAATTCAATGGTTTGTTCTAGCTCAACTTTTTTTTCCATTCTTTTTTGATGTCATTTGGATTCAATAACCCAAGATAGTGAAATAGAAGGAGTAACAAATTACCAGATTTTACTAATTACATGACGTAAAGTCATGATTTTATAAAGGACACGGAGGCGAGTATTAGGCTTTATCTCTTTCTTTATTCCTCAGCAGCAAAGAAAGGATATTGATATTTTCAATATAGCAATAACAAGAAAAAACAAATACCCTTAAGAGTTAACCATATAACATTCCATATACATTAACCAATAGGATCAGTCCTTGTACTATATCCCCTCATGTGACCTAAGCTACTTCCTCTTTCTGGCTGACGCCGAAGCTGAACATATCAACAAGGAAAATTCTCAAACTTGGGTAATCTCCAGTAGGGGTTCCGGTGAATGTTCCGATATAGTGAGGAGATAGCGGATGATCCCGGTTATTTCATCACAGGGTTAAGCTGTAGGAGACAGAGAGATATATGGTAAAATATATTCGAATATCGTTGTCATGCATATAAGCTGTACCAGTTTTTTTTTAAAAAAACGTTTATATCTGAAACATTGTTTTCTTCATTCCAGTAAATTCACAATCTAAATTACAATTATTATTATATAACCTTGAATCTGAACATCCAAACCACTTTAACCTGTTTATGAGCAATTGGGTGGGAAAATACATGTATGGCTTACCTTTCATTGGGCGGGCTAATACTCGCCTCCGTGTCCTTTATAAAATCATGACTTTACGTCATGTAATTAGTAAAATCTGGTAATTTTATTAAAGGACACGGAGGCTCCTATTAGGCTAGTTTAAAGCTGTGAGATGACCATAGACGAGATATGTTCTGTTGGTCGAAAGTAGTATTCTTTGAACGTCGATTCTCGGGACCAATCAGCTGTGCGGAGGAGGTCTTCCAGTTTACAGCCAATGGAGAATGCTTTAGAGGCCATAGCGCCTCTAGTAGAATGTGCTCCGTAAACTGCTGTGTCGATGTTAGCAGTTGACATTATCCATTTCACCCAGCGTGCCAGAGTTCCCGTGGATACTGGGTGATGAGGTTTCCTCACTGCCAAGAACAGATCATGTGTGGTTGGGTTCCGGAATGACTGGGTCCTCAGTCCGTATTCCCGCAGGCATGCCACCGGGCAGAGGTTAGCGTTGTGAGGAAAGGAGGGATAGAAGACTGAAGTGATTTTCGACTTTGTACGTCTGGTGATATTAAACAGGACACCATCCGGCGTGAAGGATCGTGCATCGATATCCAGGGCCCGCACGTCTGATACCCTTTTGCAGGAAATTAAGCACAGAAGCATTGCTAATTTTGCGGACACTTGTTTGAGTGTGAGGTCCGAGTTTGGAGGCCAGTCTTGCAACAAACGAAGGACCATATTCACATCCCATAAGGCCGTGTAGCGGGGTTGTGGTGGACGTGCAAATTTTATGCCTCGTAGAAGACGACAGATCAATAAGTGTTTCCTGGCCGGGAAACCTTCCCAACCGTTGTGCCCAGCTGAAATCGCCGACCTGTACACGTTTATGGTGCGGTAAGCCAAGCCTTGATCGTAAAGGGTAGTAAGGAAACCCAGAACCTGATTTATAGGAGCACGTATGGGATCCACGTGTTGTTCCACGCACCAACTACACCATGTGTTCCAGGCATGAGTATAGGATCGTCTTGTCCCTGGGGCCCAAGCTCCTGCCAATAAGTCCAAAGTTGTTTGTGAAACATTCGGCATGGTCCAGGGTCCCCTGAGAGGAGCCATGTTAGGAGTCTGAGATGGCCTTGCACTAGAAGTGGGTGAGAGTTCCCATCGGGGTCTGATAATAATTCCGTGCCTCCTGGGATCAATCTGGGGAGGTCGATCGACATTTCCATGAGCGAAGGGAACCATGGCTGTGCCGTCCAGAATGGCGTTATTAAAACCAACGATGCTCGGGAGCGCTGTAAGTGTAGGAGAGTTCACGCTATGAGTGAGAAGGGAGGAAAGGCGTATAGCCCGGTGTTCGGCCAGTTTTGTAGGAAGGCATCCACTGCCGTGGCGTCTGGGTCCGGTCTCCAGCTGAAGAATGAGGGAAGTTGAGCATTCAGCCGGGAGGCAAAAAGGTCGATGTGCATAGGTCCCCAGAGTTGGTGGAGCTTCTGGAATATTGTGCGATTCAATCGCCATGCGCTGTTGTCTCGTAAGTGCCTGGAGTTCCAATCCGCTACGGTGTTGGAGAGTCCTGGGAGGTATTCTGCCTGTACTGATATGTTGCGACTCAGGCAAAAGTGCCAAAATTCCTTCGCCAAGTTTGTGAGGGTTGAGGATCTCGTGCCACCCAAGTGGTTGATGTAGCGAACGGCTGAGATATTGTCCATGCGCAGAAGTATGGAACAATTGGTCGTATGTCCGAGGAGGCTCCGTAGGGCAAATGACCCAGCTAGGAGTTCCAGACCATTGATGTGGAGTTCTTTTTCTTCTGAAGACCATTTTCCACCTGTAGAGGTAGGACCACAACGAGCCCCCCATCCAAGTCTGCTCGCGTCGGATTCTATGACGAGATCCGGAGTGGTTCCGAAGATTGCCTTGCCGTTCCATGCTTCCATGTGTTGAAGCCACCATGCCAGTTCCTCTTTTGCTGCGCAGTCTAGAGGTACAGAATCTGAATAGGATTGACCCAAGCGTAGGTGGGTTGCCTTGAGCTGTTGCAGGGATCTGTAGTGGAGAGGTCCTGGGAAGATCGCTTGTACAGAGGCAGATAGCAGGCCAATTATCCTGGCTAGCTGTCGGAGGGTTAAGACTGGTCGAGTCAACGTCCTCCGGATTTCCTTCTTGATAAGTTTTACTTTTGCGGTAGGTAAACTGAGTGTTCCATGCATTGCGTCTATATCGAAGCCCAGAAACTCTATCGAGTGGGAAAGTTGCAGGATCGATTTGTCCCAATTGATTAGGAAACCCAGATTTTGCAGAAGGATCAACGCCCAGGATAGATGTTGGTTCAGTAGCTGGGTGTCCTGGGCCATGATCAGCATGTCGTCGAGTTTTATGATCAGACGTACACCTCTGCTGCGAAGGAGGGCGACTACCGGTTTCAGCAGCTTGGTGAAGCACCACGGGGCTGAAGACAGGCCGAAAGGGAGGCAGCGGAAACGCCACATCGTCTGTTCCCATTAGAATTGAAGTAGGTGTTGACATTCCTCGGCAATCGGTATCGTGAGGTATGCATCTTGGAGGTCCAATTTTACCATCCAGTCTCCCAGTCTTAGCAGGTCTCGGAGGCAGTGTATCCCTTCCATCTTGAAGTGATGGTATGTGACAAAGGCGTTGAGAGGCCGCAAGTTTATTACTGGCCTCGTGCCCCCACCTTTCTTGGGTACTAGGAAGATGTTGCTTAGGAACCCAGGGCGGTAATTGGGACCTTGTATATCGCACATTTCTCCTCTTGTGTGCGAATCTCTTTTGACACCAGATGTTTGTCTTGTGGGGAAAAAACAATCCGATGTGGCAATGAGAGTTGAATCGGTTGTTGTGTGAATTCGATGTGGTAGCCGAGGATGGTCTCTAGGACCCAGGCATCTGAGGTTAGGTTGTGCCAAGCATCCTGGAAATGAAACAATCTGCCCCCCACGTGTGCCAAGGGAAGGGTGTGTAATGGGAAATGACTCACCATAAGGCCGAAGGCCATAGGAGGATCCCCTGGTTCCACGTGGGTGCCACGACCTGCCCCTGGTCGGGAAGAATGGTGACTGTGTCCTTGGTTCGGGCGGATGGAACTGTGTTGTGGCGGAGCCTCGATAGCCCCGGAACGGAGTCCGGGAGGGGCGGCCGGACAGACGGCCCCGCTGTCTGCCGGCCCCACCGAAAACCTTTTGCGAGAACACTCGCTTCATATTATGTTGTGCCTTATCTAGTGCCATAAACGTGCTGACATAGTTGCCCAGGGTTTTAACAAAGTCGTCTCCGAATAAGAGACCTTTTGCCTGTGTGCCAGGCTCGGAGATTGCCAAATGTACTAATTTTGGCTCAATTTTCATTAATATGGCTTTATGCCGTTCTGTGGCCAAAGCGGTGTTGGCATTTCCAATTAGGCATATGCCTCTCTGAATCTGATGGCCATTAAGTCAATTGAGGTCCCCCCAGTAAGGGCCGCTTCGACCATATCGAAGATTTTAGCTATAGGCCCAAGTATGTCCAGGTCTTGGCAGTGCTTTAGGGAGTAGTCCAAACCCTTTTTGGCCCTCCATCCTGACTTACCCAGAAACTGAGCGATCTTGGGGTCCACCTCGGGGGTCACGCAGGCCATGTCTGGGACAGTGGGGCGTGGGCATTCCGCCCTCAGCTTGTTCCTTGTCGAGGGGTTTTCTGACCCTGGTCGCAATGTAAATGGCCACATGAGTTGTGGGGTACCAATCCGCTGAATGCGGATTATGCAAGGTGTCAGGATCAAAGAGGGGTTCCCCTTGGGGATCTAACACAGCGGATTCATCCGTCTCTTGTTCAGCGTCTAGCCTGCAGGCGCGGTTTCGCCGCGTTCGGGGGACGAGTTATCTGAAAAGACTGGGTCGATGTTATCGGACCCATCTGACACCTCCTCTGAGTCCGAATCGGAGTCAGACAAATCAAATAGGGCTTTTGCCCTCTTCCAAGTCCGCACCGTTTTTGCCCGGCGGGGGGGCTCTCCCACGTCATCAGTCTCAACAGGGCGCAACCTGTCCGTCTTACTGGTTTTGGAGGTAGCACCTGGCAGATGGTGCGATTTGCACGTAGCCTTGCGGCCGCTAGGGACCAGTGGCTTGCTATCAGAGGATATAGGGGGTGCAGAGCCAGGGGTGTGGCTGGATGCCCTGATAGCGGAGGAGATAGAGTGGGACAGGGTGTCCGACATCGCCCCCATGGCGGTAAAAATGGCCTGTGTAACTGACCTACTCATCGTAGCATCCAGGAGCGCCTGGAACTCCTGTGAGTTCACGTGCTCCTGGGATGCGTCCCCAAATCCCCCAGTGGCAGCAGTGTCTGTAGACAGGGCTGTTGTATCACGTTTGCTGGGTTTAGTAGAGGTGGGGGGGTAACCGTCTGTTTATCAGCAGGGGACTGCATATTGGTCAGGATGTGTCACAATAATAGTATAAAGGGAAGGCACTAAAACAGAACTGTCACCAGTGGGCAAGTGCACACTGACACCACTACAGTGGTTTGTGCACCAGAAGCTCAAGGTAATTGGCTGAACACACTGTATACAGGTATACAGGCAGCTAGGGCAAGGCACAATTATCAAATGGCACAAATAATATGGTAGCTTACCGAGTGTTCCCTCAGGAATGACTCCTGGGGGACACTGGTAAGCTGCCCAACACCTCCCTCAGCCAATCAACCTGCCCCCCTCCCTGACAGAGTGGTGCGAGCCGCGGGTGAAAAGAGCGGCAAATCTACCAACCCCAAGATGGCCGCCGCGATGCGCGGGAGTGAACCGCGCATGCGCGAGTGGTCTAAGTGGCAGTCAGATCAACAGCCGCCCGTCTGGCGGCTAAACGACTCGTTCCGATCCGGGGAGGTGAGGTGGGGGGGGATTCCTGGGAGCGTCCCCCACCCGGTGGGAAGTTGAGAGAAAACGGGTTATAAACAACCCGAAACGGCAGTGCAGGATGGGGCTTGCCTCAGGGGAGAGCCAAGTACCCTGCACTGAGGACAGTTTGAAGAACACAAGCTGTAAGCAAAATTGATAGAAAAATAATAATATATAGAAAAATAATATATAGATAACAATATTAAACCATAAGAAAATGAAACACAGTTAACATAACACAATTTTTTGGAGCTGAAAAATTATGTGGTACTTAGCTGAAGCAGCAGCAAAGAAAGAGGAAGTAGCTTAGGTCACATGAGGGGATATAGTACAAGGACTGATCCTATTGGTTAATGTATATGGAATGTTATATGGTTAACTCTTAAGGGTATTTGTTTTTCTTGTTATTGCTATATTGAAAATATCAATATCCTTTCTTTGCTGCTGAGGAATAAAGAAAGAGATAAAGCCTAATAGGAGCCTCCGTGTCCTTTAATAAAATTGGTTATTTCTCAGCAGATCTGGGACAGTTGGCAGGACTGATTTAATGGAGTTTGGAGCAAGCAGCAAACTACTCCAACTAACATATACAACGTTTTGGCAGTGATGAGGTTTAAAAAGCAAAGTGTATTTCCTATTGAGTCATTTAATCGTGACACCAAGCATTTTCTCAGCATTATAAGGTGTATAATTATTGGCATAATTTAATTAATGGACCTTAATATCTTCCTACTATTTTAACCTGCAGGATCTCGTCTTTGTATCTGCCTGCTTCTCCTAGTTAACGATATTACTCATAGAATGTTTAACATGCAAGTTGTAAATAGCCCTTCCTTCCCATAACCTCACATAGTAACATTTTCTTACTGTAGCATAAGGGTTGTAAACATTAAAGAAATATAATTCATTTAATATCCTCATAAACAGCCACATTTAAAATGACTCACTATGACTATATATCCTAATTAGGTAGTTATGTTAGTCATAAAAGTTTATAATTTCCTTTTATTGTATTTTTTTAATAATACATTCTGTAGGTGGGGATATACTAATGCCTCACTATAGATGATGGTGGTACAATGTACCCATTGTTAATGCCAGATCAAGTGCTTTGTGGGCCTGTAGCTAAATATTGTGATGGGCCTTATTATGGAGTTGTGCCATCAGAAAACAATAAATTTGGATTTGTCTCATAAATATAACATTACAACCCATTGCCCTCCTCCTCACATAGAAACATAGAAAGTGACGACAGATAAGAACCATTCGGCCCATCTAGTCTGCCCAATTTTCTAAATACTTTCATTAGTCCATGGCCTTATCTTATATCTAGGATAGCCTTATGCCTATCCCACACATGTTTAAACTCCTTCACTGTGATAACCTCTACCACTTCAGCTGGAAGGCTATTCCATGCATCCACTACCCTCTCAGTAAAGTAATACTTCCTGATATTATTTTTAAACCTTTGCTCCTCTCATTTAAGACTATGTCCTCTTGTAGTCTCCTCCTTTACTGTGTTGATTCCATTTATGTATTTAAATGTTTCTGTCATATGCCCCATGTCTCATCTTTCCTCCAAGCTATACATGCTAAGATCCTTTGACCTTTCCTTGTAAGTTTTATGCTGCAATCCATGAACCAGTTTAGTAGCACTGCTCTGAACTCTCTCTTAAGTATCAATATAATTCTGGAGATACTGTCTCAAGTACTGCATACGATACTCCAAGTGAGGTCTCACCAGTGTTCTGTAGAATGGCATGAGCACTTGCTTCTTTCTACTGCTAATACCTCTCCCTATACAACTAAGCATTCTTTTAGCATTTCCTACTGCTCTGTTACATTGCCTGCCTACTTTTAAGTCATCTGAAATAATTACCTCTAAATCCCTTTCCTCAGATGTTGAGGTTATGACCCTATCAAATTTTCTATATTCTGTACTCTGCCCTTGGGTTTTTACGTCCAAGATGCATCCACATTAAATGTCAGCTGCCACAACTCTGACCATTTTTCTAGTTTACCTAAATCATTTGCCATTTGGCTTATCTCTCCTGGAACATCAACCCTTTTACATATCTTAGTATCATCAGAAAAAAGGCATACATTACCATCAAGACCTTCTGCAATATTACTAATAAAAATATTAAAGAGATTGGGTCCAAGTACAAATCCCGAGGTGCCCCACTGGTGACAAGACCATACTTTGAATTGACTACAACCCTCTGTTGCCTGTCACTGCCTAACCCATTCAACAATATTGGACTCCAAACTTAAAGATTGCAGTTTATTGATAAGCTTTCTATGTGCAACAGCGTCAAAAGCCTTACTGAAATCTAGGCAAGCAATGTTTACTGCACCACCCTGATCTAATTTTTTAGTTACCCAATCAAAAAAATCAATAAGATTAGTTTGGACTGACCTCCCTGAAGTAAACCCATGTTGTCTCTGATCTTGAAATCCATGTGATTTTAGATGTTCAACAATCCTATCCTTTAACATGGTTTCCACTACTTTCCCCACTACTGAAGTAAGGCTTAGTGGCCTATAGTTGCCTGACACCTCCCAACTACCTTTCTTGTGAATGGGCACAACATTTGCTAACTTCCAATCTTCTGGGACTACTCCTGTTAACAATAATTGGTTAAATAAACCTGTTAATGGTTTTTCTAGTACACCACTAAGCATTTTTTATAACTTTGGGTGTATTGCATCAGGTCCCATTGACTTATTTGTCTTAACTTTTTTTTCCTTCAATTTGTATTTTATTGAGTTTTGCACACACAAAATACAACTTTATCACGGTATTAGAGTAGTAAGGTAATAAGACGATGAATCAACAACATCATATATGAGCCAACACATTATGACATCTGTAAGTTCAATATGGGGTATAACATATTGGAGGGATCTGTGGTGACAGGCATCCTGGGTAAGTGTAAGCTGTTCCTGAGTTAAAGTATCATTGGTGTATCATTCTGCACTAGGTATCCTTAAGTGGTAAATAAATGGTAAATAAAAGGGCTATAACTGATGAACGTAAACTAATCACAAAAGAGAAGGGGGTATAACATAAAGTCTGCAGCTGTTGGCCCAAGGGTATTTAGGCCCTACAGAGCTACGGCCAACATATTAAATACTTCTGAGCAAGCAGCCTAGTGCGCCTGCTGGTGAGTGCCACGTGTTGTAGGCTTATGGGTTTATATAGTGTGGGGTGTTAAGATGTCTGGCTGCTTTTTCCAGGTGGTGGGTGGAGTGGGGAAGGGAGCCAGCAGCGTGTGAGTACTGGTGTAGAGTGTGGACATTTTAGATGGCTATGTGGTCGTGGGGGTTATCAGGTAGGCTTCTTTTTTGGCTTTGCTGCCACATGTCCCCTTCTGAGCGACTGCTGGGCTCTCTCTTTCTCGCAGCCGGTCTGGGTAGCGTCTCCGGTGGACAGGTTCAGTTGCTGGAGGGCTCAGTCCTATGCCGAGGCAAGGCTGAGTGACTGGTCTCCCTTCAGGACTTGCAATGAGCCGTCAGTCCCCCTTCTGTAGCTGATCGTTGCCTCTCGGAGTTGTTTTGCTATCGGTGCGAGTTGTGTCCGCCTCAACAGTGCACCAAAGGGAATGTCCCTGTAGATTGGCACATTATGCTCCTCGAATTATACAGCATTGAGTTCCCTGGAGTGTGACTGTATCACCGTTTGCACTGCTAGGTCCCTTGTTATGACTATGGTGTCTCTGGGTGCGTCGTCTGGAGCTGCTGCTGCCTTCCGAACTCGGAATGCGGTAAGTAGTATTCCTTGGTCCTTGCTGCCTTTAACGCCTATGTTGGTCATCATTCTCTTCGCATATGGCAGTAGGTTGTCCCCTCTAACTTTTTCCATGATGCCTCTGAGGCGGACATTTCGCTTCCTGTGTCTCGCTTCTACTGCCGTGACGGTTCTGGTGAGACTTTGGACCTGTTGTGTGAGGTTTTGTTTGTTGTCTTGGGTAACTTGGGTAACTCTCTGACTTTTACCTCCTTGATTCGTGTCTGAAGGGCCCCTATATCCTTTCGGGTTTCTTTAATGTCTGCTTCAATACCTCCCTCATCTGCTGCAGTAGGTGTCTGATGTCTCTCTTGGTCACCTGAGTCTTCCTCCGACTCTGAATCCCGGTAGGCCTCCGCTTGGGCCGAGGTGAGGCTCTCTCTGTCATCCTGAGAGTCCTCTGAAGCCTCCTCTTTGCTGCGCGCCTCCAGCGCCATTTTGGTTGGTGTCGGCGGTGTAGGCCTCTCGAACGAGAGCCTGATGTCGGCTTGTTTGTATGCCTCTGGTGGGCGGAATTTTTAATTTCTTCGCCCCATTGTAGTCTCTGGGGTGGGAGCATGCTTTTGGCTCCTGTTTTGGAATCCGGTCACCCGTTGTGGTGTTATTTGTTCTATTTTCCGGACGGAGCTCCACATTCACGCTTCTGGACTGTTTGCTGGTCAGCCACACCCCTTTACTTTTGACAGTTAAAAATAGAACCTCTTCCTCTGTAAACTCAAATGTAACAAATGACTCATTTGTCCTTTGTCCTAACTGAGGCCCCTTTCCTTCATTTTCATCTGTAAATACTGATCAAAAATATTAATTGAAGCTGTCATCTAGACCTTTATCCTCTTCTACATACCTTCCTTCTTTTGTTGTTAATCTAACTATTCCTTGTTTTACTTTCCTTTTCTCATTTATGTATCTACAGTTACAAGAAAAAGTATGTGAACCCTTTGGAATGATATGGATTTCTGCACAAATTGGTCATAAAATGTGATATGATCATCATCTAAGTCACAACAATAGACAATCACAGTCACACAAAGAATGAAATGTTGCCATGTTTTTATTGAAAACACCATGTAAACATTCACAGTGCAAGTGGAAAAAGTATGTGAACTCCTATGTCCCCCCCCCATTTTCTCTTCTGTGTGTGATTTGAAAGCTCTTATATCGTGCTTAGCCTCTTTCTGCATAATCTTATAGATCTGTCTATCTTCCTCACTCTGGTTTTTTTTATAATTACTAAATGCTAACTTTTAGTTTTTTACTTTTTTTGGCCACATCTGCGGAGTACCACAATGGTTTCTTAAATTTCTTGCTTTTACTGACAAGCCTAATGCAATTTTCTGTTGCCTTCAGCAGTGCAACTTTTAAATAACCCCATTTCTCTTGGACTTCTTTTAAATTGCTCCAGTCTGATAATGACTCCTTTACACATATTCTAATTTTAGAAAAGTCTGTTTTTCTAATGTCTAAAACTTTTGTTTTTGTGTGGTGTGACTCAGTCACTGTTGTTATATTAAACCACACTGACTAATGATCACTGGATCCTAAACTTTCACCTACAGTAATATCTGATACCAAATCTCCATTTGTTAACACTTAATCTAGTATGACCTCTTTACAAGTTGGCTACTCAACTAATTGTTTTGAAGACAATCAGCTATTTTGGTTTTCCAGTTCACATCAAGAAGATTAAAGTCACCCATGATGATAACTTCCCCCTTCATTGTCATTTTAGCTATTTCCTCAACTGGTAGATTATCTAACTATTCTATTTGTCCTGTGGGCCTATAAATCAAACCTAAAGACTCTTAGCTTGTAATTTTTAACACACTAGCTACAGGCACCTTCTGTCCTTGTTTTGCGGGACAATTGGATTGATGTTTTATCACACTATTGCCCCCCCCCCCCCATCCTAGATTAAATAGATCCTAGCAAAACCTCTGAACTGCTCCCTGAGAACATTTGCTCCTTTTTGAGAAAGATGCAAGCCATATTTTTTGTACAGTTTATTTTCCATTCCAAACAGAGCTACCATGAGAAATAAAGCCAAATCCTAGCTCCCGACACCATTCAACAAGCCACAAGTTAAAGTCGCTAATATGCATGCGCCTGTCATTCTGAGTGTTATGCACAGACAGAACTTCAGAAAATGACAGTGTGGAAGCAACCATCCGTATATCATTGGCAAAAACACAAAAAAACTTCCTTTACCTCTGAAACCTCATTGCAAGCCAAGTCATTAGTCCCTAGATGGACAAGTACTTCCAATCAATTCCCCTTCCTGCTTTGCTCCCTTAACAATATTACAAATACGTCTTCTATCTCTGTGAGCAGTAGCTCCAGGAAGACATCTCACAAGACCACTATTGTCCAGCTCCACACCTCTTAAGATAGAATCCCACAACAACAACTGCTTTCTAGTAGGCCTCACCATAGTCTCCAAGCCTGTCTCCATAATACCTCTACACTCGGTGCCTGAGCCTGTCTCCACAACATCACTACACTCGGTGCCTGAGCCTGTCTCCCCAACACTCAGTGGCTGAGCCTGTCTCCACAACACCACTACACTTGGTGCCTGAGCTTGTCGCCATAACACCACTACACAAGGTGCCTGAGCCTGTCTCCATAACACCACTACACTTGGTGCCTGAGCCTGTCTCCATAACACCATTACACTCTGAAAGTGCTGAAAATGAATTATGTAGAGCAACAGACTGTGCAATATACCTTTTATCCACAACTCTAACTCTACCAGGTCCTATAGTAATCCATCTGCCATTCCTAGTACGTCTCTGCGGCACACCTCTTACCACCTCTTTCTTTCTTAGCCGTCCACATCTATTGCCCCTCCCTTCCACTTGCTTCCCAGTCTGCCCTATCTTCCATCACAGATCTCCCACTACAGTTACTCAAATATGCTGCTACTTTCACTTCCCATTTCACAAGTACCTCTTCTCCATTCCCATTCAGTTACATCTCTTGTCCAGAGCTCCAATGGAGCAGTTCCAGCCCTCACGGTGTAACCCCTTGAGGTAAGAATGCCTGCAGGGGCCTCCTGGCACCCTAACAACTTCATTTAGATTAAATTGTTTTGGTGCCTGGAGTATCCCTTTACTTCCTAATATACACACTATAAACACTTCATTAAACTAAAGTTGTTTGTTACTATAGTGATTGTTAGTAAAAGATAACAAGTAAAAATAACAACATTAAATGATCACTAAAGGGTCAGGAACACAAACATGTATTCCTGACCCTATAGTGTTAAAATCACCATCTAGCCCTCTGGGCCCCTCGTGCCTCCATAAATATAGCAAAATCTTACTGTATTCAAGCCAGAAGCTGTGGATCTGCATGCTGTTTGCCTAAAAAAACCCAAAAACAAGCAGTCTGATGACATCACCAAAAGTGGTGGCCTCATTCCAATCACAATGCTGAGACTGACAAGGAGGCAGATCAGGGGCAGAGCCAGCATGATTCAAACACAGCCCTGGTCAATCAGCATCTCCTCATGAATTAAATCAATGAATCTCTATGAGGAAAGTTCAGTGTCTGCATGCAGAGGGAGGAGACACTGAATGTTTGGATGCATTTTAGGCTGCTATGACCCAGGAAGGATCTCTAACAGCCATCTGAGGAGTGGCCAGTGAAGTTATCACTAGGCTGTAATATAAACACTGCATTTTCTCTGAAAACACAGTGTTTACAGCAAAAGGCCTGAAGGTAATGATTCTACTCACCAGAACAAATTCAATAAACTGTAGTTGTGCTGGTGACTGTAGTGTCCCTTTAATAGATGCATCTGTTATTTAGAGTCTTCAAACTATCATCTATGTGTCCTCTGACAGCTGATATATTTATCATAATCTTCTGCAAGATTCCTTTCTTACTGGCTTGGGCCATTACATCTGTGACCACAATCTTGGTTTAGAAAGGAAGTAGCTCTTCTGAGCTCTGACATCATGCAGGCAGGAGACCAGTGGACCGCATCTCTTCCCACTAGAAATTCCACCAGAGATAGGCTCCTTTGAATCTAAATGCATAATGTCTGCTTCAGTCATGTAGCCCCCATGTAGCAAAAGCGCAGCTTAGCGGAAAAGGGCCTTGACAGGGGTTAGGAGGCGGGCCCAGGAGGAAGCACACAGGGATTGGTGTTTTGTGGGCAAGGGGTTTGGCTATCTAAATAGGCAGCCATCTTGAAAATAGTCACTTTTAACTACCTACCTGGCGTTTGTGTGCACTTCTAATGTTCGCAGATTTGGCCTGGTAGGTTTTCGTTTGTCTTTTCTGCAGGATGGATGAGGTGGAGAGGCTGCTGGAAGGGATCGGGTCGGCGGCGTGGCAACAGGGAGCTGATTGGGTTCGGGCCCAGCTTGGATCCGTGCTGGCCATGGCGGTGGATCGGGATGGCAGCAGTGGGTGTCCTGCGCGGGTCAGGAGGCCCCCTCGTTGGCTGAGCCCGGGCGCGGTGCCCGGTGAAGATGGAGCTGGCGGACACGAGGTGAGCGGAGCGGGCCGTTGTCCCGGCGGCAGCGTGGTAGAGGCCCCGTTTGCAGCCGGAGCCTAGGCGAGGTTCTGCCCATTGGGCGGCTGCCCAGGATGTGGCCCCCAGGTCGGATGTGGCTGCACTAAGAGCGGGGGCCCCAGCGGTGGACGGAGGGCCCCCAGGATTGCCGGGTCGGACGGTTCGCGGCCCAGGAGGGCACCCCCTGGTGGTGAGGTCAGGTGCGGCGGGGCTGGCTCCATGACTACACAGAGTAGGACCCTGGAGATACAAGCAAGTGCAGGGGGCCCTATCAGGGGCACCTTCGGCAGGAGTGGGGCTGATGGTACCCAGCCTGGGGCTTGTGGGCGGGGGGTAGGGTACTGGGGTCCCAGGTTTCACCTAGGGCCCTCGGGGGAGAAGAGCCAGCCAGTGTTCTGACTTGGGGTAGGGGGCCGACGCCCCCCATGGAGTGGAGCTGATAGGGAAAGGTGGTTCTCACATGCGGGTTTGGGATGAGGAGGGTACGGGTAGGGGTGCCCAAGGGAAGACCCAGCGCCGCAGGAGGAGGGGTCTGTCAGGGAAGGTACTCCTGGCGGGGGGCCAGACATGGAAGGCAGGCTGGTCGAGGGGACCGCACCTCTGGGCGGTGGGACGGCAGCGTTGGTGGGGGGCAGGTAGGTTTTTTCCCGTTTTTTGGGGGGGAGGGTTCATCCCGTAGGTCCCGGCAGTGGGAAAGGCGTAGGTCTAGGGGTAGGTCCTCTTCAGGGTCGGGTAGCGGTAGCCCTTGTGCAGCCGTGGATAGGGGGCTTGGGGGCACTCGTTTGCAGCACTGGTCCGCTTCCGGTTGCTCGGCGGGGGATCATGCTATGCTTCAAACACGAATGCTCGGGCTGTGAGGGCGCCCACAGACTTAGCCGATGCTTCAAGAAGGGTAAGGCTGGGGTGTCTGCCTCGGTTGGGGGGGCACCCTCTGCCCCGGGCCCTAACCCCGGTGAAACTAGGCGCAATGGAGCTTTGGCTAAGACACAACAGTAAAAGGGCGGATGCCGAGTTGCTCTGGGATGGCTTTGGGCTGGGTTGAGTCACGGGGGTTGCGCAATCTCAAATCAGTGGCAGAGTTTCCAGGAGTGGTCCGGGACAAGCTGGAGAAAGAAGTGCAGTTGGGCAGAATGGCGAGCCCTTTTCCTGCCACCCCCTTTGGCGGACTTGTGGGTCTCCCCTCTGGGATCCTGGGAAGGTTAGGCTCATTCACCACCTCTCCTACCCAAAAGGGGCATTGGTGAATGATGACATCGACAAGGACTTGTGCTCGGTCTCTTACGTATCATTCGACCAGGCGGTCCTGTTGGTAAAAGGGGCCGGGTGTGGGGATTTAATGGCCAAGGTTGATGTAGAGGCCACGTTTCGCCTGCTTCCAGTCCACCCGGACTGTCATTATCTAATGGGTTGGTATTTTGTTGACTTATGCCTCCCAATGGGCTGTTCGATTTCTTGCTCCTACTTCGAGAAGTTCAGTTCATTCTTGGAGTGGGTGATGCAGGTTGAAGCAGGGAGCAAAGCCGTGGTGCACTACTTGAACGATTTCTTCTGCGTAGGGCCAGCTAACCCCCCCGCTTGCCTTCACCTGCTGCGAACCACTGAATGGGTGGCAGGCCACTTCGGAGTGCCACTGGCGGTGTATAAGACAGAGGGCCCGACGGAATGCCTTAGCTTCTTGGGCCTGGAGATAGATTCGGTGCTCGGGGAATATCGGCTGCCTCAGGCGAAGCTTGTGGGGCTGCGAGGCGCGGTGTCTGTAGTTGTCTGGGCGCGAAAGATGACCCTTCGTCAGTTGCAATTGCTGATTGGGAAGCTCAATTTTGCCTGCAGGGTGATTCCGATGGGTCAGGTTTTTAGCCTGAGCCTGTCTGTGGCCACGGCGGGCATGCAATCACCACACCATTTCATCCGGGTGTCGCCATCCATGCAGGCTGACCTGGGAGTCTGGGAGACCTTCTTGCAGGATTTCAACAGAATGGTGTGCTTTCGGCAGGCTGGTGTGTTGGTTGTGGAGCTTGTCCGTGGTACATGCAGTCAATAATCTGTCGGCTTCGTCAAAGACGGTGGTACGGCTGTTGAGGCGCTTTGTTTCATTATGCATGTCCCTTAATGTAGCTTTTAGTGTGCGACATGTGCCCGGGTACTTGAAGGTGGTGGCTGACGCTTAGTCTCATTTTCAGTGGTCCTGGTTTCGGACGGTGGCTCCTGGGGCGCAAGAAGTGGGGCAGGATTGCCCAGACGATATGTGGCAGCTCGGAGCGTCCTGTTTGGGGAATACGTGAAAGCAACTCTTGCACCAGCCACTTGGGCCGCCTACAGTGAGGTCTGGGGTTCGTGGGAACGTTCATGGGATGGGATGGACCGAGCACTGGTGGGGGAATCTCACCTCAATGCTTTTCTTTGGTTCACGTTCCGGTTATTAGTGAAGGGCGCGCCCCCATGGTGGTGGACAGGTCTATGGCGGCAATGGCTTTCTGATTCAAGTTGCAGGGGAAGGAAGATCTTAAGAAGTCCTTCGTAATCAGACAGGCGCTTAGGGGGTATTGGAGGGGACGTAGGGTGCTAGGCGACCGGTGTCGGTATGCGTGTTGGGGGATCTGATTTGAGTGTTGCCTGAGGTTTGTTTTGACGAGTTTGAAGGGTCTTTGTTCCAAGCAGCGTTTCTTCTGTCCTTTTTTGGGGTGTTTCGGATAGGGGAATTGGTGAGTGCCACCCGGGTGGCCAATGGGGGTTTGCAGATGTCTGGGATTCGCGTACAGGAGGGGCGGTTGGTGTTCACCTGGCCAGGTCCAAGACCGACATCAGGGGTGTGGGTTGAGATGTGACCCTGGGTGCCCTGCCGGGATCCGCATTATATTGCGGTGGCACGGTACCTGGTTAGGAGGCCTGCGATTGGGGGGTTGTTGCTGGTGCACGCGGATGGCTCTTTCTTATCTCGCTTCCAGTTTACAAAGGTTTTCGGTCAGGCCTGGAAAGATTGGGGTTAAGTGCTGGTCAATTTGGAACTCATTCCTTCTGCATCGGGGCAGCCATGGAGGCCAACATAGTCTTTATTAAAGTGGTTTGGGTGGATTGCCCCAGCCCCCTTAACCCTGCATTTGAAAACATTGCAGTTTCAGAGACAGCCACTAGAGGCGCTTGGTGGCTTCTCACTGAGTTTAATTCTGTGAAATGATGTTGGACATCCACACGGTTTGCATGAGGAAGTCCAGCATCTAAAATCCTAAATGGAAAGTATTGCGCATTAGGCCCTCCATTCACGTGCCATTGCAGGAGAAGGAGATCAATCCAGTGCCAAGTGACCATGTGCTGGAATTAAGGTAATTTGGAAAAATAAGTTTGTTTTTTTAACCCTTTCAGAGTGTAGAGTCCTCCAGACTCTTGCAACTGTGCATAAACATTCTATTCGGCCACCACTAACCAATGCTCACAAGCAGAAACAGCTGCATTGGGCAGAAAAATACATGAAGACTAATTTTCAAACAGTCCTGTTCACTGATGAGTGCCGTGTAACGCTGGATGGTCCAGATGGATGGAGTAGTAGATGGTTGGTGGATGGCCACCCTGTTCCAACAAGGCTGCGACGTCAGCAAGGCGGTGGTGGAGTCATGATTTGGGCCGGAATCATGGGAAGAGAGCTGGTCGGCCGATTTTTGGGTCCCCGAAGGTGTAAAGATGACCTCTGCAAAGTATGTGGAGTTTCTGACTGACCACTTTCTTCCCTGGTACATAAGAAAGAACTATGCTTTCTGTAATAAAATCATCTTCATGCATGACAATGCACCACCTAATGCTGCAAAGAATACCTCTGCATCAATGCTATAGGGATAAAAGGAGAGAAAGTCATGGTGTGGCCTCCATCCTCCCCTGACCTCAATCCTATTGAGAACCTTTGGAGCATCCTCAAGCAAAAGATCTATGAGGGTAGGAGGCAGTTTACATCCAAACAGCAGCTCTGGGAGACTATTCTGACATCTTGCGAACAAATTCAAGCAGAAACTGTCCAAAAACTCACAAGTTCAATGGATGCAAGACTTGTGAAGCTGCTATCAAATAAAGGGTCCCATTTTAAAATGTAACGTGACCTGTTAAAATGTTTAAAAAGTTAAAATGTTGTTATAAGTTTGATTGAAATAGCGTTTGATTTCAGTAAATATGCTGCAAACACAACAAATGACAATTTTCAGTTCTTTACAACCTATAAAGTGTTTTAAAACTTACTGTGCATAATAATTTGGAACAGTGCTTTATAAGTTTTTTATGTTTAAAAAAAATACTGTTATCATTAGGAGGTTTGTTCAATAAAATTTGAATTGTACTCTTTTTTTTTTCTCATTTGTCATTTTTATTGATGTTTTAACAAAGATAGTACATATCAGAGAGTATTGTTTTACAGAATATTCTTAGATACTGTTAATTCGGCATTCAATACAATGTCCAAGGAGTTGCAATCGATAACAGATTAGAACGTCCGATTAATATTGTGATGCTCTTTTGTAGATTGAGTACATTTTTGGGTATGTTTAACTAACTGGGTAGTTGGGGGGAGGGTACAGAAAGGAAAAAGAGTGTAAGGGGAGGCCCTGGTCTAAATCCACCGTTACCATTGGAGCGTGCACGTTGGTCTATAACCCGTTCACCTGTCTGTGCACATCATCTATCAGTTATTAGTTGTGAGGCCTCGTATGTGCTATGCAATAAGAGTGTTTTGTAGAGTGTTTTGTGAAGTGCTCTACTAAGTCCCTTAAGATGTGAGCCAGCTGGCCCAATCTTTCTCATATTTCTCTATGCATACATTTGTTTTGCTTGCCATCCTCTCATATGCGCTTATTTTGTCCATTCTGGAGTGTATACTGTCTATCGGAGGGATCTGTTTGCTTTTCCAGTTGCCAGCCAGGACTATTTTAGCTATCGTGAGGATGTTTAAGATTACCTTTTTATGGGGGTGTAGAAATAGTTCTGGTATGATATGAAGTAGGTATTTTTCTGTGTGTGGTGCAATGAGTAGCTGTGTCCTGTGAGAGATCATGGTCTGGACTTGGTTCCAGAATGCTTTCAATTTTGTACAGCTCCAGAATATGTGGAGCATGGTTCCGGTGCCAGTTCCACATCTCCAGCATAATTCCATAGTGCCTGTGTACATCCTCGCCAGCCTGTGCGGTACTAGGTACCACCTCATTGTTATCTTGCAGTAAGCCTCCCATAGCGAAAGACTGCGCGAGGCTTGTTTGGTATGTGCCATTGCCGTTTGCCAGTCTGTTAGAGAGAACTGGCTACCTATTTCTTTTTCCCATTGTATCATATATTTCAATTTATCTGGGTTTGCGTTTGTGAGAAGTTCGTGGTAGCAGAGAGATAGTGATTTGGCTAATTTGCTTAAGAGAAGTTGGTGGGGTGTGATGGCCTTCGTGTCAGGGCTGCCTGGGATGTCTTTAGAACAAGTATGTATTAAGTTTTTAACCCCTAAATAAAGATAGAGATCCCTAGGCTCCAGGTCTAGTTCTTTTTGGAGTTCGGGAATGGTTTCATCTGTTCCCCTTTTACTAGGTCGTGGATATGTCTTGCTCCCTTCATCTGACATCTCCCCAGCTGCAGTTCTGGGGAACAGGCTGCTAATGCTTCTATCGGGGCTTCTTTAAGGAGCTGTGTCAAGTCCATTACCAATGAACTCCACTCTTTCCAAGCGTGTAGTAAAGTCCTTGAGCAGTGAAGCACTCTTTTGGTAGGGGTTCGGGGAATTGAACTTGTCCATAAGTGATGGCTTAGATTTTGTGTACCTAAGCATGCACTTTCAAGTAGGAGCCAGAGTAGGCATTGGGAAGTTTTGTGGCTCCGTAATAGCCTTAAACCTTGTGCCAGAAGAGCTGCTCTATAGTAAGCCTTTATGTCCGGCAGTCCCAGTCCCCCTTTTATGTAGGTGAGCCCCATACACCCCTTATCTACCCTGGGCGGCTTTTTCTTCCAAATGTGAGCGTTGATGACGCTTTGAAATTGTTTAATCAGTGAGTTCGGGAGAGCTATGGGTAAAGTTCTAAAGAGGTACAGTACATGTGGTAGTGCCATCGTCTTATGAGGTTAATTCGAGTGTGGTTTTGATTTTGCTAAGCATTGGGTAGTGGTTTTCTTTTGTTATGTTCTGATTGGATTAAACTAGTTTCACTCCTAAGTATTGTAGGGAGGTCGCGCGCCAGTCGAATGTGTGGCAGGTTTTTATTTCCTCCAGAGTGGTACGTGACAGGTTAATAGGCAATGCCTGAGTTTTGGCTAGGTTGTTCTTATAATATGAGATTTTCCCGTACCTCGTCAGTGTTTCAAGTAGGGAGCGCATGGAGGAACCCGGATTTCTGATGAACAGTAAAATGTCATCTGCGAAAAGAGCTAGTTTTTTTGTTCCTCCCGGTGTAGTTAGACCTTGTATGGACGTATCCTGTTTTATGCTTCTAACTAAGGGCTCTAAGCATAGTATGAAGATTAAGGGGGAAAGAAGGCACCCCTGCTGGGTACCATTGCGAATGTCGAATTGGCAGGAGATAAACCCAGTGCTAAAGACTTTGGCGGATGGGTATTGGTATAACGCCATTATGCTTGATCTAAAAGCAGACGGGAACCCCATCTTCGTTAGAGTAAGTACCATATACCTCCAGTGTAGCCGATCAAAGGCCTTTTCGGCATCTAGTGCAAGTAGTAGACCAGCTTGGTGTGATTTGTTGGCCCATTCTACCCAATTTAGGAAGTGCCTGGTATTATCTCCTAATTGCCTGTCCTGCACAAAGCCTGCTTACTCCTCTGAAACAAGGTCTGGAATGATGGGCTTAAGTCTGGACGCTATGAGTTTAGCATAGAGTTTGGTGTCTACCTTTAATAGGGAGATTGGGGTTTTGCACATTGGGTGGGAGATTTGTTAGGTTTTGGTAGTGTCACAAGGTGCGCCTCCAGCATTTCTTTGGGCATGGATCCCCAGTCTATGATGTGATTAAATAATTTAGTGAGGGGCGCCGTTAATTGGTTTGCTAATTTGATGTAGTAGTAGTTGGAGAGTCCATCTGGGCCAGGGCCTTATGTTTGGGAAGAGATTTTATCGCTGCTGCGACTTCTTCTTCTGTGAAGGGACTATCGAGGGAGGAGCACTGTGCCTGTGTTAGGGAGGGCAGGGGGGTCTTCTCTAGGAAAATGCTTATTTCCTCCTCATTTGGTTGGTGGGTGTTGGGGTCTGTCTCTAATTGGTATAGTGATGCGTAATAGTCCGCCAGTTCGTTCACTATGTCTTGGGTTACCGATAACCCGTTTAGCGAACCCACCAGTATCAGTAGTCTACCATCCTTCCTAGTGTACTGTTTGGATGGAGTGAATACCCAATCATTGTGGAAGTAAGTAGAAACCCCTTTGGCTTTAGTCCTGGAAAAAGCGTGGTAACATTCGGAATAGTGTTTGATATTGAATTTCGGGGGATTCCTAACACTCAGGTGAGTCTCCTGCAGGCATACTATTGCTGCCTTGGATTTAGCCATTTCCTGAGCTGTTAGTCTCCTCTTGTGGGGGCTGTTCAGGCCTTTGACATTCAAAGTGAGTATGGTTAAGTACCAGGTTCCAGGTTGCTGCGGAGCGACCAGGGTTCGGGAAAGAAGCAATGTAGCGAGATATGGTGGTCTGATCCAGGGGGGAGGTAACTGGGGAAACCAATAAATAACCAGGGGTAGGGGTTCAAGAGGGGAAAACTAAAGTATGTACAAAGCGCCATGACAGCGTTTAGCGCTCTACATGGATGAGATGTGAGTGGGAGAGTCATTCCCGCCTCCTTCTCAGCCTGGGTCGTGCCTGGTTTTTACCAGCCGGGTGTTTACAGCCTTTTTAGTAGGCTTATATTGTTCCTCCTCGATGCTTACGTGTTTTATGGGTTTTTTTGTTTGTTTTTTTCCTCTTCTCTCCTTCTTGTCTGGTGAGAGTTTGACCTGTAGTCTTGCGTGTCATGTTGACTCCTACTCTAACCCACCGTAAGCAATAATTGTGTTGTCGTGTTTAGTTTCTACCTGCCTCGCCTTGGCACCCCATTGTGTGTGGCCAATATAATCTCCCTCCCCTATGTACTAGCGATATGTACTGCATATGGCATTTCATGCATAACATCAGTCTCTATATCTTATACACATTTCGTTAATGCTATGGGATATGAGCAGGGTGCCCCACAGTTTGTCCACAAATGCAGGGGTATAGACATTTATACATGGTGCGCATTGCATTAACTATCATACTCACGACCTAGTGGTCCGAGCAAATTCGGTGCCATTTTGTGGCAACAGTTCATATATATGCAAGATGGGAAAAATGGAGAATTTCAGGCCGTAAGGATAGTCCGAGCACGAGGCCTACCGAGCTTCTCAGGCTTTGTTAGGTGAGCCCGCCAGCTGCCACTCTCTAAAGTGTTAGGAATACAGTTTTATTTTCCTAATGCTGAAGTGTTATTTTAATAAGCCACATTTTCTCTGTAAAATGATGATACTGCCTAGAATACTGAATCTGTTTAAATACCTTCCAATACCTCTGGTTCTCTTGGTTGTACTATGATCTGATGAATTTTACACAGTTTATCTAGGATCACAAATGTGCTAGTCTGGCACTAATGGTGATAGTTAGCTGTAGGCTGAGAAGTTGTCTTGCAGTCCCTGTAGTGCAGTCATGTCTAAAGTGTGGCCCGTGTTCCGGTTTAATATGGCCCCACAGGTTATTTGGCTAATCTATCTGTTGTGACCCCCAGTGAATCCCCAAGCGTTGCTCAGGATCCCTAGATTTTTGAACGCCGCGGTCCTGAGCAGTGCACGGGGATACACTGGGGGCCAAGAGATCGCGAGAACGCTGACGGACGTGCAGTCACTGCTCATCCTCAGTCTGAGTTCTCGCGATCTTTTGGACGTCGACGTCGCAGGATTTGGTTCCTTCTCCCTGGAGGCAGAGAATGAAGGGACAGAGAATGAAGGTACAGAGAATGAAGGGGCAGAATAAAAGAGAGAAGGGCCAGAGAATGAAGGGGCAGAATAAAAGAGAGAAGGGGCAGAAGAAAAGAGAGAAGGGCAGAGAATGAAGGGGCAGAAGAAAAGAGAGAAGGGGCAGAGAATGAAGGGGTAGAATAAAAGAGAGAAGGGACAGAATAAAAGAGAGATTGGACAGAATGAAGGGAGAGAATTAAAGAAAAAAGGGACAGAATGAAAGAGAGAAGGGACAGAATAAAGAGAGACAGAATAAAAGAAAAAAGGGACAGAATGAAGGGACAGAATAAAAGAGAGAATGGACAGAATGAAGAGAGACAGAATAAAAGAATGAAGGGACAGAATAAAGAGAGACAGAATAAAAGAGAGAAGAGACAGAATAAAGAAATTAAATGAAAAGTATGCCACATGGAATACATTTTGCATAAAACAGTTCATTTGCATTTAATTTTAATGGTTCAAAGAATGTCAGGCAAAATGGTCGGCCCTCACGCATGTTCACATCATCAAATCTGGCCCTCTTTGAAAAAAAGTTTGGACTCCCCTGCTGTAGTGGAACTATACTAAAGAGCTGTTCAGCTACTAGAAATGTTAAAATGGACATCACCAGAAGTGAAAATATTCTGGGTGTATATTAAAAGCTTTAAATATTCACCATTCCCTCTTATGACACTATCTTGGTCTTTTTATACTTTATTCCCACAATGCACCATAGCTAAAAGCTGTGGAAATCAGAGACTGTCCCCAAAATGTTCTAAGATGACTCATATTGTGGGTAACCATTTATTTCATAAAGACTGCGGAGGTACTGTGGGAGATGTGTAATGGCGGTTATGTTAAGGACAGATTGTTGATATTGTTCACATAAATGCTGATTCTGATTGAGAGCTTTTGGTGTGAGCCATCAGATGCCTCCTCAGGAAACTCATGAGATAGTGTTAGCTTTTTTTCATAATTGTGTGGTGACCATTTATACTCGCACTGAGCCAGTTTGAACTATTCTACAGATATAAACATGATGAGAAAATGATTATCTATTCATTGCTTGTAGAGAAAAAGCACAATTCTCTCCTGTGGATTTGCATGTAGAGCCTGTGTAGAGCAACCTGTTGGTTGTTAACAATCTTGCATGCCTGTACAGTGCCATCTGTTGGTTGTAAAGATTTTGAAACAGACATTAACATGTACTACCTAAATAGGAAGGCTCGTTAACCCCTTAAGGGCTGAGCCAAATGTACACGTTTTGATCAAAATAAAACGTAAACAAAACATTAAATTTGACTATATGTCTGTTCAACCGTAATTCACCTCTTTCATATTAAGTGCCCCCACACTTATTATATATCATTTATCATTATATATATATATATATATATATATATATATATATATATATATTTGTTGCAGTGTAAGCATGCAGAAGCCAAACACAGAAATATTGGACACAGGTCTTCAGGAAGTAACAGGCCTTTATTCACATTACCGATCGGGTCTCAGATGAACTCCTGTTCCAAAGGATCTGAGAGACCAACACATAGTGTACATTCCTTATATAGCACTATAACTCCTCCCATTAATAGCTACACCCACATACACCTTTAACCAATCAATGAGCAGAATATAGACTTGTACATCTAGTCAAACCACATGGCTCATCCAAGACAAAGGAAATAAGTGCAATTTCAGTTCCTGCATTCCTGCACATGCTCAGTACACTGATTACAGTATCCTAGCTACATGTAGCTAACCAACTGACACAACATACACATATGCCACATGGAGATTTTGGCCTACTAAATTTTAACCATGCTGGAATCCCATCACATTCCCCCCTTTGATGCCTCTGATATAACATTATTCCAGATGCATCACCAATCACAGTTTTACCTACATCTCTCAAGTAGCCATTGAACCAGAGTAGACCTTGTAAGCATCTTAAAAACTCCTTCAACATTCTTCATCCTGAATATATTCTCTTCGGGCTAGGGGATCATATCTTCCAGACAGCCATTACATGGGCAGCTGTCTTTCTCTCTATAGTACTCTCTATAATACTATGTAGGGACCTTACCACTAGTGGAATTAGACAGGGCAGGAGGAGGCACAAAAAATATATAATAAATTCTACTCCTCCTACTAATGTCTTAATTCCTCCAAGCTGCTCATACCAACTTCCAAACCAACTACTTAGGTTATACCCATTCCAGACCTGAGTAGGTACATGCTCAAATTTAACCATGTGGCTTGTAAGTTCAGCCACTGCCTGCCCTTCATCATCTATGTGCAGACAACAGTTACTTAGATTAAACTTTCCGCATACACCTCCTTCTACTGCTAGTAAGTAATCAAGGGCTAGCCTATTCTGGTATATGGCTGATCACATCTTGGTATTTTGCTTAGCTAGAAGATTAAGCACTTGAGCTGTCTCATTAGTAATAATCTCAACTACCGCCTGTAGTCTAATAATGCGGTTGAGCATATATAATCGGAGTTCTATATCCATAAGTGCCATCTTCTGCCCAAGTAGTAGGTCCATAATAATTAATAATACGTTGAGGGGGCCACTCATTATCTTCCCAGCTACCTATATTCAAGGATGCTCTCTCCCTTTTATGATTTACATCGTAAACCTTAACTCCCAAGGTCTCTCCTGTTTCGATTGGCAACAAGAAGAAGGATGGCTTTGGCATACCTAATACACATGCCCCTTCCCAATCTTGTGGTAACTCCGAATAAGTTTTCTTACCACAAATCCAGTTATAAATTTGCTGGGGCTTTCCAACTAGATGTAGCCGATAAGTCAAACCATACCTCCCTTAAATGAGTGTAATTGGCAAACGGATTAGTAGGTTCCGAGACATTTGAAGCTGACCACCAAGTAGTATTTTTAGTATTAACATTATAGGCTTTTTGTCCCAAGCACGTTAGCTCACCTACAGACGTGTTATACATTGTCCCTTTCCTGGCTATACAAACATGACCTATAATGGAGGTTTTTAACCACCATTCCAATTTACTTCTAGTACTTACTTGATGATCAGACTGGAAAGGTATCTGTTGTTCATATGTCTCAGAGCCAGGGTACCATATTTCCTTTGCCTCCCATGGCCACTGGTCTCCCATATTAGTACCTCCACACACATAGCAATTAGTTACATTAAGACTACCTGCAATACCCTCAGCCAAATCAATAAATAGGTTGTTAACATTATGGGGAATTTTATCCTCAATACTCATCTCCTCATAGAAGGAATGAGAAACCTGATGAGTTTGAGTTGCCACTGTCTCAGTTTCAAGACCTACATATATTATTGTTCCTGAATCTACTCCTGTGCCATATATTTGAAACCCAAACAGACCTCCAAACCTGTCAATAAAGTACTGCAGATTGGAAATGGTCATGTGAACGGGGTTACACACATAGTTTTACAGTATGGTGTGGTAGGCAACCTTTGGATAATCATATCTTGATCCACTGTTTTTCCCAGGTTGCCCAACCTACACATGACCAATAGGGGCAGAAGTTAGTCTCTATTTGGGCAATCAGGATCAGTAGATCTTTTACTGGGACATAAGTATTTATCATTAAACCCATAAGTTCGTTCCCATTTAAGATTACCACATACATTCCAAAGTCTTCCACTACCCGAAATCGCCTTACATGCATCAAATAGTAGAATACCCGCGGAATGTATGGTGCTTATCACAGTCCTATTTATTAATGTCCCCTGGGAGTTACTATTCCGAATTACCAACCAAATTGTACGGGGTTGGAAATGGGGATCAAAACATTTAGACTCTCCTGATATTGGCTTGCACACACTATAATCAATATCCAAATATCTACATTTAGATACAGATCCCTTACATTCATACTGTGAGTGCCAGATGAGAGTTTGGGATATTTGGTTACCTGTTTTAGTAGTCTTAATGCAACTATCGCAATTCGGTATGTCTGTACTCCTACCTTCCTGAAAAATCATAAAAATACTAAGACACAATAAAACACATTATTCCTGAAATCCTCATTTTTCTTCGACCGTGCGATGGCCTCTCAGCTTCCCGATTGTGAGGGCTGCAAGGATGTTGTTCTTCTGATCCTCACTTTCCTTCACAGAGATCCCTTCAAGATACTCTGGCTATGACACGTAGGCAGGTGGTCAGGCTTTATTATGGCCGTCAAAACACCTACTTGATGATCTTTGTAGACTTTTAACTAGAATGTCTCGATATCCCCTCGTCACTCCGACTAAGTTGCACGCTTCAACCGGGTCCTGCAAGGATTCTCAGGATCTGTAGTAGTTTGCCAAGAGTCTGCTGCTGGTTTAACCTTAGAATGATGAATCCAAGGAGTCACTTCCGCCACCTTTACAGCTGTTGGGGTAGATAAAAGAACAACATACAAAGGCTAACAGGATACACCCCGAGCTTTAACTCAATATGTATTGGTGGGATATTACGAGCAAGTCCTGGAGGATTATTTTCTTCCCATACTCCTGGAATGTCAAATAAGGATTCATCACTCTTAGGGTTAACACTTGTCACTATGGAATAGAAGCGTCATTCTTCTTCCCTTGGCACCGATATCACCATTATGCCTGGTAATCCCTTAAACTTCAGAGATGTTAATCCATTAGGTAAAAGGTTATCTGAGCTTAAAGCTTCGATAATAGATCTCGTCCTAAAAGTTGAATCGGACACTCTGGCATATATAGGAACTAATGCTTCACCACATGGCCTCCCAGAATACAAGTGCGACTCTTAAGAACCGGTCTAGCTGCACTTCTCCCAGTAGCTCCTATCACAGTTATAGTCTTCCCCGAAGGCGGAGCCACCATCTTAGTCACCACAGAATGTTCAGCACCTGTGTCGATCATGAAAGAACTTCTCTTTCCCCCTATTGCTACATCGACCATAGGCTCCGCTCGACCAAGTGGGATGGAGCCCAGTCGGTATCAATAGTCTTCCATGATAGTGTCAGCCAGACCCACAAAATCTCTATCCTCTCTTTCTCTAGGTCTCTGCGTGGGTGGATAGTATCTGTCTCCTTGAACACTTCCTCTACTATTCCCATCATTCCCTCTAAAACTTCCTCTTACTCTATAACTACCACTATAACCTCCTCATACCCTTCTCTCTCCTTGTCTATCACCTTCATACTACTCTGTCTGTGGACACTCACTCTTCCAATGTCCCTCCTTTCTACAATACGCACATTAATTCCTACTTAAAGTCCCTTGCTCAGCCTATTCTCATCTCCTCTATTCACTTCCCTGTCTTTCTACAGTTAAGATAGCTACCGCTAGCATATCTGCCTTTTTCCTCATTTTACGTTCTTCCTCCATCTCCCTATTCATATATACTGTATTTGCAATCTCCATTAGCTGTAATATGGACATCCCTGCAAATCCCTCTAATTTCTGTAATTTCCTTTTACTATCACCTTGGGTCTGGCTGACAAATGCTGAGTTAATCATCCTAGAATTCTCAGGAGCCTCTGGATTAAAGGGAGTATACAACCTATTTGACTCAAGCAGTGTCTAATATGGGACTTCGGCAAGGCTGCCCAATAATAGGTTCCAGTCTAGGAGTAGTAAGATAGGTGTAAGGGGGTGAGCTAATTTTATTAGTCAGCATTTGGTGGATGAAAAAAAACGTTTTTGTTTAAAGTGTTAAACCAAAAACCTACCAGTAGGGGTCACCAGAGGGTAATTGTATCAAAATAATCTTTATGGGTCTAATAAGAAAACTCAACTTTTAATATATTTATACATAAAATAAAACCTTATAGCAATAAATATATTAAAATAGGGTAAGCAATCCTACATCTGTTATAAACAATGTATTATCAATGTAACTCCCAAAGATGGCCAGTAGGTGGCCTAGAGTGCCTCCCTAAAGTCAAATGAAACAAATAGACTTTAATTAATTATGTCCTATTTTATTATTACTTATTTTAATCAATGTCCACCCTGCTAGCTAGGCTTGATTAAATCTTTAGTTCTAAGGTAAATTAAACATTTCAGTTTGTAGTTTAGTAAAAGGGGACATTTTGGACAAAGCTGGGAGAGGCCCATCCAGTAACTAAAATAAAGACCATATACCATCTGATACCATTGATCATTGATTAGGGGGAGGGGTAGTACAGAAATACAAGAGTTTGAAACACAGGAACAGATAGGTATGTGGGTAGGCGGGGACAGTAGAGCTGGGGGAGTGCAAATACTGACTATATACCAGTTCTTAGCTTGGGAAGAAGAATAGGGGCGTGGCTACTCTAGCTCTGGAGGATGTTTGGGGGGTTGGTAATCAGATGCCAGGGGGGGAGGGGATGTCCAAAGCAGTTGTAATTAAGTCCTTAGTTCTGACCACCATATGGCTACATTGTTTCCCATATGACATAGTTTAATTCACCAAGGCAGTTTTTCAACAAATCAGTTTCCAACAGTCAATTTATAGAAACTGATCATAGAATTCCAGCCTACTAATTACAGCCACATGTACACCCTGCACTAAATTTAAGTGAAGACTGCTACATGGAGGCCATGCGGCCACCAGGACAAGCTACTCCCTACCTTTTTTTTTTTTTTTAAACATACAAGACAAAGCCTTGTGAATCAGAAGATTATTTCAACAGAACGTCTGATTCAAAAAGCTGTACAAATATACACACAGTTTCAACAGTCACACCAATCTCCTTACTAGGCCCAAACACACACAGGATCCTCACATGCCCAACAATATCACAACGTCGCACACACAAAATTA
>OW240916.1:60529158-60532103 GCA_933207985.1 Pelobates cultripes
CCCACTTCTTCCGGGGTATAGAAGTCTGCCTCAGCGTATTGTGGGCTCGCCCCGAGCCATGATGTCAGCTCCCTGGTTAGGATCTGGTCACGTGTGCGGCAGGCCCCAGATCCCTTGGCGTGGCGTTTTGTGCCCGGCTTCTGCATAAAAGGCATTTGTGGGTTCAGCCGGGTGTCAGCAGTCAGTGCCTGCAGTTTGTTTCAGCCGATGGGCTGTAGATTTAAAGTTATCGCTCGTTTTTTTGCTGGATTATCGGAGCTGCTATAAATGGCGACCACTTCATTGTGCCGCTAGCTCCGCCCCCGGTATGTTCCATTTTTAATTATAAATATTAGTAAAAAAATAAGCATACTCACATGCAGGCACAGACAATCTCATTGACACAAGCACACAACTTCACTGGTACACAGTACACAGGCTAACACACAGGCAATCTCACTGACACACACAAGATCATTGACAAACACATCATTGACAAGCTTACAGGTACATACAAAATTAGTACAGACAAACTCTCTGACACACACACACAAGCTTACTACAGACAAACTCAATGGTATACACAAAGATGCTTACTGCAGACAAGTTCACTGACACACACATGCTCATTACAAGCTCACTCACATAAACATGCTTACTACAGACATGCTCACTGACACACACATACATGCTTACTACAGACGTGCTCACGGACACACACATATATGCTTATTACAGACGTGCTCACTGATACACACATACATGCTTACTACAGACATGCTCAGTGACACATCATGCTCATTACAGACAGGCTCACTAACCAACACATACATGCTTACTACAGACATGCTCAGTGACACACACATACCTGCTCACTACAGACATGCTCACTGACACATGCATACATGCTTACTACAGACATGCTCACTGACACACATACATGCTTACTACAGACATGCTCACTGACACATACATGCTCATTACAGACGTGCTCACTGACACACATACATGCTTACTATAGACATGCTCACTGACACACACATACATGCTTACTGCAGACAAGCTCACGAAAACACACATGTTCACAACAGCAGGCACACACACACACACACACACACAAAAGATCACGCTCTCTCACTAGCTGCAGTGTATTTGAAGCCTAGCTGGCACTTTAGGCTGCTGCTGTGGAAGCCCTGGGATGATGAGGACTCCATTCCCTGGCTTCTTCCTGCCCTGAGGTCACGAGCTTGCTACTGGGAGCAGAGCTTGAGTGCCAGAAAACTCCCTCCCTGCAGTGCTACCTCCGGCCGCCCCATCCTCAATGCGGCCGCACCGGCACCAAGCTCATCCCTCCATAATTCCCTCAGACTCTCACAGTCCAAGGGGAAAATTAACCAATTGCATTACTAAAGGTATTAGAGCTCTCTCCCCAGGCCCCAAGTGCTGCGGCCCACCGGGAAATTTCCTTAACCTTAAGGGGTCAATTTGCACATTCAGTTAGATTTGTATATTATGGTTTGGGCAGGCAGGGGATGCATTTCTTGTCAGTACAAACAAAATTAGGCCCTACGCTTAAAGTCCCACTACTCCTGGACGGCAGAAATTAGTATAGTACACATCCACTCAAATACATACAATAAAAAGGAAAGAAAAAAAGCAAAGAAAAAAGTTATTACCCAAAATTCTATGTACATTTAAATAAGTTTTTTTCATTAACACTCCAATGCCATTTAAAGGGAAACTATAGTGCCAGGAAAACCAAGCTGTTAATCTCCCTTTAGTGCCACCTTTCCATTGTGCTCCCACCCCACTGTTGTACCCTTTCTGTCACTTACCTGTTTCCAGTGTGATGTCCCTCAGTGATGGGTCAGGCTCTGCCTCCGCTCCTTTGCCACTCATGGGCATTAGGACTTCCCCCACAGGAAACAGGGCCGTCTTTAACGCGGGGCAAACGGGGCAGCTGCCCCGGGCCCAGTTACTCCTGGGGGGCCCAAAGCAGCTGCCCCGTGGCCCCACCGCCCATTGCCTGCATAAGAAAAATTCCCTCCCCACCCATAGGCCCGTGATGCTTGTATTGCGGCTGCCCATACTCTATGGGGGCCCATCGGGTGGCCAATACACTTAGGGCCACCCGGTGAGCACGTTACAGCAGGGGGCCCGGTCGGGTGCTGTGGCCCTTTAACAGCACGACCAGGCCCCCTGATTTATGGCAGCATGAGAGGAAGTGACGTCGGTGAGTCACTTCCTCCCTCTGAGATCATGAGCCGCGCAGGAGGAAGGCTGAGGCAGGAGGCAGCGAGGAGGGGGACTGAGCAAAGAGAGCCAGTCCCCAACTCCCAACCACCCAAGGCAGCACACTGGACCCCAGGGAAGGTAGGAAACTAGAGGAAACTTGCATATTATGTCAGTATGTGTGTGTTTATGTCTGTCAGTAGGTCTGTGTGTGTGAGTATGACTGTGTGTGTGTGTCTGTCAGTAGGTCTGTGTGTGTGTGTGTGGTTCGTCTGTCTGTCACTATGTCTGTGTGTGTGTCTGTCAGTAGGTCTGTGTGTGTGTCTGTCAGTAGGTCTGTGTGTGTGTGTGTGTGTGTCTGTCACTGTCTGTGTGTGTCTGTCACTATGTCTGTGTGTGTGTGTCTGTCAGTAGGTCTGTGTGTGTGTGTCTGTCACTATGTCTGTGTGTGTCTGTCAGTAGGTCTGTGTGTGTGTGTGTGTGTCTGTCACTATGTCTGTGTGTGTGAGTATGACTGTGTGTGTGTCTGTCACTATGTCTGTGTGTGTGTGTCTGTCACTATGTCTGTGTGTGTGTGTGTCGGTCACTATGTCTGTGTGTGTGTGTCTGTCAGTAGGTCTGTGTGTGTGTGTGTCTGTCACTATGTCTGTGTGTGTGTGTCTGTCACTATGTCTGTGTCTGTGTGTCTGTCAGTAGGTCTGTGTGTGTGTGTCTGTCACTATGTCTGTGTGTGT
>OW240916.1:60532203-60586008 GCA_933207985.1 Pelobates cultripes
GTGTGTGTGTCTGTCAGTAGGTCTGTGTGTGTGTGTCTGTCACTAGGTCTGTGTGTGTGTGTGTGTCTGTCACTATGTCTGTGTGTGTGTGCCTGTCAGTAGGTCTGTGTGTCAGTGTGTTTGGGTGTCAGTATGCCTGTGTGTGTCAGTAGGTCTGTGTGTGTGTGTGTCTGTCACTATGTCTGTGTGTGTGTGCCTGTCAGTATGTCTGTGTGTCAGTGTGTTTGGGTGTCAGTATGCCTGTGTGTGTCAGTATGTCTGTGTGTGTGTGCCTGTCAGTAGGTCTGTGTGTGTGTGTGTGTCTGTCAGTAGGTCCATGTGTGTCAGTGTGTCAGTGTGTTTGGGTGTCAGTATGCCTGTGTGTGTCAGTATGTCTGTGTGTGTGTGTGTGTGTGTGTGCCTGGGTGTGTGGTAGTATGTGTCTGTGTGTGCCAGTATGTCTGTCAGTGTATGTGTCGGTGTCCATATGTCAGTATGTATGTGTCAGTATGTATACATATAATCTGTGTGTGTATATGTGCATACATCTCAGCATTCACACACTAACACTACATACAAATACACCCCTGCATTCAAACTCCAACACTAGGTACAAACACATGTCTGTGTTACACACCAAAATTATATGTAAACACACCCTTGCACACCCTTGCATTCAAAAACCAACACTACACATAAATACATGCTTGCAAGTACACCAACACCACATACAAACTTATTTTACAAAAAAACCTGTTTACATTCAAACACACAAAAACAGCGTTGTGCTAAATACAAACCTTCAAACATGGGTAAATGGTAGAGCCACAGCTGTCAATGCATTGCTGAAGTTGCACGACAGATGGGGAACTACCTTCTAATCACCCGTGCGATAGGGAGGCTCAAAAAAATTCTTGCACCTCTCTACTTTAGGTCTGCCTCTGCGTTGGGGTGGAGGACATGATTGCACACCTGGCGAGGGTACCAGGGGGCCCAAGCAAATGCTTTGCCCAGGGTCCAATCAATATTAAAGACGGCCCTGACAGGAAAGCATTGTATAATGCTTTCCTATGGCGGTTTGGGTGACACTGGATGTCCTCATGCATATCTTGAGGACGTCCAGCATCTGCTAGGCGAGCAAAAGTTGCCTAACGACCCGTAAGTCTCTCTAGTGGCTGTCTGGTAGACAAACTGGTAGACAAACACTAGAGGTGGAGTTAACCCTTAAAGGTAATTATTGAAGTTTATTAAAAACTGCCATAATTACCTTTGCATGGTTAAGTGGCCTGAGACACTGCACCCAGACAATTTTTTTTTCTGGTACTATAGCTCCCTTGAGTGCCACCCTCCATCATGCCGCCCCTCCTCCTGTGGTGCAGAAGGGATTAAAAACCCCTCCTCTCACCTGATTTCAGGGCCGAAATGCCTTGGTGCTGGTTCAGGCCCTGCCTCCACTACTTCGCCACGCATGGGCATTAGGACTTCCCCCATAGGAAAGCATTGTATAATGGGGTATTGGGCGACGTCCACTAGAGGTGGAGTTAAACCTCAAAGGTAATTATTGCTGCCCCATCGTTCCAGAATCTAATAATGGATTAGATATACTCATGCAACATAGCCAGGAATTATCCCAACTGGCACTCTCGGCCAACCCTCGCAGAACATATAACAGAGCTTTCACCTTATTCAAAAGATTCCTGTTGGAACACAACATCTCTCACCCTTTCATTATGTCAACACTACCAGGTTTTGCATCTTTTTGCCATCTTAAACTTAAAATGTCCCACAACAACATCAAATTATATCTGACAGGCATTCAACATCATATGCTAACCCTATGTCCTAACAACCATAGCTTCAAGTAATCATACCAGATAAAAAACATACTCAGAGGTATTCATAAATCCGTTCCCCCACGTTCTTCACAAAGATTACCAATTGACAATCACCTTTTCCAATCCTTATCCAACCTATTAGATTTAAGACCATTTAAAGTTCAATGAAGTGGTCTGGGTGCCAGGTCCCTCTAGGGTTAACCCTGCCTGCTGTAAACATAGAAGTTTCAGAGAAACTGCTATGTTTACATTTGGGGTTAAGCCAGCCTCTAGTGGCTGTCTTCTGGACAGCCACTAGATGCGCATCTGCGACGCTGGAGGCATATTATGCCTCCATCACGCAGAGCGTCCGTAGGAAAGCATTGAGCATTCTGCTCTGCTGACGTCAGACGGGGGAGCTGACGTCGGCGGGGGAGGAGATGTATGGGAGCCCGGCGGTGGAATAAGGTGAGTACCACAGGAGGGGCACCCTCAGGGTACTATCGTGTCAGGAAAACCGATTTGTTTTCCTGACACTATAGTGTTCCTTTAATTCCAGTACAAACAAAGTAATTAAAACAGCCATGTACGTAGCATTCTACGGCTTTCTCAGGCCACGATAATTTACCACTATCACCACAACTCAGACAAATCATTGCCTAAAACGATCTCACCTACAAAAACATATGTATCACTACCTACTGGCTCTACTACAATATAAAACAAGTCAACATGCCATACCAGTGGAAATAACATACTATCCTAACCACAATAAATGGTGCCTGGTAGCGGTTCTAGACTCCTACCGTCAGAACCCCAACTTACAACCTTCACAGCCATTATTCTTCCTACACAGCTCAATACTTACTACCTCTACCTTCATGAAACATGTTAGGTCTTTGATAACCCAGCTAGGCCTTAACCCTTCTAACTATTCGGGTCACTCCTTCCGCATATTGACGGCCTCCACAGCCTCCAGTGCCAACATTCCAGTGCACATTATCAAAACACTGGGGTGGTGGAAATCTTCTGCACGGAAATCTACACGTTACATACCCACACCAGTCCAAGAGATACGCAATGCATTTAAAGAAATGTCTGGATAATTTGTATGCCCTGTTGACTGTATTAAATCTTTGATTGATCGCTTTTTGCCCTCTTTATTTACAGGTCTACCGCATCGTCGGTTCCGGCACACCACAACCGACTTGCTCTTTTATACTATTCTATGCTTATACTTAGTCCTTACTCCTTATACGGCTATGTGCCCCTAAAACAAGTATTAAGGCCGTTTGGCCCTGTAATTGTGGGAGGGGCTTTTTATTTTACTTACCTACTTAAGGGAGACCCCTTACCTTACTCCATAACGTCCGAGGTCAGCGTTTTGAATGACTCTCCCACCACTCCTCATACTCAACTTTTTCATCTTCCTTTCTTTCTCTCTTTTCCTTTTCTTTTCCTTTACTCCTTGGTGGGCCTCTTTATTTACAGGCTTACCGCATCGTTGGTTTCGGCACACCACAACCGACTTTCTCTTTCATACTATTCTATGCTTATACTTAGTCCTTACTCCTTACACAGCTTTGTGCCCCTAACACAAAATATTTATATATATATATATATATATATATATATATATATATATATATATATATACACATACATGTACATACACATAAACTGTCTAAGTGTATTTTAATATATATATATATAGTGTAATATCAAAATACATGTAGAATGATATTGAGTAAATATATATATAATTAAAAATATATATTTATATATAATATAAAATAAATATGTGAATACATTAAAAAATAAAAAAAATAAAAATAAATAATTAATATATATATATATGTGTAATTTTGTTCTAACTGTATTTTGATATTTTTATATATATATATATCTATATATATATATATATTGAGATCAAAATACACGTAGAAAGAAATAATATATATATCTATACACATAAATATATATATACGTATATACCACTATATATATAAATACAAATAATTTAAAAAAATTATATATATATGTATATAATTCTACGTATATATTTATGTAATATTTTTACATAATTAGGTAATTTTATTAATTACAATTTGCGGGACCTGCCTGACAACCCAGGCCGAAAGTCCAGGGAATTTAATTCTAGCTAGCACTATATTTAACCCTGTAACTTTCCAAGACACCATAAAACCTGTACATGGGAGTTACTGTTTTACATGTTAGACATCCCTGAATACAAATATTGTATTTTATTGCAGTAAAAGCAAACAATATTATGACATTCACAGTTAAAATGTCATGTAGAACTAAAAAAATCTTATTTTCTCCCATTTTTTTTTACATTTTATTCATATTAAATTATGTTTCATAGCTAAATATTTGATGTTAAATGAAAGCCCTGTTTCCCCTGAATAAAATTATATATAACAAGTGTGGGTGCACTTAATATGAAAGAGGTGAATTACGGTTGAACAGACATATAGTCAAATTCCAGGTTTTGTTTTGATCATAACGTGTACATTTGGCTCAGTCCTTAAGGGGTTAAGTGTAAGCTCACCTGCCACGTCATGGCAAAATCACTTAGGTGAGTCCTACACTAACAAAATCTCTAATGTGACAGAGAGAGATATATTTGCTAAACCCCACTTTTTAAAGGGACACTATAGGCACCCAGACCACTTCAGCTCATTTAGTGGTCTGGGTGCAGTGTCCCAGCACCCTTAACCCTGCAAAGGTAATTATTGCAGGGTTTTTAAAACTTCAATAACTACCCTTATGGGTTAACTCTACATCTTGTGGCTATCAGTCCACTACCAGAGGGACTTCTGGATCGTTAGGAGACTTTTGGTCACCTAATTGCTATACATGAGCCAATGTTTTCCTATGGGGAAATCCTAATGCGAGTGTGGCCATTGCTGCGACAGCGGCACTGGACCTAGTTTAAGTGACAGTAGGAGTTTCTTCTGTGCCTTCTGCACCACAGGAGGGTGGATGAGGGGGGAGTGGAGGGGGTACTTGATAGAGGGGAAAGCTATAGTGCCAGGAAAACAAGTTTGAAAAAAGTAACTTTTTTCTTTGCTGTTAATAGTATATTAGGGCTGATGTGTCCTATAGTCATTGCTGCCGCCCAGGAGTTATGGGTGCTGGAGAGCAGGGCTTAATTTTGTATGTTTGTATTTGCTTTTGTGTTACACAGCCATGTTACAATGCTGCCACCCATCCCATGTGTTCCTAATTATGACTACATCTGCCGTTTATACATTTGGATTGGTTCTTGGATGACAGGAGGCGGTTCAAATAGTTGGACGGTTATGACGGGCAGTGTTTACCTAGTCTTTGATGAAGGTGCGCAGGGCACTGAAAAGGGCATTGGACTTATTTCATTTTTATGTTTTATGGATTGATTTCTCGCTGAGGTGTTCATAGCAGTGGTTTGAATATGGATGTAGTGCGAGTACTTATAGAAATACTCAGCTTGGATGAATATATTTGTGCATCGGGGCACATAGCGAGAGGGGATTCTAGATGGGTTCACATTAGATTCTGATCAGAGTTATCCCTTTTAACAGTGCCATTTAGAGCACAGTTTGCCCCCTCTTTCTTATTTTGAGTAGTAACTCTTTTTGTGATTAGACTTTATGAATTATTCACCAGTTGTATGGTTTGTTTTGTAGATAACGACCTTTTGGAGATTTGTGATTAACACATATTGAGAAATTTAGTTGGGCTAACTTCTTTGGTTTCCATGTAAGTGAACCACAGCTCTTAGTGAAGGATACTAGTATCTATATTTTTTGCTTTACGTTTTTAATCATTTTGAAAGCTATATTTAGTTGATAAGCCTTCTTTATGTTTTTTGTGACAAAGATAGATTAGATTATTTTTACAGTCTTTATTTAAGTGTAACAGCTATTTCACCATTGGATTAAGTATCCATACAGACTTTATGCTTAATTTGCAATTTGATAACTGCATTTAGCAGATAAGCCCTTTTAGGGATTTGTGATTAGTAAGAATTTTCCTTATTGTATATTCAAGTGAACTAACATTTTCAGTGTGTGAGATATAAGTATCTTTTTAACACTATATTATAGTTGAGAAATACCTGCTCTAACCCGAGGCATATCTATTGACAGTATGAATTATCTTTTGATGTAGACTTTGTTCCTTTGTTCATCCCATGTCAAGCTTAAAATATACATTTTCACATCTCTAGTAACTTTTCAAATGACAAGATTCTGGTCTGCTTATCATGATATGCTTTGGAGCAGCATGTCATGAAAGCCATGACTTACAATCTACCCCTGATGTACCACCCAAGAGACATTAAAGACCTCCCCTATTTAACTTTTCCTGTCTACCGAACCCTTGGCTGGTTAACTTCAAAAGAAACACTTAATTCAATTGCTCTCTCTGGGTGAGCGCCATTCGTATAACTGAACACACATGTTCTAGCAAACACGTCTTCTGAACACAGGCGGCGGTACTTTGTCGTCGAATGTGAGGAACTACCTTTCAGATACATTGCCTCGCGAATCCCGGGAAAATCATACCATTGACTGCTCCATTCCCAGACGAGCCAGGAGAGAGCTTTTCGGGGAAAAGACACTCCCAAACAAGGAGAACATTCGCTCCCTACGAGCCATGGGAAATCTTCATTTACATTCGCATATCAACTCCCGAAAGTTTACCGACCGCTACCCTTTTTCCTCTGGAACTATCCTATGGAACCACATGTGCGGTTGGTAAAAACTTTACCACGGTGGTGATTTTGCTGTATCACCTGGATCTGAGCAATATTTGGACAACTTGGGGGCTCAGATCATGGCTATCCAAGGATATAATACTTGTGGAGGTTCCTTTACATCTATATGTATTTTGGGGTGTTTTTGTTGTAATGTTTTGTACCTCTAGTGCCTGGGAGATAATTTGTTTAAGCACAAGCAAACTCACTTATCACCCAGACAAAGAGACGCCTGGGCAGGCTTACTATTGTAGTGTATGGAGACCCTATTCTGGGGGTCGTGAATATAAGCAGGCAACTTTGACCTAATGAAACAGTCCTTGTACCCAATACGACTTGTTGCGTCCAATATGTTGGGGAAGTTTCTATACGGAGTGGGAGAGCTATAACACTACTAAATCTATCTGGAACTAGGACTGGCGGAAGTGTATTTGTGTGTAGTTTTGGTGTTTGTATATCATGTTGGTCTTTTAATACAGGAGTATGTTTGCATGCAGTGTTGGCACTTGATAGTAGGAATGTATTTGTACGTAGTTTTAATGTTTGAATGCTGGGATGTATGCACATATATACATATTAGGGATCGACCAATATTGATATTTTTAGAGCCGATACTGATAATCTGTGAACTTTCAGGCCGATAGCCGATAGCCGATATTCTGTACATTTACCGTTTTGAAAAAATAAACTAATACTAAAGGTAAATGCACAAAATATACATGCCACATGTAGTGGATGCAGTGTGTTTAGATAGGGGAGCTGTGTGTGTTTGTGTAGTGGATGCAGTGTGTATTTGTGTAGTGAGTATATATAATGAATGCAGAGTGTGTTTGTTTAGTGTGTATAGTGAATGCAGTGAGTGTTTGTGTAGTGTGTATATATAGTGAATGCAGAGTGTGTGTGTTTGTGTAGTGTGTATAGTGAATGCAGTGAGTGTTTGTGTAATGTGTATATATAGTGAATGCAGAGTGTGTTTGTTTAGTGTGTATAGTGAATGCAGTGAGTATTTGTGTAGTGTGTGTATATAGTGAAAGCTGAGTGTGTGTGTATAATAAATCTGGAGTGTGTGTGTTTGTGTAGTGTGTGTAAAGTGATTGCAGAGAGTTTTTGTAGTGTGTTTAGTGAACGCAGAGTGTGTGTTTGTGCAGTGTGTATAGTGAATGCAGTGTGTTTGTGTAGTGTGTATAGTGAATGCAGTGTGTGTAAAGTGAATGCATTGTGTGTGTATATAATGCAGTGTGTGTGTTTGTGTAGTGTGTGTGTAGTGTGTGTATATAATGCAGTGTGTGTGTATAATGCAGAGCGTGTGTGTATATAATGCAGTGTGTGTAGTGTGTATATAATGCAGTGTGTGTATATAATGCAGTGTGTGTAGTGTGTATATAATGCAGTGTGTGTGTGTATATAATGCAGTGTGTGTGTAGTGTGTATATAATGCAGAGTGTGTGTTTGAGTATATATTGCAGTGTGTGTGTGTTTGTGTAGTGTGTGTGTATATAATGCAAAGTGTTTTTTATAATGCAAAAAATATTTTACCAGGAAAGATACATTGAGATTTCTCTTGTTTTCAAGTATGTCCTGGGTCCACAAAACATTGCATTGTTACAGTAGGGTACAATAAATTACAAAAACAATATTAATACACAATATATACAAAATTTACCATAGAACAGGTAGAAAATATATAATCACCCATGACATGCGCATTCTGTTTGAGGTATGTAGAGAGGGATCTCTGAAAGGACTCTAGGCTTGGGGAAGATTTTAAAGTGTGCGGGAGTTCGTTCCACAATTGCGGCGCTCTGTAGGAGAAGGAGGATCGGCCTGCTTTCTTTTTGTAATGTTGTAGACTAAATAAAGTGCTGGTACTGATTTGTTTCTGTACAGGGAACCTAGTTTTGGATAAAGTTTAGATGCAAATTTAAAAATTTAAAATGTGGAGGCCAAAAGATAGATTGGGGTCTAACATCATACCCAAGTATTTGAAAGAGTGGACTGCGGTCAGTGTGCCATTTAAATTTGTTTTGATAGATAGGTGGTGTGACGAGACCAATCTCGCTACTGTGCATTGGAGGAGCCTGGTTGCCTGCCTGCTGCCTTTTGACTATGGACTGGCATTTAAATACTTTATTTTCCTATGCAGAAAGGTCTATTCCTGTATTTCAGCCCTAGCGTTCGGTAGACTCTCGGATTTACTGAATGAACTCATTTAACCCAGATAGCTATGCCATGGAGCCTATTCGTGTAATAAAAGACTTTGGCTCCATGGCGATTGAACTGTATGTGTGTGGTCTGAGCGCCATTCAGTAATAATGTGCGCTCAGACCTAAGCTATCTGGGGATATGTTGCATGTCTGTATTTTATGTAATAAATGTAACCTTGTGTATTTTATTGTATTTTACTGTCTTTTTACTGCCATGTGCTTAATGGAGTTTTGCCTCTGTCCTAGGAGATAATTGGATTACTTCCCAATTATCTCCAGGATAGAAGACTCTGTGGAACTGGTTTTGGGCAGAAAAGCCATGTGTCATTTGGTCACAAAGGACTTCGATCTATCTTTTGAACCAATGGACCAATTTGGATGATTTTGACATATGTTTGTATTTGGAGTATGTTGATTCTGAAAATGTAAGTTTCTGTGAATGTGATGCATACTTTTCAAGTTATGAATAATGTGGAAAAACTGTATTTCTCTGGCTGTGATAATTACATTACCCATTGTGTAAGGTAATTGTATCACAGGCAGAGGGGAGGATTTTGTGTGGGAGTGTCTGAGTGTATTGTACATGTTTATTGGTTGTTTTTCAAAACCCTGTGGGTGGTACTAATGTGTAAGAATGTGTATATAAGAACAATAAACAATAAACAATAAACCCACAGCTTGACCCTCAAAATGGAGCTTTGTCTCGTTCTTGGGGGGATTTATTGTATGCTGTTCCAGTTCGACTGCTAGGAGTGTAAACCTATTCGGCTGTTTACAGGATTCGTATGGTTCCGGTTCAGCTGTTTACGGCATTCATATGCTTCTCCGGTTCGGTGGATTGGTGTCTACAGTAGCTGTGCCTGTGTCTCTGGAAGGGAAAGATCTACTAAACGGCGGTTTAACCCCTTTTATGCTCGAGGTGCTGTTACAGGTGGGAATTGTGTAATTTGGGTACTGTTCCAAAGATCATTGTGACAATTTTGTCAGTGTTTAGGAAGAGTTTGTTTTTTGCGATCCATTTTTCTCCTCAAGCTGCGGTAGCTTGGATTTGCTCACATAGATCACTGTGTCATCTGCGTACATGTGTACATTTGAGGATTAGGCTGATCATTTATAAATAATGTAAATAGTAGGGGGCCGAGAATGGAACCTTGGGGAGCACCACACGTGACTGGGAGAGGGAGGGAGTCGTTGTCAGATATGGACACATATTGCGAGCAATCCGATACATACGATCGAAACCAGGTTAGCGAACAATCACCAATACCTGAGTTTTTGAGTTTGTGCAGTAGAATGTCGTGGTCTACCGTGTCAAAGGCCTTGGCAAAATCAAGGAAAATAGCTCCAGTTAGGTTTCCTTGTCCCATGCCAGTTTGGATGTGATTGCAAACTTTTAAGAGGACAGTTGTAGTGGAGTGATTCTGGCAAAAAGCCCGATTGATCAGGGGTCAGATGGTTTGAATGTTTGTAATACTCACATAGTTGCGTATGGACACATTTTTCTAAGATTTTTGACAATGCCGGGAGCAATGATATTGGGCGATAGAGACCAAAGTAGTGTCACCACTTTGATGGATAGGCACTACTCTCGCAGTCTTCCAAAGTTTAGGTATGTATCCAGACACCATGGATTCGTTAATTAGGGTTGCGACGGGTTTAGCAATTGCCGGCGCACTGAGCTTCAACAGCATTGCTGGGATTTGATCAGATCCAGACTGGTTTTTAATTTTTAGATTATTTAGGTGTTTTTGAACGACACTAATAGGTACAGGTCTAAATTTAAACTTTTCTATATTGGGTCTTTGCAAATTTAGTTGGGCCTGATCCACATTTGTAGTTTCAGGATGCGTGTCATTTAATAGCTTGGCAATCAGGGCAGTGGAGCATCCGACAAAATAATTGTTAAAGGCATTTGCTACATCTAAGGGAAGTTGCAGAGTTTGGTTATCCACTTTGACAGTGGAGGGTTGGGAGTGGGTTGGGGGAGTTTGTAATTTATTTATGACTTTCCAAACGTTTCTTGGGTTTGATAGGTTATTGTTCAGATTTTCACAGAAATATTGGGCCTTGGACAATTTTGTTTGTTTTGTGCATATATTTCGCCATTGTCTAAATGCACAGTGATCATTCATAGAGCCAGCACGCTTGAACTTTGACCACAAAGCATCCCGATACTGGTACATTTGGATGAGGTCAGCTATGATCCAGTTCATATGTGCTCCTTTTACTCTCACCTTACGCAGCGGGGCATGCAAATTCCAAATTTGTAGGAGTTCAGACTGAAAGAATTCAACAGCACAGTCTAGATCTGAGATCATGTTTAATCTGTGCCATGGGAGGTTCTAGATGTCATTAAGAAAGGATTCAAGATTGAATTTTTTGAAGGACCTGGTGATTTTAATCTTGGGAGATGATTTAATAGCCGTTATTTTGCACATGCAGTACACTAAACAGTGATCACTGAAACTGTTAGGGAGAACACCGGCCTCCTGGATTCTATCAGGAGAAGTGGAGAGAATCCAATCAAGCAGGGTATGGTTATGGCATATAATGTATATAATGCAGAGTGTGTGTTTTGTGTAGAGATGTAATTTGTGTAAAATGGGGCATTTTTTTAATTTTAATTATTTTTTAGAATATTTAAAAAAAATGTTTTTTTTTTTTTTTTAGTCCCCCTCTCTGCTTCTTACCAGGGAGGGGGGATATAGTATTCCCTGGTGGCCCGGTGGCTTGTTAAGAACTGTGAGGGCCCGCAGCAAGCGCTTACTTACCTTTCCAGCAGCTCCCTTCCGCACCCTGTGTAAATCTCGCGGCCTGTGGGCCGCGCGGAGCGTTGCCAAGGTAACCAATGGCAACACTCTTATGGCCGCGGGTCTCGTGAGATTTAAATAGGGAGTGTGACGAGAGCAATCTCGCCACATTGCATTGGAGAAGCCTGGTTGCTCGTCTGCTGCCTTTGGATTATGGCCCCATGTTAAAAGACTTTGTTTCCCCTGCAGAAAAGATTTATTCGTGCTTTTCTGCCCGGTGTTCGGTAGATTCAATCTACCGAACAACCGCACGAATGACTAAACCACCTGGGAGCTGGACTGTGCTGGCAATTAGCCTCCCAGAAGCTGTGGTTAACCACAGCTTAAAGGACCACTCTAGGCACCCAGACCACTTCAGCTTAATGAAGTGGTCTGGGTGCCAGGTCCTTCTAGGGTTAACCCATTTTTTATAAACATAGCAGTTTCAGAGAAACTGCTATGTTTATGAATGGGTTAAGCCTTCCCCCTAATCCTCTAGTGGCTGTCTCATTGACAGCCACTAGAGGCGCTTGCGTGCTTCTCACTGTGATTTTCACAGTGAGAGCACGCAGCGTCCATAGGAAAGCATTGTAAATGCTTTCCTATGCGACCGGCTGAATGCGCGCGCAGCTCTTGCCGCGCGTGCGCATTCAGCCGGAGGGGATCGGAGGAGGAGAGCTCTCCGCCCAGCGCTGGAAAAAGGTAAGTTTTTACCCCTTTCCCCTTCCAGAGCCGGGCGGGAGGGGGTCCCTGAGGGTGGGGGCACCCTCAGGGCACTATAGTGCCAGGAAAACGAGTATGTTTTCCTGGCACTATAGTGGTCCTTTAATTGACGAATACTGGGTGGCCGCCATTCGTATACTGAACACGAGGTCGCGGCCATTTTAAACACGTGAACGCACAGCGGTGTTCGGCGCCTAACTCATGGAACTAAAAATGGACACCGTGTGGCGCGAACACCGCTGAAGCCACCGACCTCCCTTCTTGTTCGGTGGAAGTACACGAACGGCCCGGTATTCGGTAGTTGTACCTGACTGCACTATACCCCAGATAGGAATCCCATGGTGCTCATTCGTATGAGAACTGACTTTGTAAAGACTTTGGTTCCATGGCGATTAAACTGTATTCGTGGTGTCTGAGCACCATTCGCTTAATAATGTGCGCTCAGACCTGAGCTATCTGGGGATATGTTAAATGTATAGTTTTATTGTAACTTATGTCATATAGTGTATTTTAATAGTAATTCATGTATTGGTATCCCCACGTGCATAATGGCGATTTGCCTTTGTCCTGGGAGATAATTGAATTACTTCTCAATTATCTCCAGGGCAGACGGGAGGAAGCCAGGATGCATTGTGGGAATATAATGTGACTGTGTGTCCTATTTTTCTGATTGTCTGTCTTTTGTCACAGTCTCCCATTTGGTCCCATAGGGGAGTGTCCACCAGGTGGGAGACCTGCATAAATAATGGGCAGGTAGCCCTCATTAAACAGACCACTGCTTGACCCTCAACACGGAGCTCTGTCTCGTTCTTGGGGGTACTTACTGTATGCTGATAGAGACTGATTGCTAGGAGTGTAAGCCGCTTGGGTGCTTTTCCTATTCGTCTGCTAGCAGCTATTCGTGAGGTTCCAGTTCGGGAGTTTGGAGTGTTATTTTGTATGCTGTTCGGGAGTTTGGAGCATTCCCTTACATGCGGTTCGGGAGTTTGGTGTTCTACAGTAGCTGTGCCTGCATCTCTGAAAGTGGACGATCACCTAAACGGTTTTAACCCCTTGTGTGCTGAAACGGTCCGTTACAGGGAGCTGAAGGGAGCTACTAGAAAGGTAAGTAAGCGCTTGCTGCGGGCTCTCAAAGTAATGAGCCCGGCAGTCCTAGGAGGTATTATCGGCAATATCGGTATCTCTATTGGCCAATACCAATATTGCCGAAAATACAGATTATCGGCCGATAATATCGGTAAAAGCGATAATCGGTCGATCCCTAATATATATGCAGTCACACACACTGACACAGAAACACGCTAACACACACATGTACTCACAATGACACAAACCGATGTAAACATACACCTACAGAGACACATATACAGAGATACAAACATCCTTCACAGACAGATACATTGGCGCACGCACACATATACAAACATATACCTAAACAGGCATATATACACAAACATATACCTACATACACACACTGGAACACACACAGATACACATATATACCTATACATACACAGAAATATACATACATACTTACACATACACTCAGATACACACACACATACCTATACATACCCATACACACATACCTATCCATACACACACTGGCACACACACGAATACACATACATACCTATACATGCAAATACTAGCACACACACAAACAGATGTACACATACACAAATTGCAATTTACATATTGTTAATCACCCCCTTGCTTTCATACCTTTTTGGGTGCAGGGAGGTGACTTCCTGGGGCGTGCCCCTCAACACTTCCCTTAAATTGTCCATGGGCAGTCATAGGAAGCAAGGGACCACTTTCCACTGTTGTCTATAGGTTCAGTGGCGGAACTAATGTAGTGAGGGCCCTGGTGCAAGAATTGTTTTGGGGCCCCCTCTAGAGCAAGAGTAGTCAAAAGGTAGATCCCCATCTGTCGTACAACTTTACACAATGCTATAGCAGTTGGGGATTTACCATTTGCCCATCCTTGCAGGGTTGTATTGTGAGCAGTGTTTGCGTGTTTGAATGTAATCATGTTTTTGTATGGAGTACGTGTGTGTTTTTGTAGGGGTGTATTTGTATGTAATGTTGCCATTGGAATGCAGTGGTCTACTTCTATGTAGTGTTTGTGTTTGCATTCAGGGTTGTTGTGTTTGTATCTACTGTTAGACTTTTAAATGCAGGTGTACTTTTGTGTAGTGTTTGTGTTTGAATAACAGGATGTTTGTATATATTTTTGGCATTTTAATACAGGGGTGTGTTTGTAATGGTTCCATTTAAATGCAGAGGTGTGTTTGTATGTAGTGTTAGCTTTTTATATATAATTTTGGCATTTGACTGCAGGGGTGTCTTTGTATGTAATGCTTATGTTTGATTGCTGGGATGTATGCGCATATACACATACACTGTTACATACACATTGACACACGGATACACACATGCAAATTATGACACGTACACACACTCAGACACACACATACAGACACACGGACACATATATACATACATAAAAACATGCTGACACATACACTCTCACACACTGACACATACACAAATATACACACATGTCATAATTGTTATAGTTAACATACCTTTTACGTGCAAGAGGGTCCAAGGGTCCTGCTGGCTCAGGCTGATAGGAGTGTGGGGTAGATGGAGCTGGATCTCCTTGCTCTTTCCTCTCTTTTAGTGGCTCCTCCTCCTCTATACTGCATGGTGCTCTCCAGGGGTCAAGTCCTGGGGGAAAAAGTGTGGGAACTCACCCAAGATCCACCCTCCCCCCCCAAAAAAATGATACGCTCGTATTAGCAGAGCAGGGAATAAGACATTTTAAATTAAACAGACTTGTTAAGACCTGCAGTGGTTATGGTGCTGCGGTCTTCTGTTCCCTTTCCCCAACAGCTGAGCATAAGTGATTATAGCTGCAGCAGGGGTTAGAGGATGAAATGCAGTTCCATCCCCCAAACATGAGCCTAGACTTCATGAAGGGTGTAACAGGAATGAATTTTATTGACACACACGGGCTTTTATGAGAAAATCCTCCTGCAAGAGGACCTCCCACAGCAAACAAAGACAATAACCAATCAACAGATTTACAGTAACACACGCCTTCTCTCTGCCTGGGAGATATTGAGATAAGTTAAGGAATAAATCAATTATCTCCAGGCAGAGCACACAATTTTCCCAAAACTCAGAACACCCCTTTCCCCACCAGGTATCCCCACAAATTACATATCTCCTGATAGCCAGGTTCAGGGGTTCTGAAAAAGTGTGGCCACGCATGCAGCTCCTGCCCAAAACAGTTCCATGAATTCAGTGTGTGCGGTCCGTCAATTCACAAATACACAAAAACCGAACAAAAGTCCCGAATGGATCCCCCTGGCTCATAGTAGCGATTGCTCCCCTTGTCCGTTCGCATAGAACTACCGAACAGCGCTTCCCTGGCTGTTCGGGAAATACAAGAAGCCGGCGTTCGGTAGTTTCACGGGCTTTTATGAGAAAATCCTCCTGCAAGAGGACCTCCCACAGCAAACAAAGACAATAACCAATCAACAGATTTACAGTAATACACGCCTTCTCTCTGCCTGGGAGATATTGAGATAAGTTAAGGAATAAATCAATTATCTCCAGGCAGAGCACACAATTTTCCCAAAACTCAGAACACCCCTTTCCCCACCAGGTATCCCCACAAATTACATATCTCCTGATAGCCAGGTTCAGGGGTTCTGAAAAAGTGTGGCCACGCATGCAGCTCCTGCCCAAAACAGTTCCATGAATTCAGTGTGTGCGGTCCGTCAATTCACAAATACACAAAAACCGAACAAAAGTCCCGAATGGATCCCCCTGGCTCATAGTAGCGATTGCTCCCCTTGTCCGTTCGCATAGAACTACCGAACAGCGCTTCCCTGGCTGTTCGGGAAATACAAGAAGCCGGCGTTCGGTAGTTTCAGCGGTGGTACGCGAGGTCGAGTGTCCGATTTTAGTTCCAGACACTCGACGACCAAGTCCCACTGCCTACTTTCATGCAAACAAGATGGCCGCCGTTTTCTATTCCACTTGGCGTTCGGCTGTACGAACAGCGGCCGCCCAGGTAGCACTTAATAGCTGGTTCCTTTGTAGTTAATGAGTCAGGAGTGTAGTCGGCGTTCGGTAGTTTCAAACTAACGAACTAATGCATTCACTATACAGGTAGTAAAACAGGAATAATACCGAACAAAGAAGAAAATGTCAATTAAAAATCCATTTTCTTCACAATACTCCCCCTTAGTTCCATGGGTCGGCATACCCGCCTAGACCCTGCCGGGTTGGCTAGGGGATCTACGGGTAACATAATTAAACATCCAAGTCCGTTTGACGGGAAAGCCCATTCGCATTGCCATGCTGCTTGCCCGAACGATATTGCAGCGTAAAATTGTAGGGTTGCAACGCCAAACTCCAGCTTGGCAACCGGGAATTGTCTCCAGAGACTCGGTTGAGCCAAATGAGGGGGTTGTGGTCAGTCAGTAGGATTTAGTGGGATTTGCCAATATCCTTTGCACAAGTCTAGGGTAGTTAGGAAGTGCCGCTGGCCATGCGATCGAGCAGCTCCTCGATCCGCGGCATGGGGTAGGGGTCAGTGATAGTTTGGTCGTTCAACTTCCGGTAGTCAATACAGAAGCGAGTCGTATCGTCTCGCTTCGGTAGTAAAACCACTGGAGACGCCCAGGGACTTTGGGACGCCTCAATAACCCCTAGTTCTAGCATCTCTTGGATTTCTTTCCACATGCTAGTCCGCACTGCTGTCGGAATACGGTATGGCTGCTGCCGTAAGGGGATCTCCCCCTGCATCTCCACCCGGTGTACTGCGGCGGAGGTGTATCCGGGTAGGACCGAGAACAGCTCACCGTATTCCTGCAGCAGTTGTTTTGCATCTGCCTGCCGGGTGGCGTTTAATTTCTCTCCCAACCCGACCTGTTCTAAGGTACCTTGGTTAGCTGCCAGCAGGTCGGGCAAGGGGAGTCCTTTACTATCATCTGTGGACGGGGCACAGGTGGTGGCCACGTCCTCGGAGCGTTTGAAGTACGACTTCAACATGTTCACATGGAAGGCTCGTCTGACCCTTTCATAGGAACATTTGGCTACAATATAGGTGGTGTCGCTAATTCGTTCCACCACTTTAAATAGCCCCTGCCAAGCTGCCTGGAGCTTGTCCTTTTTGGAAGGTCTGAGGGCTAGTACCTTTTGCCCTACCTCCAGGTTCCTGTCTCGTGCTCCCCGATCATACCATTGTTTCTGACGTTTCTGGGCCGCCTGCAGGTTCTTCCGAACTGATTCGGTCAGGGCCTGCAAGTGGTCCCGGAACTCCAGTACGTATGGCAAAACAGGGATCCCTTAATCTCCTGTGTTGCCCTCCCAATGGTCCCATATGAGATCCAGGGGTCCCCGGACTTTTCTCCCGTATAGGAGTTCGAAGGGGGAGAACCCGGTGGACGCCTGAGGCACTTCTCGGTAGGCAAACAGGAGATGAGGTAAAAACTTCTCCCATTGACCATAGGACTCTGTGAATGCTGTGAGCATTTTCTTAAGTGTGCCGTTAAATCGTTCACAGAGACCATTAGTCTGGGGGTGGTAAGGGGAGCTAAATAACGTTTTTACCCCGCAGCTCTGCCACAACTGTTGCGTAACAGTTGCCGTGAACTGGGTTCCCTGATCTGAATGTATTTCTCGGGGAAACCCTACCCGGGAAAAGATCCTGACTAGAGCCTCTGCTACTGTCTCCGCCTCAATGTTGGACAACGCTACAGCCTCAGGATACCGGGTGGCTAGTCCACCACTGTGAGGATGTAGCACTTTCCGGAGGAGCTGGGTTTGCTGAGAGGCCCTATCAGATCTACGGCCACTCTGTAGAATGGTTCCTCTATTATAGGTAGGGACTGTAACTTGGCCTTAGGGTGGTCCCCCCTTTTCCCTATCCTTTGACATGTGTCACATGTCCTGCAGTAGGTCTGCAAATCTTTGGATATCCCTGGCCAGAAGAACGTCTGGGTTAGTCTTCTTGATACCCAGATGTCCTGCTAGCTGGATAACATGGCTGTAGTTCTGCCCTGTACTTACGGGGTACAACTAACTGCCTTTTTATAACTTGGGCTGCTCCCTGCCCCACTCCCCCTGTAACCCTTTATAGCAATCCCCTGTCCCAGTGGAAGTTCTCGTGGGCATTACCTTCCACAGAAGTGCCTACTGCCTTCCTGTAACCCGCTAAGGTGGGATCTGATTGCTAAGCTTGGCCAAAGTCTTGGGGAGTGTTAGGGCATGTTACGGGGTTTTCGGTTCCTACCTGTGGTTCCTCGGAGTGTGTCGGTCCAGCCCAGCGGGCTTGTGCCCTGGTAGTCACGGGGCAGGTACCAGCGGGATCGGGGTGAGTCAACTGTGCAGTTAGGCACCCCAAATCGTTCCCCAACAAAACTTCCGCAGGTAGTCCCGACATGATGCCCACCTCCATCTGCTTGGCTCCGGTGCCCCAGTTTAACTGTACCCGGGCTGTGGGTAACTTGTGGATGGCGCCCCCTGCCACTCTTACGGCTACAGTCTTGTTGGTGCGCGCCTTTGCAGACACGGTGTGAGGTTGTACAAAAGTAAGGGTAGCCCCAGAGTCTCGTAGCGCCTCCGCCTCTTTTCCGTCTATGGTGACCCATTGTCTGTGGTGCACCCGGTTGTCTCCCTCGGATTGGGCTAGGTTTACCTCATGTAGTACGGCCCACTGCTCCGCATCAAGGCTGTGCTCTTCCAGGGGTTCATGCTGATAGTGGTGAGCGGCATCCCTTGGTGGTGGTGGGGGCCGCTCCCAGTTGCCTCTGCTCCGCTGCGGGCAATGTATTTTGTAGTGCCCTGGCTGATTGCACTGGTGACATACTACTGGCGTTCTTCTATTAAAATTAGGCTGTGTCGTGGGTGGTACCGGGTTTGGTCTGGGGTTGGCCACAGGACCTGGTGTTGGGGCGCTGTTCCCACCTGCTTCTCCTTTTCTTCCTTCATGATGCTCATCTGCTAACTTAGCCGCTTCCTCGACCGTGGACGGCTTCCTGTCTCTGACCCAGTCCCTGGTGTCTGCAGGTGTGTGGTCAAAAAATTGTTCTAGCGACAACCCACGAATGTAACCACCACATACCATACCTCTTTTCGGGAAAGGTACCCCTGACGGCATCACCAATGACAAGATAGCACCCACGTACACTAGACGGGGAAACTAAACTCAGACCCACCACACCCGCTGGTAGCATGGTGAAGGCCACACGTAGCTCTCCCACATTCCACCGACGCATACACGACTTGGACAAACTGGGGGACTACATCATAGCGAACATCCTGCGCCATGGGACGTACCAGAAACTCAGCTCAGACGCGACAGAGAGCACTCTAACTTCTCGGCACCAGCGGCGTGCCCTAGACCAAGGGCTATAGCACAAAAACGGTTGCTAAACACAGCGCAGTGGACAGGCGCGGGGCACTCACCAACTCCGAGAGATGGTATTCCACACGTCACTCGGAGGGGGTGAACACCCCCACTTTAATCTGGCACAGGTTAAGACCAGATGGTTATTAAATGTTTATCTCTTATGTATATGCAAATGTTTATTGACAATGTTTTTAGATACTCAACATTTCTTCTTCTCTCTTATACTATCTCTTAAGACAAGTACTACTCTTCAACCCAACTACCCTGCCTGGATGCTGCCCGCGCCGCTGGGACTGGGCCCCACAACCGAACACACGCACACCGCCCTCCGCAGTTCCCGGAAGACGGGAGACCATGCAACGCTTATTGCGTCGACTGCTCCTCCGCATGGCTCTTAAGGTACTCTCATTCAATGTCAAGGGCCTCAACTCGCCCAACAAGCGTCGACTACTGGTAAGAGACCTAAAGACCAAGCAAATAGACATAGCACTGATACAGGAGACTCACCTCCCCAGGTCGGCAGCCACCAGACTAACGGACAGGACTTATACAACGGTGTACGAGGCGCGCTCACAACGAAAGCGGGCAGGGGTGGCAATACTCCTGCGCAGGAGTTGTCCACTGCACGTCACGACCATCCAAACTGACCCAGAGGGGAGATTTGTATACATAGGGGGCACTCTCTACACCACCAAAGTACACATCGTCAATGTATATGCCCCCAACGAGCCGGACCAGGCGTTCTGGACGAACCTGGAGGTGTTGGTGGCGGGGACGGGGGGAGGAGTCCTCCTTGTCGGAGGTGACTTCAACGCGGTGCCAAGTCCGGCAGCTGACAGGAGCTCTAAACCAGGCACGGTGCGATCACAGGGCAGAGGGGGACAAGACAGGCAACTACACAAATTCCTGACACACACAGCCCTCCTAGACACCTGGCGCCTACAACACCCAACTACGACTGATTACACCTACTACTCGGCACCACATAACACCTACTCTAGAATAGATAACATGTTTCTCAATGGAGCAGGGATGGCCAAGGTCCTCCACACAGACATTAACAACATCACGTGGTCAGACCACGCAGACATAACACTCACACTGGGCAACCTATGTTACAAGTCCAATTGGTCCTGGAGGCTTAATACTAGCCTCTTAAGAGACGACGCAACACAAGCCACAACCCGACAAGCCATCACAGAATACTTTGAGATAAACGCAACCCCCGAAGCTAGCCCTACCGCCATCTGGGCAGCGCATAAAGCAGTACTACGCGGCCACTTCATTAAACTAGCCACACAGAAAAAGCGGGCTAAAACAAAACAGCTACTCGACCTACAGTCTGCCCTACGTAAAAAAGAGCAACAACACAAAATGAACCCGACAGACTTGAACCTTAGGGAACTCAATAACCTCAGACACTCTATCAGGGACCTCACCTTGGAGGCGGTATCACGCTCTATCCTATGGTCCAAACGCTTGTTTTACGAGAAAGCAAATAAGACAGATACACTCTTGGCTAGGGCGCTCCGCCCGAGACCGCAAGGCAAAATCATAACAAAAATACGCACAACAGATAACACACTAGCCGAAACGCCCGACGAGATTAATGCAGTGTTCACCTCCTACTTCTCAGAACTATACAACCATTCCCCCCGCCTCCGGGCCACCAATGCGGCCTACATTGCAGACATACGCCAATTTCTCTCTGAACTCACTATCCCAAAGGTGAACGGGGCGGAAGCGGAAGCACTACAAGAACCAATCACACAACTCGAGGTGGAGGCAGCCATAGCTTCCCTGAAAGGCAATAGGGCACCAGGTCCGGATGGATATGACATTAGCTATTACAAACAATTCAAAGACGTATTAGCCCCCCAGCTGACGACCCTTAGCAACCATTTTCTGCAGGGTGGGACACCTGATGGCGATGTTGTCCTTCTACCAAAACCAGGGAAAGACGACACACTGGCCTCAAGCTACAGGCCAATCTCACTTATTAACACTGACCTCAAAATATTCGCCAAAATCCTGGCGTCCAGACTCAACGTACTGCTCCCGCGCCTGATCCACCCAGATCAGGTGGGCTTTATGCCAGGCCGCCAATTGTATGAAAATACGAGACGAGGGGTGAGCACAATCTGGCACATGGGGAATCCGGGGCGCCTTCTCTAGACGCGGAGAAGGCGTTTGATAGGGTGTTATGGCCTTATTTATTTGAATTACTCCGATTCCAGGGGTTCCCGGAGACCTTCGTAACAGCTATACGAGCATTATACACCGATCTGAGGGCACAAATACTCATTACAGGGGCACCCGCAACACCCTTCACCCTGGGAAACGGCACCAGACAGGGTTGCCCATTGTCCCCCCTGCTCTTCGCCTTAACATTGGAGCCACTACTACAAGCTATCAGGCAACACCCGCACATCAGGGGCGTCACGGTGGGGGGAACACCATTCACGGTCTCGGCGTATGCCGATGATGTCATGCTGACGCTCAGGGAGCCGAGACACTCTCTCCACCATTTATCGCTCGTACTGGAGCGATTTGGCAATATAGCAGGGTACAAAATTAACTACTCCAAGTCCGAGGCAATGCCCTTCCACCTGGAGCTCCCGGAACTCACCCACATACGTGACACGTACCACTTCAAGATAACCACTGACGAACTCACGTATCTAGGGATACGGCTAACAGCGAACACATCCTCCCTATTTGCCCGCAACTATACACCCCTATTCCGGACCCTTCTTACAGAACTAGAGCAGTGGACGGACAGGCCCATCTCATGGCTGGGGAGAGTAAAACTCTATAAAAATGAACGTGCTGCCGAGGATGCTATTCCTCTTTCAAGCACTCCCAATAAGAGTAACACGGAGGGACCTGACGGGAATACAAAGAGTGATTGATGCCTTCATATGGCACAACAAACGCCCAAGAATCGCGCGCGCCCTCATGTACAGACCGAAACCCATGGGGGGGCTGGGACTACCCAATGTCTACACCTATTATCTAGCTGCACAGCTGACACAGGTGATACAGTGGCACACACCTCCTGACAGGAGACGGTGGGTGGATCTAGAGTCGCTGATGACAGGTCAGGATCTCCCGCAATTTTCAATATGGGCACCCAAAGCGCAAAGAACCATATTAAGAACAGCGAACCCAGCCATACTCAACTCCATACAGATTTGGGACCAAACCAAAACAAAATACGCCCTCAGCTCCCACCCGTCCCCCATGACACCAGTCCTTAGGAATAGGGCCTTCCCTCCCGGAATGCAGGCGAGAGACTATAAGGGGATAGAGGCCACGGGACTCCAAAGATACGTACACCTATATGTGAACCAAAATGTAGTCACCTACGAACACCTAGCCACCAAAGCCAACTTACGCAGATCCGTGACTTTGCACAAAACCCTGACATACGGAAGGCGGCTCTGACACCACTAACCTTCTTCGAAAAACTATGTTACAATGAAACAACACAAACTAAACTCATTACGCTACTATACAACCACCTCAATGGGAACTCGAACGAGGAGGGCACGCTGCGATACACCGACCAGTGGGAAGCCGACTTGGGGGAGGTATTAGAGGGAACGGAGTGGCAGGACATCTGGGAAGCATGTAGCAAAACCACAATATGTGTGACGCTCCAAGAGCAATCGTATAAAACACTATTTCGATGGTACCTGACCCCCGTGAAACAGAAACATATGGGGCTAAGTCCCACAGACGACTGCTGGCACGGGTGCGGGGGGCGGGCACGTATATACATATGTGGTGGGGCTGCCCGAAGGTCGCAGACTACTGGAGTAACATTGTGGAGCTTAGCTCCCAAATCCTGCAAAGGCGACTGGGATTAGAACCATGGGCATGTCTGCTCTCAAGACCCACAAAGGATCTCCCCAGACACGAGCAAAGACTTCTTAACATGCTCTATTTAGCGGCCCGAAGGTCCCTAGCACAACAGTGGTCATGTCCAGATCTCCCACATATATCCCTGGTTAAGACAAAAATACGAGACAATTACATAATGGATAAATTGACCTCTCAGGTGCGAAACACCATGACTAAGTTCCAAAAAGTCTGGGATCTGTGGGAGCAATACGATACTTAGCACAACAACTTGGGGCGCGGGGCAGCATCCACGCAACTTTCAATTGGCGGGGCGGGGGCCCACCAAACGCCAACCACCACATCAACACTCGGACAGGCGAAGAGGCACCACTGCTAGACGGGGGTGGGGCCGGGCCCAGCACATAAAACACAACTTAAGGGAACTGACTACCCCCGTCGGTAGCTCACTCGGTAACCATGTCAAACCGATATAGCTAACCACGCAGGTACTTGTCTCCAACTCTTTACTTTCCTTTCTATCTCTCTCTTGTAGGCAGGCACCCCAGACCTGTAAGTAGGCAGAAGGGGAAAGACAGATAAAAGCACATCAGCGTTTTGTGGTGCGTAGAAGGGGGGGAGGGCGCAGTCGCATACCCCAGGAAGCGGCGAGACCGACACTCCACTCTATAAGCCTAACCCTTCACAGCAAAGCTATTGTACATAGTTAACACTGCTTGCCACCTATACCAAAAATTCAGACGAAGTCACCCACAGAAAACTTGATGTATATGATATGCCTAAACTGACAACTGTCACTTGCATTATATATGCTAATGTATGACCGCGCTGTCATGTACATAAATGTAACTGCTTTCATGATTACCATCTACTTTGTCAAACCAAAAATAAAGAATTTAAAAAAAAAAAAAAAATTGTTCTAGCAAGAGTAGTTGCAGCACCTCCTCTAGCGTTGTGGCCTGGCAGCCCTGTATCCAATTTTGGGCTGCCCGATACATCCTAAAGGATCATTCGGTGTAGGAGTCTGGGCCCCCTTTCCGCAATGCCCGAAACTTTTTCCTGTAAGTCTCTGGGGTCACGGCATACCTGGCTAGCAGAATTTCCTTTACCCTGGCGTAGTCGTGTATGGCTGTGTCAGGAACTGCTCGGTTCGCCTCCGCTGCTCGGCCTGTGAGCTTACTGCTTAAAATCGCGGCCCATTGCTCCGATTCCAGACCCTCCAACGCGCATTGATGCTCAAAATCCTGTAGATATGCGTCAAATCCATATCTCCATCCGAGAAACTTTTAAAAGCAGCGTAATTAATCTTTCTCAGCTGCCCTCCATTTATAGATCCAGTTAGGGAAGCGTTGTCTCCTTGGTTCCCGCTTGCCTGCTGCGCTCTGCGCTCACTTGTGCCAGGACTTGCGTCACCATCTCAGGTGTGGGATTTGGCCCATATAATTTTAGCCTCCACATCACCTTCTTTTGAAATTCAGCTTCCGCCTGGCTGACATTCGCCATGCTGCTGGTTTGGTCGCCCTCCATTAGTTCCGCTATGAGGGTAGCTTTCTTTTTGTTGCTGGCCACTTGTCCCCGGGCTTCCAGTAGATCCTTTAGTGTAGTCCTTTTTAGTTTCTCGTACTTCTGTGCCATTCACCAGTTGTCCTTATGCATTCCATTCAATCCCGTCGCTTGCCACCAGTTGTTAAGACCTGCAGTGGTTATGGTGCTGCGGTCTTCTGTTCCCTTTCCCCAACAGCTGAGCATAAGTGATTATAGCTGCAGCAGGGGTTAAAGGAATAAGGTAGATGAAATGCAGTTCCAAGGTGATTCTTCCCAGCAAATAGAATATCCCCCAAACATGAGCCTAGACTTCATGAAGGGTGTAACAGGAATTAATTTTATTGACACACACAGGCTTTTATTAGAAATCCTCCTGCAAGAGGACCTCCCACAGCAAACAAAGACAATAACCAATCAACACACAGATTTACAGTAATACACGCCTTCTCTCTGCCTGGGAGATATTGAGATAAGTTAAGGAATAAATCAATTATCTCCAGGCAGAGAGCACACAATTTCCCCAAAACTCAGAACACCACTTTCCCCACCAGGTATTATCACAAATTACATATCCCCTGATAGCCCCAATCTGGGGGACAAACATATACAAATTTCACCCAGATCTGTTCAGGGGTTCTGAAAAAGTGTGGAGGGTCCCTTTTACCTACCACACACGCAGCTCCTGCCCAAAACAGTTCCATGAATTCAGCATGTGCGGTCGGTCAATTCACAAATACACAAAAAACGAACAAAAGTCCCAAATGGATCCCCCTGACTCATAGTAGAGATTGCTCCCCTTGTCCGTTCGCATAGAACTACTAGTTTCAGCGGTGGTTCGCGAGGTCGAGTGTCCGATTTTAGTTCCAGACACTCGACGACCAAGTCCCGCTGACACCCCTCGTGCAAACAAGAGCACTTAATAGCTGGTTCCTTTGTAGTTAATGAGCCAGGAGGGTGGTCGGCATTCGGTAGTTTCAAACTAACGAACTAATAGATTCACTATACAGGTAGTAAAACAGGAAAAATACCGAACAAAGAAGAAAATGTCAATTAAAAGTCGATTTTCTTCACAAGACCGTTCAATAAAGGAAGGTTAAACATTAGATCTCACTTCACAGGAAATATATAGAGAGACTGTATAGGTTACATACATGGGAGGCGTGACTAAGGCTGCATAAACAAAGTAATTTAACTCTGAAGTAGAAAATTGAGCAGTTAGACTGCAGGTGCATGTTCTATATACCTAAACCACTCCATGAAGCTACAGTTGTTTTGGCGCTTGTAGTGTCTCAGTATATTGCATATGTATATACACTGAACAAAATTATAAACGCAACACTTTTGTTTTTGCCCCCATTTTTCACGAAGTGAACTCAAAGATCTAAGACTTTTTCTATGTACATAAGAAGCCTATTTCTCTCAAATATTGTTCACAAATCTGTCTAAATCTGTGTTAGTGAGCACTTCTCCCTTCCAGAGATAATCTATCCACCTCACAGGTGTGGCATATCAAGATGCTGATTAGACAGTATGATTATTGCACAGGTGTGCCTTAGGCTGGCCACAATAAAAGGCCACTCTAAAATGTGCAGTTTTACTGTATTGGGGGGGTATTTGGTCTGAACACCATTTGCCTTTGCGCAGTGCAACACATCTGCTTCGCATAGAGTTGATCAGGTTGTTGATTGTGGCCTGTGGAATGTTGGTCCACTCCTCTTCAATGGCTGTGCGAAGTTCCTGGATATTGGCAGGATCTGGAACATGCTGTCATATACGCCGATCCAGAGCATCCCAAACATGCTCAATGGGTGACATGTCCGGTGAGTATGCTGGCCATGCAAGAACTGGGATGTTTTCAGCTTCCAGGAATTGTGTACAGATCCTTGCAACATGGGGCCGTGCATTATCCTGCTGCAACATGAGGTGATGGTTGTGGATGAATAGCACAACAATGGGCCACAGGATCTCGTCACGGTATCACTGTGCATTCAAAATGCCATCAGTAAAATGCACCTGTGTTCGTTGTCCATAAAATACGCCTGCCCATACCATAACCCCACAGCCACCATGGGCCACTCGATCCACAATGTTGACATCAGTAACAACGCCATACACGCTGTCTGACATCTGCCTTGTACAGTGAAAACTGGGATTCATCCATGAAGAGAACACCTCCTCAAAGTGCCAGACGCTATAGAATGTGAGCATTTGCCCACTCAAGTCGGTTAGGACGACGAACTGCAGTCAAGTCGAGACCCCAATGAGGACGACGAGCATGCAGATGAGCATCCCTGAGACGGTTTCTGACAGTTTATGCAGAAATTCTTTGGTTATGCAAATTGATTGTTGCAGTAGCTGTCTCAGATGATGGCTGGTCTCAGATGATCTTGGAGGTGAATATGCTGGATGTGGAGGTCCTCGGCTGGTGTGGTTACACATGGTCTGCGGTTGTAATGCCAGTTGGATGTACTGCCAAATTCTCTGAAACGCCTTTGGAGATGGCTTATGGTAGAGAAATAAATATTCAATTCACGGGCAACAGCTCTGGTGGACATTCCTGCAGTCAGCATGCCAATTGCACGCTCCCTCAAAACTTGCAACATCTATGGCATTGTGCTCTGTGATAAAACTGTACATTTTAGAGTGGCCTTTTATTGTGGCCAGCCTAAGGCACACCTTTGCAATAATCATGCTGTCTAATCAGCATCTTGATTTGCCAAACCTGTGAGGTAGATGGATTATCTCGGGAAAGGAGAAGTGCTCACTAAAACAGATTAAATATTGTAAACAATATTTAAGAGAAATAGGCCTTTTGTGTACATAGAAAAAGTCTTAGATCATTGAGTTCAGCTCATGAAAAATGGGGGCAAAAACAAAAGTGTTGCGTTTATAATTTTGTTCAGTATATGTATAGGTACTGTATGTAGCAGTACTGGCTCATGCAGAATTTTGTTACTCTATTATAAATGCCTTATATTAAATGGGATTATGTTAAAAGGTAAAACAGTTGATAGTATAGCTGAGAACACACGAGGTGGCATGTTCACAAGCACGCCCGTACTGGCCATCAGGCATACCGGCAAATGCACAGTGGGAAACGATGGCCATGGCCCGAGGCCGGCAGGTGACATCACAGAATCTCCCCGGCCGGTCCATGGAGGGTGCCTCCCTTTACCAGCCCAACAGCAGTAACAAACGGCTGCCGGCTGGGGAGGGAGGGAGAGAGGACCCGGTGGAGCTCTAACCTGCAGCTCCGCCAGGTTCCTCTTGTGAGATCGGAGCGTTGCCGTGGTTACCACGGCAATGCTCAGATATCGCGAGAGTGAACTCTAGCCTCGCAGGCCTCACTAGGACCAACAGGGATGGCCATACAGTCCACCCTGCCAGGCTAAAGGTAAGAAGGGGGGGGGGGGGGAAAAACATTTTGTTTTTAATTTTAATTTAAAAAAAAAAAAACATATATATTTAAATCTGTCCCCCCCCAAACACACACACACAATCCCTCAAACATATATACACACACACACACAGCACCCTCAGACACACATAGCACACTCACACTTACACATCAGACTCACACACACAGCACCCTCATAAACACATATATATAATATATAACATAACCCTCAGTGAGTTAACAGACAAAGAAAATTAGAAACACAGAATGTGACGGCAGCTAAGAACACCCTTACACACACAGCACCCCTCTTACACACACACTGCAACCCTCACACATACACACTGCACAAACAACACACTGCACCCCTCACACAAACAATACGTCCAAACATATATATATATATATATACTACAGCACCCCTCACACTGCACCACTACACACATTACGCTCCAGATACATGCTAGATCCCTTACTTGAGTAAGGACACATGAAAAGTGTTGGGAACCCCCAAAGATGCAGGAAGAGCCAGAGAGTAAGACACTGGATTGATCCTACGAAGCACTTTATAGGGACCAAGGAATCTGGGGGCAAACTATATGCTAGGGACCTTAAGCTTGATGTTGCGAGATGACAACCAAACCCGGGTTGGCACTCCTATGCTTGGTACACCGGGTTGGCACTCCTATGCTTATCAGCAAAATGTTTGAAGCATTCAGCAGCAGCCCCTAGAGCAGTTCGAACCTTAACTCAGTTATCATGAATGGAGGCCAGATGCTCATCCAGAGCAGGAATGGCAGTATCAGAAAATAGAGAACCGTAGGATGCCTACCATTATTGACAAAAAATGGACTGTGCCCAGAGGAGTCATGAACAGCATTGTTTCTAGTGAACTCGGCCCACGGGAGTAGTTCGGACCAATTGTCCTGTGTGCTATTAATAAAACAACGCAAATAAACTTCTAATGACTGGTTAGCCCTCTCAGCTGTACCATTGGTCTGTGGATGGTAGGAGGAGGAGAAGGAGAGATCAATCCCCAATTGTTTACTGAACGCCCTCCAGAACCTGGACACAAACTGAGAGCCCCTATCAGACACAATATTGTGAGGGATGCCATGCAAACGGACAATTTCACGTATGAAAATTAGGACCAAATCTTGCGAAGATGGCAACTTCTTGAGAGGAATGAAGTGAGCCATCTTAGAAAATCGGTCTACAACCATGAGAATAGTAGTGAACCCAGCAGAGCTAGGAAGCTCAACAATAAAGTCCATGGATAAGTGGGACCATGGAATCTCAGGAACAGGAAGAGGCTGCAACAGGCCACAAGGAAGTGCATGAGTCACCTTAGAAACTGCACACACAGAACATGCCTGCACATACTCCTTAACATCTTTCCTGAGTGAATCCCACCAAAATGATCTAGTGATCAGTGGACTTATTGATGCCCGGGCAGTTATATTGTCATGGAACATTTTCATGCTATTAACCCTTTCACATAGGGGAACGAACAGTTTACCACACGGTTTACCACTGTGCGCCTAAGGCTGGGCCTCCAGTATGGTGCCAAGCAGTGGAGAAGACAGTGAGAGGACAGTAGTAGCAATAATACACTCTGGTGGAATAATATATGTCAACTGTTCCGGAGCTGACTCATTATCAAATTGCCTGGACAAGGCACCAGCCTTGGTTTTTTTAGAACCAGGTCTATAAGTAATGAGGAAGTTAAAATGTGAAAGGAACAGTGACCATCTAGCCTGTCTGGAAGACAAACGTTTGGCATCCCCTATATATGCCAGGTTTTTGTGGTCGGTTATGATCAACAGGGAGTCCTTGGAACCCTCCAAAAGATGTCGCCACTCCTTGAGGGCAAGAATAATGGCCAACAGTTCTCTATTGCCAATATCGTAGTTGCGCTCAGCAGGAGACATCTTTCTGGAGAAGTAGCCACAAGGATGCAATGGTGTTCCCTGGCTTTCTCTCTGAGAGAGAACAGCCCCTACCCCTGTCTCAGATGCATCAACCTCCAATATAAAAGGTTTACTAGTGTCGGGATGTTTTAGTATGTCCGCAGAGGCAAATCTTTGTTTAAGAGTGTCAAAAGCATTCACAGCCTCTTTGGACCATACCGTGCTACTAACCCCTTTGCGAGTCATATTTGTGATTGGGGCTATTACAGAAGAAAATCCCTTGATGAATTTTCTGTAATAGTTGGCAAAACCAATAAACCTTTGAATGGCTTTTAAACCAGAGGGTAATGGCCAGTGTAGTACAGCCTCTAGTTTTTTAGGATCCATTTGAAATCCCGATGCAGAGATGTTGTAACCCAAAAAGTGGACTTCAGGCTGGTCAAATATGCACTTTTCTAATTTACAATAAAAGTTTATTTTTCAACAACGTCTGCAGAACCTGTTTCACATGGGAGTGGTGAGTCTGGAGATCAGGGGAATACACCAAAATATCGTCCAAATAAACCAAGACAAATGAGTAAATGAATTCCCTGAGTACATCATTTATAAAGTCTTGGAATACGGCCGGGGCGTTGCATAACCCAAATGGTATTACCAGATATTCATAGTGTCCACTACGGGTATTAAATGCCGTCTTCCACTCATGATTCTCTTTAATTCTAACCAAATTGTAAGCGCTCCTAAGGTCAAGCTTAGTAAATACTTTAGCTCCCTGAAGTCTATCGAACAATTCGAAAATGAGTGGGATAGGGTATGCATTTTTTACAGTGATTTTATTAAGTGCCCTGTAGTCTATGCAAGGGCGTAACTCACCACCCTTTTTCTAAACAAAAAAGAATCCTGCACCAGCTGGTGAGGATGACTTTCTTATGTGCCCTTTGCTCAAGGATTCTTTGATGTATTCCTCCATTATTTTACTTTCCTGGGGAGATAAGGCATAAACTGCCCCCTTAAGTGGCATAGTGCCTAGGAACAGGTTAATGGCACAGTCATATGCTCTGTGGGGAGGCAATACATAGGACTGAGCCTTGTTAAACACCTCCTGAAGTATTGTATGGGAACTCCAGGAGTTTGGGGAGTGGTAGTAGGAAGGTCAATAGTATCCAATCTCTTTAGTACTGGTTTTATACATCTCCCCATACACTCTTTACCCCATTCTAATATCTCCCCATTAGCCCAGTCAATATAGGGATTGTGTTTACTCAGCCACGGTGTAACGGATCACCTGGCACCCCGACTGGGTACCTCCGTTGAAGGATGCTCCTAGCGCTTCCTGAGGACTCCAAGCACTGCAGCAGACACCACAACCACCGAACCAGAGAAGCATACGAATGCTCTCAAGCATATGAATGCTGTAAGCAGCTGAACAGGAAAAGCATACAATCAGCTTACACTCCTGGCAATCAGCATACAATCCAATTCCCCCAATAACGAGATGACACTTCGTTTTGAGGTCAAGCAGAACTGACTGGACTGGCACATACAGCCTCTTTTATTCACAATCCACAAATATAGTACTGCCCACAGGGTTTTGAAACACAGCCAATCAATCTGTACAATACACACAGACACTCCCACACAAAATCCTCCCCTCTGCCTGTAATACAATTACCTTACACAATGGGTAATCTAATTATCACAGACAGAGAAATACAGTTTCATAAAACACATCACAGGGACCCCAAAACATACAATAACCCCATAAAAAGTATATCCTTGGAACCGGGGGATCTGGGTGAACCACATATCCAAAATTCACCCAGATCCGTTCAGTACTTTGGAAGATACAGTTTAATGCAGATTCCACAGAACATATGCAGGCTAAATGAAAAACAATTACTGTATAATGTGTCCCCTGTTGTATAGTCCAAAACCACTGCACGATGTCTCTGTGCACCAAATACCGGGTTGAAAAGTCCAAACAGTGTCTGTGAGTTAAAGTGGCCGCCATCCATTGTTCTCACCATGTGCTTCATCCATTGTTCTCACCATGTGCCTCTGATACATGAAATGGTGGCCACCCAGTAACTCCACAGTATGTCCCCAGATGGTTCTTTAAGGGCCAGCAGCGGCACAACACAAATCCATTATGCCCAAATCATGTATTTAAAGGGCAATACATCCCAGGGGCCATAGTCACATGGCAGGAGGCTGGCAATCAGTCTTCTCCAATGCCCAGTGGCGAGGTCGGTTTCGCCACATTTCTCCCTTTCCCCAAAAAGACTAACAAGGTATCTGACCTCCTTTTGGTCAGTGCCTTGGTTAGTCCTGCAACCCACCCACAAAACAGAATCCGCAGTATAACCCACCCACGAAAATTAGTTACTACACCTGGAGTAGTGGGTCGCTTGTCCAGGTCCAGGAGCTCCACCTTGGCTCTGGGGGGTACTAGCATTCTGGATTGGTGGGTTGCTGGGTGGGCAGAGACCAGCGGTACTCTGCCCTGGTGCCAGCGTTACCACGGGAGTAGCCTGGTTGGAGCCCAGGTGAGGGAACGGCATAGTAGGCTCTTCACTCCGGACCTGAGGCGGTTGCTGGAAGGGAAGACAGGCTGTCTGCCCTATGGATGAACAGATATGGATATGGATGGTAGAATACTCTGCCGCTGGGGAGCAAGACTGACTGTCCGTACTCCCTGTAGCTTGGGCGCAGGGACCACGGTCCCATCTGCGCTGGTGGGGGGCTTAGTGTCTCCCCTTGGTGGGCTAAGCTGCCGCTGGGGAGAGGGGGTAACAAGTACCTCTCCCTTACACACTTTAAGCCACTGGGGAGAGGGGGTAACAGGCTCCAGTTGGAGCATCTCATCGATCTCCTTGCGCATATTCTCCCGTACCGCTTCAGGGATGCAGTATGGTGTCTGGCGCATGGGAAGTTGCCCTGGGGTTTCCACCCGGTGAGTGGCCAGAGGAGTGTATCCAGGCACATTAGAGAAGGTGTCTTGCTTCTCTCTCAACAGCTGTTGTACCTCGGTACGCTCCTGTGGGCTCAGCCGATCTACCAGAACAACGTCTCCTAAATCCCCAGACAGCCTACCGTATCCCAGCAGATCTGGGAGGGGAAGACTGTCAAACTCTTCGGAGTTGGGTGCACAAATAGCTGTCACCTCCTCTGAGCGTTCCTGGTAGGGCTTCATCATGTTCACCTGGAGCATGCGTCGCCCTCCAGTTCCAGTGCAGGGGCCAATTATATAAGTGGTGTCACATCTCTGTTCCACAACTTTATAAGGGCCTTGCCAGGCGGCCTGTAGCTTATCATGTCGGACAGGTTTTAAAATTAAAACTTTCTGCCCAACCTGGAAGCTACGGTCCCTGGCGCCCCGATCATACCAGGTGCGTTGGCGCGTTTGAGCTGCCTAAAGGTTTTCCTTTACTGTCTTAGTTAGGGCCTCCAGTCGGTCTCGGAGCGCCAACACATAGGGTACAATGGGGGTACCGTCTGTGCTCCGGTCTCCCTCCCAATGTTCTCTAATAAGGTCTAGGGGCCCTCTTACTCTCCTCCCAAATGACACCTCAAATGGGGAAAACCCGGTGGACTCCTGCAGCAGCTCCCGGTAAGCAAAGTCCCTGTGGGTCTCGGCGAAGGTTCGGAGCATTTGTTTTAATGTACCATTGAACCGTTCGCAGAGCCCATTGGTTTGGGGATGGTATGGGGCACTAATGATAGGCTTAACGTCACAAAATCTCCAGAGTTGCTGAGTGACCTCTGCATTAAATTGAGTACCCTGATCCGAGATGATCTCCCTGGGTAACCCCATCCGGGAGAAAATCTGCATCAGGGCCTAGGCCACGGTTTCGTCGTGTATATTTGTCAGGGCCACCACCTCTGGATATCGGGTGGCGTAATCCACAACAGTTAAAATATATTTCTTGCCCGAAGGGCTAGGTTCCTGAAGGGGGCCTATGATATCTACCGCTATTCTGTGAAATGGTTCCTCAATTATAGGTAGCGGATGCTGACCCTCTCCCAGCAGATCTGGGAGAGGCAGACTGTCAAACTCCTCCGAGGTAGGCGCGCATATGGCGGTCACTTCCTCGGAGCGCTCTTGGTAGGGCTTCATCATGTTCACATGGAGCATGCGTCGCCCTCCAGTACCAAAGGAAAAGCCTATTATATAAGTGGTGCCACACCTTTGTTCTACCACTTTTGTAAGGGCCTTGCCAGGCGGCCTGCAGCTTATCGTGTCGGACAGGTTTTAAAATTAACACTTTCTGCCCGACCTGAAAGCTACGGTCCCTGGCGCCCCGATCATACCATGTGCGTTGGCGAGTCTGAGCCGCCTGCAAATTCTCTCGTACCGTCTGGGTTAGGGCCTCCAGGCGGTCTCGGAATGCCTCCCAATGCTCTCTAATTAAATCTAAGGGCCCCCGTACCCTGCGGCCAAACAATAATTTGAATGGGGAAAACCCCGTGGATTCCTGCGGCACCTCCCTGTAAGCAAAGAGGAGGTGAGGTAGGAATTTCTCCCAGTCCTTGTGGGTCTCTGCGAAGGTTCGGAGCATTTGTTTCAATGTACCGTTGAAACGTTCGCAGAGCCCATTAGTTTGGGGGTGGTAAGGGGAACTAATGACAGGCTTGATGTCACAGAACTTCCAGAGGCGCTGCGTGACTTCGGCGGTGAACTGGGTACCCTGATCCGAGACAATCTCCCTGGGAAGTCCCACCCGGGAGAATATCTGCATGAGGGCTTCCGCTACCGTTTCAGCATGTATATTCATCAGGGGCACCGCCTCTGGATATCTAATGGCATAGTCTACCACTGTCAGGATAAATCTTTTGCCTGACAGGCTCACTTTGTTGAGGGGTCCTATTAAATCGACCGCTACCCTACTAAAGGGTTCCTCAATTATGGGGAGGGGGTGTAGCTTGGCCTTGCGCCTGTCCCCCGTTTTCCCCACCCTTTGGCATGTATCGCAAGTGTTGCAATACCTGCGCACTTCCTGGCTCACTCCAGGCCAAAAGAAGCTTTGTGTTAACCTGTGCCGGGTCCTGCTGACCCCTAAATGTCCGGATAGCGGAATGTCATGTGCTATCCGGAGTAGCTCTGCTCAGTACCGCTGTGGTACCACCAACTGTCTCATCACGATCGGCTCTGACCCGGCTATCTGCTTATCTGTCTCTCTGTACAACAGCTGTTTGTCCCAGATAAACCTTTCGCCATCTCCCCCGGGAGCGTCTGCTGTCACCTTGTCCCTATACACCTGCAATGTGGGGTCAGTCACTACCTCGGCTGCAAATTCGTTAGGGAAGGGGAAGGATCTCTTACCTGAACCTCCGGCAGTGTGGATGGAGCCTGGGTGCGGGCCTGTTGTCTAGTGACCACAGGGTGAGCCTCTCCTGTGACCGGGATCTGGGGCTCAAAAGCTGAAGTGAGCCTCCCCAAATTGTTGCCCAACAAAACTTCCGCGGGCAGTTGTGGCATCAACCCCACCTCCACTTCTCCCGTCCCCGCTCCCCAAGTGAACCCTGGCTGTGGTAGCCGGTATACAGCTCCCCCGGCTACCCTAACTGCTACGGTGCGGTTGGTTCTTGCCTTGTCCGCCACCAAATGGCTTTTGACCAGAGTAATAGTGGCCCCAGAGTCCCGAAGTCCTTGCACTGCTTTGCCCTCCAGGTACACTGTCTGTCTGTGGTGCTGTCTGTTGTCCGCATTGGCCTGTACTGGATCGGCCTCGTGCAATACCTCCCATTGCTCCACAGTGGTAATAGGTACTGCTGAGCCATACGGGGTTGCAATGATGTCCTGGTAGCAGTGTGCGGTGGCGGCCCTCGGTGGTGGTGGTGGGCCAGGATGGATCCACGAGGTACGATCTCGTAGTTGAGGACATGCCCTTTTATAATGCCCCCATTTCTGGCAGTGGTGACAGGGCCCAGAAGTGGGCTGGTGGAAACGTGGCTGTGCAGCGGGTGGTGGTAGTTGCCTCGGGGGAGGTTTTGAATGCGGCTTTTGGAGCTGCAGGTTTTTGCTGCCTGCGTCCGTCCAGGTACTCATCTGCCTTCCTGGCAGCTTCGGTGAGGGAGGTAGGGTTTCTGTCCCTTACCCACTCCTGGACATCGTTGGTTACTCCCTCATAAAATTGTTCCATCAGCATCATCTGTAGTACATCCTCCATGGACAGTGCCTTGCTAGCTTGCACCCACCCGAGTGCTGCCCTTTGTAACCTGCATGCCCACTCTGCATGTGAGTCCTTTTCCACTTTCCGCCGGTATGCTTCTGGTGTTATAGCATACCTGGCCAGTATAATTTAATTTACTTTATTGTAATTCCGGATTTCCTCATTGGGTACAGTACGATATGCCTCTGCTGCCCTCCCAGTTAACCTTCCTGCCAAAATAGGTACCCAGTCCTCTGTGCTGATTCTATGCAGTGCACACAGTCTCTCAAAATCTTGCAGGAAAGTGTCTATATCTTCCTCTGCCTCCACATACGTTTTAAAAGCCTGGTATGGTATTTTAGGCTTACCTTCTTGTGGCATATTTACTGCAGGGCTGCTTTCTGGGGCTGCTGTTGTCTGTTTCCTTAAGATGAATTCCTGGACCTCTGTCATGGTCTTGGAAATAATTTCTGCTGAACGGTGTTCCCCATAAAAAGACAGCCTAAATTGTAGCTGCCTCTGGAACTCCATCTGTTCCTGTGTTTCTCCCGAATGCCCCTGTTCGGGAACCGAATCGCCATCCATTCGGTACTCTGCCATGAGTTCAGTAATGAGTACCGCTTTCTTCTTGTTGCTGGCTTGGATACCCCTTGCCTCCAGGAGGTCCTTTAACGTGGTGCGTTTTAGCGTAGCAAAATCAATCTCCATCCGTACTCCATTTGTGCTTGTTCCTCTGTGAGTCTGGATCCCACCGCTGCCAACCAATGTAGCGGAGATACAATATTCCCCAGATTATCTCCGCTTAAGATCCCAGTGATGCTCAGGAACAAGTAAATATAAATCCACAGGCAAGGTTTCCAACAGGCAAAATAATCCAATAGTATTCTCACAGCAATCCCAATGACTGAACGACACACAGCATCAGGAGCAGAACTGAAAGCTTTATTCCACACTGGCCTTTTAAAGCATGCTCCCATGCAAGGGAGGGATTACATTCATTAACATATTAGCCAATCCTGTCCTGGTAACCTCCCACACATCTCCTCCCCTCAGCCGGCATCATAATCTCCTTATCCAGTACAGCAATTCCCCCCGTTTCTGGATGTACCCCTAAACCTAGGGGTACCTGTGGCAAAACCGGCCTCGCCACGTGTCCTTGGAGGGGGCTGCTTGCCCGCCTCTTGCCTTTGGACTATGGACCAGACTTTATGTGAATGTATTAACCCAGATAGCTATGCCATGGAGCCCATTCGTGTAGTTAAAGACTTCGGCTCCATGGCAATTGAACTGTGTTAATAGGATCTGAGCGCTATTCGGTAGTTTTGTGCGCTCAGATCCCAGCTATCTGGGGATATGTGACATGTCTGTGTTTTATGTATAAAATGTGACTTTGTGTATTTTATAATATTTTAATGCTTTGTGCTCACCATGTGCATAATGGAGTCTTGAGTCTGTCCTGGGAGATAATTGAATTACTTCTCACTTATCTCAAGGATAGAAGACTCTGAAACTGGTTTGGGCCGGAAAGCCATGCTTCATTTAGTCACAAAGGACTTTCCCTTAACTTTTGAACCCCTGGTCTGATTCGTGCCATTTTTTAATATGTTGTTCCCCTGAATGGATTGATTATGAAAATGTATGTTTTATGTTTGTGACATGTATATTTAGAAGTTATAAATATTGTGTAAAAACTGTATTCCTCTGCCGGTGATAATGAGATTACCCATTGTGTTCAGTAATCATATCACATGCAGAGGGGGGGATTTTGTGTGGGAGTGTCTGGGTGTATTGTACGGATTGATTGGTTGTTTTGTAACGCCCTGTGGGCTGTACTATGTTTGTGGATTGGGAATAAAAGAGACTGTATGTGACAGTACAGTGAGTTCCTGTTTTAACCCTCAAAGTGAAGTGTCGTCTCATTATTGGGGGAAGGATTTATTTAATGCTGTTCCAGTTTGACTGCTAGGAGAGTAAACCTATTCGTATGGTTCGTATGGTCTACAGCATTCATATGCTTGGGAGAATTTATTTGTTTCTCCAGTTCGGTGATTGTGGTGTCTGCCAGAGTGCTTGGAGTCCTCAGGAAGCGCTAGGAGCATCCTTCAATGTAGGTACCCAGTTGGGGTGCCAGGTGATCCGTTACTAGGGGTACCACTTTAAATTATACATCCCCTGGTAGCCCTGATCTGGGTGGACAACATATCCAAAAATCACCCAGATCAGACCAGGGGTTCGGGAATTCCATGGAGGGAATAAAATGACCGACCGCGCTGGATTGGGCCATGCGGTCGGTCCTGGAAAAGGCGAATGAAGTACCTGAAAACCTCCAGCTATAGAGGCTTGAGAGGGTTTGCCTGAATCCCCTCGTTCGGTTGATTATGCCTACCGAACGAGGGGCCGTTCGGTAGATTGGAACCGAACGGACCGGGCTGATGGAGGTGTTCGCCTAGTCGAGTGTCCGTTTTGAGTTCCAGACACTCGACGGCAAAACACCGCTGTTCGGGAGTTTAAGATGGCCGCCGCCACGTGTTCGTTTCCCGAATGGCGGCCACCCCTGAGAACAAAGGATTGCTACACAGCTTGTCAATTACCCGTTTTCAACAATGTTGCAACAGGTAATTGAGGGCATACTTCACACAGGGGAGGTCTGAGTGTTCGGTAGTTTCATTCGAACAAACTAAGGGAATGAAACTACCTTACATTCAGACGAATCCAATACATTTTACACATAGAACTTTGCTATTTTACACTAATGCATTCCCTTACTGCATAGACATTTAGCAAATAGACGAATACATGTTACACATAATACAAGTACCAGGGCAGCTCATGGCCATCCGCTACAATCTGTTCATTATAACATTCCTAGAATTACAAACACCATTTTAGTAAATAGTACAAACACCATCAAGGAAAATATCCAGCTAATATACAATAGAAATCTCACAGTACACATAATGACACACACTAACACATTAACACACATAATGACACACACCGACCAGGTGACACACACATTATGACACACACTAACAAGGTGACACACACTAACACACATGACACACTGACAAGGTGACACACACATTAACACACATAATGACACGATAACACACATTCACACACATAGTGTAGGCTTAAACCACATGATGGTAGTTGAAGTCCAGAACAGCTAACAGTACCAGAGGCCGCCTGCAGCTGGCATTTCAGATGCAGTAAACTATAACTCCCATCACAATCAGACAACACAAACTCACACATACACAGATTTAATCAGTGAATTAGAAGAAAAAAAAGCAATCTCTAACATGCAGGATACCAGCTGTGACTATAGTTTAATTATAGAGACGTTTGTCTGTATTGAGTAATTCTGCTTTAATGTCAGTAACATTCACCCACAATTACACACAGTGACACACAGAGCAGCTGTTGCTTAGTAACAGGATCCACCCACACTCAGTTCAAGTGGGCGGAGCTAACCTTGTTGTGATGCTCCGCCCACACCCAGATCAGTATTACCGTCTCGTGATTCCCACTCCGGGATTTCCAGTTAAATCTCTTTAATTAGATTAATAAATCATTCAATACATTCTCAGCCAGGCATTATCCCCATATACCCTGAATATAGCATGCAAGCGGCTCAGTGAAGGTGGCAGTGAAGGTGTGTAAGTGTCTGATGGGGTCACACAGCTCATAAAAGGACAGTCGCCCAGCGTCGTAGTCCAGGAATATCCAGAATCTCTGGCTGGAAGGGGGGGAAGGTAACCGGATTGATTTACTGTCATGTGTCACATAATACTGATTATTATACCACCTCCACAAACCCCAGGACTTGTTATTAAATCCAATCCATGACTGACCTCCTTTCCTGTCTATACTGCGATAGGCCATCCCTACCGTCCATATCCCTGATTCACTGCCCTCCACTTCCCAGTAATGTCGCCCTGAGGAGAAACTCCTGGAGCTTAAAACCTGATTATACTGAAATCTCTCTGGTGTTTCTGGGCGTCTCTGCTTTATTCCTGACCTGGATACAGTTTTCATATCACCTGATACAGTTACATCATTAGCAGCCGTGTTTACATCCAGTAACATGTCTGAAGCCGTGGTTACACCCAGTAATATATTAGCCGGTACATGGAGTTGTCTCTTTATTCCGGTCACAATCCCAGCTAAGCCTGAGCGTAAGGTCACTAAGATCAGACCCACATCCAGATCCCCTACAGCATGGACCTTGTTATCATCTCTCTCTCTGTCCTCATCTCCCTCCTCAGTATCACAATAGTCAGCGCTGTTTGATTCCCGTCCTTGTAAGACAGTTAATGGGTCCGTCATTTTACACAGCTCCTCAATGTGACCCGTCTTCCTGGACAGATCCTCCTTCCTTATTTCCAGCTGTCGGATTAGATCTGAGACTCTGAGTGAGGCCTGCTCTTCCTCCCTGGAGATCTCACGCAGGACTCGCTTCTCTAGAGCTTCCAGCTGTTCCCTGATACCCCTAATCAGGGCAGTTACTTCCTCTGCTACCTCAGCTGCTTTGTCTGACACTTCTATCCTGAGCTCCTGCAGGCTCTGGACTCTTTTCTCAGCCTCCCCTCTCTTTGAGGTCAGTTTCTGCAGAATATGTCTCAGTTTCTCCTTCTTCGTCTCACAGGCCTCATTCAGTTTTTCCACCTGGTGTCCCCTGTGCTCTCCGTCCAGCCTGCAGGACACACAGATACAGAAAGAATCCTCAGAGCAATAATACTCCAGGACCTTCTTGTGGACGGAGCATTTTCTGTTCCCCAGTGAAGTGGTGGGTTCAGTTAGGACATGTTCTGCTGAATGGCTGTGGACCCTCAGGTGGGCTTCACACAGAGAAGCTTCACAGTACAGACATGTTTTAGCAGCAGGTACAGGAGAGTGAATACAGTAAGTACAGGAGATCCCAACCTCCTCCTGCTCTGGGTGAGTAGATCGGAAACTCTCTGCCATGTTACACATTCTCAGGTTTCTTTTAAGCTCAGGTCTTACCCTAAAGCTGTGTCTGCATTCAGGACAGGAATATTCCCTCTCCTCCTGGTTGTCCCATGATCTTGTGATACAGACCTGGCAGAAGCTGTGTCCACATGGCAGGGTTACAGGATCGGTATAAAAGTCCATGCAGATGGAGCAGGTCAGCTCGTCTCTCAGATCCGCAGACGCCATCACTGAAAGCAGCAACAGGAAATGAGAATCAAAGTTCTTTTTCTCGAATAAAACCAATAAACCGGGCGCATTTCATGGACTTTGGATTCCAGTTTATTGCATTTTCTCAGAGAAACATGATTCAAGGAAATAACAAGTGAATCATTTCTCAAACTCTGCCTCTCCCGTTCAAACTCCACTCAGACAAGACTGGAAATGGGTTTCTGTGAGCTCCAGGCAGTGGCATACACATGACCCATGGGGCCCCGGTGCGAAAATTGATCCGTGGGCCCCCCTCCCCGCGCAGGCCGGGCCACAACACATGACGGTGGGCACCTGGTCGCAGAGGTTACAGGGCTGCGACCGCGGTATGTACGCCAGTGCATGCAGATGCACACACACTTAAAGGACCACTCTAGGCACCCAGACCACTTCAGCTTAATGAAGTGGTCTGGGTGCCAGGTCCAGCTAGGGTTAACCCATTTTTTCATAAACATAGCAGTTTCAGAGAAACTGCTATGTTTCTGAATGGGTTAAGCCTTTCCCTATTTCCTCTAGCGGCTGTCCTCTCACTGTGATTTTCACAGTGAGACCACGCCAGCGTCCATAGGAAAGCATTATGAATGCTTTCCTATGTGACCGGCTGAATGCGCGCGCAGCTCTTGCCGGGCGTGCGCATAGAGCCGACGGTGAGGAGAAGACGAGGATCGGAGTAGGAGAGCTCTCCGCCCAGCGCTGGAAAAAGGTAAGTTTTACCCCTTTTCCCCTTTCCAGAGCCGGGCGGGAGGGGGTCCCTAAGGGTGGGGGCACCCTCAGGGCACTATAGTGCCAGGAAAACGAGTATGTTTTCCTGGCACTATAGTGGTCCTTTAACCCCTTAAGGACCAAACTTCTGGAATAAAAGGGAATCATGACATGTCAGACATGTCATGTGTCCTTAAGGGGTTAAAGGACCACTACAGACACCCAGATCACATCAGCTCAATGAAGTTGTCTGGGTGTCACGTCCCTCTAGTTTTAACCCTGCAGCTGAAAACATAGCAGTTCCAGAGAAACTGCTGTTTCACTGAGGGTTAATCCAGCCTCTAGTGGCTGTCTCACTGACAGCCGCTAGAGGAGCACACTGAACGTCCATAGGAAAGCATTGTGTAATGCTGTGGTGGAATCTCGGTAAAAATAAATTTAGTAGGCCGAGATTACCACGTGGCATGTGTACGTGCATATGCTGACGTATCGATCAGTTGGTTGCACGAGGCAAGATACGATCAGTAGTGTACGGAGCATGTGCAAGAATACAGGATGTAGTATTCCCCTCCTCCATTGTGCTGGACAAGCCATGCGGTCAAGCAGGAAGTTAATTCTTATTTGTAATGATTGGTCAAGAGAATGTGCGGGTGGAGCTTAATATGGGAGGAGTTATGTGCCTATATAGGGAGCCTGCACTATTGTTCAGGGCTCAGAACTTGCTGTATTTTTGGTGACATTAGTCCCTCTGAGTCCCGATCGGTGATCCAATAAAGAATCTCTTCCTTCCTGAAGAAACCTGTGTCCATCCCTCTGTGCTTTGCTTCCGTCAGTTTCTCCGGTATCATTTGGTGCATTGGCGGGGAAGCTCATCGTTCAACGGTAGCTGAGAGGCAGAGGCGTGAGACGGTCTATCTTTGCCCACGTTCTCTACGGCTGCACCCCTGAACTTCTGCGTGGACCTCCCTTCGTCTCGGCGCCACTGGTCTGTTGTCCAGGAGATCATCGGCCTCTACGTAAGAAGTGCTGGGGTGTCCCCGTCGATGAGTGTGAACTCAGGTTCAGGAACGAGGAGGTAAGACAACTGCTGTTTTAGACGGCAGACCCACTAGGGGTATACCGATTGTGCGGTAGGCCCAAAAGGGGTTTAAATCTGTGTATGGAATCTGCCCCCTCTGTCGGAGGGAAGGAGCGAAGGCGCACCGCTCGATCGAACGCTCTTTAGTAAGACCGTTTGATCTGGTTAGTCAGGCGGGGTCCTGTGTAAATAGCCCTAGCCGGACACCGGTGTCTTGTCTAGACTAGCGTTCTAGGGTGTATATTACGTTCGCTAGGTCGGAGGGACCGGGAGACTAAGCGGCGCCTGTGTAAATTCGGTTCGCTAGCTCTCAACCTATCTTGGCTAAGTGGGAAGGCGTGTAAATTTGGAACCCACTAGACTTTTGATAGAGTAAATAGACTAGAAGGGCAATTTTGTAAATTTCGCCCTCTAGTTCGCTATATGTGGTGTTTGGGCAGTGTGGCTAACCAAAACGGGTGTATATAGTTTTAGGTAGTCCATTCAAGGTACTGGCCAATAGTTTAGTTGGGATTGTAAATGTGTTAAAGATTGTTAGTAAAGTGTATATCTTGTTAGATAGCGCGAGCTCAGCCGTCTAGCGAGAGTGTTAATAGTGTGTTGCTGTATCATAGTGCACGGTACCATAACCCTGTATATTTACTGACACTGTATATAAGTACTAATCATTGTCGTCTATTGCATGTTTAACACCCTAACCACTAATAATTGTATTGTGACCTTAAATTGTGCTTTGACCTATGCTAACCGTACTGTAACCGATACTAGTAAAAGACGATGTTACTGGGGTGTGTTATAGACGGGTAATTCATATATAGAGAATTATAGCGTGGGTGACTGTATAGTTTCGCCAAAGGGCATAATATTGATTATTTAGTGACTGGTGTAACAGCTGTGTGTGTACGGGAATTCCCTGAGTGATTATTGTGTTATTGTGTACGTTTCACTCGGTAACTGTACCACGTGGTGCTGTTGCCAGAGGAAACGGGTGTGACTGTTGAATAAGAACGCGTGCATAGTATTCGTTGTCAACGACGTTCCATTGATAAGTATGGGCGCGTCAGAGTCAACGATTTCGGATCCCTTAGGTTGTATGGTAAAGAATTTTAAAAAGGGATTCAAAACATGTGATTTTGGGGTTAAAATGTCTCCTGTACGTTTGGTCACTTTGTGCACTAGGGAGTGGCCTATTTTGGTTGCGGCATGGCCGCCGCGTGGCAGTTTGGATCCAACCCTGGTACAGCGTGTACACGTGGCTGTGTCAGGTAGGCCTGAACTTTACGGACAGTTTCCATACATTGATTGTTGGGGGCAGGCCGTAAACGACTCGCCAAAATGGATCCGGATATGCCACGAGGAGCAATGTCGCCTCATGGTGGCCAGGACTTGTTTGTCCACTAGGACTGGTGTTAGGCCCATTTTGGACACGCCCCCTGAGTCCGAGATCCCTTTGCCGCCTCCTTACTTTCCTTTAAGAGGAAGTGACGCGAATGCAGGAAGCTCTGCACCCCTTCCCCTATTGCCCCCATCCACTTCCGCTTCCTCCTCCAGTACAGAATCCACCCCCCCTCGTATTAAAACTCCCCTTCCGGAACCAGGACCAACCCCCATTAGATCTGAATATCCTGATTTGGCGCCACTTCAAACTTCCGGTCAAGCTTCTTCTAGCTCGGCTCGGAGTATACTATTCACTAACTTTTCCCAAAATCAAGTTCCCACATCCTCATGCCCTATTACCTCTCGACCGGAACCTTTAACTGACGCCCCTCCACGTAGCCCCATACTAACCCGACAACTGACCGGTACCCAACAATTAAAACATTATCAGATGCCTCTTCGTCTGAATCCTGGGTCAGCCTATATCGATGCCGCAGGTCAAATGGCACATGCTGACCCAGTCTTCGTATATGTCCCGTTCACGACTACCGATCTCTTGAATTGGAAGACCCACAATTCCTCGTACACTGAGAAACCACAAGCTATGACCGATCTGTTCACCTCGATAGTTCAGACACATAACCCGACATGGGCTGATTGCCAGCAGTTATTAATGACATTGTTCAATAATGAGGAAAGGACAAGGATTAACCAAGCGGCCATTAAGGCGCTAGAGGAGAGAGCCCGTGCTTTAAATCAAGCCAATCCGGCAGCATGGGCCGCAACACATTACCCTAACACCGATCCTGACTGGAATGTAAATGGCGCAGATATGGCTCAACTTAAAGCCTATAGAGATGCTATAATTGCTGGCATGAAAGCCGGAGGGAAGAAAGCTATTAACATGTCGAAGACAGTTGAGGTGATTCAGAAAAGTGATGAAGCGCCCAGTGTCTTTTATGACCGATTATTGGAGGCATACCGCTTGTATACCCCCTTTAATCCGGAAGACGCTGATAATTCCCGAATGGTAAACTCCGCCTTTGTCAGCCAAGCTTACGGAGATATTAAGCGCAAGCTACAGAAATTAGAAGGGTTTGCAGGTATGTCTATCACCCAACTAATGGAGGTAGCGAACAAAGTATATATGAATAGGGAAACAGAAAGTAAGAAAGAGGAAGAGCGCAAGATGCGTAGAAAGGCAGATATGCTAGCGGTAGCGATCGCAGGCGTAGATAGACGGGGCCCAGATAGAGGCGATGGTAGATGGAATAGGGAGCCTTTGAGTAGGAATCAGTGCGCGTACTGTAAGGAAGAAGGGCATTGGAGGAACGAGTGTCCGCAAAGAGAGCAGTATGAGAGAGACTTACCCAGGGCAGGTTACGGAAACTTTAGAGGCAGAGCGAGAGGTAGAGGAGGCCCCGGAGGGAGTAATGGTAATAGAGGAGTAATGGGAACAGAGGAAGTGTAAGGGAAGATAGGTACTATCCAGCAGCGCAAAGGTCCCGCGATAGAGAAGGTAGGGACTTTGTGGGATTGGCTGACACGGTCATAGAGGACTATTGATACCGACCGGGCTCCATCCCCCTTGGTCGAGCGGAGCCTATGGTCGATGTATCAATAGGGGGAAAAAGGAGTGCGTTTATGATCGACACTGGTGCTGAACATTCGGTGGTGACTAATCAAGTTGCTCCTCCATCTGGAAGAACTATTACTGTAATAGGAGCAACTGGAAGAAGTGCTGAAAAACCGGTTCTTAAAAGTCGACTCTGTACATTGGGAGGCCACGTAGTAAAACATCAATTCCTTTATATGCCTGAGTGTCCAGTCCAATTGCTGGGACGTGATATGCTATCCAAATTACAAGCGCAGATTACGTTCCTACCAAATGGAACAACATCCTTAAAGTTTAATGGACCCTCAGGTATTATGACATTGTCCGTACCAAAGGAAGAAGAGTGGCGACTTTATACAGTGTTGACTAGCCAAAACCCGAGGAGTGATGAATCCTTATTTAACATACCAGGAGTTTGGGCAGAGAACAACCCACCAGGACTGGCCCGCAATATTCCACCTATTAAAATCGAACTAAAACTTGGGGTTTATCCAGTAAGCCTGAGACAATATCATATTCCGCAGAAGGCTAAGAAGAACATCCAATCTTATCTGGATAAGTTCATACGGTATGGTATCCTAAAATTCTGTACTTCCCCTGGAACACCCCATTGCTGCCTGTTCAAAAGCCCGGTACAGATGAGTATCGACCTGTGCAGGACTTGAGAGCAGTCAATGATGCGGTTGTTAGTATACATCCAGTCGTGCCCAATCCATATAACCTGCTTGCTTTAATTCCGGGCGGGGCTACTTACTTTACAGTCTTAGATCTCAAAGATGCCTTCTTTTGCCTCCGAATTGCCGCAGAAAGCCAATGTATCTTCGCTTTCCAATGGGAAAATGCTGTAACGGGCTCGAAACGCCAAATGACCTGGACAAGATTGCCCCAGGGGTTTAAAAATTCACCTACCCTATTTGGTTCAGCTCTAAGTCAAGATCTACTAGATTTCGAGTCTATCCCAGGAGAGTGTGTATTATTACAATATGTAGATGACTTGTTGATAGCAGCAGTTACAAAGGAAGTATGTCAGCAAGCAACGCACGATCTACTACACATTCTCTGGAAGGCAGGATACAAGGTGTCAAGAAGGAAGGCTCAGTTGTGTTTGCCAACTGTCAAATATCTGGGATTCCATATCTCTGAAGGTCAAAGAATTATGGGGCCAGAGAGAAAAGAAGCTGTGTGCCAAATACCGATACCCAGGAATAGAAGACAAGTGCGAGAATTCTTGGGGGCAGCAGGCTTCTGTAGGATATGGATTCCCAGCTACGCGATACTGGCAAAACCTCTGTATGCAGCTATCAAAGGTACAGAGCATGACCCCTTCTTATGGACTCAAGAACAGCAAACGGCATTCGAAGATGTGAAGAGGGCTTTGATGAGTGCCCCAGCATTAGGTCTACCTGACCACACACGGCCATTCTACCTGTATGTACATGAGCAAAGAAGAATGGCTGTGGGAGTATTGACACAGTACTTGGGATCATGGCAAAGACCTGTTGCCTACATGTCTAAGCAACTGGATGCAGTGGCCAGCAGGACTTCCACCTTGTCTAAGAGCTGTAGCTGCAGCCGCCCTGCTAGTAGCTGAAGCCGATAAACTCACTCTGGGTCAAGAACTTTATGTACGAGTTCCACATGCAGTACAGACGTTGTTGGATTACAAAGGAAATCATTGGTTTAGTAACAGCCGTATGACCAAGTATCAAGCAATGTTGTGTGAAAACCCTGTCGGTTTTCGGTGATCCTTCAATATTGATAGTTATGGCTCGCTTCAGGTATGATGTGGACCTTTACCGACAAAAGGTCACTCCGGGTCATTCTAAGCTTAGTGTGTCTTTATGCAATCTATAGCTGTACACAGAGCAGACCCTTCCGTTCCCAAATTACTTATAAATACTGTTTTCCTTAACCATTCTAGATGATAACTTGACTATCACTAAAATAATCCAGTGTCTGAAGACCCAAAAGGCACTGTAATAATATTGTAATAAATGAAACAATGACTCAAATAAATATAAGATAAAAGTGTATTGAATGAATGTTACAGAATGCAAAATAGTCAGTAAATAATTAATCTTACCAAATGTATTAGTGGCTACAGCATATGTCCCTGTATACCTTTCAGATGTGTGGTGACAGCAGGCAGAGTAAGAGTAGATGGATGAATGAATGAATGGTGAATGAATGACAACGTCACACTATTTCTCCTTCAGTTAAATAGCCATTTTGTCCTCCATAAAGCAGCCCCCACCTGTGTAATACTCCCAAAAAGGTATTCTAACTTGTTGCAAGATGTAATGTATTGAATATCTAAGTTTGGGATATACCCTAGATGGCTCTGCCTATAGTTAGCTTCAAAATTAAGTGAAGTGTTTTGTATACATTTGACTGACAACACATGTGTTTGTTCTAATTTAACTTCAACCTTTTAGCTGTTAACCTTGTGGAAATGTCATTGAAAATTTTACTTTTTCAAATCTAAGCAAAAAGGCCTGCACTATTTCATACACCTATGTTATACAGCTAAATGTACATTCATATTAGATATATATATGCACTATACCATATAATACATATATATATTGCAAACTACACATTAAATAATGATCAACACTCCACAAACCCAAGAGTGCATTTAGAGACTGTAAATACCTTAAATCCAGCTACCCTTTTGCCACAACCTACTGAAAGTCAACATGATTGTTTGGAAGTAATGGATGAAGTATTTTCAAGTAGACCAGATCTTCGTGATTTTCCCATCCAGAACCCTGATGTTCAATATTACACCGACGGCGGTAGTTATGTAAAAGAAGGGATCCGCTATGCAGGATATGCAGTAACAACGATAGACAAGGTGATAGAAGCTCGGCCACTGGCAAAAGGAACATCAGCACAAAAGGCAGAATTGATAGCACTGACACGAGCGTTATAATTGGCTGAAGGTTTAAGAGTGAACATCTACACGGACTCCAAGTATGCGTTTTTAACCACTCATGCCCACGGAGCTTTGTATAAAGAAAGAGGACTATTGAATTCAGAAGGCAAAGAAATCAAATACGCAGCTGAGATCCTACAACTATTGGAAGCAGTGTGGGAGCCTAAAGAAGTCGGTATTATACATTGTCGGGCGCATCTGAGAGGAGATGGTGATGTAACCAAAGGGAATCGGATGGCAGATAGTGCAGCTAAGCGTGCTGCTGAACCAGGAAGACAGGAATATGTGGGGCATATAGCTGCTCTTATACCAACTCCACTGTCTCAATGGACTCCAATTTATACAGCTCAAGAAGAGGAGTGGTTAAGGACTGAACCTGGAAAGTATTTGGAGAACAAATGGTATCAGTTAGAAGATGGAAGAATAGTTATTCCAGCATCACTAGCGGTAGAAATTGTCCAAAACTATCATAACGGGACACATTCTGGGAGACAGTACAGAAGAATCTCTCAGAAAACATTTCTACATACCAAGATTGTCCAACTTGACTCAGGCCATTGTACGTAGATGTGTAACGTGTGCTAAAAATAATGCAAGACAAGGACCAGTAAAGCCACCAGGAGTCCAGTTTATGGGGGACTTCCCATGTCCGATTTACAAATTGACTATACAGTGATGCCTAAATCGGGTGGACATCGCTACCTGCTGGTAGTGGTGTGCACCTATTCAGGTTGGGTAGAAGCATGTCCTACTCGTACAGAGAAAGCAGGAGAAGTCGTGAGATTCCTGCTACGAGAAATAATACCCCGATATGGACTACCCTGCTCTATAGGATCGGACAATGGTCCAGCTTTTGTTCATCAGTGCCTACAACAATTGACTCATATGCTTGGTATAAAGTGGAGGCTGCATACGGCATATAGACCCCAGAGTTCTGGTAAGGTAGAGAGAATGAATAGAACTATTAAGAATCAGTTGGCTAAAATGTGTCCGGAAACCCAACTTAAGTGGAACGTTCTCTTGCCCATAGCTCTATTGCGAATCCGTAGTACACCTACCAGAAGGATGGGCCTCTCTCCTTTTGAAATCATGTACGGGCGACCACCTCCCGTGCTTGGTAACTTAAGGGGGATTTGAGTCAGTTGGGAGAAGGAATTACCCGGCAGCAGGTTGTAGAGTTGGGTAAGACTATGGAGGAGGTACAGAAATGGGTACAAGATAGATTACCTGTGAATATTTATCCCCCAATTCATAGTTACCACCCAGGCGACCAAGCGTGGATTAAAGAGTGGAATAATGTGCCGTTAGGGCCCAAGTGGAGAGGTCCTTATGTTGTTCTTCTGTCTACCCCTACAGCGATAAAAGTAGCCGAAGTGGCTCCGTGGATATATCACTCCAGGGTTAAACCAGCAGCAGCCGATTCCTGGCAAGTTACAGCAAATCCAGAGAATCCCTGCAAGATCCGGTTAAAACGCACGACTCAGTCGGAGTGACGAGGAACCTTGTAGATTACAAATTTTATTGTTTCAGAGACTTGGCAAGTGAGTGAGAAGGCCATAATAAAGCCTGTCCACTCACCAACGAGTGTATAAGTCAGGGAAAGTCTTGAGGGGACCCCTGTGAAGACGAGCAGAACTCCATTCCCTGCAGTCCTTACATCCTGGAAGCTGAGGTGCCTTCACACGGACTAAGACTGAGGATGACGACGAAAGATGTATTTTTAATAATGTTTATTTATGTGTATTTTTATATTCAGGAAGGTAGAGGTACCAACACTCCTAGCTGTGAGGTATGCATTAAGACTACAAGAACAGGTAACCATATATCCCAGACCCTAATTTGGCATTCGCAATATGAGGTGTAAAGGAGATGTATCAAGATGTAGATACTTAAATATAGAATATAGTGTGTGTCATTTAGGAGTAGGAGAACCTAAGTGCTTCAGTCCTGAGTATCAACCCCGTACAATTTGGTTGACTCTCAGAAATGGAGATTCTCAGGGGACCTTAATTAATAAGACGGTATTAAAATCCGTATATTCTTCAGGTGCTCTGCTATTTGATGCGTGTAAAGCAATATCAAGTGGTAGAAAGCCGTGGAATGTATGTGGGGATCTTAGATGGGAGAGGACGTATGGGTCTAACGATATATATATTTGTCCCAGTAGTAAAAATAAATATGTAAGTCCAAGATGCCCAAATAGAGATTATAACTTCTGCCCATATTGGTCTTGTGTGGGGTGGGCGACTTGGGGACAGACAGCAGACAAGGACATGATTGTGACTAAGTTGCCTACTAATCCATATTGTAAGTCTATGGAATGCAATCCAATCCATATACTTATAAATAACCCTGACAAGTTCTTAGATAAATATGGTAATTTATCTGGGTTTCAAATATATGGGACGGGTTTAGACCCTGGGACAATATTGTTTATAGGGATAGAGACTGATACGGTAACCTCCCAAACTCATCAAGTATACCATTCCTTTTATGAAGAGATGAGCATAGATAATAAGATCCCCCATAATGCTAAAAACCTGTTCATTGATTTAGCCGAGAGTATTGCCGGTAGTCTTAATGTTACCAACTGCTATGTGTGTGGAGGTACTAACATGGGAGACCAATGGCCTTGGGAAGCAAAGGAGGTAATGTCCTGTTCTGAGGCAGTTGACCAATTAATATCTACACAAGCCGACTATCATATGAGTGTTAGAGGTAAATCTGAGTGGAGATTGAAGACCTCCATCATAGGTTATGTTTGCATAGCGAGGAAAGGAATGATGTATAATACTTCTGTAGGAGAATTAACTTGTCTAGGCAAAAAGCTTATGATGATGATACAAAGAATACAACTTGGTGGTCGGCTTCAAATGTCTCAGAACCATCTAACCCGTTTGCAAGATATGCCAATTTAAAGGACGTATGGTTTGATCTATCCATCACATCTAACTGGAGAGCCCCAGCGAATTTGTACTGGACCTGTGGTAAGAAGGCCTATTCGGAGTTACCACAGGACTGGGAAGGGGCATGTGTGTTGGGTATGTTAAAACCATCCTTCTTCTTGTTGCCTATTGAAACAGGTGAGACTTTAGGTGTTAAAGTGTATGATGTGAATCATAGGAAGAAAAGGGGACCCATAGAGATAGGTGCCTGGGAAGATAATGAATGGCCTCCCAGCGTATTATAGATTATTATGGGCCAGCCACGTGGGCAGAGGATGGTACCTTTGGTTATAGAACCCCTATTTATATGCTCAACCGCATTATAAGGTTACAGGCGGTGGTTGAGATCATTACTAACGAGACATCACAAGCGCTCAATCTTCTAGCGAAGCATAATACCAGGATGAGGACAGCAGTCTACCAAAATAGATTAGCCTTGGATTATCTTTTGGCAGTAGAGGGAGGTGTATGTGGGAAGTTTAACCTGAGCAATTGCTGTCTTCAAATAGATGACGAAGGGCAAGTAATAGCTGAGCTTACTAGCCATATGGTTAAACTAGCGCATGTGCCTACTCAGGTATGGAAAGGGTACAATCCAAGTAGTTGGTTTGGTAGCTGGTATGAGTGGTTTGGAGGGCTTAAGGCAGTGGTAGGTGGAGTCCTACTGATTTTAATGTTGTGTCTACTTCTGCCGTGTCTTATACCCTTAGTAGTTAGGTCTGTGCAAAGCCTGATAGAAAATATAGCAGAGAGGAAGGCTGCTGCACAGATAATGGTAATTTATAAATATAAGGCTCTAGATCAGGGAGAACCAATGCAGGAAGACGAGTGTTGAAGATTCACATCGTAGGATAAGTCTGGTCTGGTTCAAAGGTAACTTGTGGTGTATGCAAACCAAGGTTAAGTGATGCCTCAAGTAATTGTAAAATATCAAGAGGCATCAAAGGGGGAATGTGGTGGAATCTCGGTAAAAATAAATTTAGTAGGCCGAGATTACCACGTGGCATGTGTACGTGCATATGCTGACGTATCGATCAGTTGGTTGCACGAGGCAAGATACGATCAGTAGTGTACGGAGTATGTGCAAGAATACAGGATGTAGTATTCCCCTCCTCCATTGTGCTGGACAAGCCATGCGGTCAAGCAGGAAGTTAATTCTTATTTGTAATGATTGGTCAAGAGAATGTGCGGGTGGAGCTTAATATGGGAGGAGTTATGTGCCTATATAGGAGCCTGCACTATTGTTCAGGGCTCAGAACTTGCTGTATTTTTGGTGACATTAGTCCCTCTGAGTCCCGATCGGTGATCCAATAAAGAATCTCTTCCTTCCTGAAGAAACCTGTGTCCATCTCTCTGTGCTTTGCTTCCGTCAGT
>OW240916.1:60586108-60633608 GCA_933207985.1 Pelobates cultripes
AAGTAATGAGGAAGTTAAAATGTGAAAGGAACAGTGACCATCTAGCCTGTCTGGAAGACAAACGTTTGGCATCCCCTATATATGCCAGGTTTTTGTGGTCGGTTATGATCAACAGGGGGTCCTTGGAACCCTCCAAAAGATGTCGCCACTCCTTGAGGGCAAGAATAATGGCCAACAGTTCTCTATTGCCAATATCGTAGTTGCGCTCAGCAGGAGACATCTTTCTGAAGAAGTAGCCACAAGGATGCAATGGTGTTCCCTGGCTTTCTCTCTGAGAGAGAGCAGCCCCTACCCCTGTCTCGGATGCATCAACCTCCAATATAAAAGGTTTACTAGTGTCGGGATGTTTTAGTATGTCCGCAGAGGCAAATCTTTGTTTAAGAGTGTCAAAAGCATTCACAGCCTCTTTGGACCATACCGTGCTACTAACCCCTTTGCGAGTCATATTAGTGATGGGGGCTATTACAGAAGAAAATCCCTTGATGAATCTTCTGTAATAGTTGGCAAAACCAATAAACCTTTGAATGGCTTTTAAACCAGAGGGTAATGGCCAGTGTAGTACAACCTCTAGTTTTTTAGGATCCATTTGAAATCCCGATGCAGAGATGTTGTAACCCAAAAAGTGGACTTCAGGCTGGTCAAATATGCACTTTTCTAATTTACAATAAAGTTTATTTCTCAACAACGTCTGCAGAACCTGTTTCACATGGGAGTGGTGAGTTTGAAGATCAGGGGAATACACCAAAATATCGTTCAAATAAAACAAGACAAATGAGTAAATTAATTCCCTGAGTACATAATTTATAAAGTCTTGGAATACGGCCGGGGCATTGCATAATCCAAATGGCATTACCAGATATTCATAGTGTCCACTACGGGTATTAAATGCCGTCTTCCACTCATGATTCTCTTTAATTCTAACCAAATTGTAAGCGCTCCTAAGGTCAAGCTTAGTAAATACTTTAGCTCCCTGAAGTCTATTGAACAATTCGGAAATGAGTGGGATAGGGTATGCATTTTTTACAGTGATTTTATTAAGTGTCCTGTAGTCTATGCAAGGGCGTAACTCACCACCCTTTTTCTCAACAAAAAAGAATCCTGCACCAGCTGGTGAGGATGACTTTCTTATGTGCCATTTGCTCAAGGATTATTTGATGTATTCCTCCATTATTTTACTTTCCTGGGGAGATAAGGCATAAACTGCCCCCTTAAGTGGCATAGTGCCTAGGAACAGGTTAATGGCACAGTCATATGCTCTGTGGGGAGGCAATACATAGGACTGAGCCTTGTTAAACACCTCCTGAAGTATTGTATGGGAACTCCAGGAGTTTGGGGAGTGGTAGTAGGAAGGTCAATAGTATCCAATCTCTTTAGTACTGGTTTTATACATCTCCCCATACACTCTTTACCCCATTCTAATATCTCCCCATTAGCCCAGTCAATATAGGGATTGTGTTTACTCAGCCACGGTGTAACGGATCACCTGGCACCCCGACTGGGTACCTCCGTTGAAGGATGCTCCTAGCGCTTCCTGAGGACTCCAAGCACTGCAGCAGACACCACAACCACCGAACCAGAGAAGCATACGAATGCTCTCAAGCATATGAATGCTGTAAGCAGCTGAACAGGAAAAGCATACAATCAGCTTACACTCCTGGCAATCAGCATACAATCCAATTCCCCCAATAACGAGATGACACTTCGTTTTGAGGTCAAGCAGAACTGACTGGACTGGCACATACAGCCTCTTTTATTCACAATCCACAAATATAGTACTGCCCACAGGGTTTTGAAACACAGCCAATCAATCCATACAATACACACAGACACTCCCAGACAAAATCCTCCCCTCTGCCTGTGATATGATTACTGAACACAATGGTTAATCTAATTATCACAGACAGAGAAATACAGTATTATAAAACACATCACAGGGACCCCAAAACATGCAATAACCCCATAATATATCCTTGGAACCGGGGGATCTGGGTGAACCACATATCCAAAATTCACCCAGATCCGTTCAGTACTTTGGAAGATACAGTTTAATGCAGATTCCACAGAACATATGCAGGCTAAATGAAAAACAATTACTGTATAATGTGTCCCCTGTTGTATAGTCCAAAACCACTGCACGATGTCTCTGTGCACCAAATACCGGGAGATGGCACCGTGTTGAAAAGTCCAAACAGTGTCTGTGAGTTAAAGTGGCCGCCATCCATTGTTCTCACCATGTGCTTCATCCATTGTTCTCACCATGTGCCTCTGATACATGAAATGGTGGCCACCCAGTAACTCCACAGTATGTCCCCAGATGGTTCTTTAAGGGCCAGCAGCAGCACAACACAAATCCATTATGCCCAAATCATGTCTTTAAAGGGCAATACATCCCAGGGGCCATAGTCACATGGCAGGAGGCTGGCAATCAGTCTTCTCCAATGCCCAGTGGCGAGGTCGGTTTCGCCACATTTCTCCCTTTCCCCAAAAAGACTAACAAGGTATCTGACCTCCTTTTGGTCAGTGCCTTGGTTAGTCCTGCAACCCACCCACAAAACAGAATCCGCAGTATAACCCACCCACGAAAATTAGTTACTACACCTGGAGTAGTGGGTCGCTTGTCCAGGTCCAGGAGCTCCACCTTGGCTCTGGGGGGTACTAGCATTCTGGATTGGTGGGTTGCTGGGTGGGCAGAGACCAGCGGTACTCTGCCCTGGTGCCAGCGTTACCACGGGAGTAGCCTGGTTGGAGCCCAGGTGAGGGAACGGCATAGTAGGCTCTTCACTCCGGACCTGAGGCGGCTGCTGGAAGGGAAGACAGGCTGTCTGCCCTATGGATGAACAGATATGGATATGGATGGTAGAATACTCTGCCGCTGGGGAGCAAGACTGACTGTCCGTACTCCCTGTAGCTTGGGCGCAGGGACCACGGTCCCATCTGCGCTGGTGGGGGGCTTAGTGTCTCCCCTTGGTGGGCTAAGCTGCCGCTGGGGAGAGGGGGTAACAAGTACCTCTCCCTTACACACTTTAAGCCACTGGGGAGAGGGGGTAACAGGCTCCAGTTGGAGCATCTCATCGATCTCCTTGCGCATATTCTCCCGTACCGCTTCAGGGATGCAGTATGGTGTCTGGCGCATGGGAAGTTGCCCTGGGGTTTCCACCCGGTGAGTGGCCAGAGGAGTGTATCCAGGCACATTAGAGAAGGTGTCTTGCTTCTCTCTCAACAGCTGTTGTACCTCGGTACGCTCCTGTGGGCTCAGCCGATCTACCAGAACAACGTCTCCTAAATCCCCAGACAGCCTACCGTATCCCAGCAGATCTGGGAGGGGAAGACTGTCAAACTCTTCGGAGTTGGGTGCACAAATAGCTGTCACCTCCTCTGAGCGTTCCTGGTAGGGCTTCATCATGTTCACCTGGAGCATGCGTCGCCCTCCAGTTCCAGTGCAGGGGCCAATTATATAAGTGGTGTCACATCTCTGTTCCACAACTTTATAAGGGCCTTGCCAGGCGGCCTGTAGCTTATCATGTCGGACAGGTTTTAAAATTAAAACTTTCTGCCCAACCTGGAAGCTACGGTCCCTGGCGCCCCGATCATACCAGGTGCGTTGGCGCGTTTGAGCTGCCTAAAGGTTTTCCTTTACTGTCTTAGTTAGGGCCTCCAGTCGGTCTCGGAGCGCCAACACATAGGGTACAATGGGGGTACCGTCTGTGCTCCGGTCTCCCTCCCAATGTTCTCTAATAAGGTCTAGGGGCCCTCTTACTCTCCTCCCAAATGACACCTCAAATGGGGAAAACCCGGTGGACTCCTGCAGCAGCTCCCGGTAAGCAAAGTCCCTGTGGGTCTCGGCGAAGGTTCGGAGCATTTGTTTTAATGTACCATTGAACCGTTCGCAGAGCCCATTGGTTTGGGGATGGTATGGGGCACTAATGATAGGCTTAACGTCACAAAATCTCCAGAGTTGCTGAGTGACCTCTGCATTAAATTGAGTACCCTGATCCGAGATGATCTCCCTGGGTAACCCCATCCGGGAGAAAATCTGCATCAGGGCCTAGGCCACGGTTTCGTCGTGTATATTTGTCAGGGCCACCACCTCTGGATATCGGGTGGCGTAATCCACAACAGTTAAAATATATTTCTTGCCCGAAGGGCTAGGTTCCTGAAGGGGGCCTATGATATCTACCGCTATTCTGTGAAATGGTTCCTCAATTATAGGTAGCGGATGCTGACCCTCTCCCAGCAGATCTGGGAGAGGCAGACTGTCAAACTCCTCCGAGGTAGGCGCGCATATGGCGGTCACTTCCTCGGAGCGCTCTTGGTAGGGCTTCATCATGTTCACATGGAGCATGCGTCGCCCTCCAGTACCAAAGGAAAAGCCTATTATATAAGTGGTGCCACACCTTTGTTCTACCACTTTTGTAAGGGCCTTGCCAGGCGGCCTGCAGCTTATCGTGTCGGACAGGTTTTAAAATTAACACTTTCTGCCCGACCTGAAAGCTACGGTCCCTGGCGCCCCGATCATACCATGTGCGTTGGCGAGTCTGAGCCGCCTGCAAATTCTCTCGTACCGTCTGGGTTAGGGCCTCCAGGCGGTCTCGGAATGCCTCCCAATGCTCTCTAATTAAATCTAAGGGCCCCCGTACCCTGCGGCCAAACAATAATTTGAATGGGGAAAACCCCGTGGATTCCTGCGGCACCTCCCTGTAAGCAAAGAGGAGGTGAGGTAGGAATTTCTCCCAGTCCTTGTGGGTCTCTGCGAAGGTTCGGAGCATTTGTTTCAATGTACCGTTGAAACGTTCGCAGAGCCCATTAGTTTGGGGGTGGTAAGGGGAACTAATGACAGGCTTGATGTCACAGAACTTCCAGAGGTGCTGCGTGACTTCGGCGGTGAACTGGGTACCCTGATCCAAGACAATCTCCCTGGGAAGTCCCACCCGGGAGAATATCTGCATGAGGGCTTCCGCTACCGTTTCAGCATGTATATTCATCAGGGCCACCGCCTCTGGATATCTAGTGGCATAGTCTACCACTGTCAGGATAAATCTTTTGCCTGACGGGCTCGCTTTGTTGAGGGGTCCTATTAAATCGACCGCTACCCTACTAAAGGGTTCCTCAATTATGGGGAGGGGATGTCCCCCCTTTTCCCCACCTTTTGGCATGTATTGCAAGTGTTGCAATACCTGCGCACTTCCCGGCTAACTCCAGGCCAAAAGAAGCTTTGTGTTAACCTGTGCCGGGTCCTGCTGACCCCTAAATGTCCGGATAGCGGAATGTCATGTGCTATCCAGAGTAACTCTGCTCGGTACCGCTGTGGTACCACCAACTGTCTCATCACTATCGGGTCTGACCCGGCTATCTGCTTATCCGTCTCTCTGTACAACAGCTGTTTGTCCCAGATAAACCTTTCGTCATCTCCCCCGGGAGCGTGTGCTGTCACCTTGTCCCTATATACCTGCAATGTGGGGTCAGTCACTACCTCGGCTGCAAATTCGTTAGGAGGGGCCCAGGGGACACAGTCTAGGGAAGGGGAAGGATCTCTTACCTGAACCTGCGGCAGTGTGGATGGAGCCTGGGTGCGGGCCTGTTGTCTAGTGACCACAGGGTGAGCCTCTCCTGTGACCGGGATCTGGGGTTCAAAAGCTGATGTGAGCCTCCTCAAATCGTTGCCCAACAAAACTTCCGCGGGCAGTTGTGGCATCAACCCCACCTCCACTTCTCCCGTCCCCGCTACCCAATGCAAGTGAACCCTGGCTGTGGGTAGCCGGTATACAGCTCCCCCGGCTACCCTAACGGCTACGGTGCGGTTGGTTCTTGCCTTGTCCGCCACCAAATGGCTTTTGACCAGTGTAATAGTGGCCCCAGAGTCCCGAAGTCCTTGTACTGCTTTGCCCTCCAGGTACACTGTCTGTCTGTGGTGCTGTCTGTTGTCCGCATTGGCCTGTACCGGATCGGCCTCGTGCAATACCTCCCATTGCTCCACAGTGGTAATAGGTACTGCTTAGCCATACGGGGCTGCAATGATGTCCTGGTAGCAGTGTGCGGTGGCGGCCCTCGGTGGTGGTGGTGGGCCAGGACGGATCCACGAGGTACGATCTCGTAGTTGAGGACATTCCCTTTTATAATGCCCCCATTTCTGGCAGTGGTGACAGGGCCCAGAAGTGGGCTGGCGGAAACGTGGCTGTGCAGCGGGCGGTGGTGGTGGTGGTAGTTGCCTCGGTGGAGCTGGGGTGTAGTTGGTTCCCCCAAAGGTTTTGAATGCGGCTTTTGGAGCTGCAGGTTTTTGCTGCCTGCGTACGTCCAGGTACTCATCTGACTTCCTGGCAGCTTTGGTGAGGGAGGTAGGGTTTCTGTCCCTTATCCACTCCTGGACATCGTTGGTTACTCCCTCATAAAATTGCTCCATCAGCATCATCTGTATTGCATCCTCCATGGACCGTGCCTTGCTAGCTTGCACCCAAGTGCTGCCCTTTGTAACCTGCATGCCAACTCTGCATGTGAGTCCTTTTCTATTTTCTTTAAATCCCGAACTCTCCGCCGGTATGCTTCTGGTGTTATAGCATACCTGGCCAGTATAATTTCTTTTACTTTACTGTAATTCCGGATTTCCTCATTGGGCACAGTACGATATTCCTCTGCTGCCATCCCAGTTAACCTTCCTGCCAAAATAGGTACCCAGTCCTCTGTGCTGATTCTATGCAGTGCACACAGTCTCTCAAAATCTTGCAGGAAAGCGTCTATATCTTCCTCTGCCTCCACATACATTTTAAAAGCCTGGTATGGTATTTTAGGCTTACCTTCTTGTGGCATATTTACTGCAGAGCTGCGTTCTGGGGCTTCTGTTGTCTGTTTCCTTAAGATGAATTCCTGGACCTCTGTCATGGTCTTGGAAATAATTTCTGCTGAAGGGTGTTCCCCATAAAAAGACAGCCTAAATTGTAGCTGCCTCTGGAACTCCATCTGTTCCTGTGCTTCTCCCGAATCCCCCGTTCGGGAACCGAATCGCCATCCATTCGGTACTCTGCCATGAGTTCCGTAATGAGTACCGCTTTCTTCTTGTTGCTGGCTTGAATACCCCTTGCCTCCAGGAGGTCCTTTAGCGTGGAGCGTTTTAGCGTAGCAAAATCAATCTCCATCCGTACTCCATTTATGCTTGTTCCTCTGTGAGTCTGGATCCCAGCGCTGCCAACCAATGTAGCGGAGATACAATATTCCCCAGGTTATCTCCGCTTAAGATCCCAGTGAGGCTCAGGAACAAGTAAATTATAAATCCACAGGCAAAGTTTCCAACAGGCAAATTAATCCAATAGTATCCCCACAGCAATCCCAATGACTGGACGACACACAGCATCAGGAGCAGAACTGAAAGCTTTATTCCACACTGGCCTTTTAAAGCATGCTCCCATGCAAGGGAGGGATTACATTCATTAATACATTAGCCAATCCTGTCCTGGTAACCTCCCACACATCTCCTCACCTCAGCCGGCATCATAATCCCCTTATCCAGTACAGCAATTCCCCCCGTTTCTGGATGTACCCCTAAACCTAGGGGTACCCCTTTAAATTATGCATCCCCTGGTAGCCCTGATCTGGGTGAACAACATATCCGAAAATCACCCAGATCAGACCAGGGGTTCGGGAATTTCATGGAGGGAATAAAATGACCGACCGCACTGGATGAACTAGCCGAATTGGGCTCCATGCGATTGGGCCCTGCGGTCGGTCCTGGAAAAGGCGAATGCAGTAACTGAAAGCCTCCAGCTACAGAGGCTTGGGAGGGTTCGCCTGAATCACCTCATTCGGTTGATTATGCCTACCGAACAAGGGGCCGTTCGGTAGTTTGGAACCAAACGGACCGGGCTGATGGAGGTCTCAGCGGTGTTCGCCTAGTCGAGTTCCAGACACTCGACGGCAAAACACCGCTGTTCGGGAGTTTAAGATGGCCACCGCCACGTGTTTGTTTCCCGAATGGCGGCCACCTCCGAGAACAAAGGATTGCTACCCAGCTTGTCAATTACCCGTTCGCAACAATGTTGCAACGGGTAATTGAAGGCACACTTCACACAGGGGAGGTCTGACTGTTCGGTAGTTTCATTCGAACAAACTAAGGGAATGAAACTACCTAACATTCAGACGAATCCAATACATTTTACACATAGAACTTTGATATTTTACCCGAATGCATTCCCTTACTGCATAGACATTTAGCAAACAGACGAATACAGGTTAAACATAATGTAAGTCCCAGGGCAGCTCATGGCCATCCGTTACAATAAATAAATGTTACATCCCCTGGTAGCCCTGATCTGGGTGAGACACATATACAAAAATCACCCAGATCAGACCAGGGGTTTGGGAAATTTATGGAAGTACTAAAATGACCGACCGCACTGGGTTTACCAGCCGAAAAGGGCTCCATGTGTTTTGGCCCTGCGGTCGGTCACAGAAAAGGGAATGTAACACACGAATGACTTATGTTAGGAGAACTGGGGAGGTTTCATGTAATTTCCCTTGTTCGTGGGATTCAAACTACCGAACGAGAAGCTGTTCGGTAGTTTGTATACGACTTGGAGGTCTCAGCGGTGTTTGCCTAACCGAGTGTCCAATTTGGGTTCCAGACACTCGACGGCAAAACACTGCTGATCGGGAGTTTAAAATGGCCGCCGCCACGTGTTCGTCTCCCACATGGCGGCCACCCAGAGAACAAAGGACCCACTGCACGAACCGCCAATTACCCGTTTGCAACATTGTTGCAAACAGTAATTGGAGGCACACTTATTACTGGGGTGGTCTGATTGTTCGGTAGTTTCATTTGCATAAGAACTGGAGTGATTTTACCGAAACATCAGACGAATGCTAAATACACTTCACATATACAGGTTACAATTCAACCAAATACATAGACATAAATGCACTTTTTAGGACAGCCCAATGCCATCCGCTACAGTCACCTATACACACACACACACACTACAGGCTGTATGCACACACTCGCTACATCCCCTATATACACTATGCCCCCTATACACACACTCTCTACAGCCCTTAGCCACACATATCAGTGCCTTATGCAAGTCTGAGTTTTAAAAAGTTCCCTACTGCAAATATAAAAACATAGAATGTGACGGCAGATAAGAACCATTCGACCCGTCTAGTCTGCCCAATTTTCTACATACTTTCATTAGTCCCTTGCCTTATCTTATAGTTAGGATAGCCTTATGCATATCCCTAAACTCCTTTACTGTGTTAACCTCTACCACTTCAGCTGGAAGGCTATTCCATGCATCCACTACCCTTTCAGTATAGTAATACTTCCTTATATTTTTTTTAAACCTTTGCCCCTCTAATTTAAATGTCCTCTTGTTGTGGTAGTTTTTCTTCTTTTAAATATACTCTTCTCCTTTACTGTGTTGATTCCCTTTATGTATTTAAATGTTTCTAACATATCCCCCATCTTGTCTTTCCTCCAAGCTATACATGTTACGTTCCTTTAACCTTTCCTTGTAAGTTTTATCCTGCAATCCATGAACCATTGATGTAAAATATTCTGTACTCTGCCCTTGGGTTTTTACGTCCAATATGCATTATCTTGCACTTATCCACATTAAATGTCAGTTGCCACAACTCCATTTTTCTAGTTTACCTAAATCATTTGCCATTTGGCTTTTCCCTCCTGGAACATCAACCCTGTTACATATCTTAGTATCATCAGCAAAAAGACATACATTACCATCAAGACCTTCTGCAATATCACTAATAAAAAATATTGTCCGTGCCTTCAGCAGTGCAACTTTTAAATAATCCCATTTCTCTTGGACTCGTTTAAATTGCTCCAGTCTGATAATGACTCATTTACGCATATTCTAATTTTAGAAAAGTCTGTTTTTCTAAAGTCTAAAACTTTTGTTCTTGTGTGGTGTGACTCAGTCACTGTTCTTATATTAAACCACACTGACTGATGATCACTGCATCCTAAACTTTCACCTACAGTAATATCTGATACCAAATCTCCATTTGTTAACACTAAATCTAGTATGGCTTCTCAACGACTTGTTTTAGAAACAATCCCAGTAGGGAGTTTAGAATATGTGTGCTCCTGGCACAAGCAGCTATTTTGGTTTTCCAATTCACATCAGGAAGATTAAAGTCACCCATGACGATAACTTCCCCCTTTATTGTCATTTTAGCTATTTCCTCAACTAGTAGATTATCTAACTTTTCTATTTGTCCTGGGGGCCTATAAATCACACCTACACAAGTTACTGTGTGATTACCAAATTCTAACATAACCCAAACGAACTCTATGTTCGCCTCACTAACTTTTATTAGACTAGATTTTATGTTATCCTTTACATACAGGGCCACCCCTTTCTTGCCTTCCCTGTCTTTTCTATATAAAGAGTACCCTGGTATTGCTATGTCCCAGTCATTTTTCTCATTATACCATGTCTCAGTAACAGCGACTAAATCTACATTATCAGTTGCCATTATTGCCACAAGTTCATGGATCTTATTCCGTAAACTGTAAGCATTTGTAGACATGACTCTAAGCTTATCATTTTATTAACACACTTGCTACAGGCACCTTCTGTCCTTGTTTTGGGGGGCAATTGGATTGATGTTTTATCACCCTTTTGCACCCCCCTCCTAGTGTAAATACATCCTAGCTAAACCTCTGAACTGCTCACTGAGAACATTTGTTCCCTTTTGAGAAAGATGCAAACCATCTTTTTTGTTCAGTTTATTTCCATTCCAAACAGAGCTACCATGAGAGATATAGCCAAATCCTTGCTCCCGACTGCATTCACCAAGCCACAAGTTAAAGTCCCTAATACGCATTCGCCTATCGTTCTGAGTGTAAGGCACCGGCAGAACTTCAGAAAATGACAGTGTGGAAACAACCTGCCATATATCATTGGCAAAACACTAAAAACTTCCTTTACCTATGAAACCTCATTGCAAGCCAAGTCATTTGTCTCTAGATGGACAAGTATATCCAATTTAAACAATAGTGGTTGCTGTGTCCAGTGCGCTTATAGGTATAATAAAGTAATGTGGAAGCAGCTACACACTCTAGTGGGTGCTCTCTATCCCCCACTAAATATAGAAATAAACCAGAGTGAGTCTAGTATAGACTGGATAAAAATCCAGACCGTGCTAGTCAAATGAGTGGAGCGCTGTATATTCACACTTACCCTCAATTAGGGTTAAGTCACATGTATATGTTTGTACATGTAAATAAAACAAAGATACAACACAATATAGTGTAAATCTGTAGATGAAGAGGATATTATATTAATTTATCAATGGTCAAACTCACATGGATTGGAGCCTCAGAAAAGGACAGGCTCAAATCTCTTAAACAGTAGTGTCGTATGGAGACACTGCACCCTTTAACTGGAATGGATTTCCTCAGGGAAAAAGGGAAGAAAAACAAGGGAGAAACCCCCTAGTGTACTATGTATATAACTTCCAATTGCACAAACAGTAGTTGTAGTAGTGCTCACCTTGTTCTGAGCCAATGAGAACCTGGCTCTACATGGTAGACTTGGGTGCCTTTAAAGGGGGGCCCCTACCCTTCTTTAGCAGCAAGATGGGACAGAAAGCCAATGGGATATAGTAAAAATAAATTTATTGTAAAATAAAATCAAAGAGTAAAAATAATCTTGTAAAAAGATAAATATAGAGTCCCAATTTGATGGCTTCAGCTCCGAGACGCGTTTCACCCACGCTATGTGGGCTTTTTCAATCGGATTAAACAGCAAGACAGTGGACACAGTAAATCCGATTGAAAAAGCCCACATAGCGTGGGTGAAACGCGTCTCGGAGCTGAAGCCATCAAATTGGGACTCTATATTTATCTTTTTACAAGATTATTTTTACTCTTTGATTTTATTTTACAATAAATTTATTTTTACTATATCCCATTGGCTTTCTGTCCCATCTTGCTGCTAAAGAAGGGTAGGGGCCCCCCTTTATAGGCACCCAAGTCTACCATCTAGAGCCAGGTTCTCATTGGCTCAGAACAAGCTGAGCACTACTACAACTACTGTTTGTGCAATTGGAAGTTATATACATAGTACACTAGGGGGTTTCTCCCTTGTTTTTCTTCCCTTTTTCCCTGAGGAAATCCATTCCAGTTAAAGGGTGCAGTGTCTCCATACGACACTACTGTTGAAGAGATTTGAGCCTGTCCTTTTCTGAGGCTCCAATCCATGTGAGTTTGACCATTGATAAATTAATATAATATCCTCTTCATCTACAGATTTACACTATATTGTGTTGTATCTTTGTTTTATTTACATGTACAAACATATACCTGTGATTTAACCCTAATTGAGGGTAAGTGTGAATATACAGCGCTCCACTCATTTGACTAGCACGGTCTGGATTTTTATCCAGTCTATACTAGACTCACTCTGGTTTATAAGTATATCCAATTCCCCTTTCTGCTTTGCTCGCTTAACAATATTACATATACGTCTTCTGTCTCTGTGAGCAGTAGCTCCGGGAAGACATCTCGCAAGACCACCATTGTCCAGCTCCACACCTCTTATGATAGAATCCCCCAACAACAACTGCTTTCTTTTAGGCCTCACCATAGTCTCCAAGCCTGTCTCCACAACACCACTACACTTGGTTCCTGAGCCTGTCTCCACAACACCACTACCCTGAGTCTGTCTCCACAACACCACTATCCTCAGTGCCAGTCTTCATAACACCACTACACCTGGTGCCTGTGCCTGTCTCCATAACACCATTACACTCTGAAAGTGCAGAAGATTAATTTTATAGAGCAACAGACTGTGCAATATGCCTTTTATCCACAACTCTAAGTCTACCAGATCCTACAGTAATCCATCTGCCATTCCTAGTACGTCTCAGCGGCAGTGGCTTTGCAGCAGTTCCAGCCTGAGTTTGTTTACCAGATAATTTACAAATGTCAGACTTCAAAAATACAATCTCCAGCCACAATATAGAGAACTGTCTACAGATTAGACAGCATCCAAATCTCCAAAAAGTGGAACGTGAAACAAATGCATAACAACTATTACACTGAACTAGGTCTGCCATTTTAATGAGGTGAATAATTTAAATCAAACAAATATAAAAATTTTAATTTTTTCGTTCTCATGTATACCTCAGATTACCTCCAGTTTATCTCCAGAATATCTCCAATCACATACTCAGACGCAGCAGTCTCCAGAATATCTCCAATAACACACTTAGAAGCAGCAGTCTCCAGAATATCTCCAATCACACACTTAGAAGCAGCAGTCTCCAGAATATCTCCAATCACACACTTAGAAGCAGCACTTAGATGTAGCAACCAAACTATATTAGCCAAGCTAATGACCACAACCCTTATATAACTCCTAAAATCACCACCCACTAGGAATGTGTAACACTTGGGTAGGCATATGCTATTTTGCAAACAATAGCTAATTAACCAACAATCAATCAATAGCAAGCACCTAGCTAATCAAATCAAATGCCTTACCAATTACCAACAGGAAAGCAAACCTTGTGCAATCAGTAACCTTTTCCTATAGATGAATCTTACCTGTAACAGTAAAAAAGAAAACTCTTAGCAAAATCTGTAAGATGTAGCAACCAAAGAAGAACACTGCTCAGATCAGATCAAGTACAGCTTGATCAGTTTCTTATGCAAGGTAGACTATGGTGGACACTATCAACCCTTAATACTGGACACTATCATTTTATTGTATTTTAACTACTTTTATATTTTTTAAACAATGTATCTTTAACCACTATTTCTTTGTCATTGTAACATACCTGGGCGTGCTTGTTCTTTACTATATGTGTGTATAAGTGTAACAGAACTATGCTGTATGCCTGGGCCAGTGAACTAACCAAAATCAGCAGGAATTCGTCACATTTAGTGCATTTCAACCATTCGAATGGATTCGCATGAATTCCCTGTGTAAAGTATAGGTGGCCGCCATTTCGGGACTTTACACGTGGCCGCGGCCATCTTACGTGCGAACAGCGGTGTTTGCCTGTCGACGCGTGGAACTAAAATCGGATACGCAAACAGGCGAACACCGCTGAGTCCTCCATACTTCCAGAAGTTCGCACGGAAACTACCGAATCACCGGACGTTCGGTAGTTATGTTCAATCATCTATGGGGATTGCGGCGAACCCCGAGATTCGAATGGATGGCAAGAATTTCAGACCTTTTTACCAGGCGAACGGAGACCGACCGCAAGGCCAAAACTCATGGAACTATTTTCGGCTAGTTGGTCTGTGCGGTCGGTCAAAACTTTGGAACTCTGTATCTCCCGAACTATTCATCCGAATGGGCTGATTTTTGGACATGTTGGTCCCCTGAATGAGAGCTATCAAGCGACCCCGGATTTAAAGCTGTACCCCCTGTTTTTGGGGAACATCCAGAACTGGGGTAAAATGTTGTACGTTTTAATTATGTTATATGTTATCTGAGGGGAGGAGACGTGGGGGTGTTACCAGGTATATGATTGGGTGTTTTTATCCTCCCCCTGGGAGTATCCTGTGTGTACCTGATCCCAATAAAAAGCAGGCTGGGTGTTCCAGTCCTCAGATCTTCTTGACCCTGCAAAACGTAGCCTTGTCTCGTTCTTGGAAGGGGATTATTTGGGAATGTTATTCTGCTCCTGCTACAGCTGAACCTGACTTTTACTCTGGATATCGTGAATGGGATTATACCAGCTTACTTCTCCACAGCAGCTTGCAGGGAAAAAGGACGTCTCCAACGGCCGATACCCTCTCTCTACCAGGGTAGCCGTTACATTGGTGGCAGCGGTGGGATGGTCCTTTTATCCAGAGAACAAGTGCTGAATGGAGGCTCAGTACGCCAAGCTGAAAAGACCCACATTAAAGGATTTATTGGAGAGTCGTGGTAGGAGTGCCAGCAACAGACCACGGAGGGAGCTGATAGCTGACCTACTAGAACTGGACGAAATGGATAGGTCCATGGAGGTAACAGAACCTCTTGCACCTGTCAGCGAGGACGATGAAATTTCTGCCATTGTACAGCGGAGATTAGCTTGGTATCCAGAAAGATCCACGGAGCTAATAAACCAGCTGCTCCGGGAAACAAGGGAGGAGATACAAACTAAGAGGGGACAAGAAGCGGAACTGGTAAGAGCTAGACAGCCCATTACACAGGCAGTTCCTACCCCCCCACCCGCTGCTACAGGGAGGAAAATACCGTTCACTGCATTTAAAGCGTTTGTAGAGAATGAAGAAGAAATTGACGGATATTTAGCGGACTTTGAGAGACAATGCTCGCTACACCAAGTACCACCAGACCAATGGGTTACTATTCTGGCTGGAAAGCTCTCAGGAAAAGCAAATGAGGCTTTTCGGGCACTTACTACGGAAGATATAACGCAGTATCAACGGGTGAAAGCTGCACTACTCACCCGATATGCGGTCACCCCAGAAGCATATCGCCGTCGCTTCCGGGAGTCCAAAAAGAAGGCAGTGGACTCCCACATGGAATGGGCAAACAAGATACAACGGGTGGCAACACACTGGGTGCGAGGGTGCAATGCTAACACCGGAGAAGAAATATTACAGTTGTTCCTGATGGAACACTTCTTTCAAGATCTGGCTGCAGATATACAGGACTGGGTCAGAGATCGGCGCCCTGCCAATTTAACTGAGGCAGCGCGACTAGCAGATGAGTATGCAGAGACAAGGAAGGTGAGCCAAAGTAACACACGACCAGCCCCTAGAGCAGAGGCCCGCACTACAACCTACCCTGCACGCACAGAATTTCGGGCCCCAGTACCCCCAGGGCCTCCACGTCCCCAGGGGCATAACAACCATCCCCGGGAATCTTACAAAGTAACGTGCCATCGCTGCGGCAACACAGGACATATTGCCCGGTATTGCCCGTTGGGATCAGCCAATAATAACTGGAGGCGCCCACCTAACACCGAAAGCACACCGCCACGTCCAGCGGCTGCTCACTGCCTAGAAATTGAAGGAAGCCCTGAAGAGTGCCTGGGAATATTATATGAGGCCAACCCCATACAAGCAGCTTCCCCAGATAATCGTCAGCATCACCGTCAGGAGGTGCGTGTGAACGGACAGATAGCACAAGGCCTAAGAGACACTGGCGCTACCATTACCCTAATACAGAAACACCTTGTAAAACCAGAACATGTGTCAAATCGTACCGTGGCTGTTCGTGTCGCAGGGGGAGCTGTTTTTCGCTTACCCACCGCCAGGATACACTTAGATTGGGGAGCCGGGTCAGGAAAGACCACGGTGGGCATCATGGACAATTTACCCGCCGAGGTCGTATTGGGCAACGATATTGGCCCTCTAGCTTCAGCATTTTTACCCACTACTGCTGGTGCTTGCCCCGTGACCACCCGCTCACAGACCCGTATCGAGGACGATCCTACAGCAGGTCGGGAGACCCAGGTAAGCCACAAGCAGACACCCCACACTAACATTACAGAGAGACCCATAGCTTGGGACACCCCAGAAGAATTTGGGAGGGAAACTAGGCAGGACCCCACCCTCCAAAAGTACAGGGAACTAGCTGACAGTAGGGGGGACGAGCGAGAACGTTTTGTATGGGAGGGGGACAGGCTATATAGAGTGACCGAAGGCAGGAAGAGAGGCTGTGCCCCCTCGCAGAAGCGCCAATTAGTGGTACCCAGAAAGTACCGGTGGGAGCTTCTCAGAATTGGCCACGACATTCCGTTGGCAGGGCATCTAGGGGGTAACCGCACAACCTTCCGGATCACCCAGACCTTCTTTTGGCCAGGGCGCCGTTACTGCAGCACTTGTGATGTATGCCAGAGGGTGGGAAAGAGAGGGGATCACCCCAAAGCCAGTGTTACCCATGCCAGTGATCGAGGAACCATTTAGCAGAGTGGCAGTCGACCTAGTGGGACCCCTACCTAACCCCAGTCCCTCTGGTAAGAAATATATTCTTACTGTAGTAGACTATGCTACCCGCTACCCAGAAGCCGTCGCTCTGACGAATATCCAGGCTGACACTGTCGCCAGTGCTCTAGTTGGGATCTTCACCAGAGTAGGATTTCCCCGGGAAATCCTGTCGGATCGAGGGACCCAGTTCACCGCAGACCTAACTCAGCAGTTATGGAAGGCCTGCGGTGTCCAATCCCTCCTTAGTTCCCCGTACCACCCTCAAACTAACGGTCTCTGTGAACGCTTTAATGGTACCCTAAAGCAACTACTGCGTACCTTTACAGCGGAATACAGGGACTGGGAGCGATTCTTGCCACACCTCTTGTTTGCATATCGAGAGGTGCCGCAAGAATCCACAGGGTTCTCCCCATTCGAATTGCTCTACGGACGGCGGGTACGAGGCCCCCTCGACCTGATCCGAGAGCACTGGGAGGGAGAGACAGAACATGAGGGGGTCCCCATCGTACCATATGTACTGGAGATGCGGGACCGCATGGGGCACCTAGCCAGGATGGCCCGAGAGCATCTCCAGGCGGCCCAAGGCCGACAGAAACATTGGTACGATCGGGGCGCGAGATTGAGAACCTTCCAGGTGGGACAGAAAGTCCTAGTACTTAGACCCGTTAAAGGGAACAAATTACAAACCTCCTGGCAAGGCCCTTACAAGGTGGTCGCACAGATCTGTGACACCACCTATGTAATTGCCAGTAGCAAGGACGAGAGGATACAGAAGTCCTTCCATATAAACTTACTGAAAGAGTACCAGGAAAGGCCCGAAGACATAGCAGCCATATGTATCCCGGCCACTGAGGACCCGGACAGTCTCCCCATCCCGGATCTACTAGCTAACCCCGAGTCTAAAACCTTGCTGAACACTGTACAGCTAGGGGAGCGACTAACGCCCACCGAAAGAGAGCAACTCCAGCAGATGCTAGCTGCAAAAAGATTGACGTTTTCCCAGGAACCCGGTTACACACCTTTAGCGACACATTACGTAGAGACCCCAGGACAAAACCCTCTCCGACAGACTCCCTATAGAATTCCCGAAGCCGTGAAAGAGGAGATGAGAAAGGAGATTCAGGAAATGTTAAAGCTAGGAGTTATAGAACCCTCCGACAGCCCCTGGGCATCCCCAGTCGTCCTAGTCCCCAAAAAGGACGGAACGACCCGATTTTGTGTCGACTACCGACGCCTTAACGACAGAACTGTGACAGACGCATACCCCATGCCCCGAGTAGACGAACTATTAGATCGTATTGCTAGGGGACGCTATCTGACCACCATCGATTTGTGCAAAGGGTACTGGCAGATCCCCCTGGCCAAGGACGCTATCCCTAAGTCGGCGTTTGTCACCCCGTTTGGCTTGTACCAGTTCAAGGTCATGCCTTTCGGGATGAAAAATGCCCCAGCTACCTTTCAGCGCTTAGTGGACCGCCTCCTTGATGGCTTCCAGGAATTCGCTTGCGCGTACCTGGATGACATTGCGATCTATAGTGAGACATGGGAAGAACACCTACGACACTTAGAGGCTGTGCTGGATCAGATTAGGGCCGCCGGCCTAACCCTGAAACCAGAAAAATGTAACTTTGGTATGGCTGAAGTTCAGTACTTGGGACACAGAGTGGGGTGTGGGAAACAACGACCAGAACCCACCAAGGTAGAGGCCGTAGCGAATTGGCCCACCCCTCACACTAAGACCCAGGTATTAGCCTTCTTGGGAACGGCAGGGTACTACAGAAAATTTGTCCCTGACTACAGCGCCATCGCCAAACCTCTGACCGATTTAACGAAGAAAAATTTACCTAGGGTAGTCCTGTGGTCTCCCGCCTGTGACGCAGCATTCCAAACCCTGAAACAAGCTCTGATCAACGCACCTGTTTTGTCTGCCCCCGTCCCTAATAAAAGATTTGTCGTCCACACAGATGCGTCCATGTACGGACTGGGGGCAGTGCTAAGCCAGGTCGGAGAAGATGGGGGAGAACACCCTGTCGCATACCTGAGTAGAAAGCTATTGCCCAGGGAAGTGAGTTATGCGGCAGTGGAAAAGGAATGTCTAGCCCTGGTCTGGGCCCTAAAGAAGCTCACCCCCTACCTTTATGGTCAGGAATTTACCCTGATCACAGACCATAACCCTCTAGTATGGCTGAACCGAGTGGCTGGGGACAATGGACGACTACTGAGGTGGAGCCTAGCCCTACAACCGTATAATTTCTCCATCCAGTATCGCCCAGGCCGGTTCAATGGGAATGCAGACGGACTGTCCAGGCAAACAGAACTTTTACCTTAGAGGCAGACCGGACAGACCCAAGTTGACCCGAAAAAGGTCAATCCGGGTCTGACGGAGTGTTCCACAAAAGGGGAGCAGTGTAACAGAACTATGCTGTATGCCTGGGCCAGTGAACTAACCAAAATCAGCAGGAATTCGTCACATTTAGTGCATTTCAACCACACGTGCTGCAATAAACCCGCACATCTCGGTTAAAATTGGGCCAGAAGAAATTTTGTGTGATCCTATGAGCTGTGCGGCGGGAACCTAGATGGCCGGCTAATGGCACATCATGCCCAATCCGCAGAATCTCTTGCCGGTATTTTGCAGGCACCACTAGCTGTCGATTCTGCGGAGGGGTACTCGGCTTCTGGGACGGTTTCGGGATCCTGTATAGTCTATCCCCCACCCACTCGTAGTGCTCCCCATCTACTCCTTCTCCCCCAGAATCGGCCCTGGCCCTGTACTTGGCTAGCGTCGGGTCTTCCCTGGTTTCCTTCCCGTACACTCGGGGTATCCCAACCTAAAGGGGCCTGGTCTAAGGTACAAGTCGGGGGAGAGAGTCTTACCTGGGTCTCAGCAGCAGGTGGGCCGGTCTTGGCGGCACGGGTCTGGGCACGGGTCGTGACAGCATCCACTTCAGCAGGACCCATGGGAGCGTAGGCGGAAACAAGGGGCGCCAAGTCATTGCCAAGGAGGACATCCACTGGTAAGTCCTTCATGACCCCCACATTCACATGTCTAGCGCCCACTCCCCAATCCAAGTGTACCCGGGCAACGGGCAGACGGAACACGGCACCTCCAGCTACTCGTACGGCGACCGTGTCCCCTGTATGTTGGGCTTCGGATACCAGGTGCTTCTGGAGCAAGGTCATAGTTGCTCCGGTATCTCGTAGACCACTGACCTCCTTCCCATTTACTTTCACACACTGCCGGTGATGCTGTCGGTTATCCCGGTGAGCAGCCTGAACGGGGTCTGCCTCATGCAGGATGCACAAGCACTCTTCTTCCTCTACACAGTGAGCGGCCGGGAGTGGAGGTCGTGGATTGCCACCGGCTGGTCTCCTCCAGGACTGGTTCTGGTTGGCGCTGTTCATCGGGCACTCGGGTCGCTTGTGCCCTAGTTGCTTGCACAGGTAGCACCGAATGGGTTGCGTGTATTCCCGTGCATTAAACCTAGGTGGCTGTTGGTATGGGGCAGATGGAGGAGGTGCTGATGGGCGAGTCATGGGAGGCTGGTAGAGGTTGGCTGGTGCTGGTGTTGCTGGCCTGTACTCCACTCTGGCGGGAGCCTTACTGATGAGACTGTCCAGTTTGCGGGCGTCGGTATACTCATCCGCCAGGCGAGCTGCTTCGTGCAGAGTGGAGGGTTTACGGTCTCTTACCCACTCTCTGACCCCTGCTGGTAATTTGTCAAAGCAATGTTCTAAGAGGAACATCTGCAGCACCTCTTCCCCGGACACAGCCTGGCACCCCGCCATCCAGTGAGCGGCTGTGCGGTGCACCTTGCATGCCCATTCCACATATGAGTCCCCAGAGGTTTTAACCGTGTCTCGGAACCTCCTCCGGTACGCCTCAGGTGTAACAGCATACCGGGAGAGTAAAGCTTCCCTGACGACCCCATAATCCCCAATCTCCTCATCTGGAATGGCCCGAAAAGCCTCGCTGGCCCGGCCGGATAACTTGCCGGACAGTATAGTAACCCAGTCTTCCAGGGGTACCTTGTGCAGGGCACATTGCCGCTCAAAATCAGCAAGGTACCCATCAATCTCTGAAGGCTTTAAATGCTGTAAATGGTACCTTTTTCCTATCTCCCGGGTTTGCTGTGACTGGGGCTGCTGCAGCACCGCTTTGGCGTAGCAGGTTGGCCTCCACAGCGGCTATGACCTGGGTGACAGTCTCAGTAGTTGGGTTGGGACCATAATGGGCCAGCCTGATTCTTACCGCCCGGTCGAAGCTTGCCTCCTCGGGGGTTCTGTCAGCTGTGCTGGGTCCATTGGTTCCCTCTTCCGCCGTTACTCCATCCATTTCCAGCAATAGTGCAATAATATCCCTCTTCCTGAGGTTACTGGCTTGTCCGCCTCTTTGTTCCAATAAATCCTTTAGGGTAGCTCTTCTCAGGTTCTGGTATTGTAGTTCCATTTAATCCTGGTTGTAGTGGTTTCTTTGGGCGCTGAGGATCATCCCGTCGCTTGCCACCAGTTGTTACGGTACCTCCAGTAATGAAATGTACAAACCGCCGTTTAGCGAGTATTCCCCGTTCGCAATAATGTGGTCGGGTAGGGGGTATAGTAAAACCATGCGAACCGCCAGCCAGGGAACACTCCAAACTCCCGAACGGTACCTGTACGGCTAATTCCCTTCACGAGCTGCAAATCCACGAACGGCAAATAGTAACCGAACGTCAATATCTCCCAAGCGGCAAATAATCCAAATAAGCAGTCTTTAGTCGCTGGTAACCAAATCCCCCCAATAACGAGACCAAGCTCCGCTTTGAGGGTAAAACACGAACTGATTTACTGTGGGCTACCTGCCCGGTATTTATGCAGGTCTCCCACTTGGTGGACACTCCCCTAGGGGACCAAATGGGAGACTGAAAGTACAGAGGGACATGGGGACATTTTGGACATACATCCCCACAATATTCCCAGCATGCAGTACAGTTCCCTCCCCTCTGCTCGGGGGATAATTGGGAAGTAACTCAATTATCTCCCCGGGCAGAGGCAATCGCCATTTTAAACACAAGTCACAAAAACACATGAAAATCCATAACTTCATAACTGCCGAACATATTACATTCGTATCACGTATCCCCAGATAGCCTGGATCTGAGTGCACATTATTGGAGAATAGCGCTCAGATCCCATTCGCATAGTTCAATCGCCATGGAGTCAAAGTCTCTTTCGGTTCTTCTGTATGCGATTGACTCCATGGGACGGCTATCTGGGTTAAGTCCATTCGTGTGGTTGAATCTCCCGAACAGCTGGCATTCGTATACTTTTGTCGATTGAGAAGGGGAGGTCGACGGCTTCAGCGGTGTTCGGCTGAAAAAGTGTCCGTTTTCAGATCCATGAAATAATCGTCGAACACCGCTGGTCTTTCGCATGGACAAAATGGCCGCCGCCTCGTGGTCGACATACGAACGACGACCACCCGGCATTCGGTTTTAATTGAGAAGTGTCTGTGGTTAACCGCAACGTTCTAATTGGGATCAATAGGTTAACCAGCAGCACACTTCTCTTCTGGGTGGCCGTCCGTTCGGTAGTTCCATTCGACAAAACCGACATTCCCTTGAATAAAGCATACGAATGGGGAAATTCATGTAACCGGCAAAACAGGCGAACAAAGCAGTTATAATCCAGACAGATGGGTCTGTCACAAGGGACAACCCTTCAAGGAGTGTTTTCTCCCAGGGTTGATCGGCAACGGGCTGTGCCACCAGCCGATTCGGGCCGTCAGACCCCGTAGGGGACACCCACAGCAGTTTACCCGCAACAAGCTTACCAGCACACCGGCTCTAGACAACGCTACCCCTACTACCAAAGGGGCACAGACAGACAACGGGGTGGCCACGCATATAACCACGCAAGAGTCCCCACAGGTAAGAGACCAACACTTATCAATGTCTCAACTAAACATGACTGCCAGCCGTGTTTCTCTTTGTTCCCAGAATTGGGCAAAACTACCCACAGATCATATGGGTGTTACAGAAGGTCAATGGGCACCACATCGAATTACGAACTTTCCCTGTGCAGAGGTACCCTCCTCTTCCCTTATACCTTTCAACTTCGGACGCTCACCTCATGGAAGTGGAGCTCCGCAAACTACGCATGAAGGCGCTATACAACCCATGTGCAAACAAGGGGGCTTCTTCAGCATCATGTTCCTCGCCCGCAAGAAAACCGGAATTTCAGATTGGTGATAAATTTAAGAGACCGGAACGCCCGAGTGACTTACCGCCACTTCAATTTGGTAGACATACACTTACTACGGGACCTCCTTCAAGAAGGGGACTGGTTTACGCATCTAGATTTCAAGGACACATACCGGTCGATCCCAATTCACAAAGTCAGCCGCCCCTTCCTTCGGTTACTACGGCATGGCTTCCCATGGTAATACACTTGCCTCCCTCTCAGACTAAACTCCGCACCAGGGTACTTCACCAAAATGTTGAGACCAGGGGTAACACACATCAGAACGTGGGGGATCAGATGTATCACTTACCCAGACGACATACTCTTAGCCTGCAGAACGAGAGAACTGGCCGTACAACATACCGATTATATGGTACAATTGTTTCATCGTCAACAGAGCCAGACCAGGAATGACCCCATGCAAGAAATTAAATTCCTGGGCTTGGAGATAAACTCCAGGTCTCGCATACTCCCATCGACCAAAGCGACGGCCATCAGGAAAGAGATCCGCAGAGTACTCAAGCTCGACTCCATTCCGCTCCGACAACTGACGCGGATCGTTGGCCTACCCTCCTCACCAAGACAAGCCATATTTCCAGGCCCCTGCTTTTTCGTGCCATGCAATGGTTGAGAGCCCGCTTCCTTCGATGGAGCACCACGTATAACCAACCAGTTCCGCTGATGGACGATGTGCGCCAAGAACTTGGATGGTGGTACAACTGCATGCAAGCACGGAACGGTCGGGCCATCTCCGGCAACCACCTGAGCTTCGTATCGGAATCGGACGTGAGCCGACTGGGATGGGGTGCCACAGGTGGGGAGGCATCCACGGGAGGAACGTGGACAACCCAGGAAACTCTCGATGCATATCAACTGCCTCGAACTACTAGCGGGGTCATTTTGCTACACGCAACCTAACGAAAGAACAATCCAATTGTTGGATACTTCTACGGATGGACAACATATCTGCAGTACATCTGCGGTACACCAACAACTTGGGAGGCACTCGTTCACAAAAACTGGCAAATTTGACGAAGGAAATCTTCGTCTACTGCCTCCCACGCAAAATCACAAAACGTGCAGAACATTTACCAGTGGGTCGAACCCTATCGCAGATTGGTACTCCCGACACTGGAGAGACGCCAGCGACTGGCAGTGGAACCCGCAGATATTCGCCTACCTGAACGAACGGAAAGGACCCTTCTGTAACGGATCACCTGGCACCCCGACTAGGTACCTCCGTTGGAGGATGCTCCTAGCGCTTCCTGAGGACTCCAAGCACTGCAGCAGACACCACAACCACCGAACCGGAGAAGCATATGAATGCTCTCAAGCATAGGAATGCTGGAAGCAGCTGAACAGGAAAAGCATACAATCAGCTTACACTCCTGGCAATCAGCATACAATCCAATTCACCCAGTAACGAGACGACACTTCGTTTTGAGGTCAAGCAGAACTGACTGTACTGGCACATACAGCCTCTTTTATTCCCAATCCACAAACTTAGTACTGCCCACAGGGTTTTACAGAACAACCAATAACACATGTACATTACAGAAAACACTCCCAGCAATTATACACAAAATCCTCCCCTCTGCTTGTGATCTAATTATGGCACACAATGGGTTAACATAATTATCACAAGCAGGAAAAATACAGTATCATAAAACACATCACAGGGACCCCAAAGTTTCGGTCACCACACTGGCCAGATTGATCCAGATTGATCAATGGCCAGATTGATCAATGAAACCTAACCGGTTTAGGCCCGTCTTTTGACGCACATACCTTGCGAGGGGCAACGACATCATCGTTTTTTTCTAGCGGGTGCATCCCTAGCAGACATATTAATAGCGGCGGACTGGTCCCACGAACCGACGTTCCGTCGTTCAACATCGCGTCCGTCGTTCAACATCGCGTTCGCTCGTCTACCTAAGCGCTAAAATTGCAAAATATGAAGCCTCCTGTCATGTTGTAAAATTGAAGATTATGCTAGCACAGTGTACTAATAATCTTAATTTTAATAATGACAGGAGGCGAATATTTTCCCCCCGTTTTCGACTTGACGTTCCCACCCTGATCTGAGGTAAGTTAGAATTGATGGGTACTAGTCTAATTCTAAAGATTAAACATTTATACTGGTATGAACTATGGTTTGGATTGCTGATGTTTATATCATTGTGGATTTACTCTATATGATAACATTTATGGTTAGTCAGATTAGTCATTATAAGTGTTGTGGAAATAAAATATGGACATATACACATATATCTTTGTAGTTAGTAAAATGTCTATTTACCCATTGCACTGAAATCAGTAGATAAGCTATTCACGCATATTTAGACAAAATGGCTGCTAGAAGTTTCTAACCCCTCCCTCCTTATAACCTCGACTAACTACCTCGTGTAACAAGATGGCGCTGAGATCTGGGGGAGACCCTCATGGTCTCAGTGACATCACCTCTAGTAGGCAGAGCACTAAGATAACTACTTAACACCTAACCAATTGATACCGTATTATTCCATGTTATCTCTGACAATGCTTATGATGTAATTTTGCTTTAAAAGGGACTTGCCGTCCCCTCTGAATAAACATTCCTCAAGTTATTCAACTACCTGAAACTTGTGTCTGGTGTGAATTACTTCAGGGAGCGTGCACGCATTGTTTCATTAATTTGGTCAGGGGCAGATACACAAAGAATAATCAATCGATTGAGTTGATTTCCACTTCAATTGGCGCCCAACGTGGGGCACCGGATTTGCCGGCTCGGAGGGCCGGAAAGCAACGGACCAGAGCGGACCTCCGGAAAGTGGGACACCCGGAGCCTGATCACCTCCACCATACAGCCGTTGTCTGTATACTCCTGTTTTGTGTCGGTCTGTCTCCGCGTCCTTCCGGCATCCAGAAGGCTACTAGACAGGTAACATCTTATCCGGTGCTCTTTTTAACGGACCTGTCGATTGTCTATCTGCCTCCTGAGTGCTTATGTGTGTGTGAGTGACGGCCGGTTTATGTGTTTCTTTTAAAAATTTTAGCTTGACTGTCTAGCGGGCAGGGAACGCGACAGCCGGTAAAGGGCTGGGGACCACCCGTGAGATCGGGTTGGGGAATTTTTTTGACAGCCTGGAATAAGGGGCTGGGAATGTTATTTGATTTATATTGCATTATTTGATTATGTACATGGCCATATTGCTCTCTGTTATTTTGTGGATTTTGTTCAATTGTTGCTACAGTGTGGGTACCCTTGGTGTCTGTCTGTGTGTTGTATGGTTTGTTCTTGACTCCGGAGTGTACACTCATTTTTACGTTTGTGATTTTTGCGAATGTTTAGTACTTAGTGTTGCTACCTTCACCTTCTCCCTCATTCTGTATCTGTCCTGTCTTTGTTGCCCAGAGCTGTGTTAGTCACCCACGCTCGCACCCTCTGGTCTGTGGCCACCACCCCCGGGTGTACAGACCATCGTGACTAGTCTACGTTTTGGGAAGACGCACGGGTTCCCCGTGGCAGTCGAGCACTGTAGACTTTCTTACTTTTTCTTCCCTCTTACTCACTCCCCTCTACTTGGTAGACCATGCTTGGTCAAGATGGGGCAGGAACATGCTAGACCAGCTAAGGGACTGCTAGCTTGTGATATTGTGAAAGAGAGAGCAGGGGAGGATGCAGTGTTAAAGATCAAGAAAATTTCTAAGGTTTGTGGTTTCCAGTTGCCACCTGGTGGTAGATTGCAGCCTGAGTTTTGGAGGAAGTTGCTTGTGGATAAGGAGGGGTTATTGTCTGATAACGGGTTAACCAAAGCAGTGGAGGCTTGGTATCGAGTAGCTAGGGGATTAAAGTGGGAGGGTTGGACGGAGGAAGAGCTTGAGTTTGAGGGACAAACGCTGTATGTGTATCATCGAAATGATTGTAATTCTAATGTTTCTCCTGACCAGCCCCGGCCACCGCCCTATGATGGCGCCCAGACCATGCTGAACAGTACCCGCCCATCTTCCCCAGTCCATACACAGACGTCACCTCCCGGTGGCGTCACACATGGTCCCACCCCTTTGTGTCCCGTGCTTGGAGCCGATGGTATCCATTGCCACTGCATCCCTTTCCCCATGCCCCTTTGGCACGGCCGTTCTCCTCCCCAGATCCGGTCCCTCCCCAGAACCTAATGCCAGTCCCGCCCCAGCCCGGTTACCAAACCCAATCCCAGCCTCTAGTACCTCCCTCGTTTCCTTGTTTGCCATCCCGCCCCCAGTTGCCTCCCACTCCTGTTGTCCCGCCTTCTGTCCTCCCTATGTCAGACCATGACTCCGCCCCACAGCTCCCGATCCTCATCACTCCCGACACTCCCCTTCCGTTTCCCTCCCTAACTCTGTTACTAATGCTTCCGGTTTCCCTACCAGCCTAGTGTCTTCCCTCCTCACAGCCCTCTCCGCTGCTCTCAAGCCTCCTCCTCCTCCTCCCTCACTTCCTGAATCCTCCCCTATTGCGGACCCACCTTCTCTCCCAGCTTCTCTCCGCACTGAGCTGTCTCCTCTCCTCTCCGCCCTCTCTACGCTGATCCAATCACGCGCCCAATCTCACGTCACCCCCTCTGACGCGGCCCCTACACCCACCCAGATAGCTCCTAACCCAAGCCCCGCCTTTCCCCTCATGGTGGTTGGTTCTGAAGAACCTGCTACGTCAGCCAAACCCCATGCCGTGGGCGTTTCTCCCGCGGCCTCAGGTTACCACCCCACAACGTCACAGCGGGGCAGTTCCCACAACACGTCACTTGCTCCTCAGACTCCCATTACCCCGGCTGTTCCCGGTCCGATTTCCCTGGGCGCCGCCTCTCACCAGGACGACCATGTCGCTCCATGTGACGATGACCCTGATGAAAATGGCCTATCCCCAAGCCTGGGTAACAGGTCACTGACACAGCCTGCAGCACGGATGCACCTCCATGTTCCCGCTCCTGCTACTGGGGTCCCTCCCATGTATGTCACTTTTAACCTCTCACAGGCCGCCACCCTTGTCACCTCCCTTCCTGATCCTGAGAAACAACCCATGCCCTTTTACCGCAGAATGGCTCAAATTCGTAAAACCTACTCCGCAGCTTGGCGGGATCTTTATAGTTTATGTGAAATCAAAGCAGGTGATGCCTATTGGCCTATTATGGAGAAAAGTTTTACCGATGCTTCACTTACCACAGATACAGATTTCCAGTCTGGTATCACATTCTGTGAACAGCTCCGTGCTTGGCCACAGGATAAACTGGCAGACCAGGCTACTTGTATTACAGACATTGTTCAAGAAAAGCTTGAATCAGTAGAGAAATATCACTCACGCCTTACACAAACCTTCTCTGACTTAGGGTTTAGTACTTACAATAAAGCACATACTCAGATGTTATCTGCTGCTTTTGTATCTGGTTTGAGGGAATCCATTCGCAAGGGTTTAATCCTTTCCCGCCCCGAGTATCGTATCATTCCCCTAGACACACTTCTGCTGGTTGCTAAGGGGTTAGAGTCAGTGGTGCAACCTACACAGAGAAGGTCAAACCCGATGATGTTTAATGCTCCCACCATAGCTCCAGGGTCAGTGCCAGCAGTTTCCGGTTTCCATACATTCCCAACTGCACCAACCCCTAACCGTGCTCAATTCCCGACTGCCAGGACTTGTTATAATGTGTCATCAGCCTGGCCATTTCCGTAGGGACTGCCCGCTCCCTAGATACAGTAGACCATCGCCCCCTCGGTACCCTGGTCCTCCCTCTGCTGCCCATGGTTATCCTACACCAGGTTATCCTAGGTTCCCCTCGCATCCCCCAGCCTCCTATTTTCCATCCCCCAGCCCCCTATTTTCCTCCTCCCCCACTGCCTGCAGAGACCAACCCCCAAGTTCCTGCCCCCGATATGGAGGAGGACCACCAAAGATCAAACCTTATTTTGAGACCCACGCCTCCATCAACCTCTGAACGCCGTTATACCGGCCCAGATCAGTCCCATTTGGACTTATTACAATAGGTAACCGGCAAGCCTGTGTCAGACATCCCTGTTATGGCAGTGTCTTCAGGGGATGAGGGAGGGCCCCTAGCTACTGTAGTTCTTCCCGTTGAGGGACACCCCACTACTTTCTTAGTTGACACAGGTGCAGCCCGTAGTGTTCTCAGAGAACAAGACCTGCCTGGTCCCTCCTTTTTGTCTGACATCGATGTCTCTTGCGTTGGTGTTGATGGTACTCCCCGCAGAAACCTCCTCACTAAGCTCCTCCGTGTGGGTTCTGACATTCTGTCCCGATTTGTTGTTTCCTCTACCTGCCCCATTAACCTCTTGGGTGCTGATGTTCTGTCCCGTCTCCAAGCATCTATTACCTCTACTGCAGATGGCCAAGTTCAGCTAAACACACCTTTATCACGAAAGGACACTTCAGCGCTTTGCTCCCTCCCATTACTGTTACACTTAGAATCTCCTGCAGGGGAATCAAGGGTCCCTCATGCCCCCAGTGCTCTGGACAGGATCCCCATCAAGCACTGGTCTACTGGCCATGATGATATTGGCCGCCTCAAAGTTCCTCCTGTTGTGGTCTCGCTCTTGCCCGGAGTTACCCCTCCCAGAAGGCCCCAGTATCCACTGAAACCTGCTCAAGCCTCCACCATCTCTAAACAAGTGGAAAGCCTCCTGGCCAAAGGGGCTCTTGTCAAATGTGTGTCACCATGTAATACTCCATTATTTCCTGTCAAGAAAAGGACTGAAAAGGGTCAGCCTGACCAGTACCGTATGGTTCAAGACCTACGTGTAGTTAATGATGTCACTGTCAAAGACTCAGCTGTTGTTCCAAACCCCCATACATTACTGTCACAGGTTCCGCCCTCTGCCACAGTTTTCACAGTTGTGGACCTTGCTAATGCCTTTTTCAGTGTTCCCCTGGACCCATCTTGCCAATATCTTTTTGCTTTCACTCATGAGGGCCAGCAATATACTTGGACTGTTATGCCCCAGGGAGCTCAGAATTCACCTACTCAGTTTGCCCATGCCATGTCACTGGTCCTGGAACCCTGGCAAAAGACACACACTGATGTGGTGTTGCTCCAATATGTTGATGACCTACTTCTCTGCGCTGATGGTCTCCAAACTGCTCAACGAGTTTCAGAAGATCTCCTCTGTTTCTTGGCTGAGGCAGGCTGCAAGGCCTTGAAATCTAAACTCCAATGGTGCCGGCCCTCGGTGGTCTTCTTGGGACACTGTCTTTCCCATGGCACCCGTCACCTTACAAAGGATAGGATCCTAGCTATCCTGAACTTGCCTATTCCTTCTACGCACCAATCTCTCCATGCCTTTTTGGGCCTGATTACTTATTGCAGATCCTGGATTCCAGACGCCTCTCAGCTCATGAAACCACTATATGATGTCTTGAAACATGATCCTTTCTCACTATCACCACATGCTCTTGATTGTTTCACTTCTCTGAAGAAAGCTATTGCCTCTGCCCCTGCCCTGGGTTTACCAAACTACCAGTTGCCCTTTAAACTATTTGTGTCTGAAAAACTGGGCCACGCTTCCGGGGTTCTCACTCAACAACATGGCTCCAGACAAAGACCTATTGGCTACTTTTCATGCATGCTCGATCATGTTGCCAGAGGCAGCCCCTCTTGTCTCAGAGCTGTATTTGCTGCCAGTGCACTCCTGGACAAGACTAATGCCTTTGTTCTTGGGCATTCTCTCACTGTCCTGGCTCCGCATGATATTTCTGCAATTCTCCAACAAACACAACCTCGACATCTTTCCTCTCAACGTCATTTGAGGCTGCAAACCTCGTTGTTGCTACCAGACAATGTTACTCTTCAACGCTGCTATTCGCTAAACCCTGCCACTTCCCAAGGGGGGAGTGGCACAACACTGGTACAGCTTGGACATCAACCCAGATGCCCGAATGGAGTTCCAGCTACCCACTTTTACAATTCCTCATGATCAACAATCAGAAAATATGTTACATTGCACCTTATGGTTTAAAGACACTCCAGGCCCCGATGTGGATTATGAAGAAGAACTATTCCAACTGATTGAAATTCACATCACATTGACAGACCTGTTGTGGGACTCCAGATGCAACATGCTCCTATTGGTACATCTTCAAGCAGGGGTGTCTCATCTCTACCGCCATTGGGAAACGGCTGTTCCCCATATTTCTCTCACCAAGTCCCCTGACACCCTATGGCAAGATCTTGGCCCAATGGCCAAATCCTGGAGCACTATGACCCAAGAACAACTTGAATCATCGGGGATCACTAAAAGAATCATCAATTGTAATACAACAGGGTTTCCTCGACATCACACAGAAATCTGTGAAGACCTCCCACCTATGGAACAGGATCCAGAGGCCCCTCATGATTGCTTCGAACAAATGAAGATGGAAACTACCCACTTACCAACCGTACATGAAGTAGCCCTACCAAATCCAGACCAGACATTGTTTGTAGACGGTTCTAGATTTGCTGATAACAAGGGCAGTATCACACTGGATATGCAGTTACCACAGAATGCCAAGTACTGCAAGCAGCCGCGCTTCCATTAACCAAGTCAGCACAAGAAGCTGAATTGATAGCTCTCACAGTGGCCTGCAAATTATCCGAGGGCCTCCGTGTTAATATCTATACGGATTCAAGATATGCTTTTCGAGTAGCACATGACTTTGGCCTAATTTGGAAAACCCGAGGATTCCTCACAGCTGCTGGAACCCCAGTGAAACATGGCCTAGCCATCAAAGAACTAATGGACGCCTTGATACTACCAGCAGAGGTAGCAGTGCTTAAAGTAAAGGCCCATGGAAGACTGAACTCAGAAGAAGCACGAGGCAATCATCTAGCAGATCAAGCTGCCAAGGATGCAGCACGACAAGGGTGGGAAGTGGGCAGAAGAGTGGCTACTGAAACAATACCTGTCTATACTATGCAAACACTGCCTACAGATCTCAACCTTCTGAAGGAACTCCTCATATGACTATCAATCCACTTAAAGCTGCTGCAACTCCTCAGGAAAAGCAGAGTTGGAAGAGCAGGGGAGCCATCCTTAAGGATGATGTTTACACCCTTAATCTTAAATTTTGTCTACCCAAAAATATGTACCCAGTGGTTGTCCAATGGGCTCATGGACCAGCTCACCTGTCAAAGCACCTGATGAACTCTCTGATTGATAAATACTTTGAAGCACCAGGCATCACTACCTTGACACAGAATTATTGTAAATCCTGTGCAATTTGTGCCAAATGCAACCCTGGAAAGGTTGCCAAGACAGCACCCAACCACTTGGCCAAACCACAATATCCCTTCCAGAGAATACAGATTGACCACATCCAGATGCCAAAGAGTGGGCGCTATGAATATGCATTAGTTATTGTGGACATGTTCTCAGGATGGCCGGAAGCTTTTCCAGTGGCTAATCTTACCGCCAGGACAACAGCCAAACATCTTCTAACAGAAATTGTCTGCAGATACGGCGTCCCAGAAGTAATTGAAAGCGATCAAGGAACCTCTTTTACTGCCTCATTAACTCGGGAAGTCTGGACAGCACTGGGGGTGACCCTTGCCTTTCACACGCCATATCATCCACAGAGTAGTGGTAAGGTAGAACGCATGAATGGCACATTAAAGGCCAGAATGCTCAAGATGCCTCAGGAAACTAACATGCCCTGGCCCGAGAGTCTCCCGTTAGCACTCTTCAGTGTGAGGTACACCCCTAGGGGAAAATGTAATTTATCTCCCTATGAGATTCTGTTTGGCACTGCACCCAGATTAGGTTGCTATTTCCCCCAGCAGCTTCGGATACAGTCAGATGCTATGGTAGATTATGTTACTGCTCTCTCTCGTGTCTTGACCAAAATCCATGCCCAAGTGTTTTCTTCTATTCCAGATCCTGAGTCGAATACAGGTACACACAAGTTGCTTCCTTGTGATTGGGTTATGGTCAAGAAATTTCTCAGAAAACACACTCTTGAGCCGAGATTTGATGGTCCCTACCAAGTACTTCTAATTACAGCTACCTCTGTCAAATTGGCTGGGAAGAGTTCCTGGATACACGCCTCACACTGCAAGAAAGTGCCTGCTCCAGGAGAAACCACCCTCTCTGAACCATGAGTTTGTTGTGCCTCCTGTGTTTCTTTATGCTGCTAAAACTTGCATGGGCCCAACAGGTGGCCATAACCAAAGATAACAATGTTTACACTTTCTGGTACAATTCTTCATGTACAGATGTAGCCACGTTCACCTTCGATTATTGTGATATTGTTGCACCTTCCCACAAACACAGTATGCATCCATTTACAAGGACATACCCAGTAAAAAAGATCCATATATTTGTGTGACGGGGGGATCTTGGGGCCATCATTGTGGTTCATGGAAAGCAGCCGGGTGGAACACGGGCAGACCATGGGGATATAGACCACAGAGTGCCCTTGACAGACTTGACCAGGACGGGAAACCCTTACTCTCTAGAATGACTTTAACCAAACCTACTGGGTCAACCCCCATCAAACTCACACTAAACATAGAGCATCCCAGTCCTGGGGATGCAGGCGAATATGTGATGGGCATGTATTGGAAGGGGGGCGGCACACACAACAAGCTGGGGACATTCTACTCACAAGACATGTTCAACTCATCTGACTGGGTAGGCACCACGCATATGACTATCAATCCACTTAAACCTCACATTAAAACTTTACATGACATGGTTGCTATCGCTAACCCTACCTTTGAGGACACCATGGCAGTCGAGACAGGGTTTTCAGATACTAATTTATGGCTGGAATGGATGAGGTACAATGCTAATTCACATAATAAGACTAACTGTTATGTGTGTGGGGGAGCTAGGCCTCACCTAGGCACAGTACCTTTAAATCTACCTCCCGAAGTTGAGACATGTGTCTTGAGTCTTTATGCACAATCCACTACTAACTCTTCCATGTGTGAGTCATGGAAAAAGGTTTATCCTGTTATCCAAGGACATGTTAAGCCACCTGATGGAGTCACCGTGTATCCAGGTAATTACACTTGTTATTCAATATCTAAGAACACAGGGTCGTACATGGGTAAATTTCCATCAGGTTATTGCTCCACCTATCACACTCCACCCATGACATTATTAATGAATCATGTAAAGACAGTTGGAGACATATACTGGCTGTGTGGCGATAAGCAACTAAGATCCCAGCTAATGGGGCTGTGGTGGGGTGAATGTACACTAACAAAAGCCATAATGCCCATCCACATTATCCCTGATGGCTATCATGATGAGTCAGACCACACACATACAAGCCATAGAACTAAAAGGGAGGCCCTAATCCGTGGTAGTTTTGACCCACATGTTTACATAGATGCCACAGGTGTGCCAAGGGGGGTGCCTAATGAATTTAAAGCAAGAGATGAAGTAACAGCTGGGTTTGAATCCTTAATTCCAATGATCACAGCCAACAAGAATGTCAATTGGATTAACTATATCTATTACAATCAACAACAATTTGTTAATTACACCAGGGATGCCCTACAGGGCCTGGCAGAGCAGTTGCAAGCCACCACACAAATTACATTCCAAAATAGAATGGCCCTGGACATGATATTAGCAGAAAAGGGGGGCGTTTGCAAGATTCTCCCCGAAACCATGACATGTTGCACATTCATTCCAGACAATACTGGGCCCAATGGTAAGGTAACTATGGCTATAGAGAAACTGGATAGTCTCTCAGATGAATTGAAGAAGAATTCAGGGGTCATGGATACTTGGGACAGGTGGTTTGGATGGATGAATGGTTGGCAGAGAACTTTATTCCAGGTTGGGACTGCGGTCCTTATAGTGCTCATTCTCTTCTTGTTCCTAATCTGTTGTGTGTTTCCTTGCATACAAAGGTACTTACAGAAAGCAGTGGGGAAGACTATAGATGACGCAACTCCTACCTTCCTACATCAGGATGTTACGGAACTAGACTATGACACACCACACACACCCCTTCAGCCTCACCAATTCAAACAGGCAACTGCACTCCTGTAGGGATAGCGTAGGGAAAGCGTCTGTCTCTACGGGCAAGTCTCACGTGTGGAGATGTGGTGGATTAGCCACCGCGGGTTACCCACGGAGTGAAGAGTTCGATGCTCGTTAAGACAGATGAGCTGCAGGCAGCTAGGGATGTGTAAGGGACAGCTGCAGTTGTTATGGTAAATAGCCATTTTAAGGGGGGACTGTTGTGGAAATAAAATATGGACATATACACATATATCTTTGTAGTTAGTAAAATGTCTATTTACCCATTGCACTGAAATCAGTAGATAAGCTATTCACGCATATTTAGACAAAATGGCTGCTAGAAGTTTCTAACCCCTCCCTCCTTATAACCTCGACTAACTACCTTGTGTAACAAGATGGCGCTGAGATCTGGGGGAGACCCTCATGGTCTCTGTGTCATCGCCTCTAGTAGGCAGAGCACTAAGATAACTACTTAACACCTAACCAATTGATACCGTATTATTCCATGTTATCTCTGACAATGCTTATGATGTAATTTTGCTTTAAAAGGGACTTGCCGTCCCCTCTGAATAAACATTCCTCAAGTTATTCAACTACCTGAAACTTGTGTCTGGTGTGAATTACTTCAGGGAGCGTGCACGCATTGTTTCATTAATTTGGTCAGGGGCAGATACACAAAGAATAATCAATCGATTGAGTTGATTTCCACTTCAATAAGGATTTATATATATATATATATACTCATAGACTTATGTTTTCATACGGTCGATTCCGTATCACTAATACTAGTCTCTCTTTTCTTTCAGTTTAACAAGTCTTATGGATTACTAGGATGACTCAATTCCATTATCGGTTTCAAGTTGGATCAAGCTGGATCGGACATGTTATTTGTTATATTATTGACTTGTGATGTCGCATTAGTCAAGAGGAAATGATTGGTCATGCTTGGACTTATATATACTCTGACTTGCTCTGATTGGTTCTTTATTTCAACTATTTTTTTTCTTTGCTGCTATGGAGTTAGTAAAGAAAGTTAATGCAAAATATTCACCTCCTGTCATTATTAAAACTAAGATTATTAGTACACTGCGCTAGCATAATCTTCAATTTTATTAAAGACACGGAGGCTCCTATTATGCTTCTCTTTCTTTAATTTCCCTCAGCAGCGAAGAGAGATATATGTAAAGAAGCGAGAAAAATTAACATAATATTATCATATTCATAGTGCTACCAAAGGTATCCACCCCCTTTAGTATATAAGGTGTAGCACTCCCTTCCTCTTCCTCTTTCTTCGCTGCTCCCTCAGACCAGCTAAGTACATTTTCTCTGCTCCATTATATTTGATTATTCATTGTGGGATTTTGTATACTATCCCTACTCAGGGATTTTTATTGTTGTTATTGCTCCCATTAGCCTTTTATTATCTGGGTTTCTGTCCCTGTATGCATTTATGTGATTTCCTTTTTTCAGTATTGTCTACCCCACCTTGCCTTGCTAGGCAGGTTGGTCTTTACCCTTTCCCCACCTCTGGGTGGGAGTTTTTTCTCCCTTATTCTCTTGCCTGTGCCAACCTCTCTGTTAGCCGGGAATCCGCAGCGAGGGCTTACCAGAGTGCTACCTCGCTCGGTTCCCGGCTCCCTGCTTGTATACGCCGCCGGCTCTGCTCGGCCGCGCGGCGGTTTTTTACTTTCGCTTTCGTTTATGCCGATCGCGGGCGCCGCGCATGCGCGGTACGCTTGCGGCGGCCATTTTGTTGGTTTTTCTGTCGCCGGCCCTGCCGGCGGCCATTTTAACTAGTTTTTCCGCGGTACCGGAATTTCTCTTGACCAGCACGCTTCGTTGCTCCTCTGCTTACTTCAGACGGGGTAATCTGTGACCAGTCCTCTCTGACCTACTGCCTTATCTCTCCTGTATTGGGTTAATCAACCCTGCCTGTCACTTTTTTCTTGTTTTTTTTTTTTTCCTCACTTGCACTCACTGTCTCCACCATGCAGTCTGCTGGTGATGCTACCCCTAGCCACCTTAGTCCTTCTGGGCGCACATCTGGCCCTGACCCACAGGCTGACCCTAGCCTCATGGGCTCGGAGGACTTCCAGAGCCTATTGGACGCCACTATGTCCAGCTCTATCACCAAGGCCATTTCATCAGCCATGGGGACCATGTCCTCGACCATTTCCCAATCTATTACCCAGGCTCTCCGACAGGCCCATCCTCTCTCTGCCCCTGCGGTACCGCAGGCAGCCCCTGAAGGGGCGTTACTAGGGCGCAAGGCGCTTAGCAAGCGCAAACATCCTCAAGAACCCCCCCCCACGCAGGTTCGTCCTGCATTGATTGACACGCCTCAGGCTGTCTGTGATGGCGCGCAACAACCGCGCAGTAGAGCTACTGGCCGGGCTACGGCGGCCAGAGATTGGAAACGGGCGCGGGCCCATGATACCATGTCTGACTCAGACAATGAAGGGGATGAGGGGTCGGATGTCCAATACTCTGATCCTTACGAGGATGAGTTTTCAGAGAGCGAGAGCCTCCAAGGGAAACAGTTCCCGTCAGCGGCAGCTCATGCAGAGACTCAGCTAGAGACGCCCGGGTCTGACGCTACCCACGATGCTAAAGAGGTACTTTCATTTGACCCGGATAACCTAAGACATCCACGCTCCGCTGAATGGGAGCCCCCAGAGCATATCGCTCAGTACCTAGCACTCAGAGTGCGTAAGTCCCTCTCCCAAGAGGGTCGCAATAAATTAAGGGCAGAATGCCCACGTCCCATTGTGCCAGATGCGGTGGCTAAGACCCCTGAAGTGGACCCTCAGATAGTCCAATTCCTGGCTAAAACCGGCTGGAAGCCTAAGAGGGGACTTGACTATTCTCTCCGCAACTGTCAGGACAAGTTCCTGGACACACTGGGCCCGGTCACAAAATTATATGAGCTACTAGAGGCAGCCCAGTCAGGTGAGACTGACCTGGATTTTGAAGTTGCATTTGGCTGGCTTCAACGAATCGTGTGTATGATCGGGAACGCTAACACAGCCATATCTACTGAACGCAGGAAAGCTATCCTGCTCAAGATCGAGCCTAAGCTAGCTAGCATGGCTTCCACTGAACCTGGGGCTTCAGCTAAAGGACTGTTGTTCGGTGAGTCCTTTGTTAAGGATTTGGGCTCATACGTGAAGACCTTCACGGCCCTGGACAAAGCTCAATCGTCCATCAAACGAGTCTTTAGCCAAAAGGTTTTCGGCGGGGCCGGTAGAGGTAGGAGCCGTCTATCCGGCCGCAATTCCCGAGGTTTCTCCAGACCGGGCAGAGGCTCCTCCAACACCCAAAGACCGTATCAGGAGCGTGCCTATACACCATTCTTCCCCACTCGAGGAAGACCTTGGCATGCCCGCGGCGGCAGAGGAACACCCCCAGGAAAACGCCCTTATGGTAAGTGCTATTTTTCCCCATTTTTCACATATAAATGTGGGGGGCAGACTGGCGTTGTTCCACCAAGCGTGGCGCTTGATCACAGCCGATGTATGGGTGTTACAGACGATAATGGGTTACCACCTAGAATTGACAGATCTCCCCTCTCAGGTCTCCCCACCTCACGTGCCTCATTTACCAAAGTCACACCACGACCTCATAACCGCAGAGATCAAGGTACTGCAGTCCAAAAACGCTATAGAGGAGATCCCTCTACATACACCAGGTTTTGTAAGCAATCTATTCTTAGTGCCGAAAAAAGGAGGGGGGGTCCGTCCGGTTATCAACCTGCGGCCCCTCAATGCCTTCGTCCAGTACAGGCACTTCAAAATGGAGGGCATTCACTGCCTCCGAGATTTGCTCCTCCCGGGAGATTGGATGGTAAAACTCGATTTGCAGGATGCATACCTCACGATACCGATAGCGGCAGATCACAGGGATCTGTTACAATTCCGATGGGAAGCAAGGAAATGGCGTTTCACCTGCCTTCCTTTCGGACTGTCCTCCGCCCCTTGGTGCTTCACCAAGGTACTGAAACCGGTGGTTGCCTTTCTCAGGTTACACGGAGTTCGTCTGATTATATATCTGGACGATATCCTCATACTCTCGAGTACACGCTCACTATTACTAACACACCTGTCATGGACCCTTCACCTCCTCCAAAACCTCGGTTTCCTGGTGAATTGGGAGAAGTCGGTGCTACAACCCTCTCAGCAGATGGAATTCCTAGGATTCCGAGTCGATTCTGTTCAACAAATCCTATGCCTCCCAACAGAAAAGATTTCCATCATCAAAAAGGAAATAAGGCGGTTATTGAACCGGCCGGACATTTCACTGAGACAACTAGCACGGATGATCGGCTTACTAGCTGCCTCCATCCAAGCGATTTTCCCGGGACCATTGCACTACCGGGCGCTTCAACGTCTGAAAGCAACCTGCTTGAGGAACAGTCAGTCATACGAGTCCACCGTCTCCTTAGACGTAGAGTCCAGGGAAGAACTGAAATGGTGGTTGACTCACATGGAAGCGTGGAACGGACGAGAATCTTCGGTTCCACCCCGGACCTAGTGATAGAGTCGGACGCAAGCTTACATGGCTGGGGCGCGCGTTGCGGCTCTATATCCACAGGAGGCAGATGGTCGGTAAACGAATCATTTCTGCACATAAATTCGCTGGAACTGCTGGCAGCCTCCTTTGCCATCCGCAGCCTCTCACCCAAGGGAATTTCATGCTCGATCCTTCTCAAGTTGGACAACGTCTCGGCAGTCAGATACATAAACCATCTGGGAGGTACCAAGTCACGCATCTTAGCTATTTTGGCTCGAGACTTCTGGCAATTTTGCTTGCAGAACAAGGTGTCCGTAACCGCGGAACACATACCGGGATTGGACAATTACACCGCGACTGGAACTCCCGATATCTGCGAGACATGGGGGATTGGAGGCTTCAACCGATGATATTCTACAAGATCAATCAGTTATGGGGTCCTTTGAATGTGGATCTTTTTGCTTCAAGACTGAACACCCAACTTCCTCAGTTTTACAGTTGGCGACCCGATCCAGAAGCCATGGCTACGGATGCCTTTCTCCAGGACTGGACCAAGGGACGAGCATATGCCTTCCCTCCATTCAACCTGATTGCCCGAACTCTGGCGTACGTCCGACGCTGCAGGAGCACTTTGGTTCTGATAACACCATGCTGGAGATCTCAACCTTGGTTTCCCCACCTGCTGGAAATGGCGATCGATTGCCCACGGCTGTTACCGGACCAACCCTCACTGCTGACCAATCCGGAGGGGGAGAACCACAACATGGTGGAACAAGGACTCCTTCGACTGATGGCGTGGCTCCTTTCCGGGGACCTTGGGAAATCTCGGAAGTTTCGAGAACGACTACCCAACTCCTGGCAAATGCTTGGGCACCAGGAACTCGACGTGCATATACTGCGGCATGGAAGACATGGGCCAATTGGTGCCTGGAAAGATCGGTGGATCCCGTATCAACCTCTGTGAAAACGGTTCTGGATTTCCTGACACACTTGTTCGAATCGGGAAAAGCCTTTCGTACCGTCAACATGTTTCGATCTGCCATCTCGGCTGGTCATGATCTCGTGGACGGCCTACCAATCGGGCAGAATCCATTGGTCTGTCGCCTGCTCAAAGGTATACGCTTCTCACGTCCGCCTAAACCTAGATATGGATCCTTTTGGGACGTCAACATAGTTTTCAAGCTCCTAGCAGAATGGCCCTCCAACGCAGAATTGTCATTAAAACAATTGTCGGCTAAATTACTCATGCTATTCTGTTTACTATCCTGTAAGCGGGTATCTGACGTAAGGGCCTTGGACTGGCAAGCCCGTGTGTTCACTCCGGAGGGAGTGTCTTTCGATATCTCACGGAGAACGAAATCATCGACTAAACAGGTTTTTTATCCGAGGATCCCGGATCAACCGAGTCTATGCCCGATACTGTGCTTGAAGGAATACGAATCTCGCACTTCCACTCTACGTTCAGCTAATGACGGCCCTTTGTTCATTTCTCTGAAGAAACCACATCTCCCTGTAACTACACCTACTCTCGCCCGTTGGATCAAGTGGCTGTTAACCTCAGCCGGGATAGATGTCACGGTCTTCACACCACACTCTGTCAGGGGCGCTATGGCCTCCAAAGCATCGGTAGTAGGATGTCGATTGGAAGACATCTTAAAAGCCGCAGATTGGTCTACAGAGTCCACATTCCGAAATTTTTATTTTAAACCCATTCAACATTTCTCAGATAGGATTATAGCTCAGCTTTAAAAGAGCATAATAGGAGCCTCCGTGTCTTTAATAAAATTCCAAGATTTTACTATTAACATGACATAAAGTCATGATTTTATTAAAGACACGGAGGCGAGTATTATTCCCTCCCGCCCTCCCTGGGTGGATCTCTTGGGATTCATAGTTCAGACAGTTATAAGACTAAGTGGTTCCGACTTGTTAAATTTCTCATATTAGATTCCTGAGTCAATCAGGTAAGTTGGTTTACCATGTTGGATGTAGTTTGAACTTTGCTTATCATGTATGATGACGTCTTGACTGTTGAGGATATATATATTCAGACTCAAATAATTGCCTACATTGAAGTATATGTTACAATCAGGTGACAACCACGATATTACCATATTTCTCCTCTCTTTTTAGCCTGAATACTCCTATTGAAGTGTTGAAGTCTTGGAAGACAATTCCACAGTTTGCCCATAAAGTATGGATGTATGGATGCTATCCAAGGTTTTTGTTTCCAGTTACGGTTCAAGTTCATCGTTTTGATTATTGACTGGTCTTCGGATCGCTACGGAAAGAGGAAGAGGAAGGGAGTGCTACACCTTATATACTAAAGGGGGTGGATACCTTTGGTAGCACTATGAATATGATAATATTATGTTAATTTTTCTCGCTTCTTTACATATATCTCTCTTCGCTGCTGAGGGAAATTAAAGAAAGAGAAGCATAATACTCGCCTCCGTGTCTTTAATAAAATCATGACTTTATGTCATGTTAATAGTAAAATCTTGGAATTTTCTTGTGGTTCACACAATAAACACAGAGCCTTTTTCTCATGCTAGAGCTCTTCAGTGGGGCTCTGCGCATTGAACCAACATGCTCACTTTGAAAGGGGGCATGCTTGTCATTAGTGATGACAAAACACACCCTCTAGGGCCCCACCCCCTTCTCAGTGGGCCGCAAATTTTTTCCCAGTCCGGCCCTGTTCACAAGTAATTATAGAAAATATAGAAAATATAGAAAAACTACTGCACACCATACATTTTAATTAAAAATCGTCAATCTGTATTATGACATTTGCACACAAGCACATGATAATCCAATCTGATCATTATACCATTCACATCCCAGTATGTAATTAATGTAATCAACAGCATTAATCACACCAAGATAATTAAAGTAGAACTATCAGTGTGTAGTTAATTCAGCAACAAATATGAAACATGCAAATAATAAGGTCTGTAAATCTTTTTACATTTTACTAGCTAGGCCAATGTTTGATGTCCTGTGCTCCCTCTTCCCAAAATGTTGGCTTCAGAACTTTTGTCAGTTTCACCTTGACATCAACTATAGCTGCTATTTTAGTGTAATGTATTTCTGAAATTGTTTATTATCCAGTACATGATGATGTTTCTACTTAAATAGATTTGCTGTAATTCTAACTGTTAATTTTATTGGCTGCATACCATGATATATATAATGTAATAATGAGGTTGGATTAGCATATATTGGATAAACTATTTTCAGAATAAATATTGCCCATGGTTATGTAATTTTTGGTAAGCTCAATCTTCTTATATTTATTATTATTATTATTATTGGTATTTATATAGCGCCATCTAATTCCGCAGCGCTTTACAATATTACGAAAGAGGGGAAATTTACAATAAATGAGACAATTACACAGAGACGCAGGAACAATAGGTAGATGATGACCCTGCTCAACAAGCTTACTAGATTAGGTGAGGTACAAATACACAACAGGGCAGCAAGTAACACTTGGTACAAGCTAGTGGAAAAATGATCCCATGCTAAGGTTGAAAATATGCCTTTTGAAATACCCTGGGATGTCTTCTTTAAGAAATGGTGTACCTTTATGGTGTAGCTGGAATATATAGCCTGCTAAAATACTCCAAAATGGGACCTGGACACAGCGTAAAAATTCAAAGTTTGAAAAAAACTGGAATGGCTGTGTCTCAAATGTGCCCCTTCAATATCCACATATACCTGGCAAAGGTATATACGTGGGTATTGCTGTACTCGGACACGGACACGGACACATCAAAACCCTCCATTAAAATTCACACTTAAAAACCTGAACTTGCACTGCACCTTCACAAAATAGTGTCTAGGTCATACATTGGGCATATTGTTTTACTCAGAAGATGTAACTAAGCATAATTTGGGGGATTTTATGACAGTAGTACATATCAAGTATAAAAAATACTCAGCAAAAATGCAACATGTATAAAAATGCCAGTTTCCCCCCCCCCCTCACCACAAACATTGACATAAATTGGTAAAAGAAAAATGGTGACAAGTTAAGGCACAATATATACCATATAAGATACCCCTGGGTGTTTGCTTTATCAAATGTTAGACCTTTGTGGGGTTATTTGAACAGTCAAACTGCTATAATACCCCAAATTGAGACAGTCAAATTTATCTATGAAAATTCTTACTATAGAAAATGAAATAGCCTTGTCTCTTATATGGCATTGTAGCTTTACAGAATAGTGCCAAAGGCATACAATGGGGGTATCGTTATACTCAGCAGATGTAGCTTAACACAATAGGGGGTGCTGTGCAGGAATAGCACACACCAGCTCTAAGAAATACACATTACAAAACTCTTGTTATATGTGTATATGCCAAAATGGAGAAAAAAACACAAAATTACTCCAATATTTAGCAGAGATTGACAATGAAATGGCTACGTAAAAAGTGTCAAAATACTCTTAGGTAAATAGTCTGTGATGTCTACTTTATATAAATATATACTTTACAAACTAAACATACCAACTTCTAAAATTGTTTCACATTGAAATTTTAGTTTAGTCATTTTATTTTGTGACCTGTAACTTTCACAATAAGCTGAAATCCTAAATATATTATGTACTATATAAATCAAGACACATAAATTAATTTATTTTGAATTACTTCTTCAAAGCTGGATATATTATGCACATGCTATTATTGCCAAAACTGTGAAAACAATGTATTTTATTTCTTTTTTTTTTTACAATTTTTGGCATTTTTTTTTTTTATAATTAATGAGAATTTATCTATGTATATCTCACTTCAAATTAAAGCCCTTTTTGCCCTCTAAAAAAGGATATATAATATGTGCTAGTGCAATAAATGACAGAGATGCAAATTGCATTTACACAAACAGCAAAACATGCAAAAATGGCTTGTGTCCTTAAAGGACCACTATAGTGCCAGGAAAACATATTCGTTTTCCTGGCACTATAGTGCCCTGAGGGTGCCCCCACCCTCAGGGTCCCCCTCCCGCCTGGCTCTGGAAGGGGGAAAGGGGTAAAAACGTAGCTTTTTCCAGCGCTGGGCGGAGGGCTCTCCTCCTCCGATCCTCTTCTCCTCCCTGTCGGCTGAATGCGCACGTGCGGCAAGAGCTGCGCGCGCATTCAGCCGGTCACATAGGAAAGCATTCATAATGCTTTCCTATGGATGCTGGCGTGCTCTCACTGTGAAAATCACAGTGAGAAGCACGCAAGCGCCTCTAGCGGCTGTCAATGAGACAGCCACTAGAGGAAATAGGGGAAGGCTTAAACTGCTATGTTTATGAAAAAATGGGTTAACCCTAGCTGGACCAGGCACCCAGACCACTTCATTAAGCTGAAGTGGTCTGGGTGCCTAGAATGGTCCTTTAAGGGTAAGTCCAGTTTTTGAAGCCTTAAATTAGGCCCCATTTTGACAGTTCAAGACAACAAAATATTGCTCTTCATAGTGCACCATTGTTTATATACTGTAGTCAGTAGTAAGTTATTACCTTATCTTTTTGTAAATGGTGTAAAATAACTGCCAGGCAGGAGGCTTGACTAACGGAGATGTGTGGGGTCTACTGCTAGCACCAACTAAGGCAGTGAGTGGGTAGGCAACTTTCAGCACTCCAAATGCTGTGGACTACATCTCCTTTAATGCTCTTACAGCCATAACTGGCAAAGCATCAAGGGACATGTAGTCCATAACCTCTGGAATGTCGAAGGTTGCCTACCCCTGAACTAACCTATAGCATGGGATTCACATCTACAACCTTATTTTTTAAATGTATTATTATTATTTTTTTACTAAGGATCATCACTGCCCACATAAACCATTTTCAGGTAAGGTCTGACTGGGAATGATGAGAGTGGCAGTGTGACGTTTTGTAAGCCGCAGGTCACTCACGACGTGGAGCTAGTGGGTAGAGTAGTCAGTCACCCTCTGCTTACTCCCATTCGCATGCACTGCAGCCATACTGCCGCTGTATGACGTCATGTCGAGAACGAGGCCTTGAAAAGGCGGAAGTGCTCTGGAGACCCGCAGCTTTTCGTAGGCCAGGGACATTGCATTGTGTGACAGCGATTCGGTAACATCTGGAGGGTAAGTCTCCCTCAGCAGCCGCACTCAGGGCACGCTCATGTTTTTGCCGTAGCTCACACACACACACTGTGTTTGGGCCTGACTCTCTGCTCTCAGCATTCACACTGCCCAAGGCCTGCGTGAGGGCAGTTTTCCCCCAAGCAGATGTATGAGCCTGTATATTGTTTCTTGAACAAAGTACATGTTAATTATCTGAGTTATTGTCTTCCCATGGGTTTGTCTAACAGCATATACACAAATATGTGCAGAGTGTTTATTTATGGGGGGGAAACCCACGATAATGGATTATTTCCCACTAAAACACATACATATGACAGCATTATGTATCTTTGATCTGCATATTATTATTTTTTTTAGGACAGAGTTAGGACAAGACTTCTGTTAATCTTACATTTGTATATAGTATGCCAAAGAATAGTTACTTTTGTGGGGCAGCAGCTGCTATTTGTCCTTAAAAAGGACACTATAGAAGTGGTCTGGGTGCCAGGTCCCTCAGGTTTTAACCCTTCAGATGCAAACATAGCAATTTCAGAGAAACTGCTATGTTTACATTTGGGGTTAAGACAGCCTCTAGTGGCTGGCTTCCGGACAGCCATTAGAGGCGCATCTGCGACGCTGTTGGCATATTATGCCTCCATCGTGCAGAGCGTCCATAGGAAAGCATTGAATGCGTGCACGTCACTTGCCGCACATGCACATTAGGCTCCACTGACGTCGGACGGGGGAGCTGCAGTTGGCGGGGGAGGTCACAAGTGTTTTTATCCCTTCAGCGCCACGAGAGGAGGACCTTGAGGGTGGGGGCACCCTCAGGGCACAATAGTGTCAGGAAAACGGGTTTGTTTTCCTAACACTATAGTAAACCTTTAAGCTCATTAGCAAGCGCTCTTTGTCTTTTGTTTTGTTTTGGACTGTGTTCCTGGGTGGGGTTATTCACTTAATCAAGATTTGTCAGCAATTCAAAGTGAATTTGAAATTCAAAGGGTTAGTCCAAGCACCATGACCACTTAATTTTAAGTTGTCATAGTGCCTGGATTCTGTATTTGCAGAATTTGCTCTGAAACCATAGGCCAGGGGTAGGCACAGCGCTGTATCTAGCGCGAGGCTGGCAAGGCATTTGCCTTGGACTGCACTTTTAAGGGGGCGTCAAAGTCACCCCTCAAACCCCCCGGCAGATGCCTGGTCAACCTCTTGTCCTGGAGGCAGGCAACCTTTATCACTTCAGTTGTTGCGGATTACATCTCCTTTTAAAGGGATTCTATAGTGTTAGGAATACAGATCCTGACACCGATTCCAGCGCTAATGTCCTTCGTCGCTTCGCCTGCTCAGATGTTATCTGAAAGGGTGGCCTAATGTGCATCTGTGGTGAGCGCATTTAGCCCTCCCCATAGCAAAACATTGCCTCAATGCTTTCCTATGGAGATTTTACTGACTCTGGATGTCCTCATTTTCGTCACCTAACAAGTTTTAGTCTGAATATTACAACCAGTGTAATTATTTAGTGCATACTATAATTGAGTGTACCTACTATATAGAAATGGAATATATAAGGTACAAAGTGTTAACAAAGGTGATATAAAGTGTCATAAGTGCTAGAAAGTGCAATCAGTGTTGAAAAGTGTATATGTACTATTAGTGTTGGCGTATACAATTCTAAATAATGCTTTATGCTTCACAGTACAACAAAATGTGTGCCAGACATATTGTGGAGTACATACAAAGCCTGTTATATCAGGCAAGTAGATCTATAGATAAAACTATTAGTGCATATATAAAGTGCTGTGTGCTTGT
>OW240916.1:60638608-60679133 GCA_933207985.1 Pelobates cultripes
GTTCATTACATTAATGTCTAATTTGGGAATTTCTGCTTAGTATTTCCTTCATAGTTAATTGTCAATGTGTAGCGATTTGGTACTGAAGGGTTAAAGGGCCACTCCACCACCACAAAAACTTAATCTCTGTGAAGACATTATGAGCACCTTCTTACTTTAACCTTCTGGATTCCTGCAGCAGTTAGAAAAGGGTTTAGAGGAGGCTGTGCAGGCCTGTGCCTGTGGTAACAAGTTCAATTTTAAACAATTGGAAAATGGTTTAATTGACATGTATTACAGCCCACATAATAACTTCACTAAGATGAAATTGTTATAGTAGCTGAAGACTGGCCGCAGTGTTCCTGGCAAAAGCAAAATGGAAGTAAAATATGTACTATGTAGGGGTGTCAATAAATCCTTATACAGGATATAAATGAGGTTACTCCTTACTGAATGTTGAATCCTTGTACTAGACACAAATGAGTTTCATCATTACTTGGGACATTGTAAACCTAATTTGTATTGATAAAGGGTCAGAAGTATGATATCCACATAAAAATACTGCATGTTTACCCCTATATATATATATATTTATTTTTTTAAAATATTTAATGTTTTTCTTCCAGATGTGGTACTGTGTCAGCTTATTAATTTGCCTTGTGTTTGCTGTTAAATGCTTGGGGGACTCTGAAAATGTTACAACAAACAGTACGGCCTCCACTCACACTGCTACTGCCTTCACAACACAGCATGGCCCTGTCATGAAGTTCTGGAACAATTTCCAGATGATGCAGAGAGCATTCTATGTGCTAATTGGTGTCAGTGTATTGGCTGTGCTTTACTTCATCATCCGGACTGTACGGTGAGAAACCTAAATTATTATGTTAGAGCCCACCCTGTCTCACATTCCTGAACACTCAGAAAAATGCATCTTATTTTTCTTCTTGTTAAATTGCTATGTTGGCATAACAGTTGTAGAAGGATGGTACGATGTTGACGAATAGATACAAAAAAATTTAGTGTTTGTTTTTAAAATGATGCTGATCAAGTAATGATTAAATGGTTAGGGATCCTATTGCTATAATTTCGATCTATTTGTAGTAATGTCACCCTTGCCGCAGTGTGAGGTCTCAAAGGGTGAGATCTCCTTGGTTTTCAATCTCCTCCGTTCCATTCTCCGTCCTGTTGGCATGTCTTCTTGGCTGAGATCATCGATCTTGTCCAATGCTTTCCCATAAGAAAGTATGGGGAGGCGATGGCGTATGCTCAGCAAAATGCCAAGCTGTGCCAGTATCTGGGAGAGGTGGCCGATCTCCCGGCCCGATGGGACTCAGCAACCACTTACATTGAGCAGCAGGTGACCAGTTATACCCCCTCCCAGACCGGAGGCTGCCATAAATTGATTGAAAAGCCAGGCAAAGCCATACAAGCATATTAACAACAACACAGGGGTGCACCCATCATGGCTAACACCACGTGTGCTCCCATCTGCGCGGTACAACACCAGATGTGATATCATAGCTAGATGTTATCTTTGAAAAATTCTAGCAAAAGCTAGAAAACTGTGCACCTTAATTTACCCCAAGGCAACCAAGCAATCCTAACTTGCTGCCTCCAAGCCAATAGGAGGGAATCTAAGGCTTTAGCTATGAAGAAGGCCCCATCTAAGCAGCAAGCTGGGCTACACTTTTCACTCCTGCGTAGGATGACACGTGACCGGGAGCCGATGGTGCAGATGGAGATTCTGAACAAGCTGGCTGGTCTGATCTGTCAGATGGCACCTAGGCACAGGCTCCTGAAGTCCCTCACTTTGTTGCAGGACTTTGAAATGCCCTTGGTAGGCACAGGGGCAATAGTCCTTTCTCGCATGCACTCTCCCTAACATAACGTTTATGGTACCTTCTGTTTGTCTGGTTTCACTCTGCTATTTATTTTTCTTTTTAATTTTTCCTTTTTTGTCATTAATATATAACCTTGTGGATGCCTCCTGAGGGACATCTCCTGTCTCATTATGTTATTTTTTTGTTTATAAATTCTTTATTTTTGACATGTTTTTTCTTTCTCATACATAGACATTATTCACATAATATTTATAAGTTTTGAATTAAATAATGCGTATTTTAACACATATGAATAATGTAAAATTTTACAGTATTTAATACAGTACGTAAACCTATATTATTTCAAATATATTTCTCATACATCCACTCATACATAAGTGTCCAGGGGAGGGATGTAATCTCTATAAGCATTATTATTTATATTGAATAGAATAGTTAGAGGTAGTTTAGGTATGTTAAAAGATCACTATAGTCTACATATAAAAGCAAGAAAGACTGGTCCCCTAGACTTCTTCCTTGCTTTTATATGAACTTCCCCTTATTAAAAATTATTATATATTTTTATTTTTATTTTTTAAGAAAAAATTATTTTCGAGCCCTTTTTATGATATAAACTTACCTCCGTTCCAGCGCCGAGATCCTTGGCAGGCCGCACCCCTTCTTTTGTCAAAATGATGAAGTAGCAGGGCTCAATCAGACGCTTTTCTTAGAGAACCATCATAGCAATCTTGTGCGCATGCGTGGCTTCGCCCTATGAATGAACTCAGCGCTCTACCGCGGAATTCATTCTGAATGACAGCTCTGCTCGCTTTCTATGCCCGCCCCCTCCTACACTACCCTCTGGCCCAAAGTTTGTTTGTTTGCATAGAAACACTTTATGTAGAGATCTCTATATATAGTGTTTGTATGCAAACACACAAATAGTAAAAACTGCAAACATACACACGCCATCCATCCATCTCTATCCATCCATCCCTCTCTATCCATGATGGATGGATTGAGAGGAATGGACGGATCCATCCCAAAATCACACTCTATCTCTCTCTCACTCACTCGCAGTCACACTCACTATTTCGCTCGCTCAATCTCACTCACATTCTCACTCACTTACTCACCCACACTCACTCACAAAATAAGTTTACTTACGGTTTGGCACCTCCTGCTCAGTCTCCGGTCTTCAGCCTGTCAGCTCGAGCCGATGCTGTATGCAGGAGATCTCCCACACTGTCAGCTATGATTGCTGACAGGCTCCCAGGTTACTATAGGCCTCCTATTTCCTGTCTCCTGTCATCACGTTTGTATTCACCCAAGCGTGAAGACGTCAAACTGAATGAATGTGAATTAGGTATCATGAACTCGGAAGTCCCTCTGGTGGCAGTCTGAGTGACTGCACTGGAGGTGTTCCTAGGTTCTAATGTAAACAGTGTATTTTCTCAGAAAATACAGTGTTTACATGAGAGGCTGCAGGGAGCTATAGTTCACACCTGAACAACCTTGTTAAGCTGAAGTTGTTCAGGTTACTATTGTGTCCCTTTAATCTTGTTGGTTATAAGGTTACATAATTATATATTTCTTGCATGGTTCACAATATTTCTCCAATGTACCATTTACTAAGAAGAAACTGCGTTCCATTTTGAATTGATATAATATTTTATCACATATAGCTGTCCATTTTAAATTTATGGTTTTCCAGTTTCAAGCTATTACTAATTTAGTTGCAAAAAGAATATGTATTGCTAAATATTCTTGTGCTTTATTACACCGTGGGAAATCTATATTTCATAAGAACATATATGGAGTAAATATATTCCTATTAAATATTATTCGTAAACAGGACTTCATTTCATGTTAAATTTTTTTCTAATTCTTCACACTCCCACCAAATATGTGCTATGGTAACTTTTTCTAGATGGCATCTCCAACACCTATCTGAATTATTTCTGGAGATTTTATTAAGACACGTAGGAAACAGATCCCACCTATAGATTAATTTAATTTATAATGCAGTTCCATTATAGAAATACAGTGGATCATACAAGACACTTGAGAAATTCTTTTGAACCAATCTTCCATTGGAAAGACAATATTTAGTTCAGATTCCCATTTACGTATTGGTACAGGTTTAATTCTTTTCTCAGTATTGGACTGTTAGAATTTTAGATAGTAGTTATTTTTTTTTTTTTGATAAGAGAAAGCGAACATATCATCTAGCCAATGGTACGACAAGTATTCTTTATCCATCAAATTTTTTTTAAATCTTAAGTAGGGAAATATCTCTCTATTCAAAAGTGAATATCTTTGTTGAAGTAAGTTAAATGACATGCTTTACCCATCTATTAAGATATCTGTTTGTTTGTTTGTTTGTTTTTTTTTTATTCCTAATGTTTTCCAAGATAGTAGATTTTAAATCCATTCCAGTACTTCAATTGGAGCTTCATACGATAATTTTATTTTTTTTAACGTAAATTTCTTCTTTAGTTTAATCATAATAGTTATCATATCATTAATTATTGGATTTAATATGGACCAAACAACTTTTGAGATATCACTTAAACTTATATCTTTTATCATTAAAACTTACCTCCCTTCCAGTGCCGAGCTCCTCGTCAGGCCATGCCCCCTTTTCCATCAAAATGACGAAATCACAGGGCCCAATAGGACGCTTTTATTTGAGAAGCGTCATCGCGCTCTGGTGCGCATTCTCTCACTCACACCCACAGTCACTCACCCACACTCAGTCACTTACTTACCCACCCATCCACACACACTCATAAAATAAGTTTACTTATGGTTTGGATCCTCCTCCTTGGTCTCCGTTCTTCAGCCGGTCAGCTCAAGCCGACGCTGTGTGTAGGAGATCTCCCACACTTTCGACTCTGATTGCTGACAGACTCCTGGGTTACTACAGGACATAGGAGGCGCGTTCACAGTGCCTCCTATTTCCTGTCTGCTGATAGCACGTTTGATGTATTCACCCAAGTGTGAAGACGTTAAACTTGATGAATGCGAATTAGGCATTCATCAGCTCGGAAGTCTCTCTGAGTGACTGCAACTGGAGGTGTTCCTAGGTTCTAATGTAAACACTGTATTTTCTCAGAAAATACAGTGTTTACATGAGGGGCTGCAGGGAGCAATAGTTCTCACCTGAACAACCTCATTAAACTGAAGTTCAGGTGACTACAGTGTCTCTTTAACTAAGATATCATTCTTGGATGCTTTCCCCTCCAAATATAGTCTTTAAACAATTATAGCAAATTTGCCCAATAATTTAGAATCAACTCTGAGGGGGGTGGTTCTAAACAAGCAGAGAATTTTAGGAAGTACATTTTATTTATTTATTAGGCCTAACCATGATATTTCCAATCCTTTACGGAAGGAGAAGTATGATGTCAAGTTATTCAACAATTCCATATAGTTGAATTTTACCATACTGAGTATATCTAGTTTGATCTTAATTCCCAAATATTTTTATTTTTTTTCAGTCAAATTGATATTTAGATTTCATCAGCTCTACGTTAGTATTAGAAACAAACTTTGTTAAAATTTGAGATTTCTGAACATTAATTTTATAATTTTTAAATTTTACAGAATTGATTAATGGAAATAATGGAAAATAATGATAGTGCGTCAATTGATTCTACAGGGTTTGTCATGGACAAGACATCATCTGCATATAAAGTTATTTTGCAGTTACGGTTTCCTACCTATAGTTCTTGAATCTGTTAATTTTTCCTAATTAAGATGGCTAATGGTTCAATGGAAACTATGAATAACAGGGGTGCCAAAGGGCATCCCTGACGTGTTCCATTTGATTCAAACATTGGTCCAACTACTTTGGCTTTTGAATTTGTATATAAAGACATATATTCTCTTTAATTTTGCCGAATGACTACAAAACTGATTCTAAGTATGTCCAGTTAACTCTGTCGAAAGCCTGTACGGCATCTAAGGCCAAAAAGGCTATTTCCATTTTGGATCTTTCTGCAATATGTATGATGATTATTATCTTACTGGTGTTATCTATTGGATTTCTGTCCAGGACAAACCCTGATTTAGTCTTTATGAATAATCTACGGAATGATCAGTTTAATTTGATTTGCTATAATTTTTGAGAATTTTTATATCTAAATTAATTAAAGATATTGGTCTGTAACTGGAAGTTAATGTGGCATCCTTACTCCGTTTTAAGATTGGAGATATTGTGTCTTGAAGCATCTCCCTAGGAATTCCATTACTTGAGAAACCCTGAAACATGGTTAAAAGAGTTGGTATAATTATTTCCTGAAATTTCATCTAAAATATTGGCGAGTAGCCATCTGGACCTGGGGACTTACTAGGTTTAAGTTCCGTTCTGTTAGTCCACCCATTGTACAGTGCTACGAAATTTGTTGGCGCTATATAAATAATATAATAATAATAATAATGACCTTTCGAATCTCTATATATGAAAATTGTGTGTTCAATTTATCTTAGTCTTCTTCTGTTATTTTAGGGATTTCAAGGTTACTCAGGAAGTCTTTAATTTTTATTTTGTTTAATGAGTCCCCATTTAGAATATAACGTTTTCCAAAATAATTGGCAAAGGTTTTCCGCTATATCTTTTGGAGGGTTACTCCAACCACCATTACAACTTGTGCTTTTAGAAGTATAAACGTTTGTGCCAGTGTCTTGTTTAAATGACCGGAACTGTTGCAACAGATGTTAGTAACATCTACCCTTGCAGGCATTGCTGAGAATGAGTTTAGGCTTTGCATTGCTGAGCATTCTCAGCAATGCAAAGCCTAAACCTCCACTCTCTTCTCACATCCACTCCTTGCTTTTACAGTTAGGCTTTTTTACTTTTTACATTTAATTTATCTATTCCCTCTATCCTCGGCACAAAGCGTGCGTATGTGCTCTTAACCTGTAGATTTGTCCAGTCAAATGCTTCTCTTTGACCATTTGATTGGACCTTATGATGATCATCCATACTCGCTTTGTTGGGTTAACATGTTTTGACTGAGTTTCTCTCTTTTCAGATTAAAAAAAAAGCCTTTAAGAAAGAAATATGGCCTGCTGTCAGATTATGATGAAAACATGGAGATGGGATCCATGGACAGCGATGAGGATAAAATATATGAAGCTAGGAGCATCAGAAGGTTAGTGAGCTAATGTTTCACTAGGAATAAATAGCAATTTATTTCCATATTCTTTGTAATGTACCTTTTTATATGCACACCATACTGTGAAATGTTTCTAGTGCTTTTCTCTTCCCTTTGTCAATAGCATTTTATTTATTCTATTTTGTTGTCTTATTTCCCAGGTGATGCAGAGGTCACTGCCAGCAAAAGATCCCGTCAATTGTTGTGGTTATGTCTATTCTTGTGATTGCACAGGCTGTTTTCTGATGGTCTGAAGTACTGAGTAGAATGGAACGCTGACCACTCAAAATTACTAACTGGAGTTTGAGTCTTTTTGGAGAAGATTAAGAGGCTGTGATTTCCCCTAATTATTGATAACTAACTAACTTTTGTTCAGTGTCATTCAATGCGATTTCTGAAAAGAAGTGGATGGTGAAAAGATGGTGCTTTGCCTTCTAGAAAAATACACATTCTCTTTTTTTTTTTTTTTTTATTGTTTTCTTTGGTAAGCAATTGTGTTCTTCTGTGCAATGTAAGTGCATTTACTGCCAAAGCATGCAGTATTGCTAAAACCGTGATGACAAATGGTTAATCACATTGCAACCCTTCTATTTTCCACTCACTGGGGATATAGGAAGGTTTTGTTTTTCTAACTGTGCTGGCAATTTCATAACTTGTATGATGGGGGTTCTTTTGTAACAAACATTTATTTTTCCAGCGTATCTTTTATAAATTAATAAAACATTCTTGTTTGCCAACTTTGTTTCACCATTTTTAGTAATTGTCATTATAGTTTCTGTTTAAGAAAAGCTGCATGGTTGTAGGGCACCTCACCCGTTGCATAGTATCTATTGTAAACTGGCTATTTATGGTCTCCAGGCTGCCAAAGGGGATTTTATTTATTTTTAGTCAGGCTATCCAATTACCCATGAGCATTTGGGATTCGGGAGTAATGGAAAAGATTGACTATTGCCAAATGTGCATGTTGAAGCTGTGCTTTCTAGTTTCTCTTTTGTAATCTCACATTGCCAGTCACTAGGTGGCAGTGGTGTGCTGCATACTACATTATAAGTGTGTTACCAAGATATATAGCTTCAGGACAATGCTTGAAATACTGAAGGTCAACAGATCCTATCTTAAGCTATGCAGACAGTGTTTTGGACCTCTAAATTTTGTTGATGTATGGTTATTACTGTTTGTATTATAAGATATCCGTACAGTTGCAAGTACTTATTAGATTGATGCTGTTCTTATCCTATGCTTATTCATTTGGTTCTGAACCCAAAACTGCTATGATGTACCACATGTATGTGTAGAATACCTCTATTCTACACCTCACATTGCTGTTTAGAATATGCCATTTCTTCTTCCATCAAGAAAGGCTTGCAAATTCTTCTTTGAGCTTCTTTCTTTTGGTTCCATACAACCTGTCAAGATCACTGTACCAATAATTTGTAGGCACCCGCCAAGGTTAATGCACCATTAGCAAGTGTCTGGAAGGGAGATGAGTAGACAGGTTGTCAAAGACTTCCAGAGATTAAAGAGCCAGATTCACAGAGGGAAATCTCCTGTGCCTTTAGGGGTGGGTGTAGTGTACATCATTGCTTCTCGTTAGCGCATCTCCAATCTAATAAGCCGATTACGTTGGTGTCTCCTGAGCGCAGACCCTTCCCTAGTGTGCCTGTGTGTTAACAGAACGCACACTTAATGTTAACCCAGTTTCCTAATTAATTAGTCCTTTATAGTTAAAGCTCACAAGACAGATTTTGGAATGGTTACTCTGGATCAAGAGTCAAGCAAACCAAATTGCACAACAAATGATACATATAAATTGTTAAAGATTAGTTTCAAATCCTCCAACAGGTCCTGTAGGAGCATAAATGGGCACCAACAACACTATATATGACTGTTTCAGACACACTGAAACAAAATGACCACCCTTTGTATAAGCACAGTGAATTGTAGGGACACTATAGGTACCAAGACCACTTCATCTAATAGAAGTGGTCTGGGTGCAGTGTCCCTGTTCCCTTGACCTGGAATGCTTTAGAGGAACTGCAGTAAGCCACTAGAGGCACTTCTGGCATTTACAGAGTTTGACTCTGAAACGACGCCGGACGTCCTCTTGCTTTGCTTCTTCAACTCCCTCATTGGAAAGCATTGATTCTATGATTTCCAATAGAGAAGGCATAGTGCATGCGGTGCTCTTCAACCTTACACATTAGCTTCTCCCCATTGCCCACATCTGAGGTTTAAAGGGTTTTACTTTTAGAACCTTTCCACACTTGTATTTAAAGTTCTATAGTGTTATTTTAATTGTGAGAGATTCTATTGAATTGACTAGTGATTAAGAATTATGAGATTTCTGCCTCGTGAGATGACATCTTTGAGTCAACACCTTGATTTTCTATAGGCTACAGTTCCACTTTGATTTTTACAGTGTCATCTGTATATCTACAGTGCCTTGCAAATGTATTTTTTTTTGTAAATCTCTTTGTACTTTTGTTTATGAAAACTTCAATAAAAAGAGGAAGGACAGTTGTACATATGGGACTAGCAGGTCCCCAGAAGTGAGTAGAGCAAGAGAGGAAAAAAAAAAACGGAAGAAAACCACATATGTAAAACACATGCAGTAGAAGTGAACGTGATGTGTTTAAGAGCCTTTATGTTCCTAGGCTAGTTGTAGCTCTCAGGTTTCCCAACAGTGAATAGGTCAGTTATCGTCCTGTCGCCCACGGTCTCTTCTGTGATCTGACAGGGGATGTAGCGTTCTGCCTCCTGACCAACCGTGATTGTACAGCTATAACTTATATTACGGTTTTTCCCTGTACCTGGGCAGATGAGCTTTACCAGGCTCTATAGCATACGGCTCTTGTCCCTGTTCTCTAGTTGGAAGGCGCAGGTCTTTGGCAATCTAAGGGGTATGTATCAGTGTATATTGGAACATTTGTGTTACAGGTAACTTTTGGTGGTGTGCTTCTACTTTTCTGAAGTCTGCTGACGTATGTGATTACTTGTTGGTTGTGTGACTGTAGTGTGTGTATTGTGTCTCAGCATTCGATGGTGTGTGAGTGTGTGCGCACCCCTGTCACGTCCCACATGTTCCGCCTCGGGAATCGTCCCTTGCAAATGTATTCACCCCCTTGACTTTTTACCTATTTTATTTTTTTTTTTACATTACAGCCTTAAGTTCAATGTTTTATTAATCTGAATTTTTTATGTGATGGATCAGAACACAATAGTCTAAGTTGGTGAAGTGAAATGAGAAAAATATATATACATAGAACTAGTTTTTAGAAATAGAAAACAGAAAATTGGCATGTGCGTATGTATTCACCCCCTCTGTTATGAAGCCCATAAAAAGCTCTGGTGCAACCAATTACCTTCAAAAGTCACATAATTAGTGAAATGATGTCCACCTGTGTGCAATTTAAGTGTCACATGATCTGTGATTACATATACACACTTTTTTTTTTTTAACCCCTTAAGGACAGAGCCAAATGTACACGTTGTGAACGAAACAAAATGTAAACAAAACCTGGCATTTGCGCTACATGTCTGTCCAACCGTAATACACCTCTTTCATAGTAAATGCACCCACCCTTATTATATATCATTTTATTCAGGGGAAACAGGGCTTTCATTTAATATCAAATATTTAGCTATGAAACATAATTTAATATGAAAAAAAATGGGAGAAAATAAGATTTTTTTTATTTTTTTAGTTCTACATGACATTTTAACTGTCAATGTCATAATACTGTTTGCTTTTACTGCAATAAAATACACATATTTGTATTCAGCAAAGTCTCACGTGTAAAACAGTACCCCCTATGTACAGGTTTTATGGCGTTTTGGGAAGTTACGGGGTCAAATATAGCACGTTACATTTGAAATTGAAATTCGCCAGATTGGTTACGTTGCCTTTGAGACTGTATAGTAGCCCGGGAATGAAATTTACACCCATAATGGCATACCATTTGCAATAGTAGACAACCCAAGGTATTGCAAATGGGGTATGTCCAGTCTTTTTTAGTAGCCATTTGGTCACAAACACTGGCCAAAGTTAGCGTTAGTATCTGTTTGTGTGAAAAATGCAAAAAAACGCCAATTTTGGCCAGTGTTTGTGACTAAGTGGCTACTAAAAAAGACTGGACATACCCTGTTTGCAATACCTTGGGTTGTCTACTATTGCAAATGGTATGCCATCATAGGGGTAATTTTCATTCTTGGGCTACCATAGGGTCACGAAGGCAACGTAACCAATCTGGCGAATTTTAATGTGAAAAAAATGAAACACAAGCCTTATATTTGACGCTGTAATATATATATATATTAATATCACAATACAGTTAGAACGAAATAAACATCTATATATTTTTTAATTATTTATTTTTAATTATTAAAAATTTTTTTTTTTTTACGTATTTACATTGTTTTATATAATATAAAAAAAATAATTATATATATATATATATATATATTTAATTAGTATCAGTCTACGTGTAATTCAATAGTAATATATATAAATAATTATATATATTAATATTTAAATACACTTCGTGTATGTGTAAATGTGTGTGTGTGTGTGTGTGTGTGTGTGTGTGTGTGTGTGTGTGTGTATATATATATATATACTTAGATCATATATATAATATATATGATCTAAGTATATTTTATATGTAACTGTAATTTTTTTTTAAACTAATTTTTTTTTTTTTTTACAGGAGAGGGGGCAGAGACAGTGTCAGCCAGTGATTTTACATCACTGGCTGACACACAGGATCAGTGATCACAGTGACTGCCTGTCACTGTGATCACCTCCTGCAGATTGGGTAATTGGCCACAGGGGGGAGTGCCTGGGTGGTACAAGCACTCCCCCCTTCCAATCTGCAGGGGGATCTTTGTGCCAGTTACATGTGTCAGCCAATAGGCTGACACATGTAACACTGATCGCAGTGACAGGCTGTCACTGCGATCAGAGCGCTCTGAGATCGCAGTGACAGCCTGTCACTGCGATCTCAGACAGTGCAGATCGCGGTCACTGACCCCAGGGGGACTGCCTGGGGGCCAGGTAAGTCCCCCGACCGCGATCTGCATTGCAGAAAGCCGCCGGCCACGTGTGTCAGCCGATTTGAAATCGGCTGACACACGTTAAAAAACTGATCGCAGTGACAGCCTGTCACTGCGATCAGAGACTGCAGATCGCGGTCACCGGCCACAGGGGGGGTTGCCTGGGGGGCCGGGCATCCCCCCCGACCGCGATCTGCAGCGGGCGACAAGCGCCGGCCACATGGGCGGCCATTAAAGTGAGGGCGTACTATTACGCCCGCCGGCGTTTAGAGCCGGCTCCTGCAGGGCGTAATAGTACGCCCTCCGTCCTTAAGGGGTTAAAAGGCCCCCAGAGACTGCAACACCTAAGCAAGAGGCACCACTAATCAAACACTGCCATGAAGGCCAAGGAACTCTCCAAACAAGTAAGGGACAATGTTGTTGAGAAGACAGGGTTAGGTTATAATAATAAAAAAATAAAAAAAATCTTTGATGAGCACCATCAAATCTATCATAACCAAATGGAAAGAACATGGCACAACAGCAAACCTGCCAAGAGACACTCGCCCACCAAAACTCACGGACCGGGCAAGGAGGGCATTAATCAGAGACCTAAGGTAACCCTGGAGGAACTGCAGAGTTCCACTGCAGAGACTGGAGTATCTGTACATAGGACGACAGTAAGCCGTATGCTCCATTGAGTTGGGCTTTATGGCAAAGTGTCCAGAAGAAAGCCATTACTCTCAGCAAAAAACAAAATGGCACGTTTTGAGCTTGTGAAAAGGCATGTGGGAGACTCCCAAAATGTATGGAGGCAGGTGCTCTGGTCTGATGAGACTAAAATTTCACTTTTCGTCCATCAAATAAAACGCTATGTCTGGCGCAAACCCAACACATCACATCACCCAAAAAACACCATCCCCACAGTGAAACATGGTGGTGGGGATGTTTTTCAGCAGCCGCGACTGGGAAACTGGTCAGAGTTGAGGGAAAGATGAATGTTGCTAAATAAAAGGATATTCTTGAGCAAAACCTGTACCACTCTGTGCGTGATTTGAGGCTAGGACGGAGGTTCACCTTCCAGCAGGACAATGACCCCAAACACACTGCTAAAGCAACACTTGAGTGGTTTAAGGGGAAACATGTAAATGTGTTGGAATGGCCTAGTCAAAGCCCAGACCTCAATCCAATAGAAAATCTGTAGTCTGACTTAAAGATTGCTGTTCACAAGAGCAAACCATCCAACTTGAAGGAGCTGGAGCAGTTTTGCAAGGAGGAGTGGGCAAAATTCCCAGTGGTAAGATATGGCAAGCTCATAGAGACTTATCCAAAGCGAGTTGGAGCTGTGATTGCCGCAAAATGTGGATCTACAAAGTATTGATTTTAGGGGAGTGAATAGTTATGTACGTTGACTTTTTATGTTACTTTGTCCTATTTGTTGTTTGCTTTAAAATAAAAAAAATTAAAAAAATCTTCAAAGTTTTGGGCATGTTCTGTAAATTAAATGATGCAAATCCTCAAACAATCCATGTTAATTCCAGTTTGTGAGGCAACAAAACACTTGTCAGTGAGCCTCGTCAATGAGTTATAGCTGGTACCCCTCTAGGGTATAAAATTCTTGTCCTAAATACTTACTGATCTTCCCCTCCTGTGATTGCAGTGGCTATACTATGGTGGCTTTTATTATTTTTGGGACATGAAGGTGTGGTTTCTACAAATCCAAAAATAAAAAATGTTTGTTAAAAAAATAAAAAATAAAAATACTTGTGCCCAGGAGAGGAATTGAGTTCTGTAGGTCATTTACACATGCATGTTCATGTATATGTGTCTTGGTGTTCATTTTAGTAAGAGTTTGTAGCGCTGATTGATATTAAACACAGATGAGAGTAATATAATGAATGCCTCAGAGACTAGCAGCTACTCAGCCAAACAAAGCTGTGTTATTTGTGGCAGGTAGCACGTCCCCTGAAAGAGCTGCTCTCTGTAATGAAGACCTGTGGGACACAGTATGCATACATGCCCCTGGATCAGGTGAAAGGGCAGTCTTTGATGCTATTGGTATAATACTATGTCTGACATCTCAGACAAGAACCTAGGAGCGGTTTCTTGTTATTTTTTTATTTATTTCCCAGCCCCCTCACTGTGTGACATGTCCTGTATACCTTAGCACTTCCTGGACTGTAATCATGAAAATACTGATGTGCTTATTAAAGCTATCTTTGAGAAACACTATTTTGTAGCACAAGTTTGAAGTAAAGGTGGAGACTAGTTACATGTGAGCAAATCTCTTAGTACGATATATTGAATTCAGAAATCAAAACCACAGAGCTCTCAATATTTTAAATGGAAAAAGAGAACATTTTGGTTGAAATTTTAGGTGACTTACTAATCGCTTTTGCAACTAAAATGTAATTTAGAACAAGAACAATGTATCCTATTTACACAAACTGATCTCTGAACACATGAATTGTAGTTTAAAGGATCACTATAGGGTCAGGAACACAAACCTGTATTCCTGACCCTATAGTGTTAAACCCACCATTTAGGTGGCTTGCCCCCACCTTAGCCCCCTATAAAAGTTTAAAACTCACCTTATTTCCAGCGCTGTGTGAAACCCCTTTGTGACATCATCAAAATGGCCCATAGGGAAAGCATTAGATTGGCTAATTGCTGAATGGTTGCCAAATGCAGTTTTTGGCCAATCAGGACCTCCTCATAGAGATGCATTGAATCATTGCATCTCAATGAGGAAAAGTTCAGCATCTCCATGTAGAGCGCGGGGTCGCTGAACGTCAGGGCTGCTTACTCTGCAGCCCTGAGCCAGGAAGCCCCTCCAGTGGCCATCTAAGGAGTTGCCACTTTGAGGTGTCCCTAGAGGCAATGTAAACACTGCCTTTTCTCTGAAAAGGCAGTGTTTACATGAAAATGCCTGAAGGGGGGCATTATAGTCACCAGAACAACTACATGTTTCTCTTGAAGGATGCAGACTTCTTCCTGTACCACTGCTTGAAGAAGGTGTCTTCCAGTAAGCAGTAAGCTGTAGTTGTTCTGGTGACTATAGTGTTCCTTTAAATACATCTGTTATACACAGACACACTAGTAATATTGAGCTCATAGAAAAGAGGGACATAGGGATTTAGGCTCAAAATAGGGACTGTTCTTTCTAAATAGTGACACTTGGGAGTTATGCAACCATCTGCCTGTTAAGCATGTTAATGATATCTATACAATTTGCACGGGTCATTTACACGTCTATCAGAGAGGTGGCCCCGTCATTGGTTCTAATCCAATCTAGCTTTTACCACACACTGTTGAAAAGAAAATAGCTATATCCATAATATGCAAGGTACTCCTAGTAATAATGGTGCCAGGGAAGTAACCGCTTTACACTTAATGGCCACTAGATGGGTATATTGCTTAATGAGTGCATGGACAGGAAAATTTTGACTACTTATTCTTTTTATGCACTTGTTTTTGGAAATGGAGTAGTATATTTGGAGATTACAGAGAAGAGAAAGCGTATCCTCAAGCATTTTATATAGATGAAATTTGTTTTAAAAAAAAAAATAATTTAATTTGAACTACATTATCATATAAAAAGATGCTCACATTTTTTAGTTTTTCTTTCTTTTTATGGATTATCTGGGAAACTGTAAAGAGGCTCATTTCCTAGTTACATATTACTCAGGTTGAAAAAAAAAAAGACTCAAATTCAGAAAGTTAAAATACGACGTCACTACTTCTGTTGCTGTGTTATAGGAATTTTGTGTTTAATATATCCGCTTGAAAAGATATGGAATGTGACATATTCGGGTAGCAAATTAATTATAATATTAGCTAAACCTGTGAGGTTGTTGCAAAAGTGCCTCGCTCTGTATGACATAAAAGCTAAAAGGACATCCCTCCTGCCCCCCCTTCTCCTACCCCTTCAATACTACAGGTATTCTTCCCCATCCCATCTCCTTTCAGTTCCCCTGGCATTTTCTCACAGGAAAAGAATTCTGAAACAGGGCCAGATCAGTGGAGCAAGTCTTGAGATGGTCACATATGATAATAAAAAACAAAACAAAAAAAACCCTGTCTTTATCAGTGGCCTCCTCCCCTCTGTTTTGCCCCTTACAAGAATTCATTGTTCAGGCGAAACAAATTACCAACAAGGAGAGAACCTGAGTGGTGGGGGTAATATTATAGGGCTGGCAGTATCACAAAGACTGAGTGAAGTCTGTATTGTGCAGTCTGCTCCGCTGGTTTATTGCATACAATACTAAAACTGCAGTGCACTTCATCCCCGCAGCTGCTATATTCTATGTTTCTAATTATAGGATCTGGATGGATGAGCATATCACTTTTTTTTTAAGATGACCTGATCACTATAGTCCAAATATATGCATGTACATCCAATAACATTGATGCATTTTTCAGAAATGTGTTTAGTTTAGTTTAGTTTAAGAGAGGACAATACACTATCCTTCCCAAATGTCTTTATTTTTATTTTTTTAGCAATGTATTTCAAAGTAAAGTACCTAATATAAAAAAATATACATAAAAAATAATAATAATTTGGGTAATCACATTTTAACATTCTCTAGAGTCAAGGTAGTACAGCAAAGAGAGTGTAATGCATAGTAAGGGAATATACTACTCTAATGTACTTACCAAATGTAAGTCTCTTATTAGTACTACTGTTATGGGCAGGGCCGGACTGGGGATTCCAAAGCAGCCCTGGAAAAAAAATCTATGCCAGCCCCATAAGTCATTGCGCCATATATTGTCGCATGTAATATGTAAGGCTATGTCTTACCACCCTAGATGATTATATATATATATATATATATACAGGGAGTGCAGAATTATTAGGCAAGTTGTATTTTTGAGGATTAACAACCATGTTCTCAATGAACCCAAAAAACTCATTAATATCAAAGCTGAATATTTTTGGAAGTAGTTTTTAGTTTGTTTTTTATTTATAGCTATGTTAGGGGGATATCTGTGTGTGCAGGTGACTATTACTGTGCATAATTATTAGGCAACTTAACAAAAACAAATATATACCCATTTCAATTATTTATTATTACCAGTGAAACCAATATAACATCTCAACATTCACAAATATACATTTCTGACATTCAAAAACAAAACAAAAACAAATCAGTGACCAATATAGCCACCTTTCTTTGCAAGGACACTCAAAAGCCTGCCATCCATGGATTCTGTCAGTGTTTTGATCTGTTCACCATCAACATTGCGTGCAGCAGCAACCACAGCCTCCCAGACACTGTTCAGAGAGGTGTACTGTTTTCCCTCCTTGTAAATCTCACATTTGATGATGGACCACAGGTTCTCAATGGGGTTCAGATCAGGTGAACAAGGAGGCCATGTCATTAGATTTTCTTCTTTTATACCCTTTCTTGCCAGCCACGCTGTGGAGTACTTGGACGCGTGTGATGGAGCATTGTCCTGCATGAAAATCATGTTTTCTTGAAGGATGCAGACTTCTTCCTGTACCACTGCTTGAAGAAGGTGTCTTCCAGGAACTGGCAGTAGGACTGGGAGTTGAGCTTGACTCCATCCTCAACCCGAAAAGGCCCCACAAGCTCATCTTTGATGATACCAGCCCAAACCAGTACTCCACCTCCACCTTGCTGGCGTCTGAGTGGGACTGGAGCTCTCTGCCCTTTACCAATCCAGCCACGGGCCCATCCATCTGGCCCATCAAGACTCACTCTCATTTCATCAGTCCATAAAACCTTAGAAAAATCAGTCTTGAGATATTTCTTGGCCCAGTCTTGACGTTTCAGCTTGTGTGTCTTGTTCAGTGGTGGTCGTCTTTCAGCCTTTCTTACCTTGGCCATGTCTCTGAGTATTGCACACCTTGTGCTTTTGGGCACTCCAGTGATGTTGCAGCTCTGAAATATGGCCAAACTGGTGGCAAGTGGCATCGTGGCAGCTGCACGCTTGACTTTTCTCAGTTCATGGGCAGTTATTTTGCGCCTTGGTTTTTCCACACGCTTCTTGCGACCCTGTTGACTATTTTGAATGAAACGCTTGATTGTTCGATGATCACGCTTCAGAAGCTTTGCAATTTTAAGAGTGCTGCATCCCTCTGCAAGATGCAGAGATACTATTTTTGACTTTTTTGAGCCTGTCAAGTCCTTCTTTTGACCCATTTTGCCAAAGGAAAGGAAGTTGCCTAATAATTATGTACACCTGATATAGGGTGTTGATGTCATTTGACCACACCCCTTCTCATTACAGAGATGCACATCACCTAATATGCTTAATTGGAAGTAGGCTTTCGAGCCTATACAGCTTGGAGTAAGACAACATGCATAAAAAGGATGATGTGGTCAAAATACTCATTTGCCTAATAATTCTGCACTCCCTGTATAGCTTTTTCCAATATAAAATATTGGTCCTTTCAGAGTAAAATGTTTAATTATACAGTAAGCATACTCACATGCAGACACAGACAATCTCACTGACACAAGCTGATTGATACACAGCCTCATAGACAAACAAACAATCTCACTGATATACATAAGGTCATTGACATAAAAACACAAGCTCACTCAGTAGCAGGCACACACACACACACGCAAGCCCACTCACTAGCAGGCGCACACACACACACAGCTTAATGTAGTGGCTCTGGTATCTATAGCCTGTCTCTGCAGGCTTTTCAATGTAAACACTGACTTTTTAGAGAAAAGGCAGTGTTTACATTGCTTCCTAGTGACAGACACTCAGACGGTCACTAGAGGTGCTTCCTGTGTCAGTGCGGATTGACTGAGATCATCAAGCTTGATGATCTCAGCCGTAGAGGCAGGGCCAGTCGAGGAGAGACCAGCACGACGTGAAAAAAAAAGGTGAGTAAAAACACACATACATACCATGACAGACACACACCATAACACAGACAGACTGTGACACAGACACACACACTCACACCATGACACACAGACACACACCACGACACAGAGAGACCGTGACACAGACAGACACACATTACATGACAGACACACACACACAATGACACAGACACACACTGCATGACACAGACAGACGCACACCATGACACAGACAGACACACACAATGACACAGGCACACACCGCATGACACAGACACACACCGCATGACAGACACACACACACCATGACACAGACAGAGACACACACACACCATGACACAGACAGACACACAATGACACACACACCATGACACAAATACACACCATGACAGACACACACAAATGACACAGACACACACACACAAATGACACAGATACACACACACATACACTCACACTGACACATAATTTCTACCTGTGTGCTGGCATGGGGAGCTCTGATGATGATGTCATATTCGGGCCCCGATCTCATTAAGTAGTGCGCTAGGGAGGGGGAGCAGAGACAGAACAACCAGCTGGCTCTTCTGGCGGCCGCAGAGGGAGCTCTTTTGGCGGCCGCAGGGGGAGCTGGCTGTTCTGTCTCTGCTCCCCCTCTCTAGCGCACTGCTTAATGAGATTGGGGCCCGAATATGACATCATATTCCGTCCCCGGTCTCTTTGTAGCGCGCTGGGGAGAGGGAGCAGAGACAGAACAGCCAGCTCCCCCTGCGGCTGCCAAAAGAGCTCCCTCTGCGAATGAAACGTATTTCTTAAACTGTGTACTTTGTCTTTAAGAGATATTGCAAATTGACAAGGTGTTCGCAATGGAACATATTGTTTTTCATAGATGTTTCTTTAAGCAATAACCTCAGTGCATAATATGTTTGCGCCATTTTGTCCCAGACGAATTATAATAACAATAATGCATAAACATGTTTGCGCCATTTTGTCCCAGACGAATTATAATAACAATAATGCATAAACAAGCTTCAAGGCTATACTACGACTCTTTCAGTACACAATATACTGTGATAACCCCAAGTTAATGGAACTTCCCCAAATCCGGGAATCTCCCACGACTGTGCACTTACGTCTTAGTGTAAACAACAGATAAGCTATTCAGACTTTAAGATACCATCTTGAACTAAGTCAGGAAAATTTCCATGACGTATGCACCCTTTAGTTATGGCCATGGGCGTCCACGGCGGGGGCAAGAGGGGGCTCTTGCCCCCCCTGGATTTTTCAGCTTGCCTCCTCCCCCAGGGTCAGCCCTTCCCAGCTCACTGGAGGTGCCGCAGAAAAGAGCCTGCTTCTGATTGAGCCGGCAGGGAGATCAAAAGATCTCTCTGACTGGTGAAGTATCAACCCCACCACCCTTATCCTTTATAGAGCTAGACCTGGCAGTGTTAGAAGTCTCCCTGCCAGGTCTTGCTCTCTTTGTGCAGGGAGGAGAGCTCAGAGCTGAATACGAGGAGGAGATAGGGAGTGACATCCCTTCTTCCTTCTACAGCATGCGGTCTGCTCCCAGCACGTGTAGGAGGAGCTGCTTGCAGGAGGAAACACTGTGGGCAGGATTACTGCAGAGGCATGCTGCTCAAGGGCTGGTATAGAGAAGAGACTCAAGTAATATGTAAGTTAAAACAAATAAAAGTGGGGGCTTGAGAAGGAAGAGATTAATAAATGATTAATGGAGGCAGAGGTACAGCTTGGGGGTGGGGGGGGGGTTAGTGAGAAAGTAAATGGTGACAAAGGGTAAATACTCACATTCTGTATATATATTTACCACACAGATAGTACCACAGCAGCTACCAGTTTCACATAGCCCAGTTCACTGTTTAGTTAGGCTATGTTCAGTTTTAGGCAGAACCACAGTCAATGGCTCTCTCACCTGGTCCTAAGCCCCACACTATTGCCACTAAGCACCCACTACAGCCCCTAACCCATCACTATTGCCACTAAGCACCCACTACAGCCCCTTGTAGTGGGGGATCATAAGCTTTTATTGCCTATGATCCTCCACAACAAGTCCTGACCCCTGCAATACAGGTCCTGACCCTCATCACAGGTCCTGACCCCCTTACTACCCCTCACCTTTCACCACAGGTCCTGACCCCCATTTTTCCCCTCACCCTTCCTATTGATCCCCCTACCCCCCATTTCAGCCTTTGATCCCACACTACAGGTTATGACCCCCCTACTACAGACCCAGACCCATCGCACTACTGGCCCTGACCCCCCTCCACTACAGTGAGTTTGTCTGTAAGTGAGCTTGTGTGTGTCTGTGAGCTTTTCTGTAGTGAGCATTTGTGTGTGTCATTGAGTTTGTCTCTAGTGAACGTGTGTGTCAATGAATGTTTCTGTAGTGAGCATGTATGTGTGTGTGTTAGTGAGCTTTTCTGTAGTGAGCATGTCTATAATAAGCATGTGTATGTGTGTCAGTGAGCTTGTCTTTAGGGAGCATGTGTGTGTCAGAGAGCTTTTCTGTAGTGAGCATGTGTGTGTCAGTGAGCTTGTCTGTAGTGAGCGTTTGTGTGTGTGTGTGTGTGACAGTAGGCTTGTCTGTAGTAAGTTTGTGTTTGTATACCAATGAGTTTGTCTGTAGTAACCGTATGAGTGTCAGAGTCTGTACTAAGTGTGTGTGTGTGTGTGTACCAGCAACCTTGTCTGTGTGTGTCAGTGAGAAATCAGAATGCCCTTGCACAATTCTAACAGACAAGGTGGCACACACTCCCAAATTCGACTCACTCATGACCACTTTCATGTCCCGAGGGGGTCTGGACCCATGCAAGGGCATAGAACGTGATTTTAAGGGAGCCCAGGACAAGCTGCTAGATGCCATTGGGCTGCTAACAAGAATTATGGACGTGGCGGATGACGCCTATGAGAGGGCTGACTATTTTACCCCAGATACGGTGCGTGAGTGGGCACGAGATACCCGAGAATGGGCACAAAGGTGCTTCTGTTTCCTCGGGAACACCAATGTAGCCCTCTCTTCGGACTACCATATCGACGACAAACTTGTCGAACTTGGGGATAAAGAATTAGGCCCTTTGGCACAGGGCAAACTGTTCGGAGAGGCCTTTCTTAAAGAGTTGAACAAGAGCGTCAATATTTTTACGTCCCTTGACAAGGCGCAAACATCGATGCGGAAAGTTTTCCGCTTCCCTAACATCCGAGGTGTTTTTGGCAGGGCTAGCCGGCAGAGGGGCCGTGCCACTAGTCGCTTCTGGCCGTCTGGCCCCTGCACAACTAGGACTCAACCATTCTACCAAACAGACTTGTCTACACGACATCAATTCCACAATTCAGGGGATCAGATCGTGGCCGCGTCGGCCGAGGACGCTCCCAGACCCTGTGAGCCTAGCAATGGACGCTTTTCTACAACAATGGCCACAAGGTGGAGCTTACGCATTTCCGCCTTTCTCAGTGATAACGAGGGTCCTTCACCGGATCCGCAAACAGAGGGTGAAGATAACCCTCATCACGCCACTTTGGCAAAGTCAACCATGGTTCCCGGACCTTCTGGAACTGTCAATCCTACCAGAGGCTCCGACCATCCTCAGGAACCTGCTGGGACTACCTCATCCGCTGGTCATGGAGGAACGCCTTTCACTGATGGCCTGGACTCTTTCCTTAGGACCTATCGCAGGAAACTAAGGATCTCCTATGGGACTCATGGGCCCCAGGAACGAGGAGGTGCTACTTATCAGCATGGCACTCCTGGACAAATTGGTGTTTGGCACGGGATCTCAATCCCTTTACTGCACCTACTTCCTCCATCATGAATTTCTTAACCTCTCCATTCACAGCCGGAAAGTCATATCGGTCTATCAACGTGGTACGTTCAACCATCTCAGCGGCCCATACTCCGGCCCACGGGACACCTGTCGGTCATGACCCGCTCGTCTGCAGACTCCTCCGCGGCATGCGCCTTCGATGCCCCCCGGAACCCAAATATTCAATCCTTTGGGACATCGGCATTGTCTTACAATTCATGCAGGATTGGCCTCACAACAAAGATTTGTCACTTCGCCAACTTACTGCGAAATTCACCTTCTTGCTCTGTCTGGTTTCCTTTCGACGGGTATCCGACGTACAAGCCTTCAACGCCGACGCATTTACCTTTTGCCCGGCGGGGGTAAACTTTCAGGTCTCACGACACACAAAGTCCAACTCTTCCTCATTTCTTCTACCCCTACTTCCCTTCAGACCCACAACTCTGCGTGGTCTCTACTCTCCGTCACTACGTGGAAGCCACCGCAATGTTGCGGCAATCTTCCAATCGTCAACTTCTCATCTCGTACGTCTGCCCTTACGGTCCAGCTTCGGCCACTACGTTGGGTTAGATGGGTGAGCCCTAGTGACAAGCCCTCTCATCACCTTCCTACGACCTACCGGTCCTATATTCTCCAGGTAAATCATTACCGATACAATACCACCCCTGGTCCCCAGGCCTCTCCAGTTAACATGCCTAAGTGCCCTATCCCTTGCCGGTATTGACCAAACTTTTGGAGCACATTCCGTTCGCGGGGCCACAGCCTCTTCCGCTTATGCGGCAGGTGCTTCCCTTTCAGACATCTTACGGGCAGCAGACTGGACCAGAGAATCCACTTTTAGGACATTTTACTTCCGTCCTCTTGATAATCCAGCTTTTGCTCTACTTTCCCAGCGTTAAAATTGCAAAATACGAAGCCTCCTGTCATGTGATAAAATTGAAGATTATGTTAGCTTCAGTGTACTGATAATCTTAATTTTAATAATGACAGGAGGCGAGTATTTATCCCTCCCTACTCTCTTTCGTTCTTTCGTTCTTCCCTTTCCTATTATTTTCATATGTATCTACGGCATTTTGTTTTCTCATATTATTGTATAAATACCTACTTATGGTCGCATTTGTATTAATTCCTTACTTACGTTCATTCAAAGATTTTATACATATACTCAATATGGGTGGGATATTTAGTTAACACCGTTAGACGGGAGGACGTTTTTGTTATTATTAATGCTAGATGTTATTAAGTTAATTTAAGGGATAGACATTCATTGTTTTATACAATCATTTTTTGGAATCTAATACCTTTTACATTCTCGTTTCAGCTTAATCAGAAACCACAAGGAAATATTAAAGACTCCATGCAAGGTTTCGTCATCATCACATCATGGAACCTTATCAAGTCATGGAGGATCATCGTTTGAAAACAGGACGCCTTCGTCTGCATTCTACCCGTTCCTGTTCAAGTTATTCATATTAGTTTTCCATTATCTTATTCTATGGAGTTTTACAAATTATTCTATTATTATTCTGCATTATGACCTTGTGATGTCACAGTTTTTAAAGAGGAAATGATGTCATATGTCACGCCTCTTATAACCTATACTGCATTGTGATTGGTTCTTAGTTTTGTCACTCTTTTCTTTGCTGCTATGGAGTTAGTAAAGAAACATTATGCAAAATACTCGCCTCCTGTCATTATTAAAATTAAGATTATCAGTATACTGAAGCTAACATAATATTCAATTATTATATCATGGCACTCTGACTCACAGTAATTTTTTGTAAATCTCATTTTTATTGTTTCAAAGCATGGGGAAAACAGAATGAAATACAGTGGTGGGCACGCATCCCTATAAATGATACACTCATTATTGAGAGATACAGATGTCATGTATTTAGGTAATGCTTAACTTTGTAGATTAACTTAAAATGTTTCCTAGGTTACAAAGCAGAGTGGGGCCTCAGTATGTTTATGTATAATTTTTTGTTGTTGTGTTGTTCCTTTACCTAGTTATATTGTCCAAAAATATTTTTTTTCTTTTTTTTGTTTGTGATCTTTCCTGGAGCTATATGTTGAGCAATCATATGTCATATTTCTATGTTCAGATGCCTTTGAGTGCTGGTAAGTGTGGATAGGGGTCCCCCTTCCCTTGGTCAAGTGTGCTAATGTGGACCCTTACGGGTCTCTAATCTGTGTATCCATTGTTGTAGGGGACATGTGCCTAGTGGACTCACAGTAATTTTGATATAAATTTAATTTAGAGTACATATATGGCTTTTTCTAGTCCTAAAGTCACATAAAATGACTCAGAATTGCCATGTGATTGGCCACAGATGCCTTTATGAAGAAAGGCTAGAACAACTGAAATTGTTTATTTTAGAATTTATTCAATCTTAGAGGGAATATCATAATCCCTATACAAATAAATACAGAGTCAATATAGTTACATATTACATAGTTACGTAGCTGAAAAGAGACTTGTGTCCATCAAGTTCAGCCTTCCTCACATATGTTTTTGCTGTTGATCCAAAACAAGGAAAAAAAACCCAGTCTGAAGTGGTTCCAATTTTGCAACAAACTAGAAAAAAAATCCTTCTTGACCCCAAAATGGCAGTCAGATATCTCCTTGGATCAAACTAATTAGAAATAGTTGTTTATTTATACAAGGACTATACATATGACAAGTGTAGGTAAGCTTTTGATAGCACCGGGCCAAAGTCCATTAGGTTGCTGGTCCTATTTTTTTTTTTTAAAGTAACATTTATGCATGTTGAGAAATTCTGCTTGTTTTATGTAGGGATGCTGCAGATTCATTGTAAGGTATATATGTATAGGCTATTTGTATTGTGTGTGTGTGTGTGTGTGTGTTATATATGTATGTGGAATGTCTGTGGTGTTATGTGAGTGTATTCACGTGCTATGTGTAGAGTGGTATGTGTGTGGATGAGTGTGCTTTAGGATTTTGTGTTATTGTATGTGTGTGTGTGTATGTGTATGGAAGGAGGCAGGTGTTTGTGGTATTGTGTGGGGGCAGCCTTTTCTGTTATGTATGTATGTGTGTTTGAGTGTGTGGCTGTTATGTGTGTATGTAGACTGTTGATGGTATTTCTGTATGTTGGATGCCTAATATTTTAAGTATGTGTGTCGGTTGTCTGTGTGTGAGTGATGTTAAGTGCGTATATTTGGGTTATTCATAGTATTTGTAGGTGTAGTCTAGCTGAAATATTGTGTATGTGGGTTATTTGTGGTATTGTGTGTGTGCAAATTCAAAAAATAAAAATCACTATTTTGTAGATCCAAATTAATTGAAAGCAAGCTGAATTACTGTAGGTGTCTGGCGTGTCCCTTTAAGTGTGTGTATGTGGATTTATTTTAGTATGTGGACATGTGCTGTCTGTGCTCTTATGGGGGACTGTGTAGTGGGGTTTTGTATGTGTGATCATTTTGTAGTGTTTTGTGCTTATTGTGTGTGTGGATAGTATTTACAGGGGAGTTGTTTGGGGCTCTTTACTGAATTATAAAATTGTGTTTTGCCCCACACACTCCTGACAACCTTTGGCTAGGGATGGAGGCTCTTTAATCCCTGCCGGCCTAGTGGTGGAACTTGTCTTATTCTTATCTCTTACTCCAGACTGGCGCTTTACCAGTTAGTCAGAGTGTAGCCATTGTAACCAGCGGCAATTATCTGAATCATTGAGAAACACTGGATTGGGAGGGAGAATTCGTTGTGGTGTCTGCACTCGCTGGCAGTGCAGACCTCTGGACACATGGGTGCTCTGGCAGGCTGGCAACATCCTCTGATCTCCCCATCTGGTCTATTTGGACCTGGAAGCCTCGCATGCCATGCAAAGGCAACCAGTGTGCCATGGATGGCACCTCTGCCATAGGTTCCTGACCTTTGACAAAAAGGGTCATCCTTCAAGACTTGAAGAAAATAAACTTTGCCTTCAGCAGAGAAAAGGATTTAGTACAGCAAGGACAGTAAAAATTGGTAATTATTTGCCTAAAGAGGTAATTATTATTATTTAAAATTTTTGCAGTGCATAAAGATATAACAGACCAGCTTGCGGTACCCCAACGGCAATCCTCAGGCATAACATTCCACAGTATATTTGGGATTAAAGAGAGGACATGCACAATTGTTTATTTTAATAGAGAGTGAATTTATATGGGTTGTATAGCTATGCAAACATGCTAGGCTAGATAATGTGTAGTTAAGCACGCTGAATACAGGTATACATATGTTGCTGGCTATATGAACACAAAGCTTGCTGCAAGAGATTAGACTTGCCTGTATGAGCAACTGGCTTAAGAGGTAGCCACTGGAACCATGTTACCATGAGTATCCTGCCTTGCTAGAAGTGGTCATGAGAGGGCAAGTAGTTAGGATAGGACAGCTGGGGCTAGGCATTAGAGTAAAGATAAAACGCAAAATAAGAGTATATCACTGTAAACATAAGGTGTAGTAAACTTTAACTGTTAGACTGCATCTTTAAAATATTGGGCACACCATTAGATTCGGGTCATCCGTTGGAGTATCAAGTGTTCGCCAACTTGGTATGAGACTGTCCCCCATTCATAGGTACTTCACCCAACTCCCTGACTGGGCACAGCTTGGAGGTTGCAACTAAATCCAACAGGCTGGGCCCAGTAGCAGCCTATGTGAAGGGTACTTCATTCCCGGTCCCTGCCAGAGCCTGGGATTCGTGAAGCAGGACAGTGGTCATAGGTGGTGGCACGTTGGGATCGAGGTAAGATCACCCTGCAGCCCCAGGTACAGAGGCCGACATCTTCGGTCCACGGTCCACGGCTGAGTCCCTCCTGAAGTGAGAGTAGTCCCTCCGTCGATGTGGGCGATGTCTTTGGGTTAAGCCCTTGGCCCAGGTAGGCCAATAGCGGGGAATTCAGGCAGTTGCGTGACAGCTAGGCCCAAGGGTGTCCTCCACGCTGTCTAGCTCTCACCTCCCCAAACATTCACCCATGGTTGGGGTGACAACCGGGCTTGGCGGTTCTCCAGGGCATCCCAGAAGCTCTGAAAGTGCTCGTCGAGCCGTTGTAAAAAGTGCTCCACGGAGCTTTGAAGAGTCGTTGCAGTGTACATGTTCGTTTCCTCTCGAGGGTAAGACGCCCCTTCCATTTTGAGGCAGTCTGCTGTGCTCGGATCGTTCAGCCAGCTAAGCCTTTAGAGTGTGGCTAGGCCCCAGTGAGAAGATAGGTGCTGTGCCGTCCAGTGGGGACCGGGATGACCCCAGCCGGTCCAAGAGGGAGGAGGAAAGGAGCGATTCAGGACTGTTCAGTTGCTGATGAGCGAGAAAAATGTCCGTCTCTCCCCAGCTCTGTTACAGCAGGCAGCAGAAGCGGATCTCTGGTCCCCGGTGGGTATTAGACTTCGATAAAGTATCAGGCTGTATGCCTCTCGGTGGGTTAAGACTCTAGGTGGCCAGCATAACCCCAGAAATCAGCTTATTTTGCAGGAGCCCAGGATCCACAAGTCTGCTCAGCTTAGCGGCTAGGCTCCGCCCCCTAAAGAGGTAATTTTATCAGATTCTGTAAAGGTTTTTGAAAAAGGACTGGATAATTTTTTTGGGAAAACAATATTACAGATTACAATAATTAATGTAATATATAACAGAACAGTGATACAAAAAGATATTTGCCCTTTTTGGAAATAGCTACAAACTGTATTTATTTCTTGTCTTCTATTAGACTAACTGCAACAGCAGGTATGTAGAAGGTCTTTGGCCATTTAAAATGTTGGGAGATATGATATCCAGTGTAAATCAAAATGGCATATTGGCTGACATGACAGCACTTGCATATCTATCTAGTGGTTCACTCGCCACTTTTGGCCCAGGGGCAAGTTCAACCTAGAGGACCATAATGCAGCCAATCTGCCCTTCATTTAAATAAATTTAAAAAAAAAAACAAGGGAAGGAAATTAAAGGGATACTATAGTGCCAGGAATGCAACACTGTATTACTGGCATTATTGCTTCCCCTGCCTCCCCCTACCCTTTTTATTTACTTAAAAACACCCTTATTTACTTACTTGATCCCAGTGCCAAAGCCCCTCGGCGACGGATCGAAGCTGCTCCTCTGTCCCGCAACGAGCGGATTCTAATGCGCATGGGCGGCAAATGCTACGCATGAATTAGTCCTCTCTATAGGTAAGCATTGAATCAATGCGTTCATATGGAGGAAAATCTGACGCTGGAAGTCCTCATGCAAAGGTCCTTTTTAAATCAGGAAGCCCTCGAGTTTCTGTCTGGTAGACTAGAGGCTGACTTAGTTCTGCAATGTAAACATTGCAGTTTCTCTGGAACTGCAATGTTTACCATTGCAGCACTAAGGGCAAAAGGGACACTGTACTCAGACCACTTCAATGAGCTGAAGTGGTCTGGGTGCTTACAGTGTCCCTTTAAATATTAAAACACATTTTAAAACTGTAGCAGCTGCAGTTGCCCATCCTGGTGGCCATTTATTGGCTGAGAGTTTCAATTGACGGCTTTCAGCCAATTAATGCAATTCTGTGGATACAAATATAAGCCATGAACAAATACTAGTATACACATACACACACAAACACACTATTTTGGGTACACAAGAAGGCTCTCAGGCACTTCCATTTCTTCTTCATCCCACTGACCCTGTTTCCCTGCACATCTATGTACGTAGTGGGGAATCGCGATGCAGCATAATAACTTAAAATAACCCAATTTACCCCCCAAATAATGACAGACAATGTAGTATGGATGAAACAGGCCACAGCATTTATTATAACAGATGATAATTTCTGTATAACACATCCATAATTTATTTTAATATTCTCTTTTCTTTGATATAAACAAAACATAAATAACCATAACTTAACATATAACTCAACACATAGTGTCATACAGTGTAACCCAACCGTCCTTACCAATAAACTGACCATGCGCCTATGTACCACTTCCTCCCACCTCCCCCCTCGGCATAAACTCCTTTTCCTTCCAATGCTTACCACCAGCAGACCTCTTCCTCGCTCGGTGGGCACAACATAACAGGTTAACCCTTTAGAGACCTGAAAACTTGTTCACTTCATTCCACATAATTAACCTAACCACCTCAAACTTAATTGGCAAGGACATACGCCCGGCCACAACACCGCTGTTTTACGCCTAAAATCAGCGGGGGACCCACCAAGAGCAGCCATGGCATGTTCCAGCGCTTCCTGCAGAGCGAGATTAAAGAGGTTGAGCCCAACCTCCGTCAAGTGCACCCCATCCCCTTGAAATAGATTGGCCGCATCCCGCTCAAAAACCCTATGGTGAACAGGAATCCCCCAAACCCCCACTGTGTGGGGGCCCAGACCGTGATCTGTGTAAGGGGTCCAAAAAAAATGGAGTTGCTTCCTGTTCGTTGATTTTTTTGAGCACTGCCTCCAGAGAGCCTGTTTTAACACCAGAGTCAGATTGCAGCCTGAGCCCATCATTATTATTATTATTATTGGTATTTATATAGCGCCAGCTTATTCCGCAGCGCTTTACAATAAAAGGGGAATTTACCAAATGAGACAATAATAAAAATGTAACAGGAACATTAGGTAGTTGAGGACCCTGCTCAAACGAGCTTATAGTCTAGAGGAGGTGGGGTATAAAACACAATAGGAAGGGTATTGAGATAGATAGCAAATTGACATGGTGGGAAAGTAGCACAACTGGAGTGGAGTGTGACCCTATAAGAGAGAGCGAGAGGAAGGTTTGAGAGATAGAAGTTACTCTTGGAGGCCATAAGCAATCCTTAAAAGATGGGTTTTGAGGGCCTTTTTTTTTGTTTTTAGTGCATGTAATGATTACAAACTGGTTGGAGTTACCCCAACGGCAATCCTCGAGTGACTCATCATACTTATCAAGTGGGGTATTTGCTAAACAATGCACAAGTTTATGGTATTATAAGAATGATAACATGCTATGATACATCATGAAAGTATAATGAAGGTATTGAGCTACATATGCTTACAAATACAAATGTTAAAGGACCACTCTAGGCACCCAAACCACTTCAGCTTAATGAAGTGGTCTGGGTGCCAGGTCCAGCTAGGGTTAACCCATGTTTTCATAAACATATCAGTTTCAGAGAAACTGCTATGTTTATGAATGGGTTAAGCCTTCCCCTATTTCCTCTAGCGGCTGTCTCATTGACAGCCGCTAGAGGCGCTTGCGTGCTTCTCACTGTGATTTTCACAGTGAGAGCACGCCAGCGTCCATAGGAAAGCATTATGAATGCTTTCCTATGTGACCGACTGAATGCGCGCGCAGCTCTTGCCGCGCGTGCGCATTCAGCCGACGGGGAGGAGAAGAGGAGGATCGGAGGAGGAGAGCTCTCCGCCCAGCGCTGGAAAAAGGTAAGTTTTAACCCCTTTTCCCTTTCCAGAGCCGGGCAGGAGGGGGTCCCTGAGGGTGGGGGCACCCTCAGGGCACTATAGTGCCAGGAAAACGAGTATGTTTTCCTGGCACTATAGTGGTCCTTTAAGCTTAGAGTGGAAGGCGTGTGGTACAGTATGTGTGAGGAAAAGCAAACATTTTATATAGTTTAACAGGCTGAAACATGTGAGGAGTACGTGTGAGAGTTGTCAGTGTGTGCCTTGCTGAGTGTGCTCCTTGGGCTTTGGTACGATAGATAGAAAATGAATAGTGTCGATGGAAAAACCAAATATAACTAAACAAATTGATAAAGTCCCCTGGGGCCCTCAAGGTCCCGCTCCTACCAAGCCAGCAGGTAGAGAAATGTGCCCCCAAGGTCGTGAGTTCCAGCTATGGCTTTGGGTGCTGTGTGAGGTCTCATGGCCAAGAAAGCTAGTGTCCCGATTCACCCTGGGTGATTCACCCTATGCCTCGTTGGGGCTGCTATTGCCTGAAATGTCGCATTGCGGTGCAGCTATCGGGCGGGTCTGGCTGGACCGTGCCGCTGGTGTAGGGTCACTCCTGCTGCTTTGTGTACCTGAGGCGGTCCTATGCTTGGCATCGACGGTCCCCTCCGCTTTGCTGTCTTGCGTGGGAGGGGTGAGTGTTTGACCCTCCATCTTCTGGTTTCTGCCTTCTTGGGGCTTGCGTCTCGCTTCTGCTCCCTGCCGCTTCGGGTGAACTTCACCCATTTGATGCAGTTGTCTCGTTGACACCCTTAGGGTCCCAGGGGTCAAATACCTCTCACCTTTGCTCCCCGTTAGTTCTCCGGGGCTTGGCCTTGAGAGGTACCGCCGCAGGAGCTGACTCCTCGTGGTGGGGCAGTGGGAGTGCACTGCTGCTTGTCTCCGTCTGGCCTCCTACTGGGTACACTATGGTGATGGCTGAGCCAGCTTCTCAGGTGCTGAGAGTCTCATGTGAGCTTCCAGCTTTGCCCAGAAAGCAGAGAAGATGCTATTCAGCCGCATCTCCGTTTCTTGCTATGTGTTGGGTGAGTCGGTGGTGTGATATGTTTCCGGCATTTTAGCGCCAACAGAGGAGGGGCCTGTTGCTTTGCCAGGAGATTGGTTGGGGGTAGACCGGGATGAACCCCGCCGGTCCAGAGGGGGGGAACGAGAGCCCACTGCCCCTCTTGTTCTTACTCCCCCTTCTTCTTCTTACCCCCCTCTTTTTCGTATCTCCCCTCCTTCTAACTCACCCCTCTTCTTACTCCCCCCTTCTTCTTACTCCCCCTTTTTCTTCTTAGACCCTCTTCTTCTTACTCCCCCTCTTCGTCTTGATCCCCCTTCTTCTTATCCCCTCTTTTTCTTATCTCCCCTCCTTCTTACTCCCCTTCCCCCTCTTCTTACGCCCCCCTCTTCTTACTCCCCCTCCCCCTCCCTCTTCTTGCTCCCCTCCCCCTCTTCTTGCTCCCCTCCCCCTCTTCTTACTCCCCATCTTCTTACTCCACCCTGCCCCTCTTCTTACTCCCCCCCTCTTCTTACTACTCCCTCCCCCCTCCTTCTTCTTACTCCTCCCTCCCTCTCCCCTCCTTCCTCTTACCCCTCCTCTCACCTCCCCTTCCCTGTAGTGTGGCCGAGCTCCTCTCCGGTCTGCAGTGCCCAGCCGCAGTGATAGGAAGGTGCACACTCAGTCACTCAGTGTGCACTTCCTGTCAGTCCAGCCAGGTAAAAAATATATAGAGAAAAACACAATGCTTATCACAATCTACAAGAAAATTGTGACTCGCTGTGTATCCTGGACATATACAGTAGTCTAAATGAAAATACTTAAATAATATTAGGATATCCCTAAAAGGTGAGGGCTTTACAATAAAAATAAAAATAACAACACTATAAGGCACTTACTGCCAAGGGATGCACCAGGCGGGGGGCAGCCCCTGGGGAGGGTTAACCTTGAAGACCACCCCGGGCACCACACTTCGCCAACTAGACTGTTTCCTTCCCAGAACCCCCATACCCACAACAAGAAACAACCAAACCGCTCACCCCAACCACACTAGACAAACACAGTCACACCACCCTACACAAGATCCATCACACACATCCCTCCACCCCCACAGCACCAAACCGACTGATCCCCATGAACCGCCCCAACCCCGCCAGCACCAGACCACGGACACTAACCACACAAGACTATACGACATTATCAGACAGAGCAAACAAGAGCTCTCACCGGAGCACCTCCAACACAGACCACCACCCTGGCGGGAGCCCTGAGCGCACCTACCACAAGCACCACACCACGAAAGAACGACAAGGGGGAAGAACCTCCAGACCACCCCCAACAGAAATCACAATCCCAGATCCAAAGAGCAAACAACCACTTACGACAAAGCCAACAGAGGCTACCCACCACACACCACACACAGAACAGGGAGCACTCACCGAGACCTTGACCAACACACACTACCCTAGGTGACAGCCCACATAGAATCAAACAAAAGCCCATGGGGAGGCCCCCAGCCGACCTCAGGCCAGAAATGCCCAATCACCAGGGACCCACAAACCAATAGAGACCACACCAAACACATGACACCAAGTGACGACAGGCCTACACACTAGGCAAGAAGTCCAAAACCCCACCGGACCCCCTTCCCTTATGCCACCCCTCACTCCCCTCACAAACTCACCGACTAAACACTTAACCAAACGGCACACAACGCACACAACCAGGTAACTTTTGAACCAAAAATGTACGTGCTATACCCGGTAAATCAAATACTGTAACACAATGTTATACCCATCTACAAATAAGCTTCAGAACCCTCTCTCGGAATCGAGACCGAAATTCTACAGCTACAGTGAAGGACAGCACCAGTTATGGAACAAATTATATAACTGCCTCTCCTTTAGTACTGTATTGTAACACATCAATGCAACTTATGGTCTCTATGAAAGTATGCTTGATCCCAAGTTTTCTTTTCTGTACCCTACCCCCCATATAACTGAAAATCCAAAATAAAGAATTTATAAAAAATAAATAAAAAAAATAAAGTGCCTAAATGCTTCACAATATATGGAAAATATATAGATATTGGATTATATCAAGTATCCACTATGAGCTTTAATATATCTGACTCAGTGGGTAACCACAATGCTATCTATATAAAATATAATATATTAGCCAAAGGACAAATAGAAACAGAATACTCTAAAGTGCTACCTCTAATTGGCACAAGAAACATTCCATATTAGCATACAAATACAATTTAGCCAAAAAAGTTCCTCTATAGTGAGGTCAAAAGATTAAATTATCAATTAGTGCTGGATTAGTAATGCTGGTAAGATTATAATCCAAAAAAATACACATATCAGAGAGTAAAAATAAAAATAAATAAATAAAGTATATACAAGACTTCAAGAGATAGAAGAGTCTTGTCTCTCTATATATGTCTAATGGAAATAAATGAAAGAGTATTAGGTATAGATGTCATGATGCTTAGAGTGCTCAATGATACATCTATAGACAGACAGATAAAGTATAGAGTATATAGTTATGAGAAGGTAAAGGAATGTAGATGGCATAGTAATAGAGGTATACTGCATATCAAATTTGCAGTGACAGATAGTAATAACCCGTCTCTCCCTTCCCATATACACTTCTAAGCAAAAAATGGAGCAGACTAGATTTAAACAAAAATTAAACATAGAAAACCCTATAAGGCAAGCTAAGTGTCATGCCGTGATATGTGCTAAGTGCCCATAAGTGAAAAAATAATAAAAATAAAACAGGAGTTTCTCAGTGTGTACCTTCCTATCAGTCCCGCCGGGCACCGCGGACCGGAGAGCAGCTCGGCCACGCTATAGGGGAGGGGAGGAGAGAAGCAACTGCAGCCGCTGGAGGCTCTTAAAGGGCCGGCCCTGCAGCGGCCGGTCATAAAAGAATTTAGGGCGGCCTGGGGGGCAATTGCCTCCTTGCCCCCTGGCCCAGCCCGCCCCTGCACTAAAGGAGCATTGGGAGAACCATGAGAGGGCTATTTCACAGAGACCAAGAGATTGAAGAGTTAGGAGAAGGAGGCCATGATCAACAGTGTCAAAGGTAGCAGAGAGCTCAAGAAGAATTAGTATAGAGTAGTGGCATTTGGATTTGGCTGCAATAAGGTTATTTGTAACTTTAATAAGAGCAGTATCAGTAGAGTGGAGGGGGCGAAAGCCAGATTGAAGAAGATCGAGGAGGGAGAAATTTAGGAAGCGAGTCATACGAGTGAAGACAAGTCTTTCTAGAAGCTTTAAGGAAAAAGGAAGCAGGGATATGGGACAATAGTTGGAAGTGGAAGACGGGTCTAGGGATGGCTTTTTAAGGATGCTTAAGGGGAGCAGGGACAACGCCAGATGAAAGAGAGCAGTTTAGGATGTGTGTTAAGGATGGTACAAGACAAGGGGTGCGAGCTCTGATAAGGTGCGGGCAGGTGCTGGGACGATCAAGCGGACAGGTGCTGGGACAAGAGGAGGGTAGAAGTCCAAAGGAGGAAGTGATGGAAATAAGTTTTGAGGCTACTGTGGACAAGGGTGGTTTAATGGGAATGTTGAAATCCCCTAGAATTAGGGATGGTATATTGCTTGAGAGGAAGTAAGGAAGCCAGGCAGCAAAATGGTCAAGAGATGAGAAGATGCTGGGGCCTGATAAATAACTGTAATGTTTACAGATATGGGTTTGAACACATAAAAGACAAAGAAATGACCAATGGACATAAAATCCAGAGGACAAAGTAAAGGCCCTATATGAATATAATGTAATTAAAACTAAATTTATTTATATATGTTTAAAAAGGAACAGTAAATGAACCAAAAGGACAAAAAAAAAAAACACTAATAAAAGGAAATTTATAAACACAAAATAAAGTGGAGCTCATAGACTCTAAGTAAGAAATGGGGTAGAAGGGGTTAAGGAGCAATGGAGGCTGCTTGTTAGAGTAATAATAAGATTTAGACAATTATGAATCCTAATCGTGTATAGGTTAAGCTGTCGTGAGTAAAAAATATACTCACAGAGAGTTTGAACAATATAATACCTATAGCAGGGGTAGGCAACCTATGACACGTGTGCCATGCACGGCACTCGAGGTATCTTTGTACAGCACTTAAGGCTGCAGGAGCCAAACAGGCCTCTCTGGCCTATCCAATGGAACTTCAGATATCCTAATGCAAAAAGGTGGGGCGGGACAATCCTCAATTTATGCAGTGCAGTACGTAGAGGAAATTATCTCAGATCACTTCCTCCCAGCACTTGTAAATGGGAATCCGCACTAGAGTAGAGCAGCCTGCAGCAGCTATCGCAGTTTCTGCCCTTGACCTGTACCTGGTCAGCACGGTCCCCCCTGGACCCAAGGGAAGCCATTCACACTGCTAGATATACACAAAGATGCAGAATAACCCTTGACTCATACAAATAATATGAACAGCTCACATACAAACACACACATAGTCCACACAAACACAAAACCACTAACAATCTAAATACATGCACACAACACCACAAGCAGCCTCCCTTTGCAATACCCCAAGCATCCCCACACATGCACACCCCACCAAACACACAACACACTCAATTACACAAGCAGCCCCCATACACAGCCAACATTCATGGGTATTACACACAATACCACAAACTACTCATGAACGTATACAATATAACAGCTCATATACGCACAAATACAACGATACAAAGCAACTGGAACATAAATAACACAAGCAGAATACGGCAACATACACACCTCAATTTAAAAAACTAGGACTGGCACGCTACGGGATATCACAATTTTATTTTGGCACAATACCGCTAAAAGGTTGCCTACCCCTGACCTATAGGATAGTACAACAAGGAAATATATACAATGTAGCAATTAAATCATTTAACCTAAGGATAGTAGAGGGATAATGTCTCTGAAAAACATTATATAGCTAAGTCTTCATTGAACTTGCTAAACACTGAATGGACTTCAGGGTCGCTGTCTGAAAAAATAATATTGTAAGGAAGGCAAAAAGCTAGGTTGATTGTAAAACATAGACAAGTATAAAGAAAATCTATTTGTTATTATGTAGTTGTGGTGAGTAGAAAAAATATACTCAAAGAGAGGTTGAACCCAATAGTTTAGTTGCTAAGCAGTATAATACCTATGAAATGCTTCCTCAAAGGAATATATACAATGTTGCAAAAAATTCTATAACCAAAAAATTGCGAAAGGATACTGTCTCTAAAGAGAGTTTGTAGTTGAGCCTTCATTAAACTTGCTAAATGTTTAGTTGACTTCAAGGTCGCTGTCTGAAAGAATTATGCAAAGAGGGCTAAACTTAAAAGTAAGCAAAAATGCTTTAAACAAAAGGCAAACCTTCCATGCTAACTAAACAATTGCCCTAATAATAAACCCCATTTAGGAGAGTCAGATATGGGTTTGAATAAGCAAATTGAGTGAATTTCAAAGGAGGAGAAAAAGTGTGGGTGGGTATCGGTTTAAAGGAGCAGAGGGGAGAAAGGAGAAACGCCACACCGCCACCTTTATTGTCAGACTGTCTTGGGTTGTGCGTAAACTGTAGACCACCATAGGATAATGAAGCAGGAGAAGCTGTGTCAGAGGGAGAGAGACAAGGCATGGATAGAAGTAGATTTAATTATGTTGCACACATTGTGCATTCCATAAGGCAGAATGGAAGGAGAGCTTAAAGGGAGAGTTACATGGGATGGATATAAGATTGGAGAGGTTTCTGGGTTGGACACAAGGTAGGTAGGTAGAGGCGGGACCAGGGTTTGGAGAGATGTCGCCAGCTGCCAGGAGCAGAAGCATAAAAGAGAAGGTGGGAGTAAGATTTAAATGTTTTGGTTGAATGTTTGTATTTTGAGGTTTCAGAAGGAGTGGGAGGAGAAAGGGTGGATAGGTATGAGTATAGTGTATAGGATGGTAAGTAGGCAATTATATTATTAGTGGCAATAATCTCTAAGTTACCTTACATTAACCCCTTAAGGACTGGACTGTTTTTGCGATGTTGTACATTTGCGACCAGGAATATTTTTACACTTTTGTGGTGTTTGTGTTTGGCTGGAATTTTCCGCTTTCTCATTTACTGTTCCCATACAAATTATATATTGTTTTTTTCAGGACAAAAGGGGCTTTCTTTACATACCATTATTTATATAATCTCATGTATTTTAATTTAAAAAAAATAAAAAAATCTGATGAAAAATTGAAAAAAATACATGTTTTTTGACTTTTACTTGAAAAATCTTTTACTCATCTACAAAAGCGAATGAAAAAAACTGCTAAATAGATTCAAAATTTTTGTCCTGAGTTTAAAAATACCTAGTGTTTACGTGCTTTTTTGCTTTTTTTTTTGCATGTTATAGGGCTATAGGTACAAGTAGGATATTGCGGTTTCAAAACATACATTTTTAAAATTTATCAATAGTGACATTGTAACACTATTATCTGTCATAAGTCTCTGAATAACACCCCACATGTGCATATTTTTTTAAAAGTAGACAACCCAGGGTATTCAATATGGGGTATGTCCAGTCTTTTTTAGTAGCCACTTAGTCGAAAACACTGGCCAAAGTAAGCATTCATATTTGTTTGTGTGTGAAAAAAGTAAAAAAACTAAATTGAACGCTAATTTTGGCCAGTGTTTGTGACCAAGTGGTTACTAAAAAAGACTGGACATACCCCATTTGCAATACCTTGGGTTGTCTTCTTTTGCAAATGGTATGCCATCATGGGGTTAATTCTCATTCCTGGGCTACCATACGCTCTCAAAGGCAACGTAACCAACCTGGCCATTTTCAATGTAAAAATATTTGACCCATATATTTGACCTTGTAACTTTCAAAAATGCTATAAAACCTGTACATGGGGGGTACTGTTTTACTCGGGAGACATTGCTGAACACAAATATTAGTGTTTAAAAACTGGAAAACGTATCACAACAATTATATAAGCAGTAAAAGTGCTGTTTGTGTGTAAAAAATGCAAAAAAAGTAACTTTCACTGACAATATCATCGCTGTGATATGTTTTACTGTTGTGAATCACTAATATTTGTTTTCAGCGAAGTCTCCCGAGTAAAACAGTACCCCCCATGTACAGGTTTTAGGGTGTCGTAGAACGTTACAGGGTAAAATACAGTGCTAGCAAATTAAATTCTCTGGAATTTCGGCCTGGGTTGGCAGGCAGGTCCCTCAAATTGCAATCAATAAAATTACTGAATTATGTAAAAATATTACATAAATACGCACGTAGAATTTAAATATATATGCATATTTATATATTTGAAGTCTACGTGTATATTTATATAATTATTTATGTAATTTTGTATATGGACATATGTATATTTCTTATTATTTTTATTTATTTTTATATACATAGATATATATACAAATTCATTCTAAGTGTATTTTGATATAAATATATATATATTAATTTTAAAATACAGTTAGAATAAAATTTCATATAGTATATAATTTTTTTTAAATTTTTTATTATTATTTAAAAAAAATTATTTAATTTAAATTACTTATTAGTTATATTTTATAATAATATATATATACAATATATATAGTTATTATATATATTATATATATACGTGTGTAATTTAATTATAAGTGTATTTTTATATTAATATAAGTACATATTAATATAAAAATACACTTAGTATGACATTATATATATATGATATATAGACATATATTATATAGGTATAATATATGTCTATATATCATATATACACATATATAATTATTTTATTTTTTTTAATTAACACTAACTTTAATTTTTTTTATTGATTTTACACTAGCAGGGAGACTGCCTGTCAGCACAGACAGTCCCCCTGCAGGCAGCACTATGGACACCTATTGTGACCATGTGATCGCTGTGTTAAGCGATCACATGGCCACAGGGGTCCTAATCTGCCGTGGGGAGACTGTCTGGGCTGCAGGCAGTCTCCCCACAACCGGAGGAACACTGATCGCCGCCGGGGGAACGACGGCGATCAGGTAAGTACCCCCAGACCGTTAGGACGGTTCAGGACCGTCATCGGTCGGCAAGGCAAAAATGCCGATGACGGTCCTGAACCGTCCTCGGTCCTTAAGGGGTTAAAGGAACACTATGTCACCAGAACCACTACAGTCTAATGTAGTGGTTCTGGTGTCTATAGCCTGTCCCTGCAAGCTTTTTAATGTAAACACACTGCCTTTTCAGTGTGCAGCACTGGCGTTGGCTCATATGGCATATCATATGGGTGGGATATTGTGATGTCACATCATATGGGGGCGGCACATATTGGTTTGCCTAGGGCGGCAAAAATCCAGGGCCGGTGCAAGGATTTTTGCCGCCCTAGGCAAAAGTAAAGTTTGACGCCCCCCTCCTCCCCCCCGTGACATCGCAATGCCCCACCCATATGACCTGCCATGTTAACTAACGCTAGTGCTGCAGTGCCGCTGTG
>OW240916.1:60679233-60907998 GCA_933207985.1 Pelobates cultripes
GGTCGGAGCCGATGGCGGAGAACACCCCGTAGCCTACTTGAGTCGGAAACTGTTACCCCGAGAAGTGAGCTACGCCGCCATAGAGAAGGAATGCCTGGCCGTGGTGTGGGCCCTGAAAAAGTTACAGCCGTATCTCTATGGGCAACCCTTTTCTTTGCTCACAGATCACAACCCGTTGGTGTGGCTAAACCGTGTGGCTGGAGACAATGCCAGGCTGCTGCGCTGGAGTTTGGCGCTGCAGCCCTTTGACTTTACGATACACTACCGCCCAGGGAAACAAAACGGTAATGCCGACGGGTTGTCCAGACAAACAGACCTTGTGAAGTGATCTGTGAGCACTCCCCCGGACATCCCCAAGCCGATCGGTTGGGATCAGGCTGTGTATGCCGGCTTGGTTCTGGGGGAGCATTGTGGCAAACCTAGCCACTTGGACAATAACTAGAGACTGTGCCTTTAAGGGTTGCCAATAGGTCGGGCGAGATATGCGCTTTACACTTATGTAGATGTTAATGTATTTTCCGTATTGCCTGTAATGCTGTTTCCGCCGAATGCAAATGGCGGTTTTGTATGGGGATTTTCTTTCGTTTCACGAACGGCACTTTAGAAAGCCGTTCGTGAACCGAACGCGATACCCCCTAATAGCCCACACACTTAGAGGCGTGTGGCGCTAGTTAACCGATTGCAACATTGTTGCAATCGGTTATTAGAGGCTCTCCTGGGTGGCCGTCGTTCGACTACCGACCATGCGGCGGTCGGCCATCTTGGATCCCTTGTTCTTCAGCGGGGCCGTGTCGTCGAACGCATAGCATTACCAATAGTTATTCGACGGCACGAACACCGCTGAGCCTCCAGGACGTTCGGGAGTTTCAGGACCAGGTTCACTAAAAGCAATCGGTTCTTTTCGTGTGTTTTGAAAGAAATGTGTTTTCTGTGCGGCGTTCGGTTATTTTAGCTGGGATCTGAGTGGCAATCTCACGAATGATGCGCCCAGACCCCAGCTATCTACCGAACGTCCATTCGTGTAAATCCACCGTGTATTTTAAAAGTTATGTATTTTTGTATGGATTGCCGGTTCTGCTGCACGAGGGGATAATCCCCTTAACGGTGCATTCTGGGAGGATGATCCCTCTCGTGCAGCGGTGCCTGATGGGAGAAATATGTTATACTGTAAGTCCCCCATGTAGTCCCCTCTGGGAGTGCCCCTGGGAAGGGACTCAGGAAACCCCTTGCATGGGGACTTGTATAAATTGTCGTGCCGATTAAAGGATTGTCAGTTGACTCCCAAAACTGTGTCTCGTCCGGTTATTGGGAGGTTGGGGATATTGCCTTGGTGTTTTCAGCGCTTGACTGTGGATTCGTTTCTGGACCAGCGGAATTCGTGGATTTAATATTGGCGTTCCGCTACAACCAAAGATAATCATGTTTACACTTTCTGGTACAATTCTTCTAACACAGATGTAGCTACGTACACCTTTGATTACTGTGACATAGTTGCTTGCACATTTCCACAAACACAATATGCAGCCATATACAAAGACATACCTAACAAAAAGGATCCATACATTTGTGTGACTGGAGGAGTTTGGGGACACCATTGTAGTTCATGGAAAGCTGCCGGGTGGAACACGGGTAGACCATGGGGCTACAGACCCCAGATTGCACTGGACAGACTTGACAAAGACGGGAAACCCCTACTTTCTAGAATGACCCTGAGTAAACCCATAGGGTCAACTCCCATTAAACTTACCTTGAACATAGAGCACCCCAGCCCAAAGGATGCAGGGGAATATGTAATGGGAATGTACTGGAAGGGAGGTGGCTCACATAACACACTGGGGACATTTTACCTACAAGACATGCTCACCTCACCAGATTGGGTAGGGACCACACACATGATCATTAACCCGTTAAAACCACATATTAAGACCCTACATGACATGGTAGCTATAGCCAACCCCACCTTTGAAGACACTATGGCAGTGGAGACTGGTTTTCAGACACTAATTTGTGGCTAGAATGGATGAGGTATAATGCCAACTCACATAATAAGACTAACTGCTATGTATGTGGAGGAGCCAGGCCCCATCTGGGCACGGTACCCCCAAGTTTACCTCCTGAAATAGAACTATGTGTCTTAAGCCTCTATGCACAGTCCACCACAAATTCCTCAACATGTGAATCATGGAAGAGAGTTTACCCAATCACTCATGGACATGTCAAGTCACAGTCTATCCAGGTAATTACACATGCTATTCAATACCTAAGAACACTGGTGTATATCTGGGCAAATTCCCATCAGGATACTGCTCAACTTACCATAGTCCACCTGTATCACTGTTAATGAATCATACAAAGACAATCGGTGATATCTATTGGTTATGTGGTGACAAACAATTGAGGTCCCAACTAGCTGGGCAATGGTGGGGGGAGTGTGCCCTGACCAAAGTTATAATGCCTATCCACATTATTCCAGATGGTAGTCATAACACATTAAACCTTACACATGTACATTCTAGAACCAAACGAGAGGCTCCCATCCGAGGGAGCTTCGACCCCCATGTGTATATTGATGCCATAGGTGTGCCAAGGGGGGTTCCTAACGAATTCAAGGCAAGGGATGAAGTGGCAGCAGGATTTGAATCCTTAATTCCAATGATAACTGCTAATAAGAATCTAACAAGGGATGCCCTACAGGGCCTGGCGGAGCAATTACAAGCCACTACCCAAATGACATTTCAGAACAGAATGGCCCTAGATATGATTTTAGCTGAGAAAGGGGGTGTATGTAAAATCCTCCCTGAGACTATGACATGCTGCACATACATTCCAGACAACACTGGGCTCAATGGTAAGGTGACTATGGCCATAGAGAAGCTAGATAGTCTTTCTGACGAGCTAAAGAAGAATTCAGGAGTCACTGACACTTGGGACAGATGGTTTGGGTGGATTAATGGTTGGCAAAGGACCCTCTTCCAGGTAGGAACAGCTGTTCTTATAATGATTATCATCTTCTTATTCTTAACCTGTTGTGTGCTCCCTTGCATACAGAAGTACTTACAGAAAGCAGTAGGGAAGACTATAGGTGACGTTACCCCTACTTTCCTACATCAAGACATCACAGACCTCGAAGATGACACCCCACATACACCCCTTCAATCACATCAGTTTAAACAGACAACTGCATTTCTGTAGGGACAGTGTAGGGAAAGCGTCTGTCTTTACGGGCAAGTCTCACGTGCGGAGATGTGGTGGACTAGCTACTGCGGGTTACCCACGGAGTGAAGAGGTCGATGCTTGTGAAGACAGATGAGCTGCAGGCAGCTAGGGATACACTAGGGACAGTAGCAAGTTGTCATAGTAAATAGCCATTTTAGGGGGGACTGTTGTGGAAATAAGGTCTGCACATATTTCCTAGTTAATGAAAATGTCTATTTACTCATTTCACTATACACAATATAAGCTATGCACACATATTTTAATCAAGATGGCTGCTAGAAGCTTCTAACCCCTCCTTTCCTCCCCCCCTCCCTTTAACACCGACTAACTACCTTGTGCAGCAAGATGGCGCTGGGAAACCGTGGGAGACCCTCATGGCCCTGGTGACATCACCCCCAGTAGGCAGAGCATTAGAATGACCACTTAACACCTAACCAATAATTGATGTATTATTCCATGTTATCTCTGACAATACTTATGATGTAACTTTGCTTTAAAAGGGACCTGCCGTCCCCTCTGAATAAACATTCCTCAAGTTATTCAACAACCTGGAACCTGTGTCTGGTGTGAATTACTTCAGGGAGCGTGCACGCATTGTTTCATTGATTTGGCCAGGGGCAGATACACAAAGAAATAATCAATACCTTGATTGATTTTTCCATTTCAGGGACCCCTAGTCACCTTGTGGGGGGGGGATTGACTAAGGGCCGCCGCTCAGGGGTGGGGGCCGGGGGGGGGAGGACAGTAGGTCCCCCCCCATTATCATTTGCCGCCGCCCAGGGGTGGGGGCCGGGGGGAGGACAGTAGGCCCCCCATTATCATTATGGCCCCCACCCGCCGCCCAGGGGTGGGGGCTGGGGGGGGCAGTAGGTCCCCATTATCATTATGGCCCCCACCTGCCGCCCAGGGGTGGGAGGACAGTACATTATCCAGGGGGGGGAGGACAGTACATTATCATTATGGCCCCCACCCGCCGCCCAGGGGTGGGGGCTGGGGGGGCAGTAGGTCCCCCCCTCATTATCATTATGGCCCCCACCCACCACCCAGGGGTGGGGGCTGGGGGGGAGGACAGTAGGTCCCCCCCCCATTATCATTATGGCCCCCACCCGCTGCCCAGGGGTGGGGGCTGGGGGGGGCAGTAGGTCCCCCCCCTCATTATCATTATGGCCCCCACCCGCCGCCCAGGGGTGGGGGTCGGGGGGGCAGTAGATCTCCCCCCTTATTTTACTTTAGGGCCCCCACCCATCGTTTAGGGGTGGGGGCCAATAGTTTTTTTTTTTTTTTTTTACAGTGAGCAGCCACAGGCTGCTCACTGTTTATTGGACATGCCCCTACTCGCGGTATAGCGAGTAGGAGCATTGGGGAGATTTTAATCTCCCTTGTGCTGTTATGGGGGTTATATTGACCCCCATAGAATGAGGGGGAACATGGGGGGCTTTTGAAGTGGCGAGGAGCACTGCTCCCTGCCGCTTCTATCTTTACATATTACAAGGAGGGAGCTGCATGCCGGTAGCTCCCTCCTTGTAATAAACTGAATGAACAAACGAACACTGATATTCAGTGTTTGTTTGTTCGGCTGATATTTCTATTCATTCATTCGTCTGTCTGATGAATGAATGAAATTCCCGTTCGCATGTCCAGGTGTTTCACTGAGCATGTGCGAGAATCTCACAGTGCTATCTAGTGTGGGCTGATGACGTGTCCCACAGGGACTTCCTCTACCCACACAAAGATGGCTGCCCCCTGAATCAAGATCGGGGCAGAAAATAAGGAATAAAAAATAGGTAATGTGGGGGGCATAGGGGCATTTGGGGGTGACTAGTGTGTCAGTTAGTGATAGTAGATGCCTGGAGGGGGGTTAAAAAAAAAAACCAGGATTCGGCATGACAGTGCCGCTTTAAGAAAAATTGGTTGTGCCAATTGTCTTTATTTTTCATACAGTTTCCATCTATTTAGTTACAGGTACTACTGCTACCTATACGGATTGTCAGGTTTCCAAAACTATACTTCCAGGTACGTACACCTGCTCACAGTATATCCATATCTGACCTCACACAAAATAGATATAAGTACTGGCAATTAGGGTCATAGGGGCCAATAGCTATTTTCCCTCCTTCTCTGCACTATGCTTCGGATTAGCGGTCCCGCGAGGCCAACACCCCGCCTCACACTCGGAGGCATACACCCCTCGGGCCACTCGTGAGTTAGTCGCCTCGCATGTTTCATAGAGAGGGCCTCACCTGTCACTCCCCTTCCTATTTTCTGGTTACTGTCACCGAGAGGCCAACATCCTGCCACTACGATTGGTGGCCACAAAAATCCCATCGCGCCAACGCATAGATAGAGCCTCTCAAGCCACTTGGCACTAGCAGGGCCTCACCAGTCACAAAAACATGAGCATAATGGTTTTGCCGCACGGCATAGCTAGCAAGCCAGTACTAAAACACCCGGTTCAAATAATGATTTTACCTTCTATTTTAGTTAAAGTATGTCTCATGAAGGTGGCAAAGAGTTATCTCTTCCTAGCACCCCAGCTAGGGTCGAGACACCTTCAAGCAGGGGAGATGTTGCCAGTACAGCGTCAATCAGATCCTGGACAATACCACGCATCACCAACGAGTTAAGGAGGTGACAAATTCCCTACCCTGCTACAGCAAGGAAAGCAGAGTTATTTAAACTCCTAAGCACAGCAACCAACAACACGGAAGCAGGGGAAGGCCCTAGCAACACCAAATCGGGTGACATCCAGGCTATGCTGGCCTCGCTCATGAACTCTATGGGCAAGGTTAAATACAGACTGGCTAACCTTGAGGCAGTCACCTCAGCCCTCACCAAGGCAGGCCTTTCCGACACCGTACAACCGGCACCAAACGAACCACGGGCTACTGGTAATGTTAACTCGTCAGATATTCAGGACGTTGATCCTGCACACACGATCCCAGCCCATATTAAAAGAGACATCCTGGAGGGCAAAGATGTCAACCTAGCATCCCTACTAATTGCCTCCCAGGATGTGGCTGAAAATAAGACTTATATGTATGACGAAGTATCTGTGGTGGTCAGATCTAAGAACTCCAGGTTAAACCGAAAACTGACCATCCCTGAATTTGTTTTAGCTTTTGGCATATTTAGAGATGTTATTTGTGAAGTGTACCCTAATAGAAGAGAGGAATTTGATCGTTACATACACAAGCTGGTGGACCTGGGAAACAAATATGGTGGGTCGGCTTTTTAAGACTATCATAGGTCATTTTCCACCAAAGTGTCTGGTGCTCTCTCCCAGTATGGTACCCGTATCAGCTGGAGCAGACTAGATACGGAGATATTCTGTAGGCACTTCGCAGGTCTCAAAACACTGGCTGGTGCATCCTGCTCTTCTACTACACACACTACAAATTATTGTTCTAGCACGGCAGACGATCACAGTCAGTCACCCAGCACTAGCTATGCTGGTAGAACTGTAAAAACCTCCAGAGACAAACTTGGTTGTCCCATCATTTTCTTTGGCAAATCCCAGATTTGCAATAATTTCAATGTTGGCACATGTAGCTTTAGTGCATTCAGACTGTTACATATTTGTTCACAATATTTCAGGGCACATGCAAAAACCATGTGTCCAAATAAAATGTACCCTAAACCATACCTAACGTCTGTTAACATTGATGTCTTCACAGCACTACTGACCAGTCATGCCATTACAGCCATCATGCAAACAGGGGTCGGAGCCATGGGCGTAGGAACCGGGATGGGGAGACGCCACTGTCTGCTTATACCGGGGGTCTAGTAGCGTGGACACCCAGCACAGGTCGTTCTCCTTCAGCCTTTTTATACGAGGGTCCCTCAACAGGCACGACAGCATGAAAGACCCCATTTGCACAAGGTTGGATGCCGAGCTACTCATTTCCTGTTCCTCCTCCTCACACAGAGCAGAATAGGGACTGTTCCCCCTACACTTGGCAGATATGGATTGACACCTGTCCTAAGGGTCCCTGATACACACTGACACAGAGCAGAATAGGGACTGTTCCTCCTACATAGGGTCACTTGGCAGATATGGATTGACACCTTTCCTAAGGATCCCTGATAAACACTGACAGAGAGCAGAATAGAGACTGTTCCCCCTACATAGGGTCACTTGGCAGATATGGATTGACACCTGTCCTCAGAGCCCCTGATACACACTGACACAGAGCAGAATAGGGACTGTTCCCCTACATAGGGTCACTTGGCAGATATGGATTGACACCTGTCCTCAGAGACCATGATACACACTGACACAGAGCAGAATAGAGACTGTTCCCCCTACATAGGGTCACTTGGCAGATATGGATTGACACCTATCCTAAGGATCCCTGATAAACACTGACACAGAGCAGAATAGGGACTATTCCCCCTACATAGGGTCACTTTGCAGATATGGATTGACACCTGTCCTCAGAGACCATGATACACACTGACAGAGAGCAGAATAGAGACTGTTCCCCCTACATAGGGTCACTTGGCAGATATGGATTGACACCTGTCCTCAGAGACCATGATACACACTGACACAGAGCAGAATAGACTGTTCCCCCTACATAGGGTCACTTGGCAGATATGGATTGACACTGTCCACAAGGACAAGCTGCAGGCTTCCTGGCAGGGCCCATACAAGGTGGTAGAGCAGGTTTGTGATACCACCTTTGTGATCGGTGCGGTCACAGGCACGGGAGGCAAGCGCATGCTCCATGTGAACATGCTCAAGCCATACCACGAGCGCACGGAAGAGGTAACCGCGATCTGTGCACCTGCCACTGAAAATTATGATAATTTGCCACTCCCAGATCTCCTAGACCTAGAGGGCCAGAGCGGAGACCTGGGAGAAGTACAGTTAGGAGAATGGTTAGACCCCCAGGAGCAAACCCAGGTCCAAAGACTAATCCAGGACAAGGGGGCCACGTTTTCCAACCTACCTGGGTACAGTCCGTTAACCACTCACAAAGTTGAAACCCTAGACCAGACCCCCTTCGCCAAACCGCCTATCGCATACCCGAAGCAGTTAAAGAAAATATTCAGAAAGAAATTGAGGAAATGATGCAGATAGGGGTGATAGAACACTCTGACAGCCCCTGGGCCTCCCCGGTAGTACTAGTACCGAAACGGGACGGCACGACCCGTTTCTGTGTAGACTACCGGAGGCTAAACGATAAAACAACCTCAGACGCCTACCCTATGCCCCGGATAGACGAGCTCCTAGACAAAATGGCCAGAGGCCAGTACCTCACCACAATAGATCTGTGCAAGGGGTACTGGCAAATTCCATTAGCCGAGGACGCCATCCACAAGTCGGCATTTGTCACCTCGTTTGGCCTGTATCAGTTTAAGGCCATGCCATTCGGGATGAAGAATGCCCCGGCTAACTTTCAGAGGATGGTAGATCGGCTACTGGATGGGTTTCAGGAGTATGCCTGCGCCTACTTGGATGATATAGCCATTTTTAGCTGCTCCTGGCCCTAACACCTGACCCACATAGGAGCCGTACTAGACCGGATTAGGGAGGCCGGACTGACCCTAAAGCCCAGTAAGTGCCATATAGGAACGCGTAAAAACCTCCCCAAGATAGTAGTATGGGCCCCAGAGTGTGAACAGGCCTTCCAACAGCTCAAGACGGCGCTCATTAAATCATCTGTACTTTCTGCTCCTGATCCAACTAAACGCTTTCTCGTCCATATGTTTGGATTGGGAGCAGTACTGAGCCAAGTCGGAGCAGATGGCGGCGAGCAACCCGGGGTTTATCTAAGCCGGAAACTTTTGCCCAGGGAAGTAGATACACTGCCATTTAAAAGGAGTGCCTGGCGGTGGTGTGGGCCCTCAAAAAGCTGCAACCTTACTTGTATGGACAACCGTTTACCTTACTCACAGATCACAACACATTTGGGGCACTGCGCGTGCAATCTAATGTGCCACCAGATAGGAGTGGTGTGTTAAGTAGTACTATTCTTATCAGTTTAAGGTTATGGAAGAAGATGGAGTAGGAGGAGTAGAGGAGGTGGCAGCAGGCCTGCCTGCAAGTCATGGCGGTGTCACCAACTCCTCTGCAGAGCCACGCATTCCATGCTTGGCAGCCGTCAGCAGGTTTGCCCAATGCGCAGTGTAGGTGATATACCTGCCCTGACCATGCTTTACAGACCAGGTATCAGTGGTCAGATGGACCCTTGCCCAACACTGTGTGCCAGACATGCCATTATTTCCTTTTGCACAATCGAGTACAGGTTGGGGATTGCCTTTTGTGAAAATAAATTTCGTCTGGGTACCAGTGAGTGAGTGGTGGCACTGGGCACAGTATCCACTGTGAGCCTGACACACCCGCTTTGGCAGACAACTAACTGCTATTCAATCTATAACAGTGAAAAAAGTTTTTTGTTTTTAAATGCAAGCTATTGTGACACCAGTGAGTGAGTGGTGGCACTGGGCACAGTATCCACTGTGAGCCTGACACACCAGCTTTGAGACAACTAACTGCTATTCAATCTATAACAGTGAAAAAAGTTTTTTGTTTTTAAATGCAAGCTATTGTGATACCAGTGAGTGAGTGTTGGCACTGGGCACAGTATCCACTGTGAGCCTGACACACCCCCTTTAAGGACACTGACTGCTATTCAATCTATAACAGTGAAAAAAGTTTTTTGTTTTTAAATGCAAGCTATTGTGACACCAGATATGAGTGGTGGTGATGTAGAATTATTAAAATCTTTATTAGAACCTGTATTGAATTATTGTACTAACTCCATTTTGTTCACCTTACATGACAGAATTTCCTGACAGTATTCAGTATAATGAATAAGAGATTGTATTTTCTCTCTCTAAGGACATAACTAGCCCCGGAGTTAGCGGATCTCCGTTGACTTGCAACATAGTATAATCCAAGGCCAGGAGAACAGTGACAAAATGAAATGTTCTATTCATAAAAGAACCTTGGAACAGACCACGAGACTGACATCACTAACTACGTAAAATGACGCCCAAGCCCCCCTTTCCACCGAGTAAGCCTCGTGCTAAAGAGCAATGGCGACGACATCCCATGATGGGAGGGTGCCTCACTAGTCACTCAAATCTCTGAGCCAATTAATAATATTAATGGGTGGACACTGACATAGCCACTTAACATTTAACCCAATTAATGATGTTTATTTGTTATTATCTGATATTCAATGATGATGTCATTTTGCATATAAAAAGGCCTGCGTGCCCACTTTTTAACTAGATGCTAATAAATTTCCTGAAGTGTTTTTAACCTGAACTGCATGTGTCAGTGTGAACTTACTTCTGCGTATACGCAATTTATTCATCTCAGATTTGGACAGGAACAGATAGACTTTTAAACATTTTTGTTTATTTCTAAATTAATCTACATCAATCTGGCGTCCATCCAACGTGGGGCATCGGGCTATGGCCTCCGGCCGGTAAGCCGTCCTAAGGAAGACGCTGTTGGACGGAGGAATCAGGGGGGAAGGAAGAGAGACTGATCACCTCTGAGTACACGGTAGAGACTTCTGCAGGAGCCACCGGTATGTTCCAGCCCCTTTGATTGACCCGTCCACGTGTCTGTGACTGCTTCCCGGGAGGGCATCAAAGACAGGTAATATCTTGCCCGGTGTCTTGTTACCCATTTGTTTACCTGCATTTAGTCTATCTGTTGCCTGGGTGTGCTAGTGGTATATGTTTTGTTCTTTCCCTCTTTAGAGATAAAGGGGGGTGGACCCGTGGGTGGTTGCCTGGGGGTCTTCTGTTGCCTGTTTTTACCCCTTTTTAGGAGTCACTTGGCCCAGACTGTTGGGAAAAAAGGGGGGGTGGACCTGTGGGGATTTTCCAAAGGGGTCCTGTTTTCCTGTTTACTTCTTTTAGGTACTGTCTAGCTAACAGTAGTAAGGAAAAAGAAGGGTTGGGGGATTCTGTGGAGGGGACTTGCCTCCTGGGGTTTCCCGGTTACGTCACTTTGATATTCTAGCTAGCCTCATTGTGTACGTTGCTCTGCTTGCAGAGGTTATGGTACCCTCCAGCTTCGAGCGCTGAGGCTGGTGGCATTCCAATTTATTTGTGGTGTGTGGATTCGGGCAGGCATTGTTGTCTCCATCACCACGGGGTAGTGTGACTTGTGGGTGGGTCCATAGGGAGCACTACGGGAGTGAGGATAGAGGTGGCCACACTTAGTGGACTGCTGTAACGAGGGAGGCATATGGATTTCGGGCCGGTGTTAGTCGTTATCCTTGGCCGCTGGTAGTGAAACTTACGAAAGTTGTTCTCCGAGCGGGGACACTACGAGATTGAGGGAGGTGGCTTGGTGGCCACAAGAGTAAAGGAAAGGGATTACTGTTGATGCATGCACTGTATTTCAATTGAAATGTTGTATTAAATGTTGTCTTAAGTGTGGAGTCATTCAAACTCCTGGGTCTGTCTCTACTTTCACTGTTTACTTTTCCTCTACTTCCTGTACTATTTACACTATCCACTCCTATTTCTCTTGAAAGAGAAGTGATTGGTCACACACTTCTCACCCCGCTCCAATCCGTGGTTACCATCGAGGGTACACGGATTCAGTGACTGGTCTACGTTTTGGGAAGACGCACTGGGAGGGACCCACCCTTCCTAGTGGCAGTCGAGCATTGTAGACGTTCTGTTTCATTTTCCTTTACCTATACTTTGTATATGTTTTTATACGCTTTGTATAGGGGGATATGGGACAGGAAACGAGTAAGCCCGCTAGGGGCTGGCTCGCGTGTGATTTAGTTGAAGATAGAGAAGGTGAAGAACTGGTTAAAAATGTTGCAAAGATTGCTAAAGTGTGTAAAATTGCTGTGCCTTCATGTGGTAGATTACAGCCAGAAAGCTGGCGTAGATTACTGACAGAGAAGAAAGGCAAGCTTACAGATAATGATTTATTGCGTACTGCTGAAGCATGGTACAGAGTAGAAAGGCTATCCAGCAGGAGGGTTGGGTAGAGGAAGAGATAAATCATAAAGGGTTAAGAACTGTATGTATATCATAATAATTGTGTTACTGGGAAGTTATCCCAGCCAGTGCCCTGTCGGGGGTTCCAGGAGGTGACCACTTCCATCATCCTGTCAGTAATGACCGAAATGTAGCTGACCATGGTCACCATCCCACCCCAATCTTAAAACGCTGTGGGGTTTTTGTATTTTGTGTTAGCCATTACCCTGGTAGAGGGTGGGGGTTTAAATGAAATGTTGTGTTTTTGCTTTGTAATGTAATTGTCCTTCTGTCTTGTTACTGTACAGCGTTGACATGGTTAAATTCGTGCTGGCAGGCAGTCTCTCTCTTGTTCCACTCAAATCCCCCTCTGCTAAAACACCCCCCCCTCCCCTCGCTTCTGTGAGACGCGGGGGGGAGGGGGCGGAGGGGGGTGGTGACATGCTTGCGATTTAGGTCTGTCTCTTCGGTGTTCTGTAGAGTTATTATGAACAAGAAAGTTACAATTACTAAAATAATCCTGCTAATGTTTCCTTATATCAGAAAAGTGTCTGTGACAAGTGATGGTTAATATGTAGAAAGGATATATATATACCGATTCACGTGTTAAGTAACAATATGTATTAACTTTGTGTACAAAAAATTGATAACATGCTAAAAGAAATTTCTAATAAACAAAGATTTCTTGAACAAATGGTAATACAATTAAAGATTGGTCTCAAGATGTTTTGATCTAATTGAAAAGAACCAGAAAACATTATGAGCCTAACTACTAACAAATGGATAAGGGGGGAGTGTGTTCCAATCTGTCTTTATTGGATAATGTTAACCACCAAGATTAAAGACTGACTAACATATTTTTTTAATGTAAGCCCAGATATTTTATTATTATATATGCATAGAAGTCGAGACTTTGGGCATTATAGTGTATTGATTCTAGATCTGTTACTAGCAGCAAGTGCTTAGCCTTATGCCTATCCCACGCATGCTTAAACACTCCTTTACTGTGTTAACCTCTATCACTTCAGCTGGAAGGCTATTCCATGCATCCACTACCCTCTCAGTAATGTAATACTTCCTGATAGTATTTTTATTTAAACCTTTGTCCCTCTATTTTTGAGACTATGTCCTCTTGTTATGGTAGTTTTCCTTCTTTTAAATATAGACTCCACTTTAACTGTGTTGATTCCCTTTGTGTATTTAAATGCTTTTATCATATTTCCCCTGTCTCGTCTTTCCACTAGGCTATACATGATAAGATCCTTTAACCTTTCCTGGTAAGTTTTATCCTACAATCCATGAACCAGTTTAGCAGCCCTTCTTTGAACTTTCTCTAAGGTATCCATGTCCTTCTAAGGATATGGTCTCCAGTACTGTATACAGTACTCCAAGTGAGGTCTCACCAGTGTTCTGTACAATGGCATGAGCACTTCCCTCTTCCTACTGCTAATACCTCTCCCTATACAACCAAGCATTCTGCTAGCTTTTCCTGCTGCTCTATTACATTGTACATTGTCATTAACAGAGAGAAACTGGAAACCAGAAAGGATAAATTAATGTATAGCTAAATGTAAAGCTTAACAAAACCTCCATTATCTTTTTCATTTATCTCGCAGAAAAACAATGTTATTTGTCTATTTTGTAAGTTTTAATACATTATCAGTGAAGAGAGAAAAAGAGAGTCAGGGATAGCGTCTGTCTCTACGAGCAAAAGTCTGGTGTGGGAGATGTAGTGGACTAGCCACTGCGGGATACCCACGGAGTGAAGCGTTCGAGGCCTGTACAGACAGATGTGCTTGTTAGCCTTTTATTATTTTTCTCTAGGGAAAGCATAGGGCCAGTTAAAAGTTGTTGTACATGGACTATTTGCAGCCTCCATTGCATTTCTACTTAGTTCTGATTTCTGATGTATCCTCCACTGCTACATACCCACGCCTCCATATGGAGACCTGTCTGCTCCCTTACCTGCCCACCCCTGCCTACTCCTACTCCACCTTCTCCTCCTTCTACTTCTCTCTCCTCCTCCTTCTCCTCCTCTTTCTCCTCTCCTCTACTCCACCTTCTCCTCCTCCTACTCCTCCCTCTACTTCACCTTCCACTCCTCCTATTCCTCCCTCCCACTCCACCTTCCCCTCCTCCTACTCCACCTTCTCCTCCTCCTACTCCTCCCTCCTCCTCCTACTCCTCCCTCCTCCTCTTATTCAATCCTACTCCTCCTATTCCTCCTTCTACTCCACCTTCTCCTCCCTCTACTCCACCTTCTCCTCCTCCTACTCCTCCCTCTACTTCACCTTCTACTCCACCTTCTCCTCCCTCTACTCCACCTTCTCCTCCTCCACCTTCTCCTCCTTCTACTTCTCTCTCCTCCTCCTTCTCCTCCTCTTTCTCCTCTCCTCTACTCCACCTTCTCCTCCTCCTCCTCCTCCCTCTACTTCACCTTCCCCTCCTCCTATTCCTCCCTCCCACTCCACCTTCCCCTCCTCCTACTCCACCTTCTCCTCCTCCTACTCCTCCCTCCTCCTCTTATTCAATCCTACTCCTCCTATTCCTCCTTCTACTCCACCTTCTCCTCCCTCTACTCCACCTTCTCCTCCTCCTACTCCTCCCTCTACTTCACCTTCTACTCCTCCCTCCTACTCCACCTTCTCCTCCTCCTACTCCTCTCTCTACTCCACCTTGTCCCCTACCTGACAACATTATATTTTGAAAAAAAAAAAAAAAAGTTGCTCTGGCCCCTCTTCCGCCACTTCCCAGGGGGGAATACCACACTAAAAAAAAAAAAAAAAATTATTATTCATACTGTTTTGGGCACTCTCAAGGAAATAGTGCGGTCCTGACCCAGATTCCCATGGAAGTAAGACACCTGTATCATCACTGGGAGGTGGCTGCCCCTCATGTTTTCTTCACTAAGTCCCCAAACAGTGAAAAAAGTTTTTTGTTTTTAAATGCAAGCTATTGTGACACCAGATATGAGTGGTGGCACTAACTGGGCAAATGGGCACAGTATCCACTGTGAGCCTGACACAGAAGCTGGCAGCAGTGGCAGACAACTAACTGCAATTACATTACACAGAAAAAGAAAAAAAAAAGCAGACTGATGTTCTAGCCCTAAAAAGGGCTTTTTGGGGTGCTGTCCTTACAGCAGAGATCAGATGAGTCCTTCAGAACTGTGAAGTGGTTTCAGCGTAACCACCCCTTCTTCGCCATTTCTCATCAAATCAAACAACGCTTCACTTCCCTCCTCCTCCTCGCCATGCAGCTTGAGAATGAATCTAAAATGGATGCTGTCCGGTAGGTGGGAGGATCTGCTAGGGAGGGTGTGCTGCTAATTGGCTGGAATGTGTCTGCTGACTGTGAGGTACAGGGTCAAAGTTTACTCAATGATGACGAATAGGGGGCGGATCGAACAGCGCATGTGTTCGCCATCCGCGGTGGACGCGAACACGCTATGTTCGCCGGGAACTGTTCGCCAGCGAACTGTTCGGTGCATCACTACCAGTGGACACTCAGATGGCCACTAGAGGTGCTTCCTAGTCGAGACATGAATGCCGCCCTATGAAGTATTTGCGCATGTGCGGCAAAGCTGCACATGCGCACCAGAGAGCAATGACGCTTCTGAATAGAAGCGTTTTATTGCTCCCTGCTCGCACCCTCCTATTTCGTTATTTTGACGAAATATAGGGCGCAGCATCAGGAGGATCCCAGCGCTGTATCCAGGTAAGTAAAATCCCTTCCCTGTAGTGACCCTTTAAAGTTATTATTTAATCATTTATATAGCAACTGCAAATTCCGTAGCGATGTGCAATGGGATAATCAACTCATAGTTTACGGAATAAGAATACACCCGGCGAGTAAAAATGCTATCCCCCCCCAGATTTTTTGGGGTTCCTACGCCCATGGTCGGAGCTTGGCTAAGTAAGACAAACATTACAAATGCCTCCAAATTACTACCAATCCACCCTACACTCTGGCACTTACATGGCATAAAATGAGCAGACAAATATAATTTTTTCTCCCGCTTAACCTTTGGGTCAAAAAGTTGTAAAGTAGTAAGTAGTAAAAATAAAATCTTTGACACATTTGCAGAATCACTTTGCTGGTTATTACTAAACATTTCAAGATGCCCTATAGTCATCCATTACCTAGATGACTTTCTGCTGATAGAAGGGAACTCCCTTCCCCCCAGAAGTCTCAAAGAAGCCCTTAGCCTGTTTGACCACTTGGGTGTCCCAGTATCCCCTAAGAAAACAGAAGGTCCAGACACCATCATTACATTCCTGGGCATACAACTTGACTCTGCATCCATGCAAGCAAGCTTACCACAAGAGAAAATTACAAACATTCTCAACAGCATAAATCACTACATCTTGCTGGGTACTTGCAACTGCAAGGAACTTCAATCCCTCATACGTTCCTTAAACTTTGCCATGCGCATCATCCCGCAAGGGCGGCCTTTCATATCCATATCTTTGTCTTTTCCCACACTTCCAACACGACAACCATAGACTGTCCATGGATCTACAGGCCACAGCAGACCTACACATGTGGAAGAAATTCTTGACCACCTGGAATGGTAAAAGCTTGTTCCTCCCTGGATTGTCCGTCATGTCGCCAACCATATGGTCAGAGGCGGCATCTAACACGGGTTTTGCAGCCATCTTTGGGAACGAATGGCTTTGGGGTAAGTGGCCTGAAGAAGTCAATGACTTAGAAGGCTTTTTTACAACCTCAGTTCTTTTTGAGATCTACCAAATTGTAGCGGCTGCTGTGGCATGGGGACATTTATGGTCAGGCTTGTCAGTTCATTGCCACTCAGATCACCAGGCCACATGTCACATAATCAACAAAGGCTGTTCAACATCCCTTACAATCATGAGATTTTTCAGGAAACTCACGTGGTTGGCAGCATGTCACAACTTCTACTTGGTTTGCTTTCATGTTCCAGGTATTAGTAACATAGCAGCTGGCAGTCTGTCTCGTTTCAACTTTCAGGCCTTTCGACAAGCACTACCGTCAGCCACTCAAGCAGCCACAGCCGCCCCTCCATTCCTACAACTAATCATGGACTAGAATTAATCATGGAACATGTAGAATATTGCATATTCTATGTTTCTATTGATTGTATATGGATGTGTGGATTGACATAAGTAACAGATGGTATAAGTCACAAGGCTTTCTTTGTCCGAGAGCTCTGGAATGTGGATGTGGGGGTTTTGTCTAGAGTTATGGCTAGAGTTAAACGCTGACTTTAGTATGAGCACATCTTTATAGTAACAGAGGGGCACAAGGTCGCTCTGTCTTGGCTCGGTCTCGGTCTTGGCTCTGTACAACGATGTAACTCTCCCATCAGAAGTACAGCAATTACCATCTGCTGTTGAATGACCATTATCCTGTAACATCCTTTATTATGTTTTATTATGTTTCCGTAACAAAGAATAAACCTGAAGAAACCGTAAGTCAGATTGCGTATTACTACTTTTCAATAATATAGACATATATTATTGTGGCGAGCATTTGGCTCAAGACTATATATACAAAAGACATATATATCAATCAACTGAAGACAAGAAGAAATTAAGAGGATTCTACATTAACACCATTCCAAATTACATTTTACAGAACATAGCAGGGATCTATCCAAATTAGCATTATCATACAACACTCGCAATACATACAACAGAGCCTTCACAATATTCACCAGATTTCTATCCTATCACGACTTATCCCAACCGTTTGTCATGACATCTATTATAGCCTTCACTTCCTTTTGCCATCTTAAATTACACTTATCATATAACACCATTAAATTATATCTTACAGGCATACAACATCATATGCTAACCCTCTGACCTAATACACATAGTTTCATGTCATCTTACCAGGTAAAGAATATACTCAGAGGCATTCAAAAATCCGTGCCTCCACGATCCCCGCAGAGATTACCTATAGACAGTACACTTTTTCAGTCATTATCCGACCTATTAGACTCCAAACCTTTCCACTCTACCACCAATACAGTCATTAAAACGGCCATGTACACAGCCTTCTACGGGTTCCTCAGGCCAAGGGAATTCACTACTATCACCACCACTCAGACAGACAGATGCCTGCTACACATGCACCTACGCAAACATATGGACCCCTACATACTTGCATTACCCCAGGCAAAAACAAGCCAACACGCACCTCCAGTGGATATCACATATTACCGTACCCAAAACAAATGGTGTCCAGTGGTGGCCCTAGACGCCTACCTTCTACATAACACATCACTACCATCCCAACATTTATTCGCACTACAAGGCTCTGTACTCACTACCACTGCTAACAATGCTAGATCTCAACCCTTCTCACTACTCTGGTCACTTCTTTCGCATAGGGGCGGCCTCAACCGCTTCCAGCGCCAACATACCAGTGCACGTCATCAAGCCACTGGGACGTTGGACGTCATCCGCCTATACAACGTATATACCCAAACCAACACAAGAATTAAGAAATGCATTTAAAGCTTTATCTGGATAATTGTATTTATTGTTGACTGTATTAAATATTTTGGTTATTCACTTTTACCCTCTTTATTTACAGATCTACCGTATCGTCGATCTCAGCACACCACAACCTACCTGCTCTTTTGCTCTTTTATTCTATCCTAAGTTCTTACTTGAACCTTACTCCATATATGGCTATTTTGCCTCTTACACATATATATATATATATATATATAAAATAATTCTATGTATATATTTATGTAATATTTTTTCATAATTAGGTCATTTTATTAATTACAATTTGCGGGACCTGCCTGACAACCCAAGCAGAAACTCCAGGGAATTTAATTTGCTAGCACTATATTTAACCCTGTAACTTTCCATGACACCATAAAACCTGTACATGGGTGGGTACTGTTTTACTTGGAAGACTTCGCTGAACACAAATATTAGTGTTTCAAAACAGTAAAATGTATTATAATGATGATATTGTCAGTGAACGTTACTTTTTTGCATTTTACACACACAAATGGCACTTACACTGAGGATATAATTGTTGTAATAGGTTTTACTGTTTTCGAAGTCTCCCGAGTATAACAGAACCCCTCATGTACAGGTTTTATGTTGTTTTCAAAAGTTACAGAGTCAAAAATAAGGCTTGCGTTTCAGTTTTTTCACTTTGAAATTCGCCAGATTGGTTACGTTGCGTTTGTGTAAGGATTACAAGTTGATCCAGCACTTTGTCACACCTAGAACTAAGGATAACATATAACCGGACCTTAGAATGGCCGGACTTAAATTATCCAAAAATAGTCAAAATACTTGCCGAGGTCAGGAACACAGAATCAGACACAACGACGAGGGAAAGCCAAAAGAATACCAGAATTCAGGGAAGTCAAAACGAAGCCAAGGTCAAATACCAGAAAATCAAGATCAGGAACGCACCCTCGGGTTACCATCAGGATGAAACCACAACAGGGCAATGAGCAAAAGGAAATTTGGGTTTAAATACCCCTCCTGTGGATCCGATTGGCCGTAACCAGCCTTTGACCCCAAAAAGCAATTACCAGGTTTCCATGTGCATGATTGCTGCTCAGCACAAACCCTCCTGTGGATCTGATTGGCCGTAACCGGCCTTTGACCCCAAAAGCAATTACCAGGTTTCCATGTGCATGATTGCTGCTCGGTACAACTTTTCCTGTTAGGACGGTAATGTTGCTCGGCACAACTTTTCCTGTCAGGATGGTAAATGCCATTAACCACATTTTTATGTGTGGATGAATACGTGACATTACCCCCACCTGAAGACCGCCCACCGGGCGGGCAGGACCAGGTTTGAGAGGAAACTTGGCATGAAAAGAACGAGTTTTATGGCCAGCATGGATATCAGAAGCCGAAATCCTTATATACTATAGGTGGAGGTACATTAGGCAGCGGTGACATAATCGGAAAAGCCTCAGGTTGTAAATGAGCCATCCTAGTAAGGAGCGTGCTAAAAGTCTGGGCAAATTGATCCAAACGTTGATCATTCTCCTCTAGCTTTCTCTCGCAAACTGCTATGTGCCGACACAATACTGCAGGATCTATGGCCCTGTCGTAATGTCAGGATTACAAGTTGATCCAGCACGCAGAACTGTGTCACACCTAGGACTAAGGATAACATATAACCGGACCTTAGAATGGCGTATCCAAAAATAGTCAAAATACTTGCCGAGGTCAGGAACACAGAATTAGACACAACGATGAGGGAAAGCCAAAAGTCCCAGAATTCAGGGAAATCAAAACAAAGCCAAAGTCAAATACCAGAAAATCAAGATCAGGAACGCACCCTCGGATTACCATAAGGATGAAACCACGACAGGGCAATGAGCAAAAGGAAAATTGGGTTTAAATACCCCTCCTGTGGATCCGATTGGCCGTAACCGGCCTTTGACCTCAAAAGCAACTACCAGGTTTCCATGTGCATGATTTCTGCTCAACACAAACCCTCTTGTGGATCTGAATGGCTGTAACCGGCCTTTGACCTCAAAAGCAATAGTGAGACCTTGGTTTACGAATTTAATGCGTTCTCCGGGATGCTTCTTATTGCGAAAAATTTGTAAACTGAAACGCGGTTTCCCATAGGGATGCATTGAAAACCAATTAATCCGTTCTGGAGGTCACAAAAAAGTAAAAATGCGCTGACATGGAAACCACCCACAATGCAGAACACACAATAAAATGCATGCAAATGACAAAGCTCAGCTCCCTACCTTCCCACAGCTTGAGAAATGCACCAAAAAGTCCCAAAGCAACTGCAAACAATTTCCAGAATGGCTCTAAAACTCGATGCAAAACCCGCTCCAACACCTCGAGAGCTTGTGGCTGATTGTTTGGCCACATTGTGGCCCCCAGGTAACGCCTTAGCCAAGGCTTTTTCCACAGACGCGGTAACTGCTGCATTAATAAAAGCTTGCAGATTAGTGGGATCTAGGTATCTTCCATCGTAAGAAAATGATATATTTGGGGCTCACCGTTGTAATATCCGTTGATATTGTGAATCGGCACAAAGTGTTATTATTAGGGATGTGCATGGGGAAAATATTCGGTTCGGTCCAGCATTCTGAAATTCGGAACTAGTAACCCCCAAATGCCCCTAAGCCCCCCACATTACCTATTTTTTATTCCTTTTTTTCTTTCCCCCGATCTTGATTCAGGGCGCCGCCATCTTTGTGTGGGTAGAGGAAGTCCCTGTGGGACACGTCATCTGCCCACACTAGATAGCACTGTGAGATTCCCGCACATGCCCAGTGAAACACTTGGACATGCGAACGGGAATTTCATCTATTCATTCATTCATCAGACAGATGAATGAATGAATAGAAATGTCAGACAAACAAACAAACACTGAGTATCAGTGTTCGTTTGTTCGCTCAGTTTATTACAAGGAGGGAGCTACCGGCACGCAGCTCCCTCCTTGTAATATGTACAGATAGAAGCAGCAGGGAGCAGTGCTCCCCACCACTTCATAAGCCCCCCATGTCCTCCCTCACTCTATCAGGGTCAATATGACCCCCATAATAGCACAAGGGAGATTAATATACCGTGAGTAGGGGCATGTCTACTAAACCGTGAGCAGCCTATGGCTGCTCACTGTAAAAAAAAACAAAAAAAGAAACTATTGGCCCCCACCCCTAAACGACAAAGTAAAATAAGGGGGGAAACCTATTGTCCCCCCCCCGGACCCCACCCCTGGGTGGCAGGTGGGGGCCATAGAGATAATGAAGGGGGACCTACTGTCCTCCCCCCCCCACCCCTGGGCGGCGGGTGGGGCCAAATGATAATGAGGGAGGGGCCCCCACCCGTGGGCGGCGGTTGGGGGCCATAGAGATAATAATGGGGGGGGGGACCTACTGTCCTCAGTCTGCGCGGAGCCCTCCATGGGTGAAGATTGATTTTTTTTTTTGCGCTCTGGTTTTTTCTTTTGCGTCGGTTTTTTTTTTTGGCGGTCAGGATTTTTATTTTAAGTTCAACGGTTATGATGGTTTTTTATTAGGCCTTTTTTGGGGCTGAAAAATTAAGATTTGAGAAAAAAGACGTTGAATGGTAAGTTTAATTTTACTTTACAGGTTAGTTATTTTATTCCCCCCTCACTATTTTTTAGGGTGAGGGGGGTAGGTAGGGGACTTTTTATTTGAGTGGGGGGGTGGGTGACTAGGGGCTTGGGAACCCCTAGTCACCTTTGATGGGGGGGTGAATTTGACTTAGGGCCCCCACCCGCAGCCCAGGGGGGGGAGGACAGTGGGCCCCCCCATTATCTTTATGGCCCCCATCCACCACCAAGGGGTGGGGGCTGTGGGTGGGGAGAGGACAGTAGGTCCCCTCCCATTATCACTATGACCCCCAACCAGCGCGCAGGGGTGGGGGCCGGGGGGGACATTAGGTCTCCCCCCTTATTTTACTTAAGGGCCCCCACCCAATTCATTGGTGTGAACATTCTAATGGGGTACTGAGGTGGTCATATCTTAAAGATACTGTGACGGAGCTCCCTGTACCCCGGCTGGGTACCTCCGCCAGGGATCGCTTCCTAGCTGGAGGAACGGATATGGGGCTAGCTTTATGCACTCCCAGGGGCTTGATGACACACAGCCCTTGGTGCTTCTTAGTCCTTACAAGGATTTTTCCTGCTGCATCCTCCACGAGCTGGAACAGCGATTAGTCCTTCCCCCCAGTAACAGGACGAGACACAGCTCTGGAGGTAAAAACACTGACATTGAGCGCTCCCGAACGGTCAACAGGGTATATAACATAAAATACATAGAAATATATGGGAAACCATACATTACACATGGGAGAACACATGAATAAGCAGTGGGCATTGCACTCCATGATGGCGGTCCATCACAGATACCATGAGTTTATTAAAAATTTTATAAGATTTTAAATGGGAACAAGATTTTATTATGGTAACTTGTTAGTAGTTCGTACACCAATATTGCACATGAGAGAGGTTGTGCAGCTACTAAACATTTTTCTACTAAATTTGGAGAACTAGCGATTATACAGATAGATTTAATTTTAAAGGATATTAATATTATCCTTAAAAATAATTTATTTTGGTTTGATAATTTTTATTTGCAAGTTCATGGAACAACTATGGGGGCTAGGTTTGCCCCATATTATGCTAATCTTTTTATGTCACATTGGGAGGAAATAGTTTATCCTTCCTATTATTAACCAAGGGGCAATCCTAGTCCTATATAAAAGATACATAGACAACATTTGGAGAGGAAGTAGAGACTCACTTATGGAGTATCTAGATTCCTTCAAGAAAAATGACTGGATATTAAACTGACACATGAAATTAGCACCCAGTCAATCTCTTTTTTAGATTTAGAAATATATATATAGAACATAACTGCAGATACAAATATCCATCTCACTATCTATCCTCGCTGTATATATAAGGGTTAATTTGAACCAAGAATAAATTTGGTATTGTATCTCCGATTCTCAGAAATAAAATTCCAAGTTACGGGAAAAGTACTGATTTCGAAATGTTCTTGTTAATTGTCCAAGATTTTGGTATTTGTAAATATCTGTTTTTTTATCAAATATGCATGCGTTATATAACATAGGATATAACTAGAAACAGCTGTTCATAACTTGTGAAAAACAATCTATGTCATTAATGTTCATGGCCCCTACCAACATGAAAATGGGGTATAAATATAATTGACTTATAATAAAATTTGAATTGGTTATTGAACACATCTCTGCTATTCATTTCTAATTTCCAGAGCTCTGAATGAGTTGGCAAATATCCATCATCCACAAAGGGCCCGGGCTGATTTTATCCCCAACAATAACAATATTAAGAGTAGAACGTTTGTTAAAAAAGTTGATGCTAACATTTTTATCGATCTTAACAGCTGTCACTTTCAACCCTGGCTTGTAAATGCACCAAAAGGACAATTTCTCAGTTTATGAAGAAATTGTACAGATTTTTGAGGAAGAAGAGAAAAAGGGGATGGAAGCTATAGGGAATACACTCATAGTGGCGTTAACCCACAATAAACTACCAAAGTAGTAATAACAGAAATAGAACAATTGAGTGCCCTGAGCAGAATTAAAAATTAACTTTTAATAAGTAAGTTAAAAGTGTCTATAAATAGCTAGGTTTAGCAAAGAGTAATAAATGGTAATACTAAATGTACAGATGGTTGCAATATAATATGATATGAAGATTGCAACACTAAAATAATGGTACCTATTGGAGATTAAAAATAGATACAGCTTAATGGTAACATACTTAGAACTAAATATAGAAGTGGAAAGTAAATTTCAAAAGAGTAGCAAACACAGAGGAGTTTTCAGTGTACCTCTGGTAAATCTAAACTGCATCAATACAATGTTGCAGTATGTAATCAACTGTGACAAAAGCTATAGTACTTAGTTTGATCTGGAGAAAGTCATGTAGCAAATAGTACTAAATAGCTTAGCAAAAAAGTCTGTGGTCACAGAAACACGAATATTGCTAAGTAGTGGACGTTACTAGTATAAAAGCTCTAGAAGTCGCCAATAACAAGTGATGGCTAATCTGAGAAAATACTGTAAGAAATCCTGGGAACGGATTGTCGGTGAGTTAAATATCAGCGCCCCATGTTGATATTTCACTCACCGACAATCCATTACACGACTACAGCCATACACGACTACGCCAAGCTGGCGGATGAGCATCACGAGGGAAGAAAAGGAGAGGCTAATGGAAACCGTCCTCTGGTGAGGTCCAGCGCTTCAACACCAGGGCCTGTGACCACTCCCAGACCGAACTCTTTACCACCCACGACACAGCCTAACTTCAACTGGAGACCACAATTGGTATGTCACCAATGTAATCAGCCAGGGCACTACAAAATACATTGCCCTCAGCGGAGCAGAGGCAATTGGGACCGGCCAATTCCACCACCGAGGGCAGCCGCTCATCACTATCAACACGAGATGCTTGAAAACAACAACCCTGATTCTGAACAATGGGCCATACTACATGAGGTGAACCTAGCCCAAGCCGAGCGGGACAACCGGGTGCACCACAGACAATGGGTCACCGTAGATAGAAAAGAGGCAGAAGCACTGCGACACCCCGGGGCCACGCTCACCCTGGTGCAGCCTCACACCGTGTCCGCTAAGGCACGCACCAACAGGACTGTTGCAGTAAGAGTGGCAGGAGGCGCCATCAACAAACTACCCATAGCTCAGTGCATTTAAATTGGGGCACCGGACCCAAACAGATGGAAGTAGGCATTATGTCCGGCCTACCTGCGGAAGTATTGTTGGGGAACGATTTGGGGTGTCTAACTTCACAGCTGACTGTTACAAACCCATTACAGACAAGCATCATGTTGTTTTGTTGCTAGAATATTGCGGGGACCACCTACAGCCTGGCATGTGGCCTCAATTAGAATGTTGAGTGTTTCGGTTAACCGCAGGTTAAGTACCCCCTTCACGGCGGTCTTCGTTCGTCTCCCGAACAGCTGAAACATCCAGCCAGAGAGCGGGGATTCGTGCACAACTCTGGCCGTTACTCATTCCACAAGTTTGATGCCGAGGTTCCGCTGCCTATTGACTCACAAAAACATGGCCGCTATATCAAGCTCGGGACCAAATATGCGAACTGACTTTTCAATGAAGAAACCAAGCATATGGTTTGTGGGTTTGAGGTGCTATTCGATGAAATATTGCACCCAGACCTGGGCTACAGAATGAATGGTGGAAGTCCCAAAGTATAGCTGAAAATGTTGAAGTTATATATTTTTTACAATTATTTTGGGCGCTTGGAGATAATTGTATTGGCATAGCTGTTGGGTTCATTATCTCCAAGCTGGGCGGTAACAAATTCAAACGATGCATTTCATTCTTATTGGTTGATCCCTTGTATTATTCCTGTATCCCATCAGGTCCAGAGGGGGCTGTCCGTGGACCTGAAATTTTGCATAAATACCGATCCCTGTGTGCCATTAAAAGCAGTTCTTGTTTTACCTTCAAATCGCAGCCTCGACTCGTTTTGTGGGGAAAAGAGTATCCTAGCTGTACCATAGCTAGTGGGATTGTTCTACATTTACAGGATTCCTTTGGTCGTCTAGTCGAAGCGGCTTCTCTCTCTCTCCACACCGGGATCCAGATCATCCAAGCGGTCCAGCTTCCAGCTAGCCTGGAGGTAACCGTAACACTGACTATCCCAGATTCCGCCAGAACCTGCCCCGTGACTACCAGGGCACAAGCCCGACGAGATGGACTGACACACTCCGAGGAACCACAGGTAGGAACCGGAAACCCTGTAGTACCCCCTAACCCTATCCCTTTCTGGGGCACCCCCAAGATTTTGGCCAAGCCCAACAGACAGACCCCACATTAGCCTGTTACAGGAAGGCAGTAGGTACTCCTAAGGAAGGTAATGCTCAAGAGCGCTTCCACTGGGACAAGGGACTCCTATACAGGGTCACAGGGGGAGTGGGAAGTGGGGCAGCCCAAGTTATAAAAAGGCAGCTAGTCGTACCCCGCAAATACAGAGCAGAGCTTTTAAAGCTCAGCCTTGATATCCCGCTAGCCGGACATCTGGGTATCAAAAAAACGAAGGACTGCTTTACCCAGATGTTCTTCTGGCCAGGGATATCAAAAGATTTGTAAACGTACTGCAGGACATGTGACACATGTCAACGGATAGAGAAGAGGGGGGACCACCCTAAGGCCAAGTTACGCTGCCTACCTATAACAGAAGAGTCATTCTACAGAGTGGCAGTAGACCTGATAGGGCCCCTCAACTAACCCAGCTCCTCCGGAAAACGCTACATCCTCATGGTGGTGGACTACACCACCAGGTACCCTGAGGCTGTGGTGCTCTCCAACATTGAGGCGGAGATGGTAGCAGAGGCTCTAGTCAGGATCTTTTCCCGAGTAGGGTTCCCCCGGGAAATACTATCAGATCAGGGAACGCAGTTGACGGCAACTGTAACTCAACAGTTGTGGCAGAGCTGCAGGGTGAAACCGTTATTTAGCTCCTCCTACCACCCCCAGACCAATGGCCTCTGTGAACGATTCAACGGCATGCTTAAGCAAATGCTCACAGAGTTCAGAGATATTTCTACCCCATCTCCTGTTTGCCGGGTTCCCCCCCTTTGGACTCCTATACGGGCAGGCCCGGACTGGCCTTCGGGCACACCAGGCAAATGCCACGATGGCCGTGGGGCCGAGGCCGGCAGAGGAGATCACAGGATCTCCCCTGCCAGCCCCTGCAAGGCCAGCGCTATCCGAGCGCTGGCCCTGCTGTGTGCCTCCATGGGCCGGTGGGGAGATCAAAGATCTCCCTCACCGGCCCACAGGCACCGGCCCACAGGTACTGTTACAGGCGGCCACTAGCTGGGGAGTGAGAGAGGGAGGAAAGGACCGGCGGAACTCTAGCCTGCAGGCTAGAGTTCACTCTCACCACTAGGACCACCAGGGAAGGCAGCACCATCCATGGCACCACGGCACCCCCCAATGGAAACCCGGCTTCCCACCCCCTCCCAGGTAAAGGTAAGAAGGGAGGGGGGGATATAACTTTTTTTTATTATTATTAATAAAAAAAATTTTAATAAAAATTACATTAACACTCACACACACAGCACCCCCACACACACAGTACACTTCCACACATATACAGCACACTCACACACACACATATATATATATATATATATATAACTCACCCTCAGTGAGTTAACAAAGAAAATTAGAAACCTAGAATGTGACGGCATATAAAAACACCCTCACACACAGCACCCCTCTTACATACACACACACACTGCGCCCCTCACATATACAATACGTCCATATATATATATATATATATACACACACACACTCACTACAGCACCCCTCACATTGCACCACTACACACATTACGCTCCAGATGCACGCAAGATCCCTTACCCTATATGCACTCTTAATCCTCTACACACACACACACACAATCTCCTATACACACTCTGGGTTCTTTACACACAAGATCTCCAACACACACACACTGCACCACCTACACACACACTACATTCCTTGTCAGCAAACACATACAACATTCTCTAAACACACCCTCTCTACAACCCCTACACACAGTACGTCACCTATACATACACTCTACAGCCCATATGAACACACTCGCTACATCCCCTATAACACTTTGCCCCCTACACACACACTCTATACAGCCCCTAGCCACACATATTACACCACAAACACAAATTAAATTGACCTATTTACACAATATCACACCACACTCTACACACATGCAATCCCACAGGCAGGCTCCAAACACATACACCATACACTTTCCTGGCCCTTTTTTCCTCTGGTATCCCACTTGTGGAGACACCAAAGACAATTTAAAAGCAAACACAGAGCAAGCATGTTATTAAATTTGCTTGCGCTGCACAGAACAAATTCAGGGCCTTTTTCTAATGCCAGAGCTCTTCAGAGGGGCTCTGCGCATTGAACCAATATGCTCACTTTGAGAGGGGGTGTGCTTGTCATTAGTGATGACAAAACACACCCTCTCTGGCCCCGCCCCCTTCTTAGGGGGCTGCTCTGATTGAAAAAAAAATTTCCCAGTCCGGCCCTGTGTACGGGAGAAAAGTCCGGGGACCCCTGGACCTCATACGGGAGCACTGGGAGGGCAACACAGGAGTAGAAGGGATTCCAGTCTTGCCATACGTGCTGGAGTTCCGGGACCGCCTGCAGGCTCTGACCGAATCAATCTGGGAGAAACTGCAGGCAGCCCAGAAACGACAGAAGCGTTGGTATGACCAGGGGGCACGAGACAGGAACCTGGAGGTAGGGCAAAAGGTACTAGCCCTCAGACCTTCCAAAAAGGACAAGCTCCAGGCAGCTTGGCAGGGGCTATTTAAAGTGGTGGAAAGGATTAGCGACACCACCTATATTGTAGCCACATGTTCAGATGAAAGGATCAGACGAGTCTTTCATGTGAACATGTTGCAACCGTATTTTGAGCGCCCCGAGGACCGCCATCTGTGCCGCCATCTGTGCCCCGTCCACTGATGATAGTAAAGGACTCCCCTTGACCAACCTACTGGCAGCTAACCAAGGTACATTAGAGCAGGTCGGGTTAGGGGAGAAACTAGACCCCACACAGTAGGCAGATGCAAAACAACTGCTCCTGGTCCTACCCGTGTACACCTCCGCTGCAGTGCACCGGGTAGAGACGGAGGGGGAAACCCCATTACGGCAACAACTGCACCGTATCTCGCCAGCATGTGGAAAGAAATCCAAAGTCCCTGGGCATCCCCGGTGGTTTTAGTACCGATACAAGACGGTACGACTCGCTTCTGTATTGATTACCGGAAACTGAACAACCAGACTATCACGGACGCATACCCCATGCCACAGATCGATGAATTGCTCGATCGCATGGCCAGCGGGCACTTCCTAACTACCCTAGACCTGTGCAAAGGATATTGGCAAATCCCGCTAGACTCGGCCGCCATACCTAAGTCGGCATTCGTCACCCCATTCGGGCTATACCAATTTTGGGTTATGCCCTTTGAGATGAAGAATGCCCCGGCTACATTTCAATGGATAACAGACCGACTTCTGGAGGGAATGCAGGACTTCGCATGTGCCTACCTAGATGATATTGCTATCTATAGCGACACATGGGAGGCTCACCTGACGCACTTGGCTACGGTATTTGGGAGGTTACAAGAAGCCGGCCTCACCATGAAGCCCGAGAAATGCCATGTGGTTATGGCAGAGGTCCAATACCTAGGGCATAGAGTAGGGTCTGGGAAACAGCGCCCCAAACCAGCCAAAGTAGAGGCCATAGCAAATTGGCCCCAGCCCAGCACCAAGACTCAGGTATTGGCCTTCTTAGGCACAGCAGGATATTATCAAAAGTTTGTCCCTGAGTATAGCACTCTAGCAAAACCCCTCACCGACCTAACCAAAAAGGTAGCATGGTCCCCGGAGTGTGCAACATCGTTCCAGAGACTTAAAACTGCCTTAAGCAAGGCTATTGGCAGCCCCAGACCCTAATAAAACATTTCTTGTTCATACAGATGCCTCCATGTTTGGGCTTGGAGCCGTGCTGAGCCAAGTGGGGGAAGATGGCATGGAGCACCCGGTGGCATATATCAGCCGCAAGTTATTAGCTTGATGTTGCGTGATGATAACCACACCCTCTCAACCACTTGGTCAACAGGGTTGGCACCCCGCCGTTTATCAGCAAAACATTTTAAACTATCAGCCGCAGTTTCTAGAGTGGAGTGAACTTTGATCCAAGTATCACAAATAGAAGCAAGGTGGTCATCCAAAGCAGGGATAGCCGTGTCAGAAAAAACAGCTGGCAAGACAGAAGGATGACGACCATTATTAACAAAGAATGGACTATGCCCAGAATGGTCATGGTCAGCATTGTTCCTAGCAAACTCGACCCAGGGTAGTAATTTGGACCAATTATCTTGAGTGCTATTAACAAAACGACGCAAATATAATTCCAATGACTGGTTAACCCTCTCAGCTGTGCCATTAGTTTCAGGATGGTAAGAGGAAGAAAAGGACAATTCAATGTCTAACTGTTTAATGAAAACCTTCCAAAACCGAGACACAAACTGAGAACCCCTGTCAGATACAATATTGTGAGGAATGCCATGCAGTCGGACAAGTTCTCGTATAACGATAAGAATCAGGTCTTGTGAGGATGGCAATTTTTTGAGTGGAACGAATTGAACCATCTTGGAAAAGCGATCAACCACGATAAGCATGGTGGTACAGCCATTAGAACTAGGAAGTTCTACAATGAAATCCATGGACAAATGGGACCACGGAACATTAGGAATGGGAAGTGGATGTATCAATGCACATGGAAGCTTATGAGGTACCTTAGAAACTGCACAAACGGAACAGGCCTGCACATATTCTTTAACATCTTTCCTGAGAGAATCCCAACAAAATTATCTCATGATTGCGGATATGGATTTATTAATGCCCGGATATCCAGCAGTCACATTGTTGTGGAACACCTTCCTGACATTTTCCCTTTCACCCAAATGGAACAAACAATCTATCCCAAAGTTTATTGTATGGCGCCTGAGCCTCCATGATGGCGCCAAGCAGAGGAGATGACAAGGAGAGGACAGTTGAAGCAATGGTACACTCAGGAGGAATAATAGGGGATGTCTCTTGTTCCTGTATTGATTCAGTATCAAACTGTCTAGATAAGGCATCTGCCTTCACGTTTTTGGGACCAAGCCTGTAAGTTATCAGAAAGTTAAAACGAGAAAGGAACAAAGCCCATCTAGCCTGCCTAGAAGACAGTTGTTTAGCATCCCTTATATAAGCCAAATTCTTGTGATCAGTAATGATTAAAAGGGGATCCTTTGAACCCTCTAAAAGATGTCGCCACTCTTTAGGTGCTAGTATAATGGCCAATAATTCTCTGTTGCCAATATCATAATTACGCTCAGTAGGAGACAACTTCCTAGTGAAGTATCCACATGGATGCAAAGGGGTTCTCTGAGAGAGAACAGCCTCTACACTAGTTTCAGAGGCATCAACCTCCAGTATGAAGGGTTTGCTTGTGTTGGGATGTATCAATATGTTTTAGAAGTTCAAAAGCTTCTCTAGCCTCCTTACATATCGTACTGCTAGCCCCCTTGCGTGTCATATTGGTGATGGGGGCTATCACAGAAGAGAACCCTTTGATAAATCTCCTGTAAAAATTGGCAAACCCAATAAACCTTTGAATGGTCTATAGACCATTGGGCAATGGCCAATGTAGAACAGCCTCTAGTTTATGAGTGTTCATCTGGAAACCAGAGGCAGAAATGTTATACCCCAAAAAACTGTACTTCAGTCTGATCAAAGATGCATTTTTCCAATTTACAATAAAGTTGATTTTTAAGTAAAGTTTGCAATACTTGTTTGACATGTTTGTGGTGAGTCTCAAGGTCAGGGGAATAAGTAAGGATTTCATCCAGATAGACTAGGACAAATGAATAAATATAGTCCCTGAGTACATCATTAATAAAGTTCTGGAACACGTCCGGAGCATTGCACAACCCGAAAGGGCATTACAAGGTACTCATAGTGCCCACTTCTAGGGTTAAATGCTGTTTTCCACTCATGATTTTCCTTGATCCTTACCAAATTGTACGCACTCCTGAGGTCAAGTTTGGTAAAGACTTTAGCATCCTGGAGTCTGTCAAACAATTCGGAAATGAGGGGAATAGGATAGGCATTTTTAATGGTGATTTTGTTTAATGCCCTGCAGTCAATGCACGGACGTACCGTATTTTTCGCTCCATGAGACGCACTTTTTTTCCCCTCAAAAGTGAGGGGAAATGTCTGTGCGTCTTATGGAGCGAATGTAAAGCTTTACTTACCTGTCTTGTTGCGTGGGCCGGCTTCACAGCGCGCTCCGCGGTCCAGGAACTTCTATTTCAGGTTCCGGTTTCCGGCGGGACTGAAAGGAAGTGCACACTCAGTGTGCACACTTCCTTTCAGTCCCGCCGGAAACCGGAACCTGAAATAGAAGTTCCTGGACCGCGGAGCGCGCTGTGAAGCCGGCCCCCGCTCCAAGACAGGTAAGTAATTATGGGACAATGGGAGGGGAGACACTATGGGAGAAAGGGAGGGGGAGACACTATGGGAGAAAGGGAGGGGGAGACACTATGGGAGAAGGGGAGGGGGAGACACTATGGGAGAAGGGGAGGAGGACACTATGGGAGAAGGGGAGGAGGACACTATGGGAGAAAGGGAGGGGGAGACACTATGGGAGAAGGGGAGGGGGAGACACTATGGGAGAAGGGGAGGGGGAGGACACTATGGGAGAAGGGGAGGAGGACACTATGGGTCAAGGGGAGGGGGAGACACTATGGGAGAAGGGGAGGGGGACACTATGGGAGGGAAAGTGCACTATGGAACAATGGGAGGGGGGACACTATGGGATCAGAACACTAATGGACAAGGGTAGGAGGGGTTAAAGAACACTATGGGACAGGGAGGAGGGGTTAACAATCACTATGGGACAGAGGAAAGGGGGGTTAAAGATCATTATGGGACAGGGGAGAAAAAAAAATATTCTGAACAAACTGTCCCATTGTAAGAAACACTATGGAACAGTTTTTTCAGAATATTTTTTTTTCTGGGTTTCCTCCTCTAAAAACTAGGTGCGTCTTATGGTGAGGTGCGTCTTATGGAGCGAAAAATACGGTAATTCATCATCTTTTTTAGATACAAAAAAGAACCCTGCACCAGCAGGTGAGGATGAGTTACGTATGTGGCCCTTACTTAGGGAGTCTTTGATATATTCTTCCATTATGCGACTCTCCTGTGGAGATAAAGCATATACTGCTCCCTTCGGTGGCATTGTGCCGGGTAGTAGATTTATGGAGCAATCATAAGGTCTGTGAGGAGGTAGAATATTGGTCTGACTCTTACTGAATACCTCCTTAACCTCCCAGTATTGTATGGGAACTTCAGAGGCCTAAAGCGTAGTAGTGGGTAATGTAATGATGCCCACTCTTTTGGTAATGTGCAACATACAGCTCTCAGTACAGTCCTTGCCCCATTCCAATATTTCCCTTTTTGCCCAGTCAGTATGAGGATTGTGCAAAGCCTAATATGATGGGGCAAAAAAGAAGAAACAATTATTTGGAATGGCATGTCTACCTCGTGTAAGGCACCAATGGAAATGTTGATGGTCAAGGTTTCGTGGGTAATTAAGGGCTGAGAGAGAGGTCTCTCGTCAATAGCCTCAACGGCCAGAGGTGATAATCTCTCCTTGATAGGTTTAGCATTTTTTTTTACATCAGGGCTTTGCATGAAAAGTTCTTTTTGTTACATTTGACCATAATATCAAGGAGGAATCTATTTTTGTTATTCCCAGAGGACGTATCCATCACACCTAAGACCTGTCCCCTTAAGGTTCTTTGGTGCGGATGTTTTCCAGACTCATATGTCCTTTTCTACCGCAGTATAGGCATAGACCCTCTTTTCTCCTATATTGTCTTTCTGCCTCTGACAGTCTAGTGCATAGGTTCGGGTTTGGGCTGTACAGGGAGGTCAGGAACAATAGGTCTGGAAAAAGAGGTGCTAATGACATAGCCATACGTCTGGATCTATTTCTGGTAGTTTCTCTAGTTCTAAGTCTATTATCAATTTGCATGACAAATGTGATAAGCTCATTTAATTTTTTTTGGTAGAATTGCTTTGGATAATCCTTTTTTAAATGCAGAGATTTACCCGCTATTAGTCCAGTCTATCTCAGAAGCCAAGGTGCGAAATTCTATGGCATAATCTGAGATAAACCGGTTCGCCTGTTTGATATGGATTAGGGCAGTGGAGGCATCATCTTCCCTGCCTAATGGTTTCAATGTTAATTTGAATTCCACAAGGAATTCCTGGTAATTATGTGCAATACTCTTATTACTCTCCCATAATGGATTGGCCCAAGCTAAGGCTTTACCTTTAAGTTGGTTCATTAGGTAACCAATCTTAGCTCTATCTGAGGGAAAATATCCCGGTAAGGCCTCAAAATGATACTGTACTCAATTTGATTCAGAAATCCTCGGCATTCTACAATATTACCATCAAAACGCGGGGGAAGAGATAGTAGGTGCCTTATGTACTCAGGGCCGGCGCTACCTGTTAGGCGGACTAGGCAGCCACCTAGGGCGTCCCTTGGGAAGGGGCGCCGCCAGGAGCGCCGGCCCCCCTCATGCTGCAGCCGCCCGAGCGCTCTGTAGAGAGCCTCAGGCGGCTGCAGCTTTGCCCGGGCGGTGCGTCCATGAGGGCGCACCGCCCGGGCGCAGCATGAGGAGACGGGATGACAGGAGGGAAGCGCTCAGCGCTCCCTCCTGTCACTCCCCACTGTTGCGTGGCCGAGCCTCTATTGGTCTCGGCGGCAGTGGGAGAAGCTACAACAATGGTATTGACAGAAAGAGAGAGAGATGACAGAAGAGTAACAGAGATTGAAAACAGGGGAGGAGTGGGAAAGCGAGAGTAACAGGAAGAGAAAGTAAGGAAGAATAAGTGAAAGGAGGTAGAAAAGTGGGAATAAGTGGGAATAGAATTGGAGGAGGGCAGAATAAATTGAAAAGGGATTGAGGATAAATTGACTTAGAAAGTTGAGGAGGAGTGGAATAAATTTTGAATAAATTGACAGAGAATAAATTGAAAGGAGGGAAAGAAATTCACAGGGTGGGTGGGAAGAAATTGAGAGGGAGGGGAATTGATGGGGGAGGGAGGGGGAATGAGAGTGGGGAGGGGAGAAGAGAGTGACAACGGGGGAGAAGAGAGTGACAAGGGAGGGGGGAGAAGAGAGGGACAAGCAGGGGAGAAGAGAGTGACAAGGGAGGGGGGAGAAGAGATGGAGAGGGGGGAGAAGAGATTGACATCCATCACACACTCACACAATGCACACCTTACACACAAAGACAATGCACCCCTTGCACACAGAAAAATACACAATGCATTACACAGACAGACAGACACACAAGCAATGCAACCCTTACACACAATGCATTCCTTACACACACTCAATGCACCCCTTACATACATTCAATGCACCTCTTACAGACGCACACACTGCATCCCGTACATACACAGAAACACACCTTGCAGCCCTTACACATACAAACACAGATTCGCACAATGCATTCCTTACATACATATCAGGACATCCCCCTACTCCACCCCCTGTGAACAAACTCATTGATGGAATATGAAGGTGGACCCTGGGAGCCAGGCCTTTTAAAGGGCCTTAAAAAAAATGGAGCTGCTTCCCGTTCTCCCAGAACATTGATTTTTGTGACCACAGTTACAAACAGCCTCCAGAGAGGTTCTACACCAGACCAGTGGAGTCAGACTGCAGCTAAAGCCCATCATCATCCTCATCTGGTTGTAAGTAGGCAATCTAGTATATTATTCGTGGCACTAATCTCTAGTCCCCAGAACCACTTCAGCTTAATGTAGTGGTTCTGGTGTCCATAGCCTGTCCCTGCAGGCCTTTTAATGTAAACACGGCGGCACTGCAGCACTGGCATTAGTTAACATGGCAGATCATATGGGTGGGGCATTGTGATGACACAAAAAGCCTTGCACCGGCCCTGTATGTACTATAGGTGGAGGTACATTAGGCAGAGGTGACATAGTCAGAGAAACGTCAGGCTGTAGATGCGCTGTTCGAGTAAGAAGCGTGCTGAAAGCCTGGGCAAATTGATACATAGGGTGATCATTCTCCTCTAGATTTCTCTTGCATGCTGCTATGTGTTGACACAATTCTACATGATCTATGGCCATGTTGTAATGTCAGGATTAATAGTTGATCCAGCAAGTAGAATTGCATCACACCTAGGACTAACAGGTGACGTCTTAACAGGCCTTAGAATGGCCGGACTCAACGTACCAAAGAATAGTCAGAATACTAGCCAAGGTCGGGGACATGGAATGGGACTCATCAAGCTTGATGATCTCAGCTATAGAGGCAGGGCCAGTCGAGGGGAGACCAGCACGCTGCGTGGGGAAAAAAAAAAGGTGAGCAAAAACACTATTTTTAAACACTCATTTACACCATGACAGACACAGAAACACACATATACCATGACAGATACACACCCCATGACAGACACACACACACACCATGACAGACCATGACACAGACAGACACACACCATGACGGACAGACAGACACACCATGACGGACAGACAGACACACACACCCCATGACGGACAGACACACACACACCCCATGAATGACAGACAGACACACACCCCGTGACGGACAGACACACACCCCATGACGGACAGACAGACACACACACACACACACCCCATGACGGACAGAGACACACACACCCCATGACTGACAGAGACACACACACACCCCATGACAGACAGATAGACACACACACACACACACACCCCATGACGGACAGACACACACACACCACACACACACACCCCATGACGGACAGACAGACAGACACACACACCATACAGACAGACACCATGACACAGACAGACACACACACACCATACAGACACCATGACACAGACAGACACACACACACACACCATACAGACAGACAGACACCATGACACAGACAGACAGACACACACCATACAGACAGACATGATAACGCAGACAGACACACACACCATACAGACAGACAGACATGATAACACAGACATACAGATTACTAATACCTGCCAGGAGGAGGTCTTCTGTGGGCCGCTGGGGGACTTTTACAGCTGGGGAGGTCTTCTGGCGGCCGCTGGGGGACTTGTCCTGGCGGCTGCTGGGGGAGCTGCGCTGGCTCTGCTCTCCCGCCCTCGCGCGGTGCTGAATGAGACCGGCGCCGGAATATGACGTCATATTCTGGCTCCGATCTCATTCAGCTGCGCGCTGGGGAGCAGAGCCAGCGCAGCTCCCCCAGCGGCCGCCAGAAGACCTCCCCAGCGGCCGCCAGCAGACCCAGGTGTCTGCCCGTCCTCAGGTGCCGACGGCCCACCGGGAAATTTCCCGGTATCCCGCTGGGCCAGTCCGGCCCTGCGTGGGGCTATAATTTGGCGTGGATCCGCAGCGGCTGGCGTCCATCAACATGCTGCAGGAGTTAGGTACACAGACTCATGGCCACCGAACGCAAATACCGTGAATTAAGGATGAATATGTTCCAATCTCTCTCTTCAGTCCTGTATCCCAAATTTTTTCTAATTTATATCTTTGCCATCCTCTCTCTTCTTTCTCATACTCTTGCTTTTTTAGTCTCTTCCTATCCTACTCATGTTGCACTTTCTGTCTCTTTCCCATTACTCTTTCTGCAGAGGTGTATCTAAGGGTCTTTGGAAGTGAGGTTCTTTAGCCATGGATCTCTACAGAGGCAGGCAGAATCAGGTAGCTAATTATCAAAGTACCAGTCTAAATAATTATCACTAGTAAAGTGCTCCTCTAGGGTTCTAAGGAGGAGAGGATGATCCCCTCAAATACAGTCTGGAGGAGGTTTTAAGAAGGCTTTGTGTGAGAGATTCTGTGTTTATGTGCATACATGCGTGTGTAAGAGGCTGTGTGTGTTTGAATGTTTGTGTGTATTTTTGCCGAGAGGCTGTTTGTTTATGTGTGTGGGAGAGGTTGTATGTATATGTGTGAAGATACAGCAGAGGCGTAACTACTGCTGGTGCAGCCAGTGTGGCTGCACTCGGGCCAGCACACGCAGGGGGCCAATCGGATGCATCATGGTGTGTGTATGTGTATATCTGTGTCTGTGTGTGTATGTGTTATTGTGTTTATATGTTTGTATCTGTGTGTTGTGTATGTATATTTGAGTAATTATGTAGATATGTATGTGTGTGTCAGTGTATGTGCATACACCATGCAAACACAAACACAACATGAAAAAACACACTCCTGCAATATAACACAAATATTACATACAAACACATCGGTGCATTCAAACTCCAAAATTTATACAAACACACTTCACTCAAGTGATAATTATTTAGACTGGTACTTTGATATTTAGCTACCTGATTCTGCCTGCCTCTGTAGAGATCCATGGCTAAAGAACCTCCGCAATCAACCGCAAACATTAGATACAAACACACCCCTGAATTAAAACACTAGCATATCTTCAATCAAACACCATCACTGCACACCTGCATTTGAAAGCCAACACTTCAAACACACACCACTGCATTCAAACACAAGCACTACACACAAATACAACACTATAAGGATGGGCAAATGGTAGATCCCCAGTTGGCGTAGCATAGTTCGAGTTGTACGACAGATGGAGATCTACCTTTTGGCCTTTATTTTCACTAGAGTGGGCCCAAAACACTTTCTTGCCCCAGTGCCCCCTTCAGATTAGTGCCGCCACTGAGATACAATTTGTATGTGTAGAGGAGAGGCTGTGTGTAAGTGTGAGTTTAGAAAAGACTGCATATTTTATGGAGAGGTTATGTGTGTTGGAAGGATTTATGTTTGTGAGGGGAATTTTAAGCCTCCCTATTCATTTTAACAGTGTGGAGATAGATCTACCTGAGGGAGGGGGGATAAGTACCCTGGTTGATTTGATGGATTGTGTGATCAGCACCACCTGTTGGTTTACATCACTGTAATTGCTGCTTTTTAGTCATTGCCAGGTATTTATGGAACTATGCTAAGCTATACTGGGATATGAAATATCTTTTTTTTTAAATATACTTTGATTTTTTTTCAATGCATTAGTAATAGCAGTGAACTCCAACCCGGAGCATAGCGTTATCACCTTATCACCTTTAGTTTTATAATAAAATGCTGTTGAAGACATATTAAAAAAAAACAAAAAAACAATAGGCAAAATGAGAGTCTTTTATGAATGATATCTGCAAACAATGCATAGTACACATATAGTTACAGGGGTCTTTAAATGGTTTATGATAAGCAGGTTATAGGTACATTGCCTTGTTTTTAGTGGTAGTGACATATTTGAACTAGCCACCCAATACATTCCTAATTATAAAAGAAGCTTAGATTTTCCTTAAAGACTGGACTGTCCCCACCTCTTGTCTAGTCAAAATGCAAATCTAATGGTAACATTTTATAGGAGAGCGCCATCTAGTGTTTTAGAAAAAAATTGCGCCAATTCAATCACGCTAGAGAAAAGCTTCACAGGTGGAGGCTTTAGGAGTTGACTGTAAGCGAAGACGTCATAAAAACGCCCAAGAGAGAAAGGATCCTAATGCAAAGGATAAGTAGGTAATGAAAGTATGTGTACCTGAATCAGAGCCATTTCAAACAAATAACTACAAAACCATTTTAGTTATTATATGACTCTTCACTTGTTTATATGTGCCCTTTGTGTGCCAGAGGGTTTTTAAGGACATTTTCTTCTGACTTGTAGATTAGTATTCAGACATTTAATTGTACAGTTTGCGTTGAGTATATTAGCATTTTATAAGTAGTGTTACATTTTTTTGGTGTGACGTGTTAAGCCTTACTCATGTTAAAGGAGATTCCAGTCTGGAGGTAATCCTTTTTTTATGTTATGTTAATATGTTGCTCAAATATTAAATATATGAAAATCCTGAATTTGCTGCAAATCCTCAGACTTCACAATATTTGCAGTATAGGCAATTCACCCAGTCAGTATTCCTCTGTTATTTTCAAAGGAGTTGACTATATTGCATAAACCTCTACCATGCAGAGATATATGGGACATGCAGTTAAGTACCTTATAGTGACTCCATGCATAAATTATGATATTTTGACTGGTGGAGCAAGGGGTATAGCATTGTGGCCAGCTGTCACATTAAATGGTTTTAAAAAATCAAAACAAAAAAACATTAGTATAATGGGTGTGCAAAACCTACCTTATGCCACCCTTTGTCATGCTGTAGGTGGGGCATATCTATGAAACAGTGAACAGTTAGTGTGGGAAAATAATTATTCAAAAAACATGCCGCAACAAAAATAAATCCAAACGAGCCCCTTGATGGCTCAGCGCAGAAAGAGCGTCAAGTCAGGAAAACTATGAAATCTCAGTAGAGCTCTGTGACAAGGCAAGTCTTGCAAGAAGTGCCCATTGGATAGGGCATTTGTAGCGAATGAGCAGCAATGGCTAGTTTTCAGTTACAGTGAGCAGCCACTGACCTCTATAACCACTGGATATACAACCTGAACCCTGTGGATCTAGCAATACCAATGCTCAATATATTGTAAGTAGGATTCTACCTTGTTTTTATACTCACATTGCCAGTGTACACTGTCTCTTTTGCACGTCTGCTGATTGCATAGAAAGCTGAAAAGAATCCCAAACAGGGAATTGTAACATTCCATGCCAGTACAAGAGAGACCATTTTGGCCTCACTAAATGAGATACTTTTTGTCATTTCTACTTTGGTTAATTTTTTTTTTTTTTTATGCAATGAGAATTACAATCGTGAGTAGAGACATGCTTATGAAAACAGAAAATCAGGTATCTGATAAGGGCACTAAACATTAAACTGCACCTTTTTTAAAGTATTAAAATTGGTAGACAACATCAATTATCCAACTGTATGAACCCCCTAGAACCCCCCAATGAGCAATTGAGAATTAACTGAATTGAGGGCAGGAAAGTAGCGAAAGGGGAGCAGGAGAACATAAAAATAAAATGTTAACCTAGGTTTGCAAATCCAGTTCCCACACAGAAACATTATTAAATAGAGAAGTAGGCAGGAGCCCAAGAGAGTCCCATCATATAGCCCAGCTAAGCCTATGCCCTGAAGGGGCAAAACACAGTCCAGCATTCTGGAGAAGTGCTTCAGGTTTCCCTGTCCAGACATTTGCAGGCAGGGAGACTCTGGCTTGGATTGTTACAGGTCCGGCCTCTGTGCCGACTGGTTGATAGTCAGGGGTTGCCTTACGCTCCGCCGCCATGTTCGAGCCCTCTTCACTGCGGGAGTTGCAGGCCTGCGATGGAGACATGGAGTCCGCACCTTAGGTGAGTGGCTACTCGGATACCGTTGAGCAGACTGTCGCCCTCTGTGCTCCAACTTCCTCCAGAAGTTGTCAAAGATTTTGTCCAGCCTGGACATGATGTCGGGTGTTAGTGGTGTAACATGTGGCGTCCGCCATTTTGCATTAGCCGCTTTGTCAGCCGCTTCTTTGTCTGGATCTGCCGCAGTTGGGAAGCATCCCAGGAATGGACCAGGATTATTGTTCTCACATATTGTGTCCGATATCCAGAGGAGCAACATCCACCCTGCTGCTATTTACTATAAGCACCAAAAATAATTTTAGCTTAATGAAGCAGTTTTGGTTCAAAAGCATATACAACCCTGTGCAATTAGTTTTTAAAAGGGTCTTGTATGTGAAGCCCTGGAGGGGCATCAAAATGACATACCCACATTAGGAGAAATCATGTCTTGGTGATGAGACCAGAAAGCCCCTACTTGGCACTTATTTGTAGCAAAGACAGTCTATACAAGTTTTTCAATAGCCAGGACTACTACATGCCTTATTTCATAATTCACCTCCTATATTTCATACAACATGCCACAATTCATACCATTCTATAATGCATCCTACTTGTCATATTTCATAACACGTCATAATTAATCCTACTTCTCCCATGTCAGCATTGACATCACTTTGCAGTAATTCATTCTATTTACCTTTAATCATCCACAACTTGAACATAGCTCATATCATCGCAAAATTTAATTTTCTTCTTAGAGCAACATTTTTAGTTTTTTTTATTACATATTACATTACATTATACATATATATATGGGTGACCAGCATTTTCAGCAAAACACTGTGCACCATACTGGCTGAGAGCATAGAGTATGATGCACTTAACAGCCACTAACCCATGCAAAAATTATTTTGGAAGATTACTGGATGTGAGCTGAAGCGGAGCTCCTATATCCCTACTGGATATCTCCACTGGAATTCCCTTTCAGCTGGAAGAAGAGCCTTTCAGTGTTTATAGCCTATTTCCCCAGACATCAGACAACACATAATGCTTGGGAGAATAAGAACCTTCATTAAAACAATGCAGATTTTTATACACAGACCACCAGCATGGGCTCTCCATTCAAAGTAATGCTGATCCTTCCCTGACTGCTTAATTTAATTATCTCCCAGGTACAGAGAAGCCTAACACACAATATCCCCCCCAAATCACAGTTTAACATCCCCGAACCCCCACATATTATACTTATTCCGAAAGTCCATGTTGGTGCCATGTCTGGGAAATTAGAGTTTTGTTCCATGGGGCATTATGAAAATGCCATCAAAGTATAGACCAGCCGCTATGAAAGTCCTGGCTTAAAACCGTTCCAAGCCGGTTGCACCCAAGTGCCGGTCATTTAATGGAACTTTTGCGGGCTGAAAAGGGGGTGGGGGGGGGCTTCCTTTCGCTCTCAGGAAGCAATGACACTTAGAGATATATTGTACCTCTCCTCCAAATAGCGCTCTCCTAGCTATATGTAAAGAGGGTCAAAGCAGGGGGGCAACTTGACCGTGCAAAAGTGATAACTGCGGTTGAGCTGGAGTTCCAGAGAAACAACGGAGTTCCAGGAATATCAGACAAATAAAAATCTCTTTAAAAACCTATGCTGCCACCCTTTAGAAATGACCCTGTACATAGAAGCTCTAAAACTTAGCCGCTCTCTTAGAAACATAGAAACATAGAATGTGACGGCAGATAAGAACCATTCGGCCCATCTAGTCTGCCCAATTTTCTAAATACTTTCATTAGTCCCTAGCCTTATCTTATAGTTAGGATAGCCTTATGCCTATCCCACGCATGCTTAAACTCCTTTACTGTGTTAACCTCTACCACTTCAGCTGGAAGGCTATTCATGCATCCACTACCCTCTCAGTAAAGTAATACTTCCTGATATTATTTTTAAACCTTTGTCCCTCTAATTTAAGACTATGTCCTCTTGTTGTGGTAGTTTTCTTCTTTTAAATATAGTCTCCTCCCTTACTGTGTTGATTCCCTTTATGTATTTAAATGTTTCTATCATATCCCCCATGTCTCGTCTTTCCTCCAAGCTATACATGTTAAGATCCTTTAACCTTTCCTGGTAAGTTTTATCCCGCAATCCATGAACCAGTTTAGTAGCCCTTTTCTGAACCCTCTCTAAGGTATCAATATCCTTCTGAAGATATGGTCTCCAGTACTGTGTACAATACTCACCAGTGTTCTGTACAATGGCATGAGCACTTTCCTCTTTCTACTGCTAATACCTCTCCCTATACAACCAAGCATTCTGCTAGCATTTCCTGCTGCTCTATTACATTGTCTGCCTACCTTTAAGTCATCAGAAATAATCACCCCTAAATCCCTTTCCTCATATGAAAAATGGGAAAATCAACTAACCTAACCAAATACAGGGAGGGTGGGAGGGACAACTGACAGGTAAGCTTAGGTTCAGTTAAAATGGCCACTTCATATAATGGCCAGTATAACTACTCCCCTTATGGATCCGCCCTACCCAGCATGCTAGCTGCTGTCACCAGTGTGACCACTTTTGGCATTTGTCACTTGGTATAAAAGTAATTTAAAGGCACCAAAACAAATTTGCCTTAATGAAGTAGCCTCTGCAGTCTCACTGTTCAATTATCTGCCATGTAGACAAATTAGGCAAATCACTATGTGACTTGCACAGTGTTTCTAAATATTCCCTGAAAATTAACCTAGATATTTTAACTTTCTATATTACACAGTCTCTTTAATCTAGTATTTCTAATCTCCTGCTCTATTTATAGTTTGCTACACCATGCAGGAGCCTCATGTATGTGATTAAAGGTCAATTTACAGAGCAAGAGATACAAAAACTTCTAAAGCAAGTTACAGTCTGACTGAAAAGTAAACCATTTTCATTTTCCACCCAGGAGATGGGAGGTGTGGCTATGGCTGTATAAACAGAAACAAATTAAATTTAACTCCTAAATGGACACTGCATTAGAAAAGTGCAATTTGGTAAATATACCTGCAAAGAAAATAGATGTAGTACCTGCAACAACTGCAAGCCCTTCTTTTTTGTCTGCACAGACTTTCCTTGTTTAACTTGTGTATTACAGGTCATTGAGAAGTCTTTGCAAGGCAGGTGGTCTGGCATTTGCCTGACTCTTGAGTTTAACCCCTTAAGGACACAGCTTCAGAAGCTTGTTTTATGCTTAACCCCTTAAGGACAGAGCTTCAGAATCTTGTCTTTCACTTAATGACTAGTGATGTCCCGAACGGTTCGCCACAGATGGCGAACATATGCGCTGTTCGATCCGCCCCCTATGTCATCATTGAGTAAACTTTGACCCTGTACCTCACAGTCAGCAGACACATTCCAGCCAATCAGCAGCAGACCTTCCCTCCCAGACCCTCCCACCTCCTGGACAGCTCACTAAGAATGCAGCTTCACAATGAATGTAAAATGGATGCTGTCCAGGAGGTGGGAGGGTCTGCTGCTGATTGGCTGGAATGTGTCTGCTGACTGTGAGGTACAGGGTCAAAGTTTACTCAATAATGACATAGGGGGCGGACCGAACAGCGCATATGTTCGCCGTCCGTGGCGAACCGTTAATGACAACAGCATTTTTTTCATTTTTTGCTGTTTGCGTTCAACTGCAATTTGCATTTTACTAATTTATTGCACCGACATATATTATATATCATTTTTTAAAGTACAGAAAGGGCATTAATTTGATGTAACACACATATATATATAAATGCTTATTTATTATTTAAAAAACTGAAAAATGCAAAAAAATACATTTTTGCTATAATGTGTGCATAATTAGTGCAGGTTAAGGAAAGTAATTAAAAATAAATTCATTTAGTTGTTCTGATTTACAGAATATATAATGTGTCTGGGAGTTTTTTTTTTGGTAGTTACAGGTCACAAAGCACAAGGAGTAAAACTTTTATTGTGGAGCGATTTTAGAATTTGGGATGTTTGTCTTGTAAGCTTAATAGCCATAAAAGTAAACAAAATTGCCACACAAAGTATATATTTATATAAAGTAGACATCACAGGCTACTTACCTATGGTTGTTTTGACACTTTCTACGTAGCCATTCCACCGCCAACCTCTGCTAAATATTGGAGTAAAATTTTTTTTTTTTTTTGGCACACAAACTTATAACAAAGAAATTCTCATGTGTATTTTGTAAAGTTGGTGTGTGCTATTCCTGTACAAAGTTTTATTTTGTGTTCAGTTACATCTGCTGAGTAAAATGACACCCCCATTGTATGTCTTTTGCACTATTTCGTGAAGCTACAGTGCCATATAGGAGACCTGTCCTTTTCAGTATTCACAGTAGAATTTTGAGAGACGGATTTAATGAGCCTATGCTTCCATTTGGGGTATTATACCAGTTTAACTGTTAAAAAAAAAAACACAAAGGCCTACCATTTGTAAAAGTAGACACTCCAGGGTATCTCATAAGGTGCATATTGTGCCTTAACATGCCCCCATGTTTTCACCAATATATGCTAAAGTATGTGATAAAAAATTATTTTATGCGATTTTTACATATGGATTGCATTTTTTGCTGGGCATTTTGTATATTTCACATGTGCCACTAAGTTCAAACCCCCCAAATTATGCTCAGCTAAGTCTTATGAGTAAAAAGACACCCCCAATGAATGTCTTTGGCACTATTTCGTGAAGCTACAGTGCCATATAGGAGACCAAGCCATATCAGTTTTTACCGAACTTTGAATTTTGACTCTGGGCCTATGTGCAATTTTCAAGCATCTTAGCAGGGTTTAAATTAAAACTACCCCACAAAGGCCTACCATTTCTTAAAGTATACACCCCAGGGTATTTCAAAAGGTATATTTTGAACCTTAGTGTGGGATCATTTTTCCGCTAGCTTGTACCAAGTGTAATAAGTGTTTTTTCTGCCTTTTTGACATACAAAGTGAGTTTGCACAGTATATTTTGCAAACCTTATGTGTGCTACCAGTGTATAAGACTTCATATGTTGCTCAGCTATGTCGGCTGAGTACAGCAATACCCCCGTATGTACCTTTGCCAGGTATATGTGGACATCGGAGGGGCACATTTGGGACACAGCCATTCCAGTTTTTTTCAAACTTTAAATTTTTACGCTGTGCCCATGTCCCATTATAGAGTATTTTACCAGGCTATATAATCCAAATACCCCATAAATCCATACCATTTCTTAAAGAAGACATCCCAGGGTATTTTAAAAGGCATATTTTGAACCTTAGCATGGGATCATTTTTCCGCTAGCTTGTACCAAGTGCACTGGTAATAAGTGTTTTTTCTGCCTTTTTGACACACAAAGTGAGTTTGCACAGTATATTTTGCAAACCTTATGTGTGCTACGACTGTATAATACTTCATATGTTGCTCAGCTATGTCGTCTGAGTACAGTAATACCACCGTATGTACCTTTGCCAGGTATATGTGGATGTTGAAGGGGCGCATTTGAGACGCAGCCATTCAGTTTTTTCTAACTTTGAAGTTTTACGCTGTATTTGCAATACCTTGGTATGCCATCATGGGGGTAATTCTCATTCCGGGGATACCGTACGCTCTCAAAAGCAACATAACCGATCTGGCAAATTTCAATGTGAAAAAAAGGAAATGCAAGCCTTATATTTGACTCTGTAACTTTTGAAAACACCAAAAATTGCCCTTTCACTGATGATATCATCGTTGTGATATGTTTTACTGTTTTGAATCACTAATATTTGTGTTTAGCGACGTCTCCGAAGTAAAACAGTACCCAACCATGCACAGGTTTTATGGTGTACTAGAAAGTTACAGGGTTAAATATAGAGCTTGCAAACCTAATTCTCTGGACTTTGTGCCTGGGTTGTCAGGCAGGTCCCTCATGTTGTAATTAATAAAATGACTTCATTATGTAAAAATATTATATAAATATATAATATATATATCTTATTTGAAAGAAGAGATGCACTCTGCGGTCGTTATAAAGTGAAATAGTACTTTAATCCATAAAAAAGTTTACATCCATCTGATCGACGTTTCGACCCGATCTTCCTCAAGATCAATGTATTAACCTACTGTTAATCTATATATAGGAAAATATTAAGTATACTCACCAGTGGTGATGAACTCCCTCATCCCCTCAGTCCGAACCCGGAGGTGAGTGCCGTGCGTCAAGTGACGTTATGTGCATAGAACGTGGTTGCTAGGAAACCGATGTACATACAAATTAGGACGGTCTATTCAATGCTGTGAGCTGACATGAGGGTGCCCAGTGTTTAAGCTATTACATATTGTAGTGGTACATAGTATAGTATTACATGTTACAAGTGGCCAAATGTGATTAATATCTGTAGCAAGTGAATGGTAATGGAGATCAATCAATCCCCTACATCAGTGAATTGGAGTTTGAATCATGATCTACAATCAATACAATTCCTGGATCTTACCATTTATAAAAAGCAAGGGAAATTGGAATTCACCTTGTATCGAAAAAATACAGATCGAAACACCTTACTAATGGCCTCAAGCTTCCATCCAAAATTTTTTAAAAACCTCTACATGTATCCCACACGGTGTAATTTGACTTATAACTCTCTGATTGGTTACTTTCAATTAACCAGAGTGTTATGAGTCAAATTACACAGAGTGGGAAAATTCCAAAGAACCTTCCCACGCTGTGTTAAATAACACAGATCACTCTGATTGACTGGATTTCAAGCTAACCAATCAGAGTGCTGTGACAGGTAAATGTAGTGATTTACCTGTCAGAGCTCTGATTGGATGGCTTAAACCAACCAACCAGAGTGATCTGAGCCTAATTGCAGGGCGGGGCAAGGCTTTATAAGCCTTGCCCCGCCCTGCAGAGCTCAGTCTGCGTGGAGCCCTCCATGGTAAAGGTGGATTTTTTATTTTTTTTAAAGTGCGACGGTGATTATGGATTTTTCTTTGGCCTTTTTAGGGGCTGAAAAAAAGAATACCTCAAATGGTAAGTTTTATTAATTTTTTTTTACAGGTACCTAGTTATTGGTCCCCCTCACTATTTTTAGGGTGAGGGGTGTAGGTAGAGGTTAATTTTTTTGGGAGGGGGGGTGACTATGGGCTTGGGGATCCCTTGTTACCTGGGGGGGGGGTTACATTTTTATTTAGGGCCCCCACCCGCTGCCCAGGGGTGGGGCTGGGGGGAGGACAATAGGCCCCTCCTATTGGTATTTAGGGCACCTGTAACGGAACCGCTGGCACCCCGACTGGGTACCTTCCGCCGACGGATGCTCCTAGTGCTTTCCGAGGACTCCAAGCACTCTGCCTGACACCATAACCACTGCAGACCCCACGAACCGCCGCAGCTTGGTTGGGATCTCGCCGTCTCCACCCACTCTGGACCCAGGACCAGGGTCCAGCTTCCAGCAGGTCGACCTCTCTCCGAATTCCAGAGAGCAGGAACAGGAACAAGCTCTTAGCAGAGCTTAGTGATTATACCCTGGGGAGTATAGTGATTATAGCAATCCCCAGAGTGTAGTTTCTCCAATCCCCCAAACATGAGCCGAAACTTCATGAAGGTACAAGATGATCTGTTTATTGGCACACAAAGAACCTTCTTTTATGCAGGTCCTCATGCAAGGGGACATCCCACAGGGTGGGACACAGTACAACCAATCACACAATGGTTACATCCCACACATCTCCTCCCCTTAGCCTGAGAGGTAACCCAATTCTCCATACATTTTAAAACACACTTTTTACCCAACTTTCATAACTCTAAAACTATACATCACATTCACATAAAATTACATATTCACAGTCAATCCATTCAGAGGAACAACATATTAAAAAATGGCATGAATCAGATCAGGGGTTCAGAAGTTAGCACAAGTATCTTTTGGGGCCTGTCTGGCAGCATGGCTATCTGGCCCAAACTGGTTTCAGAGTCTTCTATCCTGGAGATAATTGAGAAGTAATGCAATTATCTCCAAGGACAGAGGCAAAACTCCATTAGCCACATGGCAGACAAAGGACAACAAAAGACATAAAAATACATACTGTTACATTTATCACATAGAACCTACACATTTACAATTTACCGAACACATAATAGCATATATAATATTGCAGACCACCTGAATGCAATCTGCTACACAGTCTTAAAGGGACATTGTTCCTAAAAGTCATAATATGTCCAGGGATGGTTTTTAAAGGGCCAGCAGCAGCACCATACAAATCCAATATAGCCAAATATTGTACTTGAAGGGCCAATTAACCCAGGGCCATAGTCATGAGGCAAGAGACTGGCAATAATGCTCCTCCAACAGCCAGGGGAAAATCCGGTGACAAAAGGCGTTTCGTCACACATCTCCCCTTTGGGGGGGAGACTAACCAGGTACCTGACCTGTCGGTCAGTGCCTGAGTTAGTCGATAAACTAAGTACATGAGTAGCCCACCCACAACACACATTTACTGCACCTGGGTATTCCTCTGAGGTCACTGGGTAACACGCTTTGGGTGCTTGGGGGGCAGAGGCCAACTGCGCCCTGCCCCGATGCCAGCGCTTCGGCTGGGGCAGCTGGGTTAGACCTTGGCTGGGGAGGGGAAATAGTACTTACCCCCTCCTCCTGGTGTCCCTGCAAGGGTAGTTGGGGATCTGGACAGGCTGTCCAACATCCCTGTAAGTCGGGTGCAGAGACCATGGTCTCCTCTGCACCTTCTGGGAGACTAGTGTCTCCTCTTTGTGGGGTAAGTTGCCACTGGGAAGGAAGGACGGCACCTTCGGCTCCCTGGGATACACACTGCCGCTGGGGAGGAAGGACGGCACCTTCTGCTCCCTGGGGTACACACTGCCGCTGGGGAGGAAGGACGGCACCTTCAGCTCCCTGGGATACACACTGCTGCTGGGGAGGAAGGATGGCACCTTCAGCTCCCTGGGATACATACTGCCGTTGGGGAGGAAGGACGGCACCTTCAGCTCCCTGGGATACACACTGCCGCTGGGGAGGAAGGATGGCACCTTCAGCTCCCTGGGATACACACTGCCGCTGGGGAGGAAGGACTGCACCTTCAGCTCCCTGGGATACATACTGCCGCTGGGGAGGAAGGACTGCACCTTCAGCTCCCTGGGATACATACTGCCGCTGGGGAGGAAGGATGACACCTTCAGCTCCCTGGGTTACACACTGCCGCTGGGGAGGAAGGACGGCACCTTCTGCTCCCTGGGATACACTCTGCCGCTGGGGAGGAAGGATGGCACCTTCGGCTCCCTGTAACTTGCACTGCCGCTGGGGAGAGAGGCCGGTTGTCTCTTCTCCCTTGTCATCACACTGCCGCTGGGGAGTCAGACCGACTGTCTCGACTCCCAGTGATGATGGTTGCTGCAGGGACGAGGGACCGACAATCTCCTCTCCCTGGGATGCTGTCTGCCGCTGGGGAGAGAGACCGGTTGTCTCTTCTCCCTTGACAACACACTGCCGCTGGGGAGTCAGAGCGACTGTCTCAACTCCCAGTGATGATGGTTGTTGCAGGGACGAGGGACCGACAATGTCCTCTGCCTGGGATGCTGTCTGCCGCTGGGGAGAGAGATCAATTGGCCACAGCCCCAATCTCCGCAATCGGAGCTCAAATTCCCATGCCACTCGATTCTCCTCATCCAACTTGCACATTGTTGCCAGGATCGTCTTTAACGAGGGATCCAGGCCATACCTGGTTAACCGCCTCTTTGCCTCCTCCCTGTAAGCGGCACCCTCAAAGCGATAGGTCATGTTTGCTGTGACCAGGGGCGCTGTACGAATGCTAGTGTTGCCCTCAAATTGTAATTCCAAACGTTACCGGTGCCTCTGCGCTGCTTCTCCTCGCACTAGGACGCCATCCCACCGCTGCCACCACTGTGACGGAACCGCTGGCACCCCGACCAGGTACCTTCCGCCGACGGATGCTCCTAGTGCTTTCTGAGGACTCCAAGCACTCTGCCAGACACCAGAACCACTGCAGACCCCACGAACCGCCGCAGCCCCCATCTGCCACTCAGGGGTGGGGGCCAGGAGTGAGGACAATGGACAATAGGTCGCCCCCCCATTGGTATTTAGGGCCCCCACCTGCCGCTCAGGTGTGGGGGCCAGGGGGGAGGACAATAGGTCATCCCCCCCTTATTGGTATTAAGGGCCCGCACCCGCCTCTCAGGGGTAGGGGTTGGGGGGGAGAACAATAGGTCCCCCTATTGGGGGGGAGCTTAATCTGTGATTCAAAATAGCTTAATGCCATCAAAAATATTTGTTGAATCTGTCCATGACATATGCAATGATTTTAATAATTGGCTTATACTTTTTATAAATTTGGGTTATGATCACTTATGGATATCATTTTCACTTTGTTTGACACTTTTTTGATATATAAAGTTTTGGCACGTACTCTTATGTATATATTCACTTGTTCACTTGCTACAGATATTAATCAGATTTGTCCACTTGTAATATGTAATACTATACAATATGTAATAGCTTAAACACTGGGCACCCTCATGTCAGGTCACGGCATTGAATAGACCGTCCTTCTAATTTGCATTTACATCTGTTTCCTAGCAACCACGTTCATGGTACCACGTTCTATGCACATTACGTCACTTGATGCACGGCACTCAGAGAGTTCATCATCACCAGTGAGTACACTTAATATTTTCCTATACATAGATTACCCCTTAAGGACGGAGTCAAATGTACAAGTTGTGATCAAAACAAAATTTAAACAAACCACAGAATTTGACTCTGTCTGTTCAACTATAATTTACCTCTTTCATTTTAAATGCACCCACACTTATTATATATCGGTTTGTTCAGGGGAAACAGGGCTTTCATTCCATATCAAACATTCATATATAGAACTCCATTTTATATGAATAAAATCTAAAAAAGTTTAAAAACTTAAGAAATTTTGATATTTTTCAATTTGTGCATGTCAATTTAACTGATAATGTCAGAACACTGTTTGGTTTTAATGCAATAAAACATATATATTTGTATTCAGAAATGTCTCATGAGTAAAACAGTAACCCCCATGTATAGGTTTTATGGTGTTTTAGAAAGTTACAGGGTCAAATATACGTCTTGTCTATTTATTTATTTTTTACATAGAAATTTCACAGATTGGTTTGCTGGGCCTAGGTTGCCTTTGAGACTGTATGGCAGCCAAGAAATGTAAGTTACCCCATCATGGCATACCATTTGAAAAAGTAGACATCCCAGGGTATTCAAAATGGAGTATGCCTAGTCTTTTGTAGTAGCCACTTGGGCATAAACGCTAGCCAAAGTTAATGTTCGTTTTTTTTTCTTCATTTTTCAAATAAAAACTGTACTTTTACTGATAATATTATTGTCAGTATATAATTTTCTGCCCTGAAACACTCCTAGTTCTGTTCAGTGATGTCTCACGAGTGCCACGGTACCCCCCATGTATAGGTTTTATGTTTTTTTTTAAAAAGTTACAGTGTCATATATACAGCTTATCCATTTATGCTTTTTCACAATTAAATTTGTCAGATTAGTTTGCTGTGTCTAGGCTGCCTTTGAGGGCGTATGGCAGCCAAGAAATGAAAATTACCCCTTAATGGCATACCATTTGAAAAAGTAGACCTCCCAGGGTATTCAAAATGGGGTATGGCCAGTCTTTTGTAGTAGCCACTTGGGCACAAATGCTAGCCGAAGTTAGTGTTCGTTTTTTTTGTTGTTGCATTTTTCACATAAAAACTGTACTTTTACTGATAATATTATTGTCAGTATATAGTTTACTGCCCTGAAACGCTGCTAGTTCTGTTCAGTAATGTCTCACGAGCGCCACGGTACCCCCCATGTATAGGTTTTATGGGGTTTTGGAAAGTTACATAGTCAAATATACACTTGTCCATTTTTGGTTTTACACATTGAAAATTGGCAAATCGATTTTCTGGGCCTATCTTGCCTTTGAGAGAGCATGGCAGACTGGGTAATAACATTTCCCCTATTATGGCATGCCATTTTCAAAAGTAGGCAACCCAGATTACTTCAAATGGTGCATTTTAAGATGTTTGATCTAACCACTTTATCAGAAATGAAGGGCCCACATAGCGGTAATAGTTTTATTTGTGCTTTTTTCCACACATGAACTCACTTTTCACAGGACATTTCCTATTTCTGGTATAAGTTATTGCAACAAAGCCTCACTATTTTTTTTTGAACATTGTCTCCTGAATATAACACTACCCCCATGTACTGGATTTTCTCTTTTTTGGGGGGAAATCACAGGGACAAATATATTAGATTTCCATTGATTTGCTGAGCCTGTGTGGCTATTTAGAGAGCATGGCAGCCTGGGTAATAAAATTTCCACCGTTATGGCATACCATTTTCAAAAGTAGACAACCCAGAGTACAACAAATGGCAGACCTTGAGATGTTTGGTCTAGCCATTTTAACAGAAATGATGGGCCCATGTAGCAATTTCTACTTTTATTTTTGTCTTTTTAATCACATAAATTGCATTTTCACTAGAAATGTCATCCTGGTATTAGTTAGTTCACTAACACCTCAGTATTTGATTTAACACTGTCTTCTGAATATAACGGTACCCCCACGTATCATTATTTCAGATTCTTTCCGATAAGTACAGGGCGAAATATATTAGATGCCCTTTTAGCTTGTAAGTTTGACAAAGTGATTTTCTGGGCCTATGTGGCTATTCAGAGAGCGTGGCATCCTGGGTAATAACATTTCCACCGTTATGGCATACCATTTTCAAAAGTAGACAACCCAGAGTACAACAAATGGCAGACCTTGATATGTTTGGTCTAGCCATTTTAACAGAAATGATGGGCCCATGTAGCAATTTCTACTTTTATTTTTGTCTTTTTAATCGCATTTTCACTAGAAATATCATAATCCTGGTATTAGTTAGTGCACTAAAACCTCAGTATTTTGATTTAACACTGTCTTCTGAATATAACGATACCTACATGTACAATGTTTCCAGGTTTTTAGTATATCACAGGAATAGTACAGTACCCCCACATACACTCTGAATCTGAAGGCAGAGAGAGGCAGATAGATATTTGACTCAGATACTGTAGCACTAACCCTGTGATTAGTTTTTTGCTTTTTTTGTGAAGACACATTTCAAGTACTACAAATGTAGTATTTTGAGTTGTTTGGTGTAGCCACTTTAGAATGGCTAGCATAAACAGGGACAGGCCAAGGTCAGGGGACTCCAGAAGTCAGAGTAGTCGGTAAAACAAGCCAATGGGTCGGTACAGGCAGCTAACGAAGCGTAGTCAGGACAAGCCGAGGTCAGGGAATCCAGGGAAATCAAGCAAACAAACTGCCAAAGTACCATACAGAGTGATTTAGTAGTTCAGCTCTGTATGGTAGACTTTGAAACAGTCTGTTATGCAGAGGACGGGTAGGGATGGACAGGAGGGGCAATAATAACTGGAGTCCTTTCGTTCTCCTCTTTTCCAGCAAACATGGCATTTTCGTTGGGGTGACCTTTTACAGGGTGTTGGGGGGATTCAGGAAGGGAAATGTTTGCTGAAAAGTCGTTTGACATCTTCTGATTCCAAAGGAGGGTTAGGATTTGGGGTCTGGGCAAATATAATTTGAGACAAAATTTGGACCATAAACTCTAGAAATGGGCATGGTCTACCTATGGCTTCCTTTTTATAAAGCACATAGGCATTGAAAATTGCAATCTGAGTTATGTAGATTGCAATTTTCTTGTACCAGGTCCTACTCTTCCGGTTCACCAGATAGGGCTGTATGCACTGATCAGCCAAGTCTACTCCCCCATAAACTTGCTGTACTCTACAATGCACTTCGGCTTCTCCAGCTGCTCAGTTCCAACTCTCACAGACACTGGCACTGAAGTTTCGTTGTGCATTGTAGACAACATGTACACATCTATCCTATCGGTGAAGCAAAGGGCAAGCAATTCATCCTGGCGGAGCGCTGAAAGGGAGCCTCTACTGCGTCTACCTCTTGCCAGGGTTTGGGGGAAACTGATAGCCTGTATCCCTTATTTAACAAGGGAAGGATTAGGTCCCATACTATCTTGCCACATGTGCCCACAGAATCAGGGCATCCTGGTGGGTCAAGATGGCTATCCTTCCTCTGATAAATACGAAACGCCCATGTATATGCAGATTTGGATTCACACAATTTATAAAATTTTACACCGTATTGGGACCGTTTAGAAGGGATATACTACTTAAAAAGTAATCTACCCTTAAACTTCATTAAGGACTCATCTATACAAATATTTTCTTCAGGGACATAATTTTGGGAGAATTTGTCTGACAGTAGTTCAATTAGGGGCCGAATTTTGTACAGCCTGTCAAACAATGGGTCGTTTCTTGGGGGGCACAGTGTGTTATCGTTGAAGTGGAGGAAACACAGCAGCTGCTCATAGCGATCCCTCTTCATAACCCCAGGGAAAGGAGTGGTAGCCAGGATGGGGTGCTTGTACCAGTAGGACCTGATACTCAGCTTTTTGACAATGCCCATCCGTGGGGTGCCACATATTACGCCGATTGTAATGTGACCCCGGATTCACAGTCAGATGTTGGTTGGCAAATAAATTGGTTTGCTCAACCAAGGCCGAGTAGCCATTCTAGGGGGGACTACTCAAAATTAATCAAAAAAAATTTAAGGGGGAAATTACAAAATTCCTACCTGCCAAACACCCTACTACACACCCTCAAAAACCCACAAAAAATAAAATAAATGTACTGATCGCAGTTTAGGCTGCTGCGACCAGTACTGAAAGGGTTCATTTTTATTTTATTTTTTGTTTTTTTTAATAAAAATAACTCCCCAAAAAAGTCAGCCTGAGTGATCACTGGTACAATACTGTACAGTAGTGATACTGTAAAGTACAGTGATCACGGCAGCGGGGAAAGGGTTAAGGGTTGCTGCGGCTGATAAAAGGTCAAAAATAAATAAAAAAAATTTTTTGACCCTAAAAAAAAAAATTATAATAGTACAAATGTACTAAATCCCTAAACAGGCTGATCACAGTGTTAAATGCTGTGACCAGGACTGGAAGGGTTAAACATTTTTTTTTTTAAACTTTTTCTTTTCTTTTTTGACAATTCTTTCTCCTACAGGGCTCTCCAGCAACGATCTCTCTGCCTCTCTCTCTCAGATCGAAGTGCGGTGAGGAGAGGGGCAGAGACAATGTGTCAGCCAGTGATTTAAAATTGTAACATTGTAACAGTAAATTACATTGTAAATTAGGGGGGGTGCCCGAGCACCATGCTGCCTAGGTCAGCACAAATCCAAAATACACTACTGAGATACAGGCAGACAGTCACATTCATACAACCACACATATAGTCACAGACACACAGTTACATGCAGACAGAGTGTGAGTAGTATTTCATATAAATGTACTGAGATATTGCGTCTTGAGATCCTAGGAATACCTGGCAATTCTTGGGTGGGAAGAAATCTAAATTCATTGTCTACCCAACCACATGCTCCAACTGTTGCTCAATATTTTAGATTAATGTGGATCTACTCCTGAATTTTAGCAAATACAATGTATCTCGTGCTTCCATCTAGACAATTTTTTTTTTTTTTTTTTTTAACAAGCAGGGTCCAGATGCGATCTGGAGGATCATTGACCTCATTCATACATAAAAAATATTGGGTACACAAATAAAGCTCGTAGGCTTGAATGCCAAAAAAGCATTTGTAGAGGTTATTCAATGTTTTGGTATTCCAGTAAAATTTATATCAAATTAAAAACATATTCCAACATAGCCTAACAGCTAGAGCATCTGTCATTGAAGTTCTGTTATCTTCTATAAAGATAACATACACCCTCCCCCCACCTACTGTTTGCTATCTACATGGAGACTCTAGTGCGAGCAATTAATGAAAATGTTGATGTGATGGTATGTTATTATTCCTATAGAATAACCATATCCAAGGATATCCCTGTCTTGTCTATCCCGCACAATATATCATTTTTAATGTATCTAAGGATATAACTTAAATAAATCCAAATGTTATGGCTTAATTGCGTCAGTCAATGAGACATGTTTTTTCTTTGCCTTATCTTGTTTAGTTTTTGGATCAATCCTTATGAAATTAAATATCTTGGTGTACAACAGTTCATATGACATGAGACCACCTCACCAGTAAGTGTCCTTGGGCAAGACATCTAACAATAGAAATCTGCCTACCTCATATCTTCATAAATTATAAGCTGATTTGAGCAGGACCTTCCTCTAAATATCCTCTTTTTGTAACTGTAAAGCTCAGAGGAATATATAAGTCACTTATATCTCTTCTACAATGTTATCGCTATTTGACAAATTTTTTCACTGAAAATAGTCATTCCAATAATTATTTATTACTTTCCATCACTGTCAATACCATTAGACCTATGAGAACATAAGAATTTTGTTGCATCTATGTTACACTTTCTTTGTACTAGGAAGAGGGCAAGATTCTATGCAGATTAATCTCTTTTACCCCATCAAAATGGAGGCTTAGGGGTTTCCTGACCTCTTGCTCTACTATAGAGGCTCTCACATAGCTCAGATGATGAGATGGAGCTTATATAGAGGTAAGTGAGTATAGTAATACTAATAACACATTCAATATATATTAAGCATTGCAGTCCTATATAATTCATACTGTGTTAGTGTTTTAAAACAGTAAAACATATTACAACAATAATATAGTCCATAAAAGTGCCGTTCGTTTGTAAAAAATGCAAAAAAACTTCACTTTTACTTAAAATATCATCGTTGTAATACAATTTCCCAGTTTTAAACATTAATATTTGAGTTCAGCAAAGTCTCCCGAGTAAAACAGTACCCCTATATACAGGTTTTATGGTGTCTTGGAGAGTTACAGGGTCAAATATAGTGCTTGCGAATTAAATTCTCTGCACTTTCTCCCTGTGTTGTCAGGCATGTCAATCAAATTTTAATTAATCAAATCACATAATTATGTTAAAAGATTACTTAAATATACACGTAGAATTTTAATATAGCATTTATAGGTATTTAAATTCTACGTGTATACTAATGTAATCTTTTATGTAATTATATATATATATATATATATATATAACATGTCATTCTAAGTGTATTTTGTTACCAATATATATATATTAATAACAAAATACAGTTAGAATGAAATTGCATATGAATATATAATTTATATTAAATTTTGTTTCAATATTTTATTTATTTTATTATTTTATTTATTATTGTAATTATACGTGTGTATATATATATATATATATATATATATATATATATATATATATAATTATAATATATTTAACGTCATTCTAAGTGTATTTTAATATTAATGTATATACTAATATTAGTATTAAAATACATGTATGACATATATATAAATAAATTTAATTAATTTTACACGTTTATTTTTTTTTTTCACATTTCCCACCAGCAGGGGGACTGTCTGATTTTTCAGACAGTCCCCCTGCTGGCAGATCCATAGCCAGCTATAGGGGGCCTCATTTGCCGGGGGACGGCTGTCTGGGCTGTCAGGCAGCCCTCCAGAAGAGGATTGCGGCGGAGGTAAGTACGCTGGACCTCCCCTAGGCTTAACCCGTTACGGCGTTCTATGCCGCCTCAACGGCTTTAAATAGAACGCCGTAACGGCGTTAAGGGTTTAATAGAAAGAGAGAGGGAAGAAAAAAATAAATAAAGGGAAAAGTCTCCTTTCTTCTCACCAGCAGTAATCCAACAACTCCCTCAATAATGCACTACCCTCCAACTCCTCCCACAACTGCCATACTTTAGTAAATTTAGTCATGGAATTGTGCATCTGGACCATTAGTTTGTCCATTAAGTAATTAATTAACTGACCGGCACGGAGGAGAAGGGAGCTGACAGGAGCTGCAGGAAAGGTAAGTTACAGCTTGCTGCCAGCCCCCCTCCTACACAGCCCATCCACTGGACCACCAGGGAATGAGAGCCCCCCTCCCTGGCCATGTATCAAGCAGGGAGGGGGGACAGAAAATATAAATAAAAATGTAAATAATAATATAATAAAATAAAAAAAATGAATAATATTAAAATAAAATAAAACTAATAATATTTAAAAAAAACAAAATGTAATATTAAAATAATAATAAAAAAAATAATAAAAATGCCCACCCCATCAACGTTACACACTCTGCATCACATACACACACTGCATTCATACATACACACTGTATTCATACACACACACTCTGCATTATATACACACACACACTGCATTCATTATATACACAAAATAAATATTCAATTAATGTAATTTTTGGGGGATCTAATTTTATTTAGAAATTTACCAGTAGCTGCTGCATTTCATACCCTAGTCTTATACTCGAGTCAATATACGTTTTCCCAGTTTTTTTGGGTAAAATTAGGGGTCTCGACTATTCGGGTCGACTTATACTCGAGTATATACTGTATTAAAAAAAAAAAAAGAAGAAGCCTACTTAATTTATTACTGAAATTGTTTACTAATGACACATATGCAGCTGAATGAATGCTGAATGACTTGAATTGCAGTTTGGGCTGAACAGAAGAAAAGTCCAGAAAAGAGACTGTAATTAAAATAAAAAATATGAGGACTTTTGTGATCATGTCTACTATGAACATGAATTTGTCTTATGAAAAAATGTTACAACTCAGTGTGGACACAAATTTCTGATAGAAGGCAAAGATCAAAATGTCTTTTACAGAATGGTTGAACCTCTTAAAGAACACTATAGCGTAAGGAATACAAATGTGTATTCATAATGTTATAGTTTCCTAGTCACTGTTAGTTTACTTACATGTTTTCCGACACCAGACTGCACTCTGTCATCTCCTTGATAACCTTGATGATCTCAGCCAATTCAGATATTTCTCATAGTATAGCATTGGGAGGCTAATGCACATGCGCAGCAAAATGTCACACTGCGCCAACCAGCTTGTCTCTATGAGACCATTTGATTGAAACCGTGGAATTTCACTCGGCTATTTTAGTAGAAGCACCTCTAGTGACTATCACTAGATACATTTAACCCCTTAATAATAAATAAAAGAAAAGAGACAGCGCTAGTTAACTGTGGCAGCAACCTTAAAAGGGAATCCCTCAAACCCTATAAAATAAGATAAAGATAAAAAACAATAAAAGGCTGCGCACATATGATAGAGTCCAATAAAAGGAAAGGGAGAGAAAAAGTCCAACTGGTATGTTCTTACAGGTGTCCTTGGTTGGCGGGGTCTTCTATTTATATGGTGGTTTCACTCGTTATGAAAAATAAAAAGAGGAAAAAACGGACATCCAATGGTATAGTATGTAAAATATAGGTAAAGATGTAAAATAAATAGTATCAAACTCACATTTACCAGAGCTAATGTCCAGCTCTGGAATAAAGCGCGTACAGCGGTTTTATCCCCGCTTATGGGATATGGGCAGGTTCTCCTCCGTGGATGGTATCCAATTCTCGGAATAAAATAAACAGCCAATAGTGCTCACTGTATGGCAGATAATAATTAAATAATAAAAGAAATGTACTTACAAAGGAAGAGCAGACCCACTGCTCTTTGATGATAGCTTGGGTGGATTGATCCCCACCTACGGATTTCTTTGGGTACAGGAGACTTCCAGGAATTTTTTAGGTTTCTTTTAAAACCATCAAAATATTTAAAATAACAATAAAAGGCCAGGGTAAAAAAAAGGGGAAATAATATGTGTCTATAGAAAAGATAATTGGCACAAGCAAATGACCAAAAAATACTTTAATATATATAAAAAACACAATTACTTTTTAATTAAATTATTTTAACATTATATATTTAGCTAGCTGGGGTGGGTGGAAGTTAGTGGGGAATTGGGGGATTTGGCATTAGGCTAACTAGGGATTAACGTTAAAAGTTTTAAAAGAAACTTTAAAAAGTTAAAAATTAAGCTTAAAAAAATGTTTTAATAACATTTAAGTAAAAAAAACAAAAAAAAAACCCTTTACCTAGTCCAAATAAAAATTAACCCCTTCCCTGCCAGTCGATCACTGCCTACAGCGATCAAATAGAGATCACAGTATTATACTGTGATCTAATTTTTTTTAACCCCTGAGGATTAACTTTTATTTATTTTTTTAACCCTCAGGGGTTCAATTTATTTAATTAATGAATTTAAATATTTTATAACTATATATTTTGCTAGCTGTGGTGGGTGGGAGTTATGGGAAAATGGGGAATTTACTGTTAGTGCTGCGTACTGCTAGTTAGGGGTTAACGGTAAAAAAAAAAAGCTTAGAAAAATGTTAAATCTGTAAAAAAGTTTTAAGAAAGTTTAGGAAAGTTTAAAAAAAATTTATAAGCAAAACAAAAGTTTAAAAACTAGTTTTTAAAAGTAAAAAAGTTATAAAAAGTAAAAAAATACATTTTAAAAACGCTCATTACCACTACACCTGGAGCAAACTAGAGAAAAAATTATCCCACGCCAAGGTTCAAAATATGCCTTTTGAATTACCCCAGGGTGTATTCTTTAATAAATAGTATGTGTTTGTGGGGAAGTTTCAATAACCAACCGTCTAAACTACTCCAAATTGGAACATGGACACAGCGTAAAACTTCAAAGTTAGAAAAAAACTGAATGGCTGCGTCTCAAATGCGCCCCTTCAACATCCACATATACCTGGCAAAGGTACATACGGGGGTATTGCTGTACTCAGCCGACATAGCTGAGCAACATATGAAGTATTATACAGTCATAGCACACATAAGGTTTGCAAAATATGCTGCGCAAACTCACTTTGTATGTCAAAAAGGCAGAAAAAATGCTTATTACCACTACACTTGGTACAAGCTAGCGGAAAAATGATCCCACGCTAAGGTTCAAAATATGCCTTTTGAAATACCCTGGGATGTCTTCTTTAAGAAATGGTATGGCTTTATGGGGAATTTGGATTATATAGCCTGGTAAAATACTCTAAAATGGGACATAGGCACAGCATAAAAATTCAAAGTTTGAAAAAAACTGGAATGGCTGTGTCCCAAATGTGCCCCTCCGATGTCCACACATACCTGGCAAAGGTACATACGGGGGTATTGCTGTACTCAGCCGACATAGCTGAGCAACATATGAAGTATTATACAGTCGTAGCACACATAAGGTTTGCAAAATATACTGTGCAAACTCACTTTGTATGTCAAAAAGGCAGAAAAAACGCTTATTACCACTACATCTGGTACAAGCTAGCGGAAAAATGATCCCACGCTAAGGTTCAAACTATACCTTTTGAAACACCCTGGGGTGTCTACTTTAAGAAATGGTAGGCCTTTGTGGGGTAGTTTGAATTTAAAACCTGCGAAGATGCTTGGAAATTGCACATAGGCCCAGCGTCAAAATTCAAAGTTTGGTAAAAACGGATATGGCTTGGTCTCCTATATGGCACTGTAGCTTCACAAAATAGTGCCAAATACATTCATTGGGGGTGTATTTTTACTCAAAAGACTTAGCTGAGCATAATTTGGGCGGTTTGAACTTAGTGGCACATATGAAATATACAAAACGCCCAGCAAAAATGCAATCCGTATGTAAAAAATGCACAAAATAATTTTTTACCACATACTTTGGCATATATTGGTGAAAAAATGGGGGCATGTTAAGGCACAATATGCACCTTATAAGATACCCTGGAGTGTCTACTTTTACAAATGGTAGGCCTTTGTGGGTTTTTTTTGAACAGTCAAACTGTTATAATACCCCAAATGGAAGCTAAGGTTCATTAAATCCATCTCTCAAAATTCTACTGTGAATACTGAAAAGGACAGGTATCTTGTATGGCACTGTAACTTCACGAAATAGTGCAAAAGACATACAATGGGGGTGTCATTTTACTCAGCAGATGTAACTGAACACAAAATAAAACTTTGTACAGGAATAGCACACACCAACTTTACAAAATATACACGAGAATTTCTCTGTTATAAGTTTGTGTGCCAAAAACCAAAAAGAACACAGTTTTACTCCAATATTTAGCAGAGGTTGGCGGTGAAATGGCTACGTAGAAAGTGTCAAAACAACCTTAGGTAAATAGCCCCTGATGTCTACTTTATATAAATATATAGTTTTGTGTGGCAATTTTGTTTTCTTTTATGGCTACTAAGCTTACAAGACAAACATACCAAATTCTAAAATCGCTCCACATTAAAAGTCTATTTTACTCCTTGTGCTTTGTGACCTGTAACTACCAAAAAAAAACTTAAAATCCCAGACACATTATATATTCTGTAAATCAGAACAACTAAATGAATTTATTTTTAATTACTTTTTTTAACCTGCACTAATTATGCACACATTATTATTGCAAAAACTGTAAAGAAAAAAGACAATTTTTTTTAATAATAAATAAGCATTTATATATATGTGTGTTACATCAAATTAAAGCCCTTTCTGTCCTTTGAAAAACGATGTATAATATGTGTTGGTGCAACAAATTAGTAAAATGCAAATTGCAGTTGAATGCAAACAGCAAAAAAAGAAAAAAATTCTGTTGTCATTAAGTGAAAGACAAGCTTTTGAAGCTCTGTCCTTAAGGGGTTAAGGGGTTAAACTCTGCAAAGTAAACAACGGAAAAGTTTTATATTGCAGGTTTGAACAGACAGAGCATGAAACCCAGACCACTTCATTGAGCTGAAAAAGAAATTAAGCAAAACAATTGTGTTACAAAAATAATAAAAGAACAACAATAATGTAAATGGCAAAGCCCTGTAAGATAGTCGATGTTTAGTTATTCAGCTAAAAGCAAGACAAAATGATCATAACTATCACCGGGTGATCATGGTTTCAAGGTACTGTAAGAGGCAGAAAAAAAAAAAAATATGGATGCAGAGAGGATTTCATAGATTGGCAGTGAGGTAAACATTGTATAAACATAGATCATGTGATAAGTGATGCATTCTCTAAACAGCAAGTTGTAAGTTGACAACTAGTTTATAAAATTAAGCCTAAAATAACTGACTTGAAAAATATACCCAATTCAGCTTAATTGAACGATGTATCCAACTCTAAAATTTGTTCTAAATGTGGCATGCTGTTTTTTTGTTTTTTTTATTCTACTACAACTTATTTTGTGAATGCATGTTTATCTTACTGCTGCTAGGACGATATGTTGCATGCATATGTATGTGTGAATTTCATCAGAATTATTTTAATTAGAAAATGTTATATTAAAGGGACACTATAGTTACCAGAACAACTACTCTTTTCAGAGAAAATGCAGTGTTTACATTACAGCCTAGTGATAACTTCACTGGCCACTCATCCGATGGCTGTCAGAGAAGCTTCCTGGGTCATTGCTGCCTAAAATGCATCCAAACATTCAGTATCTCCTCCCTCTGCATGCAGACACTGAACTTTCTTCATAGAGATTCATTGATTCAATTCATCTCTATGAGGAGATGCTGATTGGCCAGGGCTGTGTTTGAATCATGCTGGCTCTGCCCCTGATCTGCCTCTTTGTCAGTCTCAGTCAATCCTATGGTGAAGCACTGTGATCAGGCTACCATTTCTCATGATGTCAGCAGACTGCTTGGTTTTTTTTTTTAGGCAAACAGCATGCAGATCTACATCCAGGGCCGGCGCTTCCAATAAGGCGAACTAGGCAGCCGAGCTCCTCTCCGGTCCGCGGTGCCCAGCCAGTGTGCACTTCCAGTCAGTACGGCCGGGTCGCAAACCGGAGAGGAGCTCGGCCACGTTACAGGGAAGGGGAGGTGAGGAGAAGAAGATTACAGGGAGGGAGGGGGAGTGGAGAAGATTGAGGGGGGAGGGAGAAGAAAGAGAGACAGGGGAGTGGAAGATGCACGGGGAGGGGGGGAGAAGATTACAGGGGGAGGGGGGTGTGGAGAAGACACGGGGGAGGGAGAAGATTACAGGAGGGAGGGGAGAAGATTAAAGGAGGGGAATAAGAGAATATTACAGGGAGAGAGGGGAGAAGAGAAGATTAAAAGGGGGGAATGAATATTACAGGAGGGGGAGAAGAAGAGAAGATTAAAGAGAAGGGGGAGGAGAGATTACAGGGAGGGAGGGGGGAAGAAGAGATTACAGGAGGGAGGGGGGGGAAGAAGAGATTACAGGAGGGGGGAAGAAGAGGAGACAGGGGGAGAAGAAGAGATTACAGAGGGGGAGAAGAAGGAGGAGAACACGGAGGGGGGAAGAAGAGGAGAACACAGGGAGGGGGTAGGGGAGATGAGAACACAGGGAGGGGGGGGTTAAGGAGAACATGGGGAGGAGAGACCACTAAAGGAGGGTTGGGGTGAGGAGAGACCGAGGATAGACCACTAGGGGAGGGCGGGGGGAGAGGAGAGACCACTAATGGAAAGGGGTGGCAGAGGAGAGCAGAGACCACTAAGGGGGAGATGAGAGACCACTAATGGAAAGATGGGGAGAAAAGGAGACCACTAAGGGAGGTGGGGGGGGAGAGGAGAGACCTCTAAGGGATGGAAGGGAGAGCTCTATAGGACAGGGGGCAGGACAGGGAGCTCTTTCACACTACGCACACACACACACACACACACACAATGCATCCCTATACAGACAGAAACACAACATGCTTCCCTTACACACAGAGAAACACACAATGCATCCATTACACACACACACACACACACAATGCAACCCTTACACATAAAGACAATGCATCCTTTGCACATATACACAGAACACACACAATGCATCCCTTACACACACAGAGAAACACAATGCATCTCTTACACACACTTAACGCACCCCTTACAGACACACACTGCATCCCTTACATACCCAGAAACACACTTTGCATCCCTTATGCATACAAACATAGATTCACACAATGCATCCCTTACACACAACAAGAAACACACAAAACATCCCTTATACACAAACACACACTGATTTCTATCCCTTACATACAAACACACTGCATCACCTACACAAACTGGTATCCCTATACACTACATTCCATAAGCACACACATTAGATACTCTACAGTAACACATAACACATCCCCTACACACTCCACTCCCTGTGAGCGAACTCATGGGTGGAACATGTAGGACTTATGGGTGGGCCTTATGGGCATACTCACCGTCAGGCCCTGGGGCACAGACCTTGAGCTGTGTAAGGGGCCCCAAAAAATGGAGCTGCTTCCCGTTCTCCCAGAACATTGAATTTTGTGACCACAGTTACAAACAGCCTCCAGATATCCTGTTCTACACCAGACCAGTGGAGCCAGACTGCAGCCAGAGCCCATCACCATCCTCATCTGGTTGTAAGTAGGCAATCTAGTATATTATAAGTGACACTAATCTCTAATTTACCTCACATTAAAGGGGCACTATAGTCCCCAGAACCACTGCAGCTTAATAAAGTGGTTCTGGTGTCTATAGTTTGTCCCTGCAGGCTTTTTAATGTAAACACACACTGTGTGCAGTACTGGCGTTAGTTCATATGGGTGGGGCATTGCGATATCACTGAGGGTGTGAGGGAGGGGGGGCAGCCTAGGGCAGCAAAAATCCTTGCACCGGCAATGTATACAGCTTCTGGCTTGACTACAGTAAGATTTTGCTATATTTATGGAGGCATGAGGGGCCCATGGGGGGCTAGATGGTGGTTTTAACACTATAAGTTCAGGAATACATGTTTGTGTTCCTGACCCTATAGTGATCCTTTAAGGGATATGAAGGTATTATTACAGGACCCATATTAGGCTAAAATATGTTTTAACAGATAAATAAAATTATTTTGTCTTTATATTATAAAGCAGTATTTTTATTGTATTTTCTTTGACTTATCTATTTGCTTATTTTTTTTACAATTTGATAAATTAATTGTGTGATTAATTTTCCAATGTCCCTAAAATTATTTTTAAAAAATATATTAAAAATGGAGTATGTAGGAGTGATCTTTTCACCTATTACTAAATGAAAATAAATGTTTAAAAACAATGTGTTATTATAGAGTAACATTGAAGCTACAGTTTGCACCAGAATATGAAGCCAAGTCAGAAATGATCTAAACTGTATTTGCCAGGATTAATCTGGTACTTGTTTTTATTATTAAATCCCACTGGTTGTGTATACAGGTTAGTCAGCCAGCAAGGATCACATAAAAATTATCTTCTTTTACCACTCTCTCCAGGCCGTTTGACGCATATTACTGTGTATGTCTTATTCATGCTTTATCCCAGTATTACCAGTGAGCAGGAAATAAATGATACACACAGTCAGTTACAATGAGGTTTTACAGTTACATTAATCTAATGCTATTAACAGCCTAGCAGGTTACAAATGTTTTGCTGTAAATGTTTGTTTCTAGTGAATAGAGCGTAGAAAGATAAAACTTTTACTTTTTTTTGCAAAAAAAAACAATATATGAAAAAACAATATAAATAGTATAATAAAATGTATTTCCAAGTAATAAATATGCTTCAGTTCCTTGGTTAATAAAAACATTGTATTAACTCCATATTAAAGTTAAAAAAAAGAAGGAAGGAAGGAGTTGTGCATTATGAGCTTTGGAGTTAGAGGATTTATGCATTTATCCAGTAGATGGTGCACTGCAGCTGAATAGAATGTCAAGCACTATTTAGATTTAGCCTGTGAATAGGAAGGGAGTGATGTAGTGTGAGGGAGGAGAGAGAAGGGCTGACCGTCAGGGTGGAGGGGGGAAAGGGGGGGAGCAATGAAAGGGAGGGGAGCCGTTTGGTGTGTGGATGGAGTGAGGACAGAGGGATTTGGCAGTAGCACTAGTGGGGCTTGGTACCCATGCAGAATTAGCCCTATCACTGTGCGCAGTAGTTTGGGTCCAGCATTATTTTTCATACCTGTTGTTTGGTCCTGTTTCTGTCTGTCTCAGGATCTGTGTGTTCCCTGGCCTTCAGGATGTCCTGACTGGTCCCTTACCCCGGACTCAGGAGTTAACCCCTCCTGGGCTCCGGACCATGAAAGCGGAGAAAGAGACTGATCTGAGCCTGCTTTTTGCACCTGGGCTGAAAGAATCCCAATATTGTCCTGCAAGGCAGTGAACCAACATCACTTTTTGAGAACAAAATAGCTACCCCATGGCATGGAGCTAAGAGCTACCCCAGGACTGTGGAAAGAGAGAAAGTGACAGTCACTCAGCAGCAGCACATAACAGTGGTATCTAGCACTATATTCCTTACTACACACTTATCCAGGATAGTGTCTGGACATGGGACTAGGGAGTCCGGTGTGAGTGGAGCACGATACTTGGTCCCTGAGTATGGGGCCCCTGGTCCCACTGCTTCTGGGGGCCCTAATTTGGGTCTGTGTCTGGACGGATGACCCCAGCAAAGTGATATCAGATCGATATGCAGTATACTGGAACAAGAGTAACCCCAGGTAAGGGCCCTAAGTACATGTGATGGAAAAGGGGGCGTGGAGGGTGATAAGTATGTGAGGATCTTTGCCAGGTCTGAAAAAAGTAAGCATAAGTATATTTACTGTAGCATTTTTTACATTTTTAGAGGTTATCCCCACAACTGCTCAATTTAAAATGGTATAACTATATATATTCTGTAATAATGTGTAGCAGCTGCAGATGAATATTTGGTAAGTATGTGTGTGCGTTGATTTCATTTATGTTGGTCAAAACATTATTCTATCCAATCCTTCTGTTCACAACCAAAGTAAAAAACAACAACTTTTGGTAGATGAAAGGAAAGGATTTGCAGCAGTTGCATAGTGGATCTGGGAAGTCGTACTTCTCCAGTCTTTCTGTATGCTGCAAGAACGCAGGCTGTAATTCAGAAGTGATTTAGTTAACTTCTGACATTCTCTACCTTTGTTTCATTTGAGTATTTCACTTACATAGTATATAGTCTTCTAACTTCTATTTAATGTAGCCTATGAATCTTTCAAATGATTTGTCATGTTTTATAACATAAAATGCAATTTGGTCCTTGAATACGTTAATTATCCTAAGTACCAGTTTTGTATGCCATTATTATGCGCATTCCATGCAGTGCTGCATCTGGGTAAAGTTTTTCACTTGCAGCACCATGACTGTCCATACACATAAAACTTTACCAACTGCTCTAACTCATTCTGTTGTAGTGCATGTGATGAAGCGCTTTAACTAGAAAATAGACTGCCTTTAAACCTGCACAGCAGCACTTTCTTATTTGGTGTGTTCTTTAATACGATTCGCACACAGGAACACAATCCCATCTTTGCAGGAGTTTTCATTCACTCTGTTTACATGATTCTTTAATCTCCTTTGCTGAGTTTGTTAATCTGCTGTTAATCAAATCTGTCAATGATGTTGATTGTGTTTCGAAGTGCAGGCTGGCATGCTGGATGTGCATCATGTAATAAAGGTGGGCATGATCATTGTGTAATGCAGACGGGCATTCTCAGTGTTTGAATATAGCTGCAGATTAGCAAAGTAAGTAGTACACAGTACATATTAGCCGAAATTACCTGCGAGCTGGGACACAGTCAGTATTGGTGTGGATTGTATTGCGTAGGTTGCATGGACACTGTTTTTGTTCTTTAAAGTTTAAAAGGCAGTCTGTTCGTGGATTTTACTATTCTGGTTTACTTCAACAGGATGTCTGAAAATTGTGCAGTGCCCAGTAGCATGATCACTATGTGTTCATTGTGTATTGAATGCTGGTATGATGTATGTTTAATGTTTTGCATTCATTCTTATGTGCATGGCATGCATAGCACGGAATAACCAATATCTCGATATGTGTAGTAACAGAACTTAAGTTACTTTATCGATTTATATTTGTTTTACACTTTTTCTTCTAATAATGCGTTGACAGGTAAGTTATCTTTGAGGGGTGCTATATGGTTTTGTAATGGTAGTTTCTTCTGTTAGACAATTTCAAGTATTTTTAGTACCATATTTGATCATATATGTTTAGAAAACAATCAGTAGTAAAATGTGTATATGTAAACCAGGAGTAAAACCAACTTGTTCCTACTTCCTACCAATGCCAGATATGTATCATTCTAATTACTCTCGGGGTAGCTTCACGTCACTAACGATTATAGGCATGCATTGAAATCTATGCCCAAATGCCATTCATTAAACTTGCAATCCTTGGATACAAAATTTACATCAGTATTTTGGTTCATATTTCATGTTTATAAAATGCCAACATTAAAAAATAGAGCAGAACATTTAGCAAGGGTTTGCTGGATCAGGCAATTCACTGAGCACTGGATTGTAGTGATTTGAAAGCCAAACTGCAAAATTTAGTTCAAAATAGCCAAGCTGTGACCTGAGCTTAGTTGGAGAATTTCTTAGAAATCAGCACTTTTTGCAATATTTTTTTGTACAGTTTTCATTTCCCTAAAATGTGATGTTCACAGAAGGCAGTTGTAAAATAAATAGTTTGATCTATCTATCTATCTATCTATCTATCTATCTATCTATCTATCTATCTATCTATCGATCTATCTATCTATCTTTTTCTGTCTATTTATTTATTTACAACTATTTTGTATTCATTTACGCTTATTATATCATGCAACAATAATGCCATTTAAAATGCATCAACATTGAATTGCATAAAAGCAACTGCACTTGGCATTTTCTTCAGAGTAATTTGGTAAAGTTGTGATAACATTCAATTTGATGGAATTCCAGATTGCACCATTGCAAGAACAGGCAAGGAGGGGTTTTCCCATATCAAAATGAAGCACAATTTTTTTTTTTTGATTGTATGTAGTGATTGGAGGATGAGGTTATAAAATCTTATACTCTAGGGAACACTATGTATCAACTTTATCAACTATATAATTAACAGATATCTTCAGAGAAATTCCCCCCAAAATATAAAAATTCTGTCTTTTTTTTTTTTTTAGTTCAAACATTTTAGAATCCTATAAATTCAAATGAAACCCATTTATAAATATCCAATTATTCCATGCGCTGTTAATCCGTGCACTGTAAAATCAAATTGGTGAGGTACATTAAAGAGCAGCAAGGCACAACTCGTCTAGAGTAAAATTCACCAGTAAAGTATACAATGTATTCATTTAGAAAATATGCAGAATGAATGTATAAATGATAGAGGCTACGGATCTTTTTTTCTTTTTCTGGATTTATGAATAGTTCAGATTATGGTATCTGGTTCTTTGTCCGCAAGCAGTTAGTTTTCTGTGCTGATTACTCTACATATGGATTAAATTAGATACATTGCTTCACATTTTTATATTCCTGTCCCAGTTTTGGGTTTCTGCCTGCGTCTGCGTTGTTGGCCTGGGATATTTCTTTTGTTCAGTTAAATACTCAACATATGTTAGAATTCTTAAAGGATCCCAGGTCCAGCTCTGGCACAGATTGAAGTTTTTCAGACCCAGCCGGCTGCTTTCCAAGTGCTTGAGTTATTAAATGAAAAGAGAACAGTCTGAGAGGATTAAGCACCTCACATAATTTAACACACTGATAGCGATCTGGAAAAGCAGCACTGCTTACTTACTAGAAGTGTTCAGGACAAGTTTTCAGAAAAAAAATCCAATAATTCTAAGAAATCATTCTAAACAACATTTTAATTTTTTTATTTTTTTTTTATATATATATTTCTATTCCCTTTCATCATAGCAGTTTTACTGGTAAATTTGGAAACCTGGCAATGTGTTTAGTAGATGCCCAAATTTTTTTTTAACTATTTCATTTTTTATGTACCCTTTCTATTAAACTATGACAGTATTATTTCCATTCTTGCTTACATCTAGTTGAATATTAACACTTAGTGTGTACAATTTGCGTGATTAGAAACAGTCGTAGTTCTTCAAATTTAGCTTTAGAATTAAAATGCAGCACTGCAACATGTGACAATGGTTTGCTAAAATGTAGTGATGATTAAATTTAAAGTGTAACACTATACTTATTAATAAAAATGGATCTCTTAAAAAATATTAACTATTGGCTTTGTGCCGGTTTTTTTTTACTGGAAAGGATTTTGGCCTTTAGTATTTAGGATTGTATTTATTCATGCCAAAGCTATACAAGTTCAAAAAGTTGAAGAAAAAGTTTGAACCAAAAAAGTAAACCAAAGTTTCCCCTAGTAAAATATTCTTCATTTTTTAAAATATTGTTATTACGCTTGATGAATGTGATGCTGCTTTGCCAGTGAAATTATTCCGTCTATTTTGGTTTTCTTATATCGTAGCACTACACAGGCTAATTCTGCAGGAAGATAAATTCTATTTAGCAAACAGAACAGTCCCACGAACATAAATTTGATGATTTCTTTAAATAAAATAAAATGCAATAGAATTTTCTAGTCCCCCAAATTACCTGAAATTTCTTTGAATACAGTACTGGGAAAGTTACAGTACTAAAAAAAAAGTCAAACTCTATTATCCATTCCTGTTATTGTCGCTGCATTTAGCTCTCTGTTTCTCTAGAGACTATAAAACTATAATACGTGAAGAGCACAGGAAGAGAGAAACTTTCCCAGAGTAATATAATCCAGACCTTTTGCTTAAAGCTGACCTGTTGTATGCAGCATGTCATGGTACAGGAGAAACAAATATACAAGATACAGTAGAAGCACCATGTGCAGGTAGGCACTATCAGTACCCGCAATGGGGAGGGTGTGTTGCTACAACAAAGCGTGGCTCCCCTGCAGTTTATCATCAAGGATGATTCCCCTACATTATCACTCTATATTTCTGACTTGAGTATCTCTCTGTATCTCTCTGTCTGTCTGCCTGTCTGTGTATCTATCTATGTGTCTGTCTGTCTGTTGGCTCCTTTAAGCATCTCTTCTTCTAAAGTCAACTAAAAGCCTTTACCTGCATTTTGGCAGTGGCTTAAAATTTATCTGTATGGAATAAGTTACATATGTAATGCTGTCTCCCAATAACCATGTTAAATAATATTTTTTATATTGACATGTATGCGTTACTTTGAAACAGTATTTAACCTATCTTTCAAATGTATTTATATGTTTATAAATTTTTTTAAATCCACTTAGGATATTATTAATAGGACATGTCCCAATCTGAATAGAGGACAGTTTGTTATTATTTCCAAATATTTCAGGGATATCATGATCTAGATTAATCATGCACTACAAAAAAAAAATAACATTAAAAAAAAAAAAAATCTTTCTCTTAAAAAAACAGCCCCCCCTGCCCCCTGCCAAAACATAGTGGTATATACATTTTCATATATTTACAATAAAATAAATATTTTCGCAGGCAAGACCTTACTACTAAATTAAAGCCCAAGCAAGGGGTGTTTTTTTGGCTCTTTAAATTGAATACTACTTTCGGATCCTCTGACACTAATTACTGGTGAATCTATGCAAAAAATTTAACATAGTGCCATTAAATGAACACGTGCTTATGTGGCACTGGGCAATTTCTTAAAATATTTGTAAATATAGAAGAAATGTTATATATAAAATCTAGAACCTGCTTTTCGTTGTACCCAGATTTTAACCATGTGGACACCCGCTCAGTTTTTTTAAAATTAACAAATAGATGGATTCTCCTTACTGCTATTGATCTGTAAAGATTAGTATTTGTATCTTTATGGTATAGCTTACATATTGCTTAATATGTGAGTGTATCAACAGTTAGATTTGGGTTCTACAGAATTTATCAGGGATTGTGAAATTACCATTTTTTTCTTAATCCTTATAACCGATTCTATGTTTAAATACTAGATAATAAGACCATGTGATTCTCCCCTGTATCTCCAATATCATACAGTATCCATCAGTCTATATGCTATATCTTCTGGGTGCTGTCACTTTCCCAATATTATATCTGCAACTTAATACAGCTCCATTATTATCTAATAAGATATGGTAGATATTTCATTTTATAAATGCAGTCTTGCACTTCACAATGTGTTTTTATTGTGTATATATAGAGTGTCAAACAGGCTAAGGTAGTATTATTACATAGAGTGAGTGCAAAGTTGTGTAAATTGTCTTATTACATACAATAAGTATCAATCTAAGTAAGATAGTCTCATTATATACAATGAGTGCTAGTTTGAGTCTGATGGCCACATTTTATACAGCATGTCTCAGTGTCACAACAAATCATTTTGTGAGCCAATTGTATAGTAGTTAATGTGGCATTCTCTGCATTGGTTTCAGTTTATGCAGTACGAGTTTATATAGAAAGCATATCACTGAGCATAGTAGTCTACTAATATTTTAGATTGTAAGGTTCACTGTATAAGATTGTGTATTATTCTACACAGTGAGTGCCACTCAAAATTTTTTATTTTTTTTAATATATATAAAAATGAATACAGCAATCAGTAATGGGGCTTGTGGAATCTTTTTATATGTTTTGGGCCCAACATTCACTAGAAATGTCTTCTTTGTGTACACTGAGTATTGTATCTATTTGCTTTATTTATCGACAGTCATCCTCACTCAGTTATTTGAGCTAGTGAGCCTCAAAGTCTGTAAGATAGAATATTGTAAAAGATGGTCTTGTTTTACACATCACTTAACATCCATCTATCTATCTATCTATCTATCTATCTATGTCAATCTATCTAAAATCATTGAGAGTAGCTTTACAAATGCTTAAATTGCGCCATATTGTATACATTTTACAGTGCGCATCATGCCAAGTATGATGTTCTGATTTTATTTAGCTGATATGTCATGTTTATTGAGATACAATCTTAAGTTGGTAATAATGAGCAAGGCTGCTCCTCATCTGGAAGGCTTTTGAAAGTCCAGGTGAAGAAATGAAACCTGAATTAAAACAACTTTTCCATTATATAAAGTCAGTCTGAAACTTTAGTGTATGCTGTTATACAGTGTTATTATAGATGATGTTATAAATCCATCAACCACACTTTGGTGATTTAAAGGCTCTCTGTGAGCCATCAGTTTTAGATAAACAAAAATTGGAGATGTGCATAATTAATGATCTTATCTGGTATATGGGTTTTCTGCTGTTAATGTAAGCTGAACATCCATGAGTTGCTCAATAAGAACCTTACTCTTGTATAACATATACTTTGCATTCTAAAGTCTCATTATTTGTAATTTCTTATTTGAATTTTTTTTATTTGTTTACAGCAAGCATAAATGCTGAACAGGCAACAGTCATCATTTTTATGAATACAACAGCTATCCTTATTTGCTAAAGTGGGCCTATCCCTAAAAAAACACCCAACTATACTTTTACATCGTTCCATCAAGCAAAAATGTCAAAGACAAATGTAGTTCTCAGGGTTCTGTTGAACTACATTGTATCATGGTAATCGTGTAACAGTTGCTGGTCATTCTTTGTCCTTTAAGTGCATACTATAATTTATATTTATAGAGCCAATATTGGTAAGATGAAAGCTGGATGTGTGCCCTAATTACCTGTAATGCCATGAGTTTCAGTCACACATATTTAATTATTTTACTTAAGTGATTACCAATGCTACTAAGCTGTATTTTTTTTTTAAAGAAAATTTGTTGGGTATATACATGTGTCCAATTGAGTTCACTGTACCTGTGAGACATACATTTTACTAGATGAAGGATTGGGTATAAATAGTAAAACTGAATAAGGTGAAGCACAAGATGTACATGCTAGATTCTGGTTTTCTTTTAAGTATTTAAGTGCACCTTTAATTAAGAAATGAATGATGTAACTTTAACATTCTATTTTTATATCGTGTATTGATAACAGGGTATTGTTTATAGAAATTTTATTCTTTTATTCCTGTCATTGATTTAATGGTAAATAATACCTCCAAAGTTTAGCAGGCTGAACATGAAATATGTTGAGATTTTAGTTTAAAAGGAGGTATTGCTGCTTAGTTCATACATTTTACATCATACATTTTACAGCATAGGGACAATCAAAGTAACATAATGTCCACAGTTTATTTCAGCTACACATTGCACAATAGGTGCAGTCACTTGATTTTTGACAAGCAGTTTTCATTTCATTTGGCAAAAAATAATGATTGCCCTATGCTCAAAGATCACCCTTTAAATTAAAATGTTATAATGACGTTCAAGTTTTTTTTGCACCGACTGACAGTCTTTGGTCCTTGAAACATATGCTGTGCCAAATTACTGTCGCCAATTTGATGATACCCATTTGACACAGGCTGAAGTGAGATTTCGTCTTAATAATTTCACAAATTGAGTTGGTGGACATTAAGTGCAGAAAGACCCTCTGATTTTACTCAATTGCTTAAAATCAGTTTGACTAAAAATAAATAGGCTACACCTTTAGCTCCCTACAACTATAACTGCTACAGTAAGCTGTAGTGGTCTAGGTGTTTGGCGTGTCCCTTTTAATTGGTTGCATGAAGTGCTGAAGAAGCTATTGCATATACTTATTGTATCATGTGCCTATTGCATGTTATCAGTGAACATGTCCAGTATCCTTGAGAACAAAGACATCTAAGAAATAAGTAAAGACTGTGATTGTCCCCCAAACCTGGACAGAACCTCAAGAGCCAGGAATGTGGTATGATTGAAACCTCATTGGTGGGTGCACATTGTATTCTGCGCCTTGTGGAAGCACACTGAAAATATTATTTAATTTATATATATTAGCCAAAGGACAGTTGAAATAAAAAAATAACCTGCAGACATTTCTAGAATGGTTTTTTTTTTTGTATTTTTTTTATATTAATATTTTTTTTTGTCTTGACATTAACATAATAATTGGCAGCACTAAGGCAATGTCCAAAAAATGTAAGTTTTGGCCCTATAGGGTCATTATATATAAAGCCAATTATTATGTTAATATTTGTTTGGGTTAGCACCTAGGCATATTATTGAATTTTTGTTTAGTGCGTTGTTGAGTTTTGTATATTTATATATAATATATATATGAAATATGTAACTGGAAACAAAATGTAGTAATTGAAGGAATGCAAGGAAAATGTAACAAAAAGAAAATATACAATATGAAACAAGAAGTGTAGTGTAAAGAAACAAAAGGTAAAGGTGCCAAATAGAACTACTTTTATTTCCACTCCAATAATACAATTATTTCTAACGCACTCCTGGGTACCTCAAGCCCTTTAGCCTGACCTGGAATAGATAGATTTATGCAATGCTATTACAGACTCTTATGCTATATAGAATTTTTCACACTGGCCTTACATTTGTTGCATGCGTTCTTTTATTTTTTGTTCGGCAATAATATAAATGATGCAATGCACTGTCCTGGATACCAGTTGTGTGATTGCTTTGTGGATTATTTTTTTTCAAAGACCTTTTTATTGAAGTTTTATACCGTGTGAAGTATACGATAAATGAAGGATCTTAGAAAAACCCTCATAATGCATATCTTATAATGTATAGTAACATTTGAAGGATCACTTTATCGTGGTCTACCAAAAAAAAACCAAACAAACAAACAAAAAAATATATATATATATATTGGGGGTTTAATAAAGAAAAAAAATCATAGCGAAAATACATTTGTAGAAATAATTTTATGCTCTGCTAAAAAAAATAATTTAACCTTCATACAAAAAGACTTTCATACAAAATAAGATGCTGAAATTAAAAAAAATATAGATATATATGCAAAACTGTGGGAATTTTTGGTCTTGCCTTTTGCTGCTGCAGGAAGCCATGTAGGAAGTAGTGAGAGATATTGGCAGATACTGAAAAATAGACCTCACATGTATTTTGATTGGCCTCTTTTTAGCCAATCACAGCAAAGCTGAAATTAAAATCATGGTCACTGACCAGATGCACGAACATTAACAGAAGAAGCAATGGGATTCTCTGAACTGGAAAAAAAATTGAAAAATACAAAACAGGCTTCCTGGAGCAAGAGACTTAAAAATACACATGCGTCTTAATTTTTATCTTTCTAAAGTAAGTTTGTTTTTGTGCTGCAGACTTACTTAGAAATTACACATATATAACTGTTTGAATCCATAGTTGATTTTAATTGAGCCTATTTGATTGTTTTAAGAAACAGATGAGTGAACGGCATTATCAATCCTGCTGGTGAGACAGCTTGCGTGATTTCTTATAAATATTCACTCTCTCCTTGATTTGAGTGGGGGCAAATAAGGCTGGATGCCTGTATGCATTTAATTGATTTGGCACTGTAAGTATTAACTAATATTTTACATTAAAAAGACAGCAATGAAAAACCATCTCAAACACTAATGCCATTTTTATAATGAAAAAATAAAATTAAACATACCTCAAATGCCCCGCCATTTTGCTTCTATTCATTAACTACAACCATAGACGTGTACAGGTGATGTATATGTAGTTGTAGCAAACATATTTGCCCATGTAGAGGACAGACATCTGTAGTAATCAACCCAAATATATAAACTAAACAAAAACAAAAACTCCAAAATCTGTGTCTATTTAAATATCTTCCCAGTGCAATAGCCATTAAAGTGTAAGCTTGCTCACCTGCCAACATCAGTGCAAACCTATTAGACAAGTCTTGGGCTTAATTAACCTTTTTCCTTATATCCCTATAAAGGAATATATCGTTGCTATTTTGATATTTCCCACATTTAGTCACTTTATTAAGTATACATACTTATTAAGCAACTCAAAAGATAAAAAACACAGACATGGCCAAGCCGTTTAGTTGTACTTAGAATCGGAAGTCACTTTGACCAAGGAATGATTGTTGGTGCCAGACATGGTGTTTCCAGCATCTGAGAAACAGCTGACCTCCTGGGATTTCCAGTCACCTCATTCTGTGAGTGGCAGTTCTGTGGATAAAAGCAAAAGAGTGAAATGATCAGACTTGTTCCAGCTGACAAAAAAGGTTACAAAAACTCACCACCCTTTACAACAGTGTTGTGCAGAAGTTCATCTCAGAATGCACTGTGCATCAAACCTCGAAGCAGATGGGCCACAGCAAAAGAACACCATGCTGTGTTCCACTCAAAGATACAATAAGCAGTAACTATTCACAATCATACAATGGAACTCTGAAACAATAGTGCCACCAATGTGATCACCTAAATAAAATTCACTGTAGTACCAGTGTACTCCACTATTTACATTCCATCGATACAGGGGCAGACTGGGGGAGGGTTCGGAAGGGGGGGGGGTGACCTTGAGGGAACACTTAGGGCAGCGAGTGTGTATACAATATCCTATCACTTCCTGCATTCAAAGGAAACCAAGTGGGAGTGAAGATGCTATTGCAGTACCTGCTGTCTGCTTGTTGAGGTACTACACCCAACATATAAGCTAGATCCAATAAATCAAAAGATAAAGTACATATTACCGGACCATAGAGTGGCTAGCCTTAATGTAAGGAGCAAAGAATATACTCCAGAGGTAAAAATTGTCAAAATAACAGAGCCAAGTCAGACCAGAAAGACACACTGAATACTATAACCAGGGCCGGACTGGGAGAAAAATTTGGCCCGGGCATTTTTTTTAACACAGCGGCCCACTAAGAAGGGGGCGGGGCAGAGGAGGTGTGTTTTGTCATCACCAATGACAAAAACGCCCCCTTTCAAAGTGAGCATGTTGGTTCAATGCTCTTCCAGGGCAGACCATGCGCAGAGCTCTGCTGAAGAGCTCTTGCATGAGAAAAAAGCTCTGTATTTGTTCTGCACAGTGCAAGCAAATTTAATAACATGCTTGCACTGTTTCCTTGCAAATTGTCTCTGGTGTCTCTATAAATGGATACCAGGAGACAAAAATGCCAGGAAAGAGTATTGTGCATGTGTTTGGAGCCTGCTTGTGGTATTGCGTGTGTGTAGAGTGAGCTGATTGTGGTGTGGTATTGTGTAATAAGGTTGGTTTTAGTCATGTTGTGTTTGTGGTGTAATGTGATGCATATGTGGCTAGGGGCTGTAGAGAATGTGTGTATAGGGGATATAGCAAGTGTGTGCATACAGGCTATAGTGTGTGTGTGTATATAGGTGATGTAGTGTGTGTTTAGGGGTGTAGTATGTGTTTGCTTACAAGGAATCTAGTGTGTGTATAGGGGATCCAGAGTGTGTGTGTGTGTGTGTGTGTGTGTGTATGTATATGTATGTATGTATGTATATATATATATATATATATATATATATATATATATATTTGGAAGTATTGTGTATGTGTGTGGTGCAGTGTGTTGGGGGGGTTCTGTGTGTCTGTGAGGGGTGCGGTGCGTGATGGGTGCGGTGTGTGATGTGTGTGAGAGTGCTCTGTGTGATGTGTGTGTGTCTGAGTTTGAGAGCAGGGGCGTACCTAGAGCATTTGTCACCCAGGGCGGATCCTGTGCTTGGCACCCAGCACCTCCCCCCCCCCGCCACCCACCCAAAAAAAAAATAAACCTGTAAAAATGTTAAAGGTTTTTTACAATTTATAAACTTTGCAAAACCGCTGTCAGCCCCTCCTACAAAACCCTTGTCCTGCCCCGCCCCTCCTACAAAACCTCTGTCCTGCCCCTTCTACAAATCCTGTACTGCCCCGTCTACAAAACCCCCGCAACCCCCTTCCACAAATCCCCTGCTTATCCCCCCTTATAAAGACTCCTGTCCCAATACAAAACCCCCGCCCCCTTCTACAAAATCCCTGCAGCCCCACATTTACAGGCAGACAGTCACATACTCAGTTACAGACAGACAGTCACACACTCAGTTACAGACAGACAGTCACACACTCAGTTACAGGCAGACAGTCACACACAGTCACAGGCAGACAGTCACACATACATATTTCCTCCGTGCGCCCAGTTTATCAGCTGTTTGCTTGTGTGAGCTGTACTGGCCGCACGGCACCCTAACTACCATGGGGCACTGTGCAGCCACAGCTCACACAGCCCACTCCAGCCAGAACCGGTGCAAGGATTTTTGCCGCCCTAGGCAAAAGTAAAGTTTGCCGCCCCCCCATGTGACATCACAATGCCCCACCCATATGATTTGCCATGTTAACTAATGCCAGTGCTGCAGTGCCGCCGTGTTTACATTAAAAGGCCTGCAGGGACAGGCTATAGACACCAGAACCACTACATTAAGCTGAAGTGGTTCTGGGGACTATAGTGTTTCTTTAATGTGAGGTAAATTAGAGCTTAGTGCCACAAATAATATACTAGATTGCCTACTTACAACCAGATGAGGATGATGATGGGCTCTAGCTGCAGTCTGGCTCCACTGGTCTGGTGCAGAACAGGCTCTCTGGAGGCGGTTTGTAACTGTGGTCACAAAAATCAATGTTCTGGGAGAACGGGAAGCAGCTCCATTTTTTGGGGGTCCTTTACACAGCTCAAGGTCTGGGTCCCAGGGTCCACCTTCATGTTCCACCAATGAGTTTGTTCACAGGGGGAGGAGTGTGTAGGGGATGTCCTGATATGTGTGTAAGGAATGCATTGTGTGAAATTGTGTTTGTATGTGTAAGAGCTGCAAGGTGTGTTTGTGTGTATGTACGGGATGCATTGAATGTGTGTACGGGATGCATTGTGTGTAACGGTTGCATTGCTTGTGTATGTGTGTCTGTGTGTGTAATGCATTGTGTGTATGTGATGAATGTCAATCTCCTCCTCCCCCCTCCCCTCCTCCTCCTTCTCAACTCCCTCCTCCCTCCTCAACTCTCCCCCCCTCCCAATTTCTCTCCCCCCTTCCCCCCTCCTCCCCCTCTCAATCTCTCCCCACTTCCTCCTCCCTCCTCCAATTCTCAATCACTCCCCACTTCCCCGGTGAGCCCAATGGCCAGTCCAGGCCTGACTATAACACATTCTCTGGCTACTGAGACCACAACCGGCAAGTGGGTGTTTGAATGATGAGTCGGTTGTCCCTGATATTGAAGAATAATCCTATCATATTATGTAGTTGACCAGTGACTGTTAGCATTTTAAACATTTTAGACACATACCAAAATGTAGCTAAGTGTAAATATAACTGTGAGACCAGATTTGGAAAATAGACTAGAATGTGGAATAAAGAGGTCAAAGTTTAAAAAGTCCTTGAGGCACCAAGATTTTGCGGTAAGGTTGAAAATAGAGTTTAAACCTAAAAGATTAATTACACAGTAAGGCATGTGTGGGACAGAGGAAAGACAAACATGTCTGTTCTGGAGAGATTGAATTTCAGGATGTGTGCCTCCATCCAGTTTGAGATAGAATGGAGGCTATTGGTGACATGATTGAAAAAATAGTGAGACAGATCAGTGAAATAAAAGTAAATCTTCATAAAGAGTTACTAATGCAATATCTATTATTTTGCCACGAGAGAGTGTGTAGTAATAACAGGAGAGTGCCAATACATAACCTTGGGTAACTCAGACGTTACATGGCACTGGAGATCTAAAGCTTTATCAAACGTTTCTGCCCGTGTTTGACAGGTGGGTCTTTTTATTTTTAAATCTGTTATTTTACACATTATTTGTATTTATGGAGTTTTTGACCTTGCAAATAGCTTTCATTTTATAGAGTCTCATTTTATACATGTTTTTTTTTTCATTCTGTAAAATGGTTCCTTCCTTATTCAATGCATCTTTCACTCTAGAAAAATTGGCCTATTAATAGAAGAATTGTTTGACTCTGGAAGGCAGTCTCATTATATACATGCAGTTTTTTTTATTCTTTGAAAAACTCTTTAACAGGCATTTGTACTATAGAAATAGCCTGTTAAAGAAGACAGTATTGTTATTGAAATGGACCCTTTAACACTGGAAGGCCAGCTCATTTTGTTTATAGTGAATCCTTTATTCTGTAAATTTGGTTCCTTATATATCTAGCTTTCATAAACCTATTGCATCATACTTTTTCTGTATGAATTGGTATTTTATAATTGTCACGACAAATGCATATTTTTTTTTTTTACCTTGGCAATGATTTTAAAAAGCATGTACTGTACAGGACTTATTGATTATTCCTGCCTTGGTGGAGGTATAATCTAAATTCTAATAAAGGCAGGAGTCAACTGCGTGGAATGTGGGGTATTCGCCTCATGTCTTTGTTTATTTTTAGATTATACTGTCACCAAAGCTCGGATAATCCATAGTTTTAAAACAATGAAGTTTCATATTTCCTATTTTAAAGCCAAAAAGGAGAGAAAGAGATGCATGAGGGTGAGGACAGAACTAAAAACCTTGAAAGTTAGATTATCTGCTTTGCTCAGTCAACGGCAGTAAGAATGTCCATATAGAGTGCAACCTGCTCCTAAAGCTGAGGAAGCAGATGCACTGTGCCTGGCGTGTTCCCCACAGGAGCCTGTGAAAGTAGGAGATGAAGCCTCAGAATTATAAAGCTGTGGACTACAGGTAATGTTGGCCTCACAAAAATGAGGTCCGTCTGAAAAGTAGGGATAAAACACAGAAAATGAATGTCTTAGTTCGTCTACAGATGGAACTCCCGCAGGAGAAAAAGATTTGGCATGGCCCACTAAAGCACTAATTCCCAAAACCCCTCAGAAAGAAACATTGTATAACAAAAGTAAAAGTTTAGCTAAAAGTAGCCAAAAGGACAGAGAATCATCATTCCACTCAACAAGAAAATATAGACGTACAGAAACATCATACATTTGAGCATGTTTAGAAGAGGGAGGCCTAGCCAGCATAAAACCACTAAGGAGACTGCATACTTATTGATCCTGTCTCACACTGGAACTTTGAAGAGGAACATGGGCTGCCTAAATAATTGTACAATAAGATTTTCCTTGAGAGAAAAGGGAAAAAAGAAAATTCAGGGTAGAAATGATAGTGGCTGTAAAGGTATCAGGGTTCCATTTACGTCACCAGTGATGCTTGGTAAGCCAAGCATTGATATAGGACTTCCTAGTGCCTGGGACCCCTGAATCCCAAAGGAGGTCCCTAGCTGTTGACTATAGGACAGAGACATTTCAGGATCCCCAGAAATCATCCAAGCCACCAGCTGAAGAATGTCTTTGTCTTGAAGAACAAGTGGATGAAAATGGCCCTTTTGGTCACAAAGGAAAGAGTGGGATAGCAAAGAGAACCGGATCCTCACTGGACAGTTCAAGGAGAGTTAAGCACCAAGGTTGTGCATGCCACAGCAAAGTGATCAGCAGGATCATAATGTTGACATTTGAGGAAGTGAAGAACCCGACGGTTTGTGAAAAATGAGGGAAAGGCTTATGCTTCTGTTGCCAGCATCTCCTTCTAGAATGAGTGGGTCCAAAAGCTTGCCGAAGAAACATTGTGTCTTACAACTCAGGTGTGATGCAAAACAATCCAGCATTAGAAGGTCTCAAGTGTGGAAGATTTTGGGATCCAGCATCCTATCGCTGGAATATCTCCAGTAGTGGGATGGCCAATCTTCCATCAAGTTGCCCAGGCCTGGAAAATATTCCACCCCGAAGGCTTATCTCAAGGCAAAACTGGGGACTGACAATTACTTGGAACGAGAGCCCCCAAACGGTTGATATATTGAACTGCCAAGATCTTGTCCATTTGGAGAAACAAAGCAAAGCCTGAAAAAGACAAAGGAGCATGTGATAAGTTTGAGGTAGTTGATTATTATTATTATTGCCATTTTTATAGCGCCAACAGATTCCATAGCGCTTTACAATATTATGAGGGGGGGGGAGGTGTAACTATAAATAAGACAATTACAAGAAAACTTACAGGAACAATAGGTTGAAGAGGACCCTGCTCAAATGAGCTTACAGTCTGTAGGAGGTGCGGTATAAGACACGTTAGGACAGGAAATATCAAATAGGGTGGGAGTGAAGCAGAGCTGGAGGAGAGAGTAAAGCACTGCCCTATAGGAGAGAGCAAGAGACAGGTATGTAAGGTAGAGGTTACTATGGGAGGCCTTAATCTTTCCTGAAGAGATTGGTTTTAAGGCCCTTCTTAAATTATTGAAAACTAGGGGAGAGTCTGGTGGTGGTTGGCAGGCTATTCCATTGGAAAGGAGCCACACGCGAGAGGTCCTGCAAGCGCGAGTTGGCCGTACGGGTGCCAGCAGCGGTCAGGAGGTGGTCACGGGCAGAGCGGAGGGAACGAGGAGGGGCATACCTATGGATCAGAGAAGAGATATAAGAGGGGCTAGAATTGTTCAGTGCTTTAAATATATGGGTTAGCACTTTGAATTGACTCCTATAGGATACAGGAAGCCAATGTAAGGACTGACAGATGGGTGAGGTGTGAGAGAACCGACTAGAGAGGAAAATCAGTCTAGCTGCAGCATTCATTACAGACTGTAGTGGGGCAATAAGGCTTTTGGGGAGACCAATCAGGAGAGGGTTACAGTAATCCATGCGGGAAATTACTAGAGCATGGACAAGCTCCTTGGTAGCATCTTGTGTGAGAAAGGGGCGGATGCAGGCTATGTTTTTAAAGTTGGAACCTACAGTATTTGGTAACAAACTGGATGTGAGACTCAAAGGTGAGGCCAGAGTCAAGTGTGACCCCAAGACAGCGTACTTGCAAGGATGGACTTATGTGGATATCACTGACTTGAAGGGAGAGCGAGAGAGGAGGATCAGTATTAGGAGGAGGAAAGACAAGTTGATGTGGAGTGAATGTTTTTCTGGTGGCCAAAGATAGTGGATAGTCTGGAACAAGTCTCTCCCCAACCTAGAGAGCTGGCATCTGATTCAAATACGAAGTCCATCTGGGATCTGAATATAGCTCACCCATGCCAGACTACATATTTTGTTACCACCACTTCCAAACTTATTTCTTTCTTAAGGAAATCGGTTGGCCATAAGAGTCCAAATGTGTCAGATGTTTTGATTTTAGGCACTGCATGGCTCAATTATGCAAAGTGGCCATAACATTTATTTGGATGATGAAAAAAGGAGGTTGCTCATCCAAACCTGATGGCAGCCATTACAGTTTGGCTACTCAAGATTTTGGGATTTTGAGCCAAAAGCAGAATGTTATCCAGATATGTAATGAAACAAAACCTTCTCACACGTCACGTTCCATGACATGTTTCAGATTCTTGGTGAAGCACCACGGAACTGAACTCAGCCCAAAGGGTAGGCAAGAGATCTTTCAGAGACCGTAATTCCACTGAAACTGAGGAAATTCCTTGAAATTTTGATGAATAGGTACTGTAAGGTATGTGTTTTTGTTTTAAATCTGTTTTATTGGTTCATTCAATAAGCGATCATCCCACGCTGGGGAGGTAAGCAAATCATAGTTAACATATTTCAGAGGCATTTACCATCAAGCATAGTATGGATCAAATTCAAACAGTCGTGCCTGGTAGGCCGAAAAAGTTTAAGTATATAAGCATATGTTACGTGTATTTAACGGTATTGAGTCTACGAATTATCTGCTAACATGAAGCATTATCTAAATATTCAAATAAAGTATACAGCAGTATGTTGAACTTGAATTACTTTTGCCCTCTGGCCTAATAGTTTGGCACATGTTGTGAGAGTTGTGTTGTTGGATAGCATATATTTATATCATGTATAGTACGGTCTGAGTAGGCAAAGTGAGACAGCTCATTTGCTTAATATATGTATATCCGAGGCATGCACCCCTAAGTGTATTATTGATCAATTAAAACAGTTAATGCCTAGTATGGCGTAAAGGTTAAATTATAAGAAGATAAATTGCGTATGCTTAGCGGTCGCCATAATCCAAGCTATCTACATGCACGCCAATAATCCTGTAAGATTTTACAAGCGGGGAGTGCATGATGGATTTGTTGCTGGTATTCTGCACTACCATAAATCTATATAGCATAGTTATCTGACTGTGAATCCTTCACGTCAAGGTCTATTCCTTCATTCGGTAATGGTGGTCGACGCAGGCCATGGGCTGTCCGACCTGCAGTTGGTCATGCTACAGATTAATATAGGAATGTGCTGACATTTAAGGCCAATAATAGCTATAAGGGGTTTAGGCTTAGGTAATTATTGTAAAGTCTAGTGCTAAGCTATCAGTAATTCCTTGCTAAATTATGACAGTAACAGAGCGATCAAATAATATAAGCATAATGAGGTCTAAAATGTACAACATGCATATGTTTAACTAATCCTGATGTAGAGCACAGTGCAGCTTTGCAGTATTCTGACTAACAGCAATGCCCAGATTATGTGCCCCTTAAACATATTCGTTATCTAATCACGTGAGCCGAATAATAAACATTTTAGTTGCTGTATGCAGGTGCGTGTGCCGTTTAGGCTAGTCCCATCAGGTTAAGGCACAAAGGTACACCTCACAACGTCTAGTATAACTATAATAACTATAACAGTGTAAGAGCAGAGCTGTTCGTAGTGTTAGTCCGATAAGGGCCAACCATGGCATGGCCGTGGCGCGTCTCCCGGGGCGCCAAGTCTCCGTCAGTCTCCCCCCGCTGTGGGCACTCGTGGGCAGAAATGATCCGTTGGACCCCCACACCTAGAGTCCGCGGGTCTCCCGCTCCTTGCACCTCCCCATCACCGCCCCGGACCCAGTGAAGATTGTGTCCCATTGTCTCTCCCGGTGCCGGCCTCACACTTGGGACCGCTGCATGCCGCTCCCGGCCACTGGTCCGCCGGGAGGGCTGCGCAGACCCACCCCACAGGGCTCTTCAGCTTCAGGGACATGGCTCTCTGGGGACCTCCCAGACCCAGAGGCCCGGACACTCACTTTTCCTGCGGGCTGGCAGGCATCGCAGGGGGTCCCAGGGATGGGAGACAGGGCTGTGCCCCGGGCCAAGGGTCTCCCCACACCGGGAATGCTTGCCTCATAACGGGATGGCTCTGTGCTGCGCCAGTTTACGGCAATGGCGGCCGGTGCTCAGAGGCCGCGTGTAGGCCGGACCCAGTCCGCTCTGCCCGCCCGCCCCGAGGTCAACTTCGTGCAGGTACCGGGAGAAAGTCAGGGTTTTCCCCCCTTTCAGATGCGGCAGGTTTTGCTTGTTTAAGCGGATTTAAGTTATATTGGTGCTGTTTCATGCGTTTTGTTGCTGGAGCCCATGGGGATGGCGTCCAGTCGGCCCGGCCCGGCCCCGCCCCCCAACCTTAAATTTTTGTAGTCTCCTGTAAGGTATGTGTCCTTCAGATCCAGATGAGAAAACCAGTCATCTTTGAAGAGCAAACCACAGAGAAGATAGAGATCCTCTATCTTGAAATGGTGATATGCTACAAAATCATTGACCATGCGTAGATTGATGACAGAGCAAATGTTGCTGTTCTTCTTTACTAGGAAAATTTTGCTAAGAAAACAAGATTTGCCTGCTGGCTCTATTGCACCTTTGTCCTGCAGTTTGTGCAAATCAGAATGAAACCAGTCCTTCCAGTTTGCATGAAGGGGAGTAGGTAGTTGAAGGTCGGTACGAGTAGTAGTCAGAATCATAGCCTGGCTGATTGGAAGGAGCCTGTGGAGCTATAGTGGGAATGAGAAAATGAGGGCAGGCTTGCCAATACGTTTTAGCAAAGAGTCTAAAATAACCTAAAACAGACTTTTTTTATTTTTTTATTGTGTCAGGTACAGAAAGTTATGCATCTTCAACCATAGTATGTGCATTGTTGAGAAATAGTGAGTATATGGTGCAGTTCATAAGCAACAATGGGGGTCATCCAAAAATCCTAGCGAATGTTACACAGTAGGAATATGAGTAGGGTGTAACCTTATAGACTGGTCTGGGGGTAACTCAAAGAGCATAGCTCTTTAAAACAGTAACTGTTAGCGTAGAAAAGAGGCTGGCTGTAAGTCAGGCAGAACAGCAAATGACAATAACACAGCTAACTCAAGCAGGTCTGGAGGTTTGCCAGAGTATACGGAGTTGCAGGCAGTTGTGAAGTATAAGAGCTAGGAAAATGTCCTCCTGATGTCTGGAAAGGTTAATAAAACTGGCCAGAAAAAGTAGAAATATCAAAAGAGCAAAACAAAGGTAGAAATAGACTCTGAAAAACGGAAAACATTAAGATGGACAAGGAGCTAAAAAGGGGGAGGAGGGGATGCGGTTGGCTGTGCTATTCATAAACAATAGGGAAAGATGAAATGAAGATGAAAAAAAATAAGAAGGATACTCAGCAACCATAAATGAACAAATACTGAAATAATGCACCAAAAAGAAAACTACAACCAGAAATAGAGGATCAATATGAAAATTACTCACCTTTGACTGAGCAGCAAAGAAAGAGGAAGTGGGAGAAGCGGTGACTTTTTATTATAATGGAATTGATCCCGAGTTTTGTGTTTGTTACTTTCATTCATGTTAACCATATCTGCTACTGGAAAGTACAGTAAAGGAAGTTAAAGGAAATATAAAGCCTCTTATGGCAAACTCCTTATCACATTAGGTACCAGTAATATGTAATATGCAGTATCAGGAGATCTCTTGAGATAAAATATAGGTAGAGAGATGATTTGTACATGATTTTTAGAGAATGTTTGAGATACAGTATGTTGCAGGAGAAGGTTGGTTATTGTATCTTTCTTTAAGACCCATCAATACATATTTATATAAAATAAAGAATAAATAGGTAAATGCTTATGGACCATAGTTCCTTGGCATCTATAATAAGCCAAGCTGTCCTACACATGAATTCTTCAAGAAGGAAATCACTCATAAATTATAATTCTTTTTCCTGCAACTTCATTTTGCAGCAAATAGTTCTAGAAAGTAGCGTCAAACCTACAAATACTGCACAATATAACATTATATATAACTATCCTATCTATCTATCTATCTATCTATCTATCTATCTATCTATCTATCCCAAGCATCTATCAGCACTCTCCACTCAAGGACTTGAGGGTTAATCAAGCTAATCTCAGCAGCAATTATAGTAAAGGGCACAGAATAGCAATCAAATTACTTTTAAAATTAATTCCTAAATATTTATTGCTGTCACACAGATGTTCTATATGTGCAGAACACAGGAGAGTTAAAAATCTGATTACTGAAGTTCACACAACAAACATTGAGCCACTGTTCTTTACCTCCTGATAGTCCTCCAAAAATGGGAAATCAATCCTTTATAATCTCCGTCTGGAAGTTGCTTCTGTAGAACATGGCTTTATTATATACACAGGTCATCTTTACTTTGGAGAGCAATCTATTCATTTATGGGATACATGCAAAGACCTTCTCTGAATATTCTGAGTTGCCATAAAAATTCCGACTGCATAAGTGTGTATTTCATGGTTTATATCACTATTTTTCTTTTGCATTATTTCCCTTTGCTAACATGCCACATTTCTAGCACATCACCAATGCAGTGATAAAGGCAAATGGTGGACATGCCTGATAGCACCACAGTGTATCTGTGTGTTTATTACCATTTTCATACAAAAACTCCAACACATTCCCCAGCACCACACAGTGAGTCACTCATCTCCTTTAGTAAGTGAAGCATAAGTTAGAACCCCTGCTGATCTCAACACCATTTACCATATTGCCCTGTAACCCCCAGCCTTGCTCAGCTCTCTAATTTGCAGTTTTTTATTTTTCTCTTTAGATTTGATAGTGTCTTTGTAGCGATATACACACGTCCCTTTGATCCGCTGCCAGTGTTGTTTGCTCTCAGCATCAGTATAGGAAGTTGTCAATCATGTTACTCCAGGAAAAAGATTCATTCACAACACACCTGGGGGACATTTTCACATAAGAAAAATGAGTAAAAAGGAAAGTGCAAGGATCTAGAATGATCTGATGTGCTTTGCTTACTCCCTTATGCTGACAATAGCCAAACAACATAAAGCCTCTATAGCAACTCATAAACGTCAGGATGTCCCCCCTCCTCCTGTTTTATTATTTTAATTTTGATATCTTATATTTAGCATTATTACATTATTGCAGGGTTTTTCAGTAAAGTGAGACATGTCATGAATTGAAAGTGAATGTCAATTTTAAGGCCAAAGTAGCTGAACTAGACACATTCTCACTTTAGTGAATAACACTGTTAGAGGAGTCTCTAAAGAATCCACAGAACAGGAGCACCTTGATTTTATTAAATTATTGTCAAAAAATGTTTGACCCACTACAGAGGGAGCAATTAAGGCAACAGCCACAGCTTCACACGGAATAGAGACACCAGTCACAAAGCAGGACATACACAATCTCTTAAAACACTTTCAAGATATGTTATCAGCTGAACTAAATATGGTTAAAACGGAGGTGCAAGCTGTGACAGACTGACTACAGGCTACCGAAGAAGACATAGATATAAAGCAGGACATGACCACGCAAGGCAGAGCCATGCAACACATGCAAAAATTACATTCTCAGCTTGCGGTAAGAATTGATGCAATGGAGGACAAGGGCCAACAGAGGAATATCAAAATCCGAGGTGTAGATGACTCTGTTCCAACAGATGAACTACCTCACTTCCTAAGGAGGCTACAATCCTCTGTATTACAAGCAAAAATCGCCAAACAGTTCGAGTATGACGGCCTATACTGCCTCTCAACAGTCCCGTCTAATATCCCACAGGACATCATCCTCTGCTGCCAAACCTTTGCTGACAAGCAGCAGTCACTACATGCCCTGCAGGGGAAAACACAGCTTCAACAGTCACCTTCTTCCAAGATTCGAGTAAAGCCACGTTGCTCTGGCGCAAATCCATGTGTCCCACCACCTAGGCACTGCAGAAGGATGAACTGACTTATTGGTGGACATTTCCTAGGGCTCTTATGATCACTACCAAAGCGAAGATGGATCACACTCTCATGACCAACCTACTCATGCCAGCCTCCTAGGTTTACTTGACCGTTAACCCGACATGAAGCCTGCAATGTCTGTCAGTTTCACAGGACCTTAGCATCAATGCGCTATTCACATGACCTGTTGTTCCTGACCACTACAAAGTTGTTTAATTCATTATTAATTCAAATGTGCAGCTGCTCATATATGCCTTGTATTACACTGTTATCAACATTCACTGATGCTGTTGGGGCATAGTGAACTGCCTGTTATAACGATGCACGTCAAAAATAAAGAATTTATAAATATATATTTGACAGTGTGCTTTGTTGTTGGGGTTTTTTGGCCAGTGGCAGGAAAACATGATTTTAATTCTTATGAATTTAGTTGTCAGAAGATACATATTTTAGCAGAAGACAGCACTAAGTCTTTTTAAATGTATACCCAACCCTTATTAAAAAGCTAGCCTATTATTATTATTATTATTATTATTATTATTACCATTTATATAATTCCAGCACTTGGGATAAAGTTAGGATATAACAGAAACCAACTATTACAAAGATTAAAAGGAAACTCTAGTGCCAGGAAAACAAACTTGTGTATGTCAGATATATCCTATATTGTCATTGTAAAAAATAGTGCTGTTGATGGTTATACTGGTTATGTTGACATGTCCAGCATTTTGATTCTATGTCCACGTTGCTTGTTTATAACAAGATATGTGGCATTAATACCAGCACTGGTGTATTTTATCACATAATCTTGAAATAATGGAAGATATCTTGATTTGTCTACTTCTCTGTTTCAGAATGTGTACCTACTATAAGCACATACAAGCCTGGCTGTATGGTTTTTTTTTAAGAATATACAGTATGTGGCTTTGATTTACTGACACCAGTTTCATTCAGCATATAAACATTGCCTCATTCAGAGAGTGGAAAACTACCTTTGTTCTGGGCACTCCTATTCAATATATTACTGACAGAAGCCTGATGTTAAGTCAACTTTGACATTTGTTCCAAATAATTGTGTGGTACTGATTTATTAACACATTAATTACATAAACAGACATCATTAAAAGAATGGAATGATGTGACACTGTTATTGGCTCTTGTGGCATTCAGTATGTAAACATGACTCTTTAGATTAGATAGTGTGGTAGGATTTGTGGCAATTATTACTGCTTTGTCTTCAACAGAGAATGGAAGGTAGCCTTTCACAGGGATACAAGTCTGCTTGTCTGTATATGTATCCAGTTTAAACTCTGTGTATAACCTGACCTAAAGTGACTGGGCAGTCACTACTGAAAAAATGGTAAGTTGTTATGCATTGTGAAGTCACTATTCCTAAAACCTTTATTTATAAGGCTTTACTTGCAAATAAACAAGGCCTATTTTAACCCCTTAGCGACCGAGGACGGTTCAGGACCGTCATCGGCATTTTTGCCTTGAGGACCGATGACGGTCCTGAACCGTCCTAACGGTCTGGGGGTACTTACCTGATCGCCGTCGTTCCCCCGGCGGCGATCAGCGTTGCTCCGGTTTTGGGGAGACTGCCTGCAGCCCAGACAGTCTCCCCACACTGATTTAGGACCCCTGTGGCCATGTGATCGCTTAACACAGCGATCACATGGTCACAATAGGTGTCCATAGTATTGCCTGCAGGGGGACTGCCTGTGCTGACAGGCAGTCTCCCTGCATGTGTAAAATCAGTAAAAAAAAATAAAGTTAATGTTAATAAAAAAAAATTAAAAAATTATATATGTGTATAAATATGATATATAGACATATATTATATCTATATAATATATGTCTATCTATCATATATATAATGTCATACTAAGTGTATTTTTATATTAATATGTACTTATATTAATATAAAAATACACTTATAATTAAATTACGCACGTATATATATAATATATATAATAACTATATATATTGTATATATATTATTATAAAATATAAATAATAAGTATTTTAAATTAAATTAAATTTTTTTAAAATAATAATAAAAAAATAAAAAAAAATTATATATCTATATGAAATTTTATTCTAACTGTATTTTAAAATTAATATATATATATTTATATCAAAATACACTTAGAATGAATTTGTATATATATCTATGTATATAAAAATAAATAAAAATAATAAGAAATATACATATGTCCATATACAAAATTACATAAATAATTATATAAATATACACGTAGACTTCAAATATATAAATATGCATATATATTTAAATTCTACGTGCGTATTTATGTAATATTTTACATAATTCAGTAATTTTATTGATTGCAATTTGAGGGACCTGCCTGCCAACCCAGGCCGAAATTCCAGAGAATTGAATTTGCTAGCACTGTATTTTACCCTGTACGTTCTACGACACCTAAAACCTGTACATGGGGGGTACTGTTTTACTCGGGAGACTTCGCTGAACACAAATATTAGTGATTCAAAACAGTAAAACATATCACAGCGATGATATTGTCAGTGAAAGTGACTTTTTTGCATAATTGTTGTGATACGTTTTCCAGTTTTTAAACACTAATATTTGTGTTCAGCGAAGTCTCCTGAGTAAAACAGTACCCCCCATGTACAGGTTTTATAGCATTTTTGAAAGTTACAAGGTCAAATATATGGGTCAAATATTTTACATTGAAAATGGCCAGGTTAGTTACGTTGCCTTTGAGAGTATGGTAGCCCAGGAATGAATTACCTATGATGGCATACCATTTGCAAAGAAGACAACCCAAGGTATTGCAAATGGGGTATGTCCAGTCTTTTTTAGTAACCACTTGGTCACAAACACTGGCCAAAATTAAGCGTTCAATTTAGTTTTTTTACTTTTTCACACACAAACAAATATGAATGCTTACTTTGGCCAGTGTTTTCGACTAAGTGGCTACTAAAAAAGACTGGACATACCCCATATTGAATACCCTGGGTTGTCTACTTTAAAAAAAATATGTACATGTGGGGTGTTATTCAGAGATTTATGACAGATAATAGTGTTACAATGTCACTATTGATAAATTTAAAAAATTTATGTTTTGAAACCGCAATATTCTACTTGTACCTATAGCCCTATAACATGCAAAAAAAAGCAAAAAAGCATGTAAACACAGGGTATTTTTAAACTCAGGACAAAATTTTGAATCTATTTAGCAGTTTTTTTAATTCGCTTTTGTAGATGAGTAAAAGATTTTTCAAGTAAAAGTCAAAAAACATGTATTTTTTTCAATTTTTCATTATATTTTTTATTTTTTTTAAATTAAAATACATGAGATTATATAAATAATGGTATGTAAAGAAAGCCCCTTTTGTCCTGAAAAAAACAATATATAATTTGTATGGGAACAGTAAATGAGAGAGCGGAAAATTCCAGCCAAACACAAACACCACAAAAGTGTAAAAATATGCCTGGTCGCAAATGTACAACATCGCAAAAACAGTCCAGTCCTTAAGGGGTTAAAAAAATAAAAAACTTTTTTGCTTTTGCATTGTTACTTAGCAAATCACAACAAGTTGTCAGGTTGAATCTAGTTGGTCTTATCAGCGTTGGATTTACCTTCTCCGCTACCCCAAGTTTGAGGCCAGTTTCCTCAATATGCCCCAGCCCTTCATGTATATGAAGATTGGAAGTTATGATTGGATAGATGTTTAGCCATTTCCAATTACACCACAAAAAGGGAAACATATCCTTCTTGACTCCATAATGGCAATTAGATTTCTGTTGTATCAACAATCACATACATACGAATTATATGCTTGAATCTTCTGTTTTTGCAGAAAAGCATCATTTAAAAAAATATCTATATAATCTGATAAGACAAACTCTTTAAGTAGATAAATCCACATCTTTATTGTTATTTCTGTAAAGAACCCTTTCCTCTGCTAATGAACAGTTTAGCACATAGAGGTTTGTACTGACACTGTGTAAATTTGTATAATGCTATTAAATCGCCTCTGAGGCAGCTTTTTTCTAAAGAAACAAATGCAGTTTTTTTTCTAGCCTTTCTTCATAACTAATGTTTTCTAGTTCTGCATTATCCTTCTTTAAAACTGATGCTCAAAAGTGCAACACGTGTTCAAGATGAGGCGTTAACATTAATTTATCAATGTCCCTTTTTTATACATGACCGCACCATACCAGCGCCGGACTGGCCCACCGGGATACCAGCAAGTTTCCCTGTGTGCCACAGCACCTGGGGGCTGGGGCCGATCAGACAGCCATAAATTAGGCAAATTTCATTTAACCCCATAATGATCATCACTTCCAGCCGCTCTAAGGGTATTGCAGCGATGCCTCACTGCCAGGCCGTTGGGTGATCGGTCCCCCAAAACCATCACTTCCGGGTTGCCTCATGTGGCGCCCGGCTTCTGATACTCTGCCTGTGCTGAGTGCCTCAAGAGGTTTAGGCACTCAGTGAAGATTAAAATACTAATAAAAAATATATATAATCATATTAAAAAATGAACACCTTCTCTCCCTCCCATCATTTCCATGTACTTATCTGATGGCCGCCGTTCCCCCGCCGGCGATCAGTGTTCTGCTCCACTGGGGGGACTGTCTCACAGCCCAGACAGTCCCCCCTCTGCAAAAAAGGACCCCTAGGGCCATGTGATCGCTCTGAAAGAGCGATCACATGGCCGCAATAGGTGTCCCCAGTGCTGCCAGCAGGGGGACTGCCTGAACTGATAGGCAGGCTCCCTGCTGGTGAAAAAAAGTTTTTTTTAAAAAAAAGTTGTAGTATAAAAAAGTGTATATAAATAATAACTATATATTGTATATATTATTATAAAAAATAAATAATAATTAATTACAAATAAATAAAAATATGTAAAAATAATAAAATAAATCTATATATATATGTAATTTTATTATAAGTGTATTTTGATATTTATATATATATATTTATATCAAAGTACACTTAGAATGAAATTATATATTACATAGTTACATAGTTACATAGCTGAAAAGAGACTTGCGTCCATCAAGTTCAGCCTTCCTCACATTTGTTTTTTGCTGTTGATCCAAAAGAAGGCAAAAAAACCCAGTTTGAAGCACAATTTTGCAACAAGCTAGGAAAAAAATTCCTTCTTGACCCCAGAATGGCAGTCAGATTTATCCTTGGATCAAGCAGTTATTACCCTACATTGAAAGATTATATCCTTGAATATTCTGTTCTTGCAAGTATGCATCTAGTAGCCGTTTGAACATCTGTATGGACTCTGATAAAACCACTTCCTCAGGCAGAGAATTCCACATCCTGATTGTTCTTACAGTAAAAAAACCTTTCCTTTGCCTTAGGCGAAATCTTCTTTCTTCCAGTCTAAACGCATGGCCTCGTGTCCTATGTAAAGTCCGGTTTGTGAATAGATTTCCACACAATGGTTTGTATTGGCCCCGAATATATTTGTATAATGTTATCATATCCCCTCTCAGGCGACGTTTTTCTAAACTAAATAGGTTTAAATTTGTTAACCTTTCTTCATAGCCGATATGTTCCATTCCTTTTATTAATTTTGTAGCCCGCCTCTGCACTTTTTCTAGTGCCATAATATCCTTCTTTAGAACAGGTGCCCAAAATTGCACAGCATATTCAATATGGGGTCTTACCAGTGATTTATAAAGAGGCAAAATTATATTCTTGTCCCGAGAATGAATGCCCTTTTCATGCATGACAATACCTTACTGGCCTTGGCCACTGCTGATTGACATTGCACATTGTTGCATAGTTTGTTGTCTATAACAATTCCCAAGTCCTTTTCATGTGTTGTTATCCCTAATTCGCTTCCATTAAGGGTATACGTTGCTTGTGTATTCTTTACGCCGAAGTGCATAACTTTGCATTTTTCAACATTAAATTTCATCTGCCATTTGAGTGCCCAGTCTCCCAGTCTATCTAAATCCCTCTGCAGCAAAGTAATATCTTGCTCACATTGTATTGTTTTACAAAGTTTTGTGTCATCTGCAAACACTGAAACATGACTTTCAATGCGGTCTTCAAGATCATTTATAAACATGTTAAATAGAAGGGGTCCCAGAACAGACCCCTGAGGGACACCACTTGCCACCTCTGTCCAGCTTGAAAATTTACCATTAATGACAACTCTTTGTACTCTGTTTTTAAGCCAATGTTCTACCCAAGAACAAGCATTTTCATCTAGACCGATTTCCTTGAGTTTGAACACTAATCTATTGTGTGGAACTGTATCAAATGCCTTGGCAAAATCCAAGTATGTATATATAATTAAATAAAAATAATACGAAATATACATATGTCCATATACATAATTACATAGGTAATTTCATAAATATACACGTAGACTTCAAATATATAAATATGTATATATATTTAAATTCTGCATGCATATTTATGTAATAATTTTATTGATTGCAAAATGGGGGACCTGCCTGACAACCCACGCAGAAAGTCCAGAAAATTTTATTTGCTAGCACTATATTTAACCCTGTAACTTTCCAAGACACCCTGAAACCTGTACCTGGGGGTACTGTTTTACTCGGTAGGCTTTGCTGAACACAAATATTGGTGTTTCAAAACAGTAAAACATATCACAACAATGATATTGTCAGAGAAAGTGATTTTATTTTGCAGTTTTCACACACAAACTGCACTTTCACTGATAATATCATTGTTGTAATATGTTTTACTGTTTTGAAACTCTAATATTTGTGTTCTGTGAAGTCTCCCGAGTATAACAGTACTCCCCATGTACAGGTTTTATAGTGTTACAGGGTCAAATACTGTTACAGGCCGTTTTTTCACATTGAAATTTGCCAGATTGGTTATGATGCCTTTGAGAGCGTATGGTAGCCCATGAACGAGACTTACCCCCATGATGGCATACTATTTGCAAAAGAAGACAACCGAAGGTATTGCAAATGTTTAGTCTTTTTTAGTAGCCACTTAGTCACAAGCACTGGCCAAAGTTAGTTTTAAAAGTTTTTTGCGTTTTTAACACACAAACAAATATAAATGCAAACATTGGCCATTGTTTGTGACTAAGTGGGTACTAAAAATGATAGGACATACCTCATATTGAATACCCTGGGGTGTCTACTTTTCAAAAATATATGGTTTGATGGGGGTAAATTACATTGTCCGGCTTCAAAAATCTCCTAAATATGGGTGCATGATGACCAGCTGTGAAAATTCCAAGTTGGAAAACTGGAATGCGCACCCTCCAAAAAAGGTCTTTTGGCCCCAAGAGACCCCGACACACCTATACATGGGTGGTATCACTGTACTCAGGAGATTTTACTGAACACATATTGGGGTGTTCTTTGGCAGTAACCCTTACATTTCTTAGTACATGTATTCTTAAATTGCTATGTTTGTCAAATAAATCACCAATTATAATTTATTTTTGAATTTTGCATAGATTGGTGGTAAAATGGTTGCATGAAAGGAGTCAAAATACCCCAACCTTAGGTTATCTTCTTTTAAAAAATATATACATGTGAAGGGTTATTTAGGTATTCCTGACAGATATCAGTGTTACAATGTAACTTGCGTTAATTTTGAAAAAAAAAAATGGTTTGGAAATAGCAAAGTGCTACTTGTGCTTATAGCCCAATAACTTTCCAAAAAAAGCTAAGAACATATTAACATTGGGTATTTCTAAACTCAGGATAAAATTTAGAAACAATTTGGCATGGGTGTTTTTTGGCAGTTGTAGATGCGTAACAGATTTTGGCTGGTCAAAGTTAGTTTTTTTTTTTACATTTTTCATCATATTTTATAAAAAATGTTTATAGCAAATTATATGATATTATGAAAATAATGGTATCTTTTAGAAAGAACATTTAATGGAAAGAAAAACGGTATATAATATGTGTAGGTACAGTAAATGAGTAAGAGGAAAATTACAGCTAAACACAAACACTGAAGAAATTTAAAAACAACTCTGGTCCCAAATGGTAAGAAAATTGAAAGCGGTCTGGTCACTAAGGGGTTAAATGATTTCCCCCTCGGACTCAGACAGCCTGTCTACATTAACATTATTTAATTGCTATAACACGTTATTCTGTGTTAACCAATCACATGTTTGCTGTAAGTCTTTAGTAACAGGGATTTGCAAATCTACATTCTAGATTGAGTTGGATTTGGAATCCAGGAAACAAACTCGGGATGGTGAGACAGGATCTGAAAATAGGGACTGTCCCGTCGATATCGGGATTGTTGAGGGGGCATATATTTATCTTCCTTGTATCTCTCCTTCTATAAAAACCATCAACTCTGTATCTCCTCCTATGCAAAACTGCATCAGTGTCTCTCTACTATGTCAACTCAAATCTGGGTTTTCCCTCCTACGCAAAAACAATTTGTGTCTTACCTTCTATGTAAACTTTCATCTCCTATATATATCTCACCTTCTATAGAAACCTCTATTTGTGTCTCTCCTGCTATGCAAACCCTCATCAGTGTCGTCTCTCCTCCTGCCAGACCCCATCCGTGTCTCTCGTCTGTCAAAACCTAACCCTACTTTTTGGTGCTGGTATTACAACATAACAATCTTGCATTCAGAGAAAAATACTGGCATTGGCATTGCTGTTATTTTTCCAATACCAGCACTGGCCAGGGAACCTCAAATACTAGCTGTTGTGGTAAAATATTAGTCACGTGCCAACCCTTCTTGCTACCCACTAATTTAGTTGCATGATTATTTCCATTAGGGTCTGCTTTTCTGTTTTGATCATTCTCCCAATCTTTCTTCTGTACACAGTTTTGGTTACCTTCTGCAGTAGCCCTGACTGGGTCATAATTGTCCATGCCACAACTTGACATTTTTAATAATAAGTGAAATAGTATTTCTGAATAATCGTGGATATTACCCTATTGTGATGCTGTGGAATAAGAACAATTTAGCCATACATACTATAATATTGTTTTTTTTGTTTTTTTTTTACATTTTTGTAGTGCAGAGATAAAGTTACAGGTTGGTTGAGACCCAATAACACAAGTATGGTTAACAATAAAGATCCATAGAAAATGTTATCAATACTGCACTTTTTTGTTGTTGTAGAAGTAGATTTGTAGAAGAAAGTAGATTTGAACATGTTAATCAGTATGGCATTAGAGATACAAGGTTTGTGAATAAAATAACACAAAGGAAAACATGCCACTGCTAATAAAGACCCCTGGGCCCACATAAACACATAACCATTCAGAGGAGTAAAAGTAAACACTGTAATGACTGCATGTTAGCCCATGAAGAGGCACAGTCCCCAGGCAGAGATCATCCATCCTCCAATACAATCCCAGAATTCAGACGTAGACCTGTTAGTAGGCAACCAGACCTCTACCAGGGCCATGTCAGCCAGCCAACATAGAGAACCAGAATTAGTTTGTCACTTGATACCTTGGAGAGGCTTGTCGAGAATAATTAGCACAGTGGAAGCCGAGCTGGAACAGCCAGATGTGGTGAGTAGAGAAGGATTGGGCGATGCCTCCGGCGGTCCAGCATATTCAGATATGTAGCCCAGCTTTGGGGGACTCATATGATATCCATTTTGGAGTTCAGTGTCAATTGTTAGATCTCTGGGCCATGACTCATAAGCCACGTGTTGCCCAAATTTGCCCACAGAGGGCGTCAAGAGCAACGAGGTGGACCACTTGGTCAGCCTCCATCTGAAAAGGTAGAATCCTCAGACCAATATAGCCAGTGGCCGTCCAACTAACTGAGTAAGCCTCGGTCACAGTGATTTTATTTCTCCCTCCGAGATGCCAAAACACGAATTTCAGGCCATGCTTCCAGGGACTCAATCACTTTTATGGACCAAAGGGTGTTGCTGATTGTGAGAGCTGTTCTTCCATGCCACTAGTCAGCATGATGATCTGGCCCCACGCTCCATAATTTTCTTTTCCTTGATATATACATGGCAGCATGGGATTCCTCCCTTTTTTCTTTTTTTTAAGAGTTTGGATCTTAGACTGGAGAACCTATTTAGTAGGAGAGGTATTTATAGCTTTAATTCATGTTCTAAAGTGTGCAGAGCTAACACTATTGGGATGCTATCATGGGTATATCCAGGAAACGAAAGTGATGGTAAGTATGGCTAAATGTTCCTTAATAATCTGTATGTCCACATCTCATGCATAACATCTACATAATACCATGTACAGCTACAAATCATAAGTCAAATAATAAGACACACAAACACACAGGCATGCACACACATGCACAAGTATTTTCCCCCATAATCTTTTCCACAATTTCCAGTGCTCAAATATCAAGTCTTATGCTACTTGAGAGAGATAAAGCTTACTCACCACTGCAAGCATGGCACACTCACCAGAGGTGAATATCTACTCAATACAGATGAATTTTCACTTGTCAATTTTAATATACTTACCAATATTTTGCAGAATACCATTTGAATGCAGTTGTAGCTGTGAGTCCTAATTGACCATACCTGTTAAAACAACATTAATCAAAAGATGGTCTCATTAGACAAGATACAATTTTTCCTTATGTTTGCTGTGGCTCCCAGATGCTTTTTGACAAACTCCAAACAGCATTTAATTTATGTTTCTTTTAGCAATTGCTTTCATACCATCATGAGTCACTAAAGCCTTACAGAGTATCATTTCTTAATCTGAAAAAGTCTCTAAAAGGTGTTTCAGAATGTATTCTAATATTTGTTAAATGACATTTAAAATTGATCAAGCAAAGGATGGAGTTCATGGGTTGGTTGTAAAACTGATACCATGCATGTAATTTAGGCTCCTGTTTAAAGGGACAATATAGGCAACCAGATCACTTCAGCTCATTGAAGTTTTCTGGGTGCAGTGTCTCTGCCCCGCTTAGTTCTGCAATGTAAAACTTTGCCGTTTTTGACAATGTTTATATTGCAATGCTAAGACTGCCTCTAGTGGCTGTCTACCAGAGAGCCACTATAGACTCCTATGTGAGTTTTATGGAGTGAAATGACACTGGGTATCCTCACGCTCTGCATGAGGACATCCACGTCAGAGAAATCCCCGTACGAAAGCATTGTTTAATGCTTTCCTATTTGGAAGGCATAACGCTTGCTGCTGATGCGCATTAGGTCCTCACTATTGGATGATGTCAGAGAAGGAGGAGCGCCAACCCTACACCAAAGGACATCGGTGATGGAAACAGTCTTTTTTTTTTTTTTACAATTTTGTATTCCTAACACTATAGATTCCCCTTAAGTAGGAGTTTGAACATTTATTTTAAGTAAAAATGAGCATGCTTATATTGTAATAGAATAAAGATGAAGTTATAGATTTGAAATAATTAAATAGTTTGATCATATAATACATCAGTGTGTTGTATGCATGCAATAATTGTTAACACAGAAGCAATCTATTATTAAATCAAATTTATACACGTTAGTATCATTTTGTCTACAATTTGAGTCATCACTTAGCACCCCCTGTTGCGTATCTCTTGAAATGATTCATTACTAAGTTATTTACCTCTGTGCATTTGTTCGCACCAGAGATATTTATGCAAGTATAGAGCTCATTTTGGATTTGTTCAGAAAAATGCAAATTCTGGTTCGTTGATGCAAGTTGACAACTAAAATGCAATTTCAGGCCAACCTAGCCAATGTTAAAAAATAACTTGTTGGATAAAGTTTTTGATTCAGCAGTTTGTTACATTTTGCATCTTATCTAGCTCACACCTAAGTAAATAAGCACCTTGATCTTCAACTCTTTCGGACCACACTGACTGCCTCCATACCTCCCCTCCCATATTAAAGGCCCCCAAATACTTTTGTACATAGCATAAACACTGTAACTCCAAAAAAGTAAATATCTGATCATGTAGACAGTCTTCCTAAGATGAATAACTCCTCATTAAATTTAAAAGGGGTTTGTGGTTGCCATACAAAACAGAGATCATTCCAGTTTTGCTTTACATTTTCATTATGAAACAAAACTAACCTTAAATGGCATGTTAGCCCCAAAAATATTGATGTTACCTTTTACCAATGTAAATGCTTTTTCTTTTGTTTTTCTAAAAATGTTTTCCGTTACTTCTTAGGGCAGACCTTGTGAAAGAAGTCAGTGGTAAAATGAATAACAGTTCAAGAATTCAGGTCATTATTGCTAATTACGCAGCTTCTCATTTGGATGCATTAAGCCAAACAAGAATCTAGCGTTTATTTCTACACAATATAGAAAGGCTAAACAATTTAACAATAGTCTGGGTTAATTAGTAAAGTCTGAAATGAAACAAAAATGCAATGAAAAAAATATTTGTCCTGCTTTAGTAAAAACTGTTCCTACATTTTAGTTTGTTTTTGAAAAATAGAATACCTTAATTGCTGCCGTGCATTATTGTCTTGCTCTGAATCAGACCTTTCTCAGGCCTCTCGAATTTGTTGCTGAATAAAATGTGCTTGACCCCTGTACAATTAAACATTCTGTCCCTGTGAAGTATTTTATTTGCTAATATTTGAGAGACAGTGAGGTTCCCCACTTACATGATAGTGTCACAGTAGAAATAGAGAGGAGGATAATTATGGAGGGTATAAATGCTTCTATTTTTTTTTTTTTTACTTGCCCACATTGACCCGCTTCTTCTTGTATAAAAAGCTTGTAGCCCCTTTATTTTTCAATTGATTATTATTTATCATTAAATGTTAAGAATGCCCATTTACGCAGCACTGTTTAAGAGATTTGTTCATGATTGCTAATTATCTGTTAATGAGGTTTCCAGCTCAGCTGGATCTCAAGTGGTATACAAGAGGTAAGGACTGGAGGATGACTGTGGTTCAGTATGATGAACAAGCGAGTCTGCACAGGCAGCTGAACACTTGGGAATGGAGTGAATGGACATATAGTCTCTTTGTGAAAAAGCAGCAATTCCACGGTGTACCGTACAATAGAGAGCAAGAAATGTGTATACAAAACATTACAGATCAACTCTATAGCCTGTCTGGGTTTGGTTGATAGAGCACGGGAAAACTTCATCATTTCTGCTGAGAAAAATGGATTATTTCAAAACTGGCCTTTAAAAACAGCAGACATTCAATTCCTTCATGACTTGTAAAGTCCGTAGTCCAGAGAGGTCTCCTCTCCTCCTCATTAGTCTTTCTAAATGTGGAGGATTTACGTGGGCTAGTGCTGCACAAGAATACATTATATGGCTTAGATTTAATGTTTTTGGATACATTTTTAAATGGTTTGGTATTTTCAAAAAGTGTGAATACTTTGATATTTTTTATATATTGATAAATTGAAGCTTATTTAAAAAAAAAAAACAACAACTATATTGTGATCTATGTGAGAAATGTATATTTTTTTTTTCCCATGATGTGATCCAAAACAAAAAACAATAAGATTGTGTAAAAAGATAATGCTGTGCTATGATTTGTTATATAATAAACTTATTTCTACTGGCCTCTCCTCAGACAGCCACTAGAGGTGCTTCTTGGGGCATCGCTGAACGCTCCCCATAGAGATGCATTGAATCAATGCATCTCTATTAGGAGATGCTGACTGGCAAGGGCAGCATTTTTCCCCATCTCTTTGACTGAGATCATCATAATTGACAATCTCAGCCAATCCGATGCTTTTCTATTGGAGATCATCAATTCAATTCAAAAAAGGTGATAACTATCCATGTAGTAACTACTAAATTACTCCATGCTTTTTAAACTTGTTCTACAACTGTTCTCAATTTTTGGAAAAGAATGGGAAGACCAGGATCATTTGAAAACTTTCAGCCATATCCTGTTCCTTTTAGAAGCTGCAGATTAAAATATAAATGTTATTTTATTTTGTTTGTTTATTTATTGTGTCTGAATAATGCATTATCTCTGTAATACATTAAAAGGGTTAACCAGCCTTGAAGGTCCTTTCATTATATGAATGTATTATGCCTTTGAGTGCTGGGATACTTGTGAATTTTTCCTCCCTAAAAACCAGTCAAAATTTGAGTATTTAACAAAGTCTTAATAAAACAATTGTCTGTAGTTTACCTAAATCGACATGTTTAATATATTTTAGATTTGCGGAATAACTTATATTCATAAAATTCACTTTATTTTGCCAGTTATATGTCACATAAAACAAGCCATATGAAAATGTTGGTATTGTGGGATTTGAACGCTATAATGCAGTCATGCCATATTAAATGAACACACACACACTCTCTCTCTCTCTTTCTCTCTCTCTCTTTCTCTCTCTACCCCTCTCTCTCCCCCTCTCTCTCCCCCTCTCTCTCCACCTCCTCCTCTCCCCCTCCCTCCCTCATTCCCCCTCTCCACCTCTCTTCTTCCCGCCCTCCCTTCCTCTCTCCCTCCCTCTCTCCCTCTCTCCCTCTCCTAGACAAATGAGGAAAACCTGCCATATATCTTTATTGAAAATCAACAAAAAATATATGTAAACTACATAGTACATATAAAACTATAAACAGTTATCAGGATCTTAAGCAAATACTATAACTTGTCCCCACCACTTGCCCGCTCGATCCTGTCCCATCCCACCTCATCAGATCTCTCTCCCCTTGTCTTGTGCCTACCCTAACACACATATTTAACTGCTCTCTCTCTTCTGGCACTGTTCCTGCTGACCTTAAACATGCCACTGTAGTACCTATCCTGAAAAAACATCTCTTGACCCATCCTTCCCCTCTAACTATTGTCCAATATCCCTGCTCCCTTTCTCATCAAAGCTTTTGGAAAGACTTGTCTTTACCCGTGTGTCTCGCTTCCTCAATTCCAACTCTCTCCTTGACCCTCTTCAGTCTGGCTTCCGCCCTCTCCACTCTACTGAGACTGCTCTCATCAAAGTCACTAATGACCTAATCACAGCTAAATCCAAAGGTCACTACTCCATATTAATTCTCCTTGACCTCTCTGCTGCCTTTGACACCGTTGATCATGCTCTCCTCCTTCAAACTCTTCAATCGCTCGGTCTCTGTGACTCTGTCCTCTCTAGGTTTTCCTCCTATCTCTCCCAACGCTCATTCAGTGTCTCCTTTCCCAAGCATACCTCCTCCCCTCGTCCTGTCTCGGTTGGAGTTCCCCAAGGCTCTGTCCTTGGTCCCCTTCTATTTTCTCTTTATACTGCCTCTCTTCCTCTCTTCCATCTGTGACTGGATGTTCTCACGCTTTCTGAAACTCAATCTCTCTAAAACTGAACTCCTTGTCTTTCCTCCTCCTAATACTGATCCTCCTCTCTCGCTCTCCCTTCAAGTCAGTGATATCCACATAAGTCCATCCTTGCAAGCACGCTGTCTTGGCATCATACTTGACTCTGGCCTCACCTTTGAGCCTCACATCCAGTTTGTTGCCAAATCCTGTAGGTTCCAACTCAAAAACATAGCCCGCATCCGCCCCTTTCTTACGCAAGATGCGACCAAAGAGCTTGTCCATGCTCTAGTAATTTCCCGCATGGATTACTGTAACCCTCTCCTGATTGGTCTCCCCAAAATCCGTATTGCCCCGCTACAGTCTAATGAATGCTGCAGCTAGACTGATTTTCCTCTCTAGTCGGTCCTCTCACACATCACCCCTCTGCCAGTCCTTACATTGGCTCCCTATATCCTATAGGAGTCAATTCAAAGTGCTAACCCATACATTTAAAGCACTGAACAACTCTAGCCCCTCTTATATCTCCTCAGTGATCCATAGGTATGCCGCTTCTCGCACCCGTACAGCCAACTCGCGCTTGCAGGACCTCTCACGGGTGGCTCCTTTCCTATGAAATAGCCTGCCTAGCGCCATCAGACTCTCCCCTAGTCTTCAATCATTTAAGAAGAGCCTTAAAACCCATCTCTTCAGTAAAGTTTATGGCCTCCCAGAGTAACCTCTACCTTACATACCTGTTTCTTGCTCTCTCTCCTATAGTGCAGCACTCTACCCCCTCCTCCAGATCTGCTTCACTCCCACCCTATTTGATATTTCCTGTCCTAACGTGTCTTATACCGCACCTCCTATAGACTGTAAGCTCGTTTGAGCAGGGTCCTCTTCAACCTATCGTTCCTGTAAGTTTTCTTGTAATTGTCCTATTTATAGTTAAATCTCCCCTCTCATATTGTAAAGCGCTACGGAATCTGTTGACGCTATATAAATGGCAATAATAATAATAACTGTGCCCCATAAGTATGGAAACATTAAAGCGCCAGATATGACATTGGCTTAAGAGACAGTGTCGCTGGTCACTAAACCATAATTACTTGTGTCTACTATCAAGCCTCCTCTCTCCCTCCCTCTCTCTTACCCTCCCACTCTCTCTCCCTTCCTCCCCCTCTCCACCTCTCCTCCTCCCTCTTTCTCTCTCTCTCTCCCTCCCTCCCTCTTTCTCTCCCTCCCCCTCCTTCTCGCTCTCTCCCTCTCCTAAACAAATGAGGAAAAACTGTTGTATATCTTTATTGAAAGTCAACAACAAATATATGTAAACTACATAGTATATATAAAACTATAAACAGTTATCAGGATCTTTAACAAATACTATAACTGTGCCCCATAAGTATGGAAACATTAAAGCGCCAGATATGACATTGGCTTAAGAGACAGTGTCTCTGGTCACTAAACTATAATTACTTGTATCTACTATCAAGCCTCAATAAGCAATTAAGGTGAGACACCTACACTACCTCTAGGTCCCAGATAGAAGTATGAGCAAACACATGTCATGTATGTAAATGTCTCAGAGCCAAGTACAGGCTCAAGGTATTAGGCATCCAGCCTATGTATGTTAGTATGCTTATCACTAAGAATTAAAGCAAACCTTAGCCCATCTTGAGTATAATAAGCTTCATAACACTGGAGCTCGAGGGCGGAGGGAAGCATGGTGGATAACAATTCAATAGGAATTGTATGGTGCTCTGGTATATAAAGGTCGAATGACCCATGGGGGTCTCATCATTAGCGACAGAGTAAAATCATGAAACAAAAAAAATAAGTAAAATGTAGCAATGAAAACAAATCCAACAGTAAAAGACACATTTTGTATGGAACTGGCCAAGAAGAGCAACTCCTGTGATCGCCCAGGGCTGTAGAGCCAGCAGGTGTGAAAACTGCAACATTATCCCACTGATGTGTAGGTCTGTTGATCTGAGGTGTGGAAGAGGTAGCCAGCCCCAATGATTGTAGGAAACTGTCCCCATTGGACATGGAGGTTAGCTTATAGCGTTAATCAATTTGCTCAACTAACACTTGTATGAAACATCGGTTGCTCGCACTTGAGTGGTCTCCTCCTTCAAGGATGCACGCATTGTAATGTTAGCCTGCTGAGGTAAAAAGCTTAATGAGTGTTGCTAGCAACAAATGGTGAATGACCTTCACCATGACCAAGAATGTGTCCTTGTCAGTCCAGGACTTGAAACACAGGATTACATATCTGTGTACAGAGGTCTTGTTGCTAGGACCCTCAGGTAGATGGTAAAGTCCATCAAGTATATTTCCATTAGCTTGTTTGGGTGTCAAATTAGTAGTGAATAATCTTCTACTGAACTGCGGCCTATGGCATCTGGGATCCCTCTAATTTTTAAGTTGCACTGCTGTGTAATATCCTACAGCTGTCCCACCTTGGCACTCAGCGATGCACACTTTGACACCTCCTGGAGCTGGACCACAGCCAAATCCTGTTTGATAAAAGGGAAGGGTAGGTAGAGCACCTTAACTATCCTTAGAAGTTTTATGAAATGACAAAAAGAGAGTAAAGGCTAATAGTGTAGTAAGTTGTATTTTAGTGATAAATAAGGAATAAGATGTACACTTACACTTTGCAGGAGCTAAATTTTGATTTACATTTTATCTCTGCTGAAGTCCCTATATTTAAGCTGAGCTTACAAGTATAACAGAGGACTTTGGAGGCATATTGTATTTGACTGTATTCCTGTTACATAGGTTCAGAAGTGCAGAAACTACTGGTGCTATATAAAAATAATAATAACCTAGGTAAAGCCCACTTTACATCAACATAGAATTTACTTAGTTGGCACACAAAGGTTTAAATGACAGATCATAAAAGGGAAGAACAGGTAGAAGGGAAACACACTCTATCTGGTGTATATTCTGGAAAGAATATAAATGCCTGTAGCTAAAATTATCAATTTGTTTCCAAAATGAGCTACAGAAAAATAACCAGTGTAACGGCACCCAGGGTTTGAGAAGGGGTTAAGGCCACCAAAGCTGTTCTTTTTCCCAAATGCGAAGTCAGTTATCGAACACTCCTAAGCGCCGAACAGGAATCATACGAATTACCCCCCCCCAAGCACGAGACAAGGCTCTGTGTGGAGAGTAAAGCAGGATCTGTTTAATGGTGGCCACATGTCAGCCTTTTATGCAGGTCTTCCAGCAAGAGACACTCCCATAGGGACCTTGTGGAAGATTGAGACATTTTTGCAGTTACCAATCATATGCACTTACAGTATACAAACACTCTCCCACACAAATAATGCAACTCCTCCTCTCTATCCTGGAGATAATTGGGTTAAGAGCCATGAAGTAACTCAATTATCTCCAGGTATAGAAAATATCACCCATTTTACAATAACGGAAAAACACAAAATTACATAAGTCTTACCTAACGCAACCCCCACGTTCGACATATCCCCAGATAGCTTGGATCTGAGCACTCAATATAACCGAACAGCGCTCAGATTCCATAACATACAAGCAAATCGCCATGGAGCTGAAAGTGTGTTCATTGTGCGTTTGGCAGAAAGCATAAGCTCCATGGGTTTAGCTATCTGGGACAGTTCCATTCGTGGATTGTCAATATACCGAACGGCATGGCGTTCGCATGAACTGGAACGAAGAGATGGATGGTTGCTGATCTCAGCTGTGTTCGTGGGAAACAGTGTCCGAAATTAGTTCCATGTAGTTGTCGACGAACACCGCTGGACGTTCGACTGTCCAAGATGGCCGCCTCCACGTGTTCGTTCATACGAACGGCAACCACCCAGCCGACCGTTCGGGAGTTGGAAGTGGCTGCGGTTAACCACAATGTTACTAAGGTCAAAAAGGTTAATGAGCAGCACACTTCCCTGCTGGGTAGCCTGCCATTCGGTAGTTCATTCGTCTTTTAGGAAATATAATCAGGGAACACACGAACAACCGGGGACTGGCCAACAAACAGACTAAAATAATCCAGAGGCAGAGAGGTCTGCCACAACCAGTATAGTTAGTAGTAAGTGCAGATGAGAAATTTTGCTGTAGAGCAAGCATGTCAAACTCAAAGGCTAACAAGGGCGTCAAATAACCAAGGTTTAAGGTTATGTGGGCCGCAAAAAAACTAAAACGTCAGTTTTCATAGAAACGTAGGTTTATTTTGAAAAGTACAGTATGAAAAAAGTTGCCTAACTGACACTGGACGTCCTCATGCTTCAAAGAGGGAATTTATTTTAAGGAGACTTGCATTTGCATGTAACCAATGTTTCAGTCCAACTACCTTGACATATTAAGATAAGTTTGGTAATGGGACTGAAATGATAATTGTATGCTGTTGCACAGCTGTAAAAAAACAAATGATGTTATCTTGTTCATTTTGAAGTCCCATGAGTGTGTTCTTCACTTTGGCTGAGATCATTAAACTTGATGATCTCAGCCAATCCAAGGCATTCCTGTCGAAAGCATTAGGAAGCTATTGTCCTTGTGTGGCAAGCAGCTGCGTGGCCAATCAGCATCTCCATAGGAAGCGTTCAGCACCTCCATGCTAACCCAATCTAATACACTACCCCCTTAACCCAATCTTGTACACTGTCCCCTTCACCCAATCTTGTACACTGCCCCTTAATCTAACACACTGCCCCTCCTCCCTCCACTGTAATTGAATACACTGCCCCACTCCCACAACTCTAGTTTAATACACTGCCCTCCGTCCCCCCAATTTAATACACTGCCCCTCCCTCTACCAATTTAATACACTGCCCCATCCCACCACTCGAATACACTGCCACCCATCACCACTCTAATACACTGCCTCCTCCTTCCCCCAATTTATTCACTGGCCCCCTCCCTTCCCCAAATTAATTCACTGCCCCCTCCTTCCCCAAAATGAATACACTGCCCCCTCCCTACCTCAAATTTATACCCTTCCCCCTCTCAACACAATACACAGGAAAATTCCCCAAGCCCCTCTTCTCCTACCTTAAGATGACCCGCCAGTCCTCCAGTTCCAGACCTGCTTTGCTCAAGCTGGCCAGATGCTCCTCTGGCACTGCGAGCAGGTGGGAAGGGGAAGTTGCTGGCCTGCTATGCAGACAGACAGCCACTCTGCCCTCTTGGGGCCGTGAGAGGGAAGACAAGGATCAAACAGGAAAGATTTTGCTTGTCTTGCGGCTGGTAGCAGCCACAGCACAAAGCAGCCCCATGGCAGGTGGGCCACATGTTTGACATGCTTGCTATAGAGCATTTACTCATTTGTGGTGTTTTTGCATAGTCAGGTAATGCCACATTGTGTTAACTTTGCACTTAGATGTAGAATTGGCATAGTAACCCAGCATTGGTATTTTTTATACATACTTTGGCCTCGATTTAATATTTTTGTATAAGCGTTTTCAATTGATTTAATATAAATAATATATATATATGCATATATGTGGCTAAGCTTTTAACATGTTTTTATATAGAAAAAATTATTGAAATAGTAAAATATTTTTCAAAATATTAAATCATTTAAAAATTTAATCAAGGCCATTATACTTTGTATATTTGAACACTGGTAAACACTGCCAGCACATACATGCTTTACTTCACAGAGTTCGTTCACGTGAGCCTCTGTGTAAGATCTGACAGAGATCATTGATCTTATTTTGTAATGTTTATTGTAAAAATAAACACAGCGTGTATCTGGGGAGCAAGATATGTAGATTAATAACATTAATTACAGATTACACTATAGTTAATGAAAGAAAAAAAATATATTAAATTGCCAAGATCTATAGCATCTTGATGTAACTCTTTCACTACAAAGTAATATGAAAAGAAATTTTTTTTTATCACAATCCATAAGTCTGTAGATGTAGACATATTCGTCATGTAAACATGCATATATAACATGCAGGCCTCTATTTAATATTATTACAGGGGTGGTCAAACGTCATGTCTGTAAGAGCTTCATGTTAAAATTTAGAAATATTCAAGAGCTGCAATTTATTTTAGTGAAGTATTTAACTGAGCTAGATATTTTAATTATCATTTTTTTAGTATGATTTATTAATTGTAAAAAAAAAAGAAATCAAGAGAACTAAATTGAGAACAAATTCAATAATCACTCTTTTATTAAGACATAGTCACTATACATCAATAAAAGAAAGTTTGACAAAAAAAATATTGATTTTGTTTTGTTGTTCTTTTGATTACTGTTTTTTGCATAGTAGTGCAAAACAATACAGAAAAAAATGAGTTATAGCAAAAGTACGTATGTCACTAATGCAGCAGTTTGAGTACTGAGGTATACTTCTGCATTTTTCTTTTGTAATAATAAACAGGTTAAGCATGTGTCCCCACGTGTCTCATTTTCCCAGTGTCTCATTCTCCCAGTCCCCCCCAATGTTTCTAACCCTTTTTTTCAGACCTGAGCCTGAACTAACTGAAGGGCAAGCTAATGAGCTTTCTGAATTTTTGTCCATTCTCTGAGTCTTCATAATTTATGTTTTTTATATTTATTTAGAGTCTCCTTAATTTAGAATGGTAATCCAGGGCATTAGCTACAACTCATTGACAAGGCCCAAAGAAGGCTGGAACAATCGTCCAGGGATATTGAATCACTTATGCATAGGGAACTTGCCAGCATTTTGGATCTGGTGCAAGGAATCCGGTTCTGCCCAAACCAGTTCCAGTGGATACCCCACTACCCAAATTTAAAAAATAGTATTTGTTTAGCAGATATACCCCCAATGAAAACATGCATACATTAAATTATGCATTTTTAAGGCGGTATATATATATAAAGCAAGTTGCAGATCTTTTGTCTGCAGTTTTTGCAAGCCTTCCCCTTCTAACCAGCCCAGACTTTGTGTGGCTGTTTAATCACATACTTTCCAAAGCAGCTCAATGAGAAGTATTTACAAGGCAGTTGCTCTGATCACTTGCCTGTCTCCCAAGTTTAGTTATGCTGATCTAAAAAGGCCGGACGTAACAAACCAGATTTATAAAAAGGACTATTTGTATTGAAATCTGCTCTTTTTGTAAAATAAAAAAAGATGACATACTTTTTACACATAAAGCACTTCAAGAAGCTGAAGTGCTTTAGAGGTCTGGAGTATCTCTTTAATGGTCAGGATCAGTCTGATTGAAAGATAGAAAGGATCAGGTGAGGTCTGAAATATTTACATGTCTGGTTGCTTTAATACACTTATTTGTCATTATTTGTCATCTGAACAAGACCCCTGAGTGCCCATGCTCTTTTAGTATTATACAATATACTTATATAATATATTTATATTTATATTAAAGCACAGACATGATTGGCTCAAACAGGAGAAAGACTTACATTATTTTCTACTAGTGCAGATTTTAGCCTTCTAAATTATATTTATCCCTGTGGAATCATTGCGAAAATAACAGAACTGCCTGTACATGTTTCTTTCTGTTTTACAATTACCATGTTAATCATCTGATTCTCTGGGGATCTTTTAAATAATCTTTGTCAGTGTAACACTGTGTTTAATATCGTGGTGACATTATAGCTAGTTTGTGATCCAAAAAGTATTAAACTGTAAAAAAGCAAACCTTATTATAGATATGTTAGCAAATGTGTTGATCAGGAGTAAATTGCTCATAAATTTAGTAGCCAAGTCATTAACCCCACCTTATAAGCCAGTGAGCTACATAATGAAGTCATTAGTTTGAATAGCAGGAAGGAATATTCTTATATTTTTTTTTACTTCCATTTTGATGTTCCAGGCTGTCAGATTGTGAATTTCCAACAAGTGCTTTCTAACTATTGCTCCTTTTTTGCTTTCGTACCCTTTTGTATATGTATTCTTGGAGAAGTATAATTTCTTTTTTCACCTGCTGACTCTGGCAGGATTCCCTTGCATGTGAAATAGTGCCCAAACATAAAGATGGGCACATTCAATGCTTCTGCACTCAGTTGCACCCAGCTTTGGTCAAGAAGTAATTTTTTTTGCATGCTTCAAGTTCTGAGTATATGCTGAGCACACTGGGTCAGTTTATTATAGTAATTCACGATTTTAAGGTACAGGGCTGCTGTCGGGGGTTGGGGGGGAGGAGATATAGCAGGTAGGTTTTGTTTTGTTCTTTTTTTTATAAAAATGGTGATCCTGCGAGATAAAAATAGAAACTTTGCCGATCTATTGTATTACATATGTTTATGCCAAGTGTTCTCTTGGGGTAATTCCTGAGCTATGTTTCTGACCAGTTTTGTTATAGCGGTCTATGTTTTCAGTTATGCTTGCATGTGTACATGTCAAATATGAAACAAAAGTTAAAAAACAAACACACCAATCCAATTTATTATTGTGCATAGAATGTAATGTAATATAACCTATCGACACAGCATGAACTTTAAAGGGACACTGTAGTCACTATAAACATTTCATCTCTTCGAATTGCTTATAGTGCCTGGAGTGCCCTGGCACTGTCCCTCCATTCAGTGTTGCACCATGTTCGTGCAGTATGCCCCAAAATAAGAGTCCCTGGCACCCACAGTCCGGCCCCTTCAGTATGTGTAGCTAAGGCAGACATTACACACTTCCTTGTTGTCATACCCATTCATACCGTCAGTAGGAACTCTGACAGGCTAAAAGCAGTCAGCTGACACTCTCAGCCAATCACAGCTGCCTATTGCTGCTCAGGCTAATACTTCCTTATTAGCCAAATTATTTAGCCTTATTAGCACAGAGGGGATGGATTGCCGGGGACTCTTGTTTAGCATTAAAACATTAAAAGTTTAAAAACTGTTTAATGCTGAAAGAAATGATGGTACCAGAGGACTCCAGACACTATAACCAGTTTAATGAGATGAAGCAGATACAGTGCCTACGGTGTCCCTTAAATTATTTTATGCTGTCAGTGTGATAATCAGGTTGTGCATTACTGGCTATGACATGCCTACCTATACTTGTATAGTTTAATTGCAATGACTTATTTTATTAACCCTTATCATCATTTTCATATTCTTGCACATTACAAATATTTAGTTAGGATTTAATGGAAGATGATACGTTTTTTCTGAAGAGAAGAGTTTTTAAGGGATACTCTAAGCACGAAAACATTTTTGCTTATTTAAGCAGTTTTGGTGTATATAATATGCCCCTGCAGACTTACTGCCTAATTCTCTGCCATTTGGTAGTTAAACACTTACAGCAGGCTCTTGTAGGCTGTATCAGGCTATTAACAGAGCAGGAGACAATAAATTCTAAACTGTGCATTAAAGGAAGTTTACACATTAGATCTCTTTTTACAGGAAATGTTTAGATAACCTGTGTAGGTCACATGCAGTGAAGGTGTGGCTAGGTCTGCATAAATAAAGTGAATTCAATCATAAATGGCAGAGAAATGAGCAACTACACCACAGGGGTATGATATTTACACTGAAAACCACTTAATTAAGCTAAAGTTGTCTTTGTGCTCTATAGTTTCGCTTTCTGGACCAGGAGCTAGAGGACAGTTTCATTTCCAAAGTAATGATGCTGGGATGAGAAATCTAGTAAATGAGAACTGTCAATACGAAAATTAGCAGAGGTCAAGTGAAGATGCAGAGCAAAATGACAGAGCAGGGAATATTTATGATTTAAAGAAGTATAATAAGAGTGGAACATTGTAATGGCTTTGTTTGTTGGTGTCAGACATAGTGTCAGATATTTGGATTGGATCCTAAAGGGTAAAGAAATACAAAAATTGACAAAGTGAATAGCGGTGAGAGGAAATGTGGGTAAAAAAAACAGTGCTAATTTTAGCGCAAATTTCTATTTAATTTTAGTCATAGTCTTTTGACTAAAAAGCCGTTTTAGTTGTATTTTAGTCATCTTAATTGTTGTAGTATTAGTCTAGTTTTAGTCAACTAAATCTCCAGTAGATTTTAGTTCAAATAAATCTACTGGAAATTTTAGTTGAATAAATCTACTACAGATTTTAGTCTTCACGACTAAAATCTAATGGGTTTATTTAACGCCTTAAGGATGGCGGGCGTGCTATGCCGTCCTTGGGGACCTGGCTCTAAATGCTGGGGGAGGGCATAGCATGTCAACGCCGTCCTTTCTACTTACCCAGCAGCCCATGGAGTCCCCCTCTGTCCGTTCCGGCCCCCCTGGGCCATGTGATCGCGAGGTCCTTGCGAGGATCTCGCGATCACATGGACGGCATAGCCTTCCACGGCAATGCCATCAGGGGCAGTGCCTGTAATGACAGGTACTCCCCCTGCTGCCTGAAAAACAAATTAAAGCAGTTTAAAACAGCGTAAATCAAATTATATATACTTAGATCATATATATATTTATTATATATATGATCTAAGTATATACACATACAAGAAGTGTACTTTAATATTAGTATATATATAATTATATATATATTATCAAAATACATGTAGAATGATATTGATTAAATATATATATAATTAGCATTATATATATATATATATATAAATATATTTATATATAATATAAAATAAATATGTAAATACGTAAAAAAATTTAATAAAAAAAAATAAAAAATATATATGTGCAATTTCGTTCTAACTGTATTTTAAAATTAATATATATATATTGATTTCAAAATACACGTAGAATGAAATAATATATCTATATGCATAAGTTTATAGGTATATCACTATATACATACCTATATATAAATAAAAATAATAAAAATAATTATATACATATATATATATATATATATATATATAAGAAAACAATGATACCTTCAAGGTAGTATGTTCAGGAGCTAGTTCACTTTAGTATGGCTTGTTTCTAAGACAATCAGTAGTAACGGAGAAAGATATGTATGGTGTGTATACCTTTAAATCTGCTAAAGGCAGATTCTATCTGTTACACACCAAATACTCTGCTTAGATGTGACTATTAATTACAGAATACTATTAATTACAGAATTGCAACTATTAATTACAGAATAACAACAGCAAAAATCGTTATCTGTATGGAGTTATAATACGCACATTGTATTATGATGGATATTTCTTTAAATCATAGGGTAGCACACTAAATGGTGCAAAAGGCAATATGCAACTTGTACCAAAGAGATATTAGAATAACTTGATCTCTATGTGTAAAATAAAAATAAATATAAATCAATCAGAGACATCTCTGAGGAAGTGGGGCTGACACCCACGAAACGCGTAAGACAAGCCGACAGTGTCAGGGCCAGATTAAGAGCCCAGTGGGCCTGGTGCTGACAATTATGACGGGCCTTATTACAGAATCATATAGACCAAAAACAGTAAAACACTCCCAAGCATCATGTATCTGATGGAGATGGGGCTGGAGAGAAAGAAAACAGCAGCTTAAAGAAAACACATACCCTAGGCTAATCTCTCTCTAATGTATGTTTTCATCTTTCAAGTAAATCCATAACCCCTAACAGCAGTGTCCAGTCAAGCAGGAAGTCAATGGGCATGGTAAAAGGGTGTGCCACTGACACAAATCACATAAACTGCCAAAAGGGGCGAACATGCCCAAAAAGAGGACATGTCTGCTCAAAGAATTAGAAGGCCAGCCGGGCATAAATGCATGTCAGGCTGCATTCCAATCATGCAGCTGGCCAACTAAGGGCATACTATGCAGACAGCACCCTGAGCTTGGCATACATGCATCTAATGATGCGCTCACTCAACGCTTTCTAAGGACTGTCCCCTAGCACTCGCTGGTCCACTTGTCTCCTTAACTTCTTACTAGCAGGCAGAAGCTCCTGGTATATGTTCTGGGACAGAGAAAAGCTGTATGTAGTGAGTGTAGAAGAAAGGGAACATGCCACAGTGTTAGAGAGACCAAAGTCAGCATTACCTTAAAGGATCACTATAGGGTCAGGAACACAAACATGAATTCATGACCCTGTAGTGTTAACACCACCATCATGCCTCCATAAATATAGCAAACTCCTACTATATTCACGCCTGAAGCTGTAACTCTGCATGCTGTTAGACTCATAAATACAATCAGTCTGCGGACATCATTAGAAGTGGTGGCCTGATCCAATCACAGTACTTCCCCATAGGATTGGCTGAGACTGACAAAGAGGCAGATCAGGGTCAGAGCCAGCATGATTCAAACACAGCCCTGGCCAATCAGCATCTCCGTATATAGCTGAATTTAATTAATGAATCTCTATGAGGAAAGTTCAGTGTCTGCATGCAGAGGGAGGAGACACTGAATGTTTGGATGCATTTTAGGCAGCCATGACCCAGGAAGGATCTCCAACAGTCATCTAAGGAGTGACCAGTGAAGTTATCACTAGGATGTAATGTAAACACAGCATTTTCTCTGAAAAGACCGTGCTTACATCAAAAAGTGATATCATATTTTGCAAATCACAAGGAGTAGCATAAGAGAAAATGCTGTCAAATCACCAAAAAAAATACTTAGTTTAAATCTGCTGTATAGATGGATTCCTCCCAGTGCCCCCATGTCTCCCAGTGCCCTCGTGACTCAGTGCCCCCATGTGTCGATTACTCCAGGTCTCAGTGTTCCTATGTATCAGTGTCTCAGTGCCCCATGTCTCCCAGTGTCCCCTAGTGTCGTGTCCCAAGGTCTCCCAGTGATCCTATGTATCAGTGTCTCAATGTCCCCATGTCACTAGGACACTAGGAAGACGGGGAGACCTGGGGACACGGGGAGACCTAGGGACACGGAGACAACAGTGACACTGGGAGACTAGGGGACTCTGGCTGGGACACATGGGGACAATGGGAAAATAGGGGACACTTGAAGACATGGGGACACAGACACCAGGGACAAAGATACTAGAGACACTTGCTGGGGGACATGGGGACATTGAGACATGGGGGCACTGGGAGACATGGGGACACTGAAACACCAGGGCCACAGACACTAGGGACACTAGCTTGGGGACATTGTGACACTTGAGGCACTGAGAGACATGGAGGCACTAGGAGACATGGGGACAGTGCCATACTGGCAGACTGGGGGCTCTGGGAGACTAGGGGTCACTGGGAGACTAGGGGGCACTGAGACACCAGGGACACATGGCTGGGAGACATGGGGACACTGTGTCCCCATGTGTCTGTGTCATAATGTCTCCCAATGTCCCTTAGTGTCTCAGTGTATGTCTCTTTGCAGCCTTTCCCCCATCCCTTACTTCCCTGAGCCGTAAGCTGTCTCTGCAGGGTGGGAGTTGCTGTCTGGACTCTCTGTAGCTGCACCCCTGCAGAACCTATCCCTGCCTGTCTCCACATACAGCGACCCCTACTGGCCAGTGCTGGTATTGCAGAGTAATCTACATTTATACTGAGAAAAATACCAGCATTTATATTGCCAGTATCACTGCAATATTGGCACCAGCCAGGCAGCCTCAAATACTGGCTGTACCAATAAAATAAAAGCCAGGTGGAATCCCTAAGAGTAGTGTGTGGAAAAAAAAAAATGTAAAAAAAAATATATATATATATTTTTTTTAATCAATGGGCCTATACCGTGGGCCTGGGCCTGGAGCTGCAGCTCCATCAGCCCCTATGTTAATCCGGCCCTGGACAGTGTGAGAGTACACAGGATACGGAGAACTGCCAGCAGCAAGAACAGCTCCCTTCCCCATCGATCTGGGGACTGACGGACTGCCGGTATCAGACAACCAAAGTGAGGTTTGGCACGCAAGTACAGATACTTAATCCTGTTACATAGTATCCACTGCAATCCTCATCAGTTACAGTGGTTATCAGGACATAAGTTTATCATTTATGCTGACAACTGACTTGTGGATCGTTCCTGGCTCTCATTTTTGTATTTTTTACACTACTGTATTTTATATTCTATTAATACATTTTTCATTTATCTATTTTCATTAATCATTAAAATATACATTTTTTATTCTTCTTTATAGTGGTTTTTTGGAATTTTTTAACTGATTTATATTTATTTTTATTTTACACATAGAGATCAAGTTATTCTAATATCTCTTTGGTACAAGTTGCATATTGCCTTTTGCACCATTTAGTGTGCTACCCTATGATTTAAAGAAATATCCATCATAATACAATGTGCGTATTATAACTCCATACAGATAACGATTTTTGCTGTTGTTATTCTGTAATTAATAGTTGCTTCACATCTAAGCAGAGTATTTGGTGTGTAACAGATAGAATCTGCCTTTAGCAGATTTAAAGGTATACACACCATACATATCTTTCTCCGTTACTACTGATTGTCTTAGAAACAAGCCATACTAAAGTGAACTAGCTCCTGAACATACTACCTTGAAGGTATCATTGTTTTCTTATTCATTTGGACAGGTTTGGGTGTATCCCTGTCCTGGTTCAGTACTGAGCTATTCACTCTGAGTCGGATTCCCTCATCCCTGTGTATTGCACTAGGCAGACCAGATCTTAACTATATATATACACACATGTATATATATAATAATTCTACATATATATTTATGTCATAATTTTACATAATTAGGTCATTTTATTAATTACAATTTGCGGGACCTGCCTGACAACTCAGGCCGAAAGTCCAGGGAATTTAATTTGCTAGCACTATATTTGACCCTGTAACTTTCCAAGACACCATAAAACCTGTACATGGGAGTTACTGTTTTACTTGGAAGACTTCGCTGAACACAAATATTAGTGTTTCAAAACAGTAAAATGTATTACAATGATGATATCATCAGTGAAAGTGAAATTATTTGAATTTTTACACACAATTGGCACTTACACGGACGATATAATTATTGTGATAGGTTTACTGTTTTGTAACACTAATATTTGTGTCACTGGCCAAAATTGGCATTCAAATTAGTTTTTTGCTTTTTTCACACACAAACAAATATTAACACTAACTTTGGCCAGTGTTTGTGACCAAGTAGCTACTAAAAAAGTCTGGACATACCCCATTTGCAATAGCTTGGGTTGTCTACTATTCCAAATGGTATGCCATCATGGGGGTAATTCTCATTCCTGAGCTACCATACGGTCTCAAAGGCAACGTAACCAATCTGACGAAATTCAATGTGAAAAAACTGAAAAATTTAACGTGCTATATTGGACGCTGTAACTTCCCAAAACACCATACAACCTGTACATAGGGGGTACTGTTTTACACATGAGACATCGCTGTATACAAATATGTGTATTTTTTTTGCAGTAAAAGCAAACCGTACAGTCACAATTAAAATGTCACATAGAACTAAATTTTTTTTTAATTCTTATTTTCTCCCATTGTTTAATATTTTATTCATATTCATTTATGTTTCACACCTAAATATTTGATGTTAAATGAAAGCCCTGTTTCTCCTGAATAAAATGATATATATAAGTGTGGGTGCATATAATATGAAAGAGGTGAATTACGCCTGAACAGACATATAGTGCAAATTCAAGTTTTTGTTTACGTTTTGTTTTGATCACAACGTGTAAATTTGGCTCAGTCCTTAAGAAGTTAAAGGGATACTCCAGTGCCAGTAAAACATATTCTTTTTCCTGGCACTGCAGGACCCTCTAGTGCCCTTCTACATCCCACCCCCCATCCCAAGTTGCTGAGGGGGTTAAATCCCCTTCAGTGACTTAACGGAGTCCAGCACCGATGTCCCTCGGCGCTGGGTCAGTCTCCGTCTACGCTCCTCCCCTGCCGGCTGACGCATGCGCGGCTGTCGGCGGGGGAGACCTAATGCGCATGCGCGGCAATGTCCACACACGCGCATTAGACCTCCCCATAGGAAAGCATTATGCAATGCTTTTCTATGGGGATTTCAGCTACGGTGGAGGTCCTCACATAGAGTGAGGATGTCCAGCGTCGTTTTAAAACACTTTTCGTGTTCTATGAACATGGAAGTCTCCTCTAGTGGCTGTCTAGTAGACAGCCGCTAGAGGAGGACTTAACCCTGCAATGTAAATATTGCAGTTTATGAAACCCCGACCACTTCAATGGGCTGTGTAAATATGATGGTTTGCTTTTGTTCTAAATTATATTTTCATTCAATAAATTGTTAGTAGTAAGTAACCTAAAGTTTCTCAGGAAACCTCGCCCCTGAACACAACCCCACTCACACCCTTAAAATTAAAATGTCCACATTTGACAAGTGGAAATATTGGGAGATATGTGGGTTAGAAAAGGTAAAATCAGAGCTAGGGATGATGGGGTAGTGTGTATTCCATTGTCATGCAGGGACATAGTAAATGGAGCAGGAGGAGGATATTTCAAGGAGTCAAAACTTTCAGTTTTGCAAAGGTTGCAGAAAAGAAAGCAGGGGAGGAAAGGTAAATGTCAGAGTTATCAACTATATATCATGTGCTACTTGCCTGCTGGCTAATAATAGTATTATGTTGCACTATTGTAGTGTCAGTGTGATAATAATTTTACGTGCTACTACCAATGGGAAACTACACCCATGTTATATTGCATGCTGTCAGTGTAATAGCTAAATATGTTGTTAGCTCCTGTAAGATGTTAATATTATTTACTCTATTGACATTGTGATCATTTTATGTTACTCCCTGTGTGATATAAGTAATATAGTAATTATTTCATTAATATTGAACTAGTTAAAACCTTTTTCCAGGTAGCGAACCATGAACTTGAAATTTGCTATCCTCAGCCATGTGTCCTTGAACTCAAGACAGTTACCCTCAAGCAGGGATTCGTGAACCCAACACTTTCTTGCTTCCAATGGGTGCACTTAAATCATAACATAGTTGCCTGTAGACTAGAAAATTGGCTAATCTTGTTTTAGTGTATAATTCTTAAGCAGAAAGCAATTGGTACCGGAATATCTGAGGATCTTATTTAGGGCCACATTTACTCTCAGCTCTAATTATTCCTGTATTTTTGTCACCTATTTAGAACAAAATATAATGCCTAAGTAGAAGTTGCTACGTAAAAATAAACTACACTTTTTTTTAATTACAAAGACGTTAACTAGTGAATTTTATCCTGGTAGTTACATCATGCAGGGTAGCTGTGCAAATTGTAGGTAGGTTGAAAGGTGGTAAGTAGGTAAGGTAGTAATTCTTTGAAATTCTCTTGTTTAATATTCCATAAAAAGGATGAAATTACAAGTTCATGGTGGTTAAAGGGACACTATAGTCACCAGTGTAACTACATGTATTCCTGACCCTATAGTGTTAACACGACCATCTAGCCCCCCCTGGGCCCCTCATGCCTCCATAAATATAGTAAAAATCTTACTGTATTCAAGCCAGAAGCTGTAAATCTGCATGTTGTTAGACTCAGGAAAAACAAGCAGTCTGCTGACATGTGATGGCCTGATCCAATCACAGTGCTTCCCCATAGGATTGCCTGAGACTGACAAGGAGGCAGATCAGAGCCCGCATGATTCAAACACAGCCCTGGCCAATCAGCATCTCCTTATAAATTGAGATAAATTGAATCAATGAATCTCTATGAGGAAAGTTCAGTGTCTGCATGCAGTGGGAGGAGATACTGTATCACAGTATGCTCGTGCACAGCACATCTGAGTGGATGGTGGCATATTATGCCTCCATCAACTCAGAAGTCCCTCTGGTTCACTCTGAGTGACTGCAACTGGAGGTGTTCCTAGCTTTCAATGTAAACACTGTATTTACTTAGAAAATTAGATAATATACAATATACAGTAATCATCTCCCATTGCATATTCATGGTGCTCCTAAGCTCTTTCACTATTTAGTGTCATAGAAATGCTAATGTTATTGTATCTTTTTAATGTTAACTACATACACATTGTACACTAAAGTACACATTTTTGTAGGACTTATTTCAATGTGTGGGCTCAAAGAAACATCCTAAACACCAACACCAATTAATTGTGATAAAGTTGTTATGGTGCCAAGAGTTTTCCTTTAACATAGTTGTTAACTAAAGCCTGTCATCTGGTTGACAGTTTTTATAAATGTTTTTACGTTAACTTGTTTTATAATTATTTTTTATATTTTAAAGGGCTACTTGAATTGAAAAAAAACCCATTTCAATAAAACACTGTTTTTGGTTAGAGTATATTTTTCTGGCGTGGACAGCGCTGCAGAATGCTGGTGCTCTATAAATTATTGGAAGTATAATGGTAATTAGCCCAGCTCCCACAAAAAAAAAAAGCAACATAACGTTAAAACAAAAAACTTCCTTAGTTCCCATACCTAGGCTAAGTACTCCCTGCAATCTGACCCTCCTTCAGCGACGTCACTCCCCATTACTGCAGGGCAGGGATGTTAGGGACAATGGCCTAAGGTGAGAAATTGATTGGTATGGAGACTAGCAAGTTCTGCGTGTTGATGACAGATGCAAAATATGCACAGAATTGGCATTAGCCAGCCCGGAACTTATGGCTAAAAATATTAGTGGCTGGCTAACAACACCCTGGAGATGGAGTTACACTGCAGCCAGTGATGTGCTAAATCTTTGCATGTGCAGTGTTTGAAACTGAAATGCTGCACATATGGACTTACAAGCACCATCACCATTTCAAATCACTGAAGTGGTCATGGTGCTTAATGTGACCATTTAAAGATTAAAGCATTTATCTGGAAATTCTGTGGAAAAAACTATGCACATTATCAGTGTTTATACTACATATTTAATTTATAAATCCTTTGATAAGGAAACTATGCATAATGTCCTATATAATATATACTGAAAGTTTTATATATACCGACTAGCAACTCTGTATTGAGTCTACTCTGCTTAATCTGCAACCTTTTTATATTCTTTGGTTGTACTTTCCCTGGTCTTTTCTTTTTCATTGGATCCACAATATTGAAAAAGCAGCGGTACCTTTTAATTTTAAATATTATCTCTGTGATCCTGCAAATTACTGATTATTGCTGTAAAGATCTGTGATGCACTCAAACTTCAAACTTTGTAAGTCCTAGTAAATAAGAATAGCAAGATAGGAAAGAGAGATTAGTCACAGATCACAAAGATAAAATCTAAACAATACAGATAAAATCTTTATGAAATACTCATATTGACTGATTGACTGTTGAAATTCCAACCCAGTCAAAAGATATACTGAGACAACTAGAGACTACTTTGGAAACAGTATTTTTCCTACGTTTGACACTTAATGACACTGGGCAGAGTGACTGCCATCTAGAAGTGTCAATCCCTCAATGATGGCTGCAGGGAAATTGACTCTATGTAGGATCCTGTGGTTTTGCAAGATCCTCCATAGAACTCTCTGCTGTATGCACGACAATACAGCTTCAGGGTCCAAGCAACGGAAGCGCCAAGAGCAGCATAGGACCGTCCAGAAAATGATGGTGGTACCCGCAACAAGTGTTGACAAACTTTCCGGCTGTAAAAACTAGTCTTTTTCAAGCATAAAAAAAAGCAAGAATGTTGGTAGCCCTGGGGTTATATAAATAAAAATGGGGTCATCATAGACACTTTGACCAGTCTGAGGCTACACAGCAAACTGTGATGCACTGTGTGTTCTAACACCTTGTGTTATGGCCAGAATTAAGTTATAAGCTACAGTTGCTCTTCTGTGTGATCGGACTAGATGGACTAGCCTATGCTCCCCACGTGCATTGATGAGCTTTGGGTGATAGGACCATATGGGCTAGCCTTTGCTCCCCACGAGCATCAGTGAGCTTTGGCTGACCATGATGACACCAGTTCACCGGTTGTCCTCCTTTGCACTACTTCTGTCAGGTACTAACCTCTGCATCCTGGGAACACTCCAAAAGATTTCCCATTTTGGAGATGTTCTGACCCAGTCACCTAGCCATCACTATTTGGCACTTGTCAAAGTCACCCTTGCCCATTTTCCCTGCTTTCAACACACAAACGAATTGACTGTTCACTTGCTGCTTAATATTGCCCACCTCTTGACAGGTGCCATTGTAACAATATAATAAATGTTTTAACTTGATAAGGTCCAATAGTGCTTAAAGTATTTAGCTCCCAAACGTTTGAAAAGGCAGACAATGTTTTACAATTTATGCAGAGATTCAGCAGAGACCCTTTTGCCAGTAGAGGAAGGCTGGAAAGTGAAATCGTTTCTTTCTGCAATGAGGGAGTTGTTTGAGACCTTAAGTCCATAAATGACATAAATTTTTAGACCATATTCAGGTTATTTACTACTTTTATTGTCACTAACAAGTGGATGGAAATGTCATTAGATATGTGGATATCAGCTAATTGAAGTGGTCTAGGTGATGTGTCCCTTTTGCACTTTGTGCTGCAATGTAAAATATTGCGGTTCCATAGAAACTGCAATGTTTACATTGCAGCTCTACGTCTGCCCTCCGTGGCTGTCTACTAGAAAATAGACATTTTTTAGTGACTTTAAATTAACTAGAACCAGCATGAGAAATGAGCCACTGAAAAGAAAACTCTAGCCTTAAGAACTTGCAGATGAATATGCATAATTTTAAAACGTTGGTCAAGGTGCAATCTTTTACTGAGAACATTTGTTAGATTTATTTAAGAACCAGGAGGGATAATTTAGAGAATAATTCTAATCAGTGGGAGATGTCACTCCCATTAGCAAGTTTTTCTGCTGTTATATGTGTAATTGTTTATTTTCCAAATTGTCTAGATTTTTGCTGTGAGAGTCTGTGCGAGAGATAAAGCACAATATTATCTTCCTACTTTTAATTGAAGCTTGCCTTAATTTTGATTGCAAAACATCCCCTAAAACATTCTCCCTCTCCAAAATATTGACAGCATTTTGAATAGCCTAAACTTGAGATAATTTAGTAAGAGTAATGCCAAGTAAAGGAAATGTTTAGCAGCTCTCTTGAGATCTGATCTAATAACAAGTCAGGTAGACAAAAGTGCTGCCTTAACAACGTATATACACACATTGACACAGTATCATTCTACTAGTGAATGTGTGGGATGATAATGGTTTCTGTCTTGTTTAAACTGTAATATACAAAGGTGAAGATTGAAGGGTGTACATTATTTGCCATTACTTGATTCTGGCTTCTGCACTTTATAACTTCTTGCTTGTATAAAATCATATCAAGACTGATATCAGCAGTTAGCAATCACATATATGTGATAATATACTATTACGACTGAGTTATACAATGCTTGGCCTTTCCTGCTATATATGCAACAGTGACAGCTCATGTATGGTGTAGGTTGACACAACTTATAGCATTTGTGGCAGTATATGTAAGCTGTATTTAAATATTCCTATTGTCACTAGTGAAGCATTTCATCAAAAGCCTCTAAATGTACATGTCCATTTCCATAGGGCAGTATTGTAAGCATTTCAGCCTTCGTGACAACATCAACTAAAACACTGCTCAAGAGAATATTGAAAATTAACACAAACTCACATAGCCTTTTTTTTCCATTGGTGCCTGCTCATTTCTCATGCTGGTTCTAGTTCATTTAGTGCCTTTGCAGAGAGAACCAGAACCATTTGTACAGATCCAGATCCAAATCACAGGCTGACTACCTCTGCATTAGAGATACAGCAATCTCAGATGATTGTTTCAGACCTGTTAGACCTTGTATAGGTATAGTAGCTAATACTCCTTTAGACACAGTGTGCAAAGAGGCCACATCTGGATTACCTTAGGGAGAGCCAAGAAACAAAAACAGGGTGCAAAAGAATATTGAGAATGGACAACAACTCAAATAGTTTGCCACATTTTAGTTTGTTTGCTCCTGCTTAGGTTAAAATAGTAATCCATACATGGGGAGCCATCCTGCATTTTTTAAACTGGGCAGACGGTTAGGGTGCAAATGGATAAAGGTTCTTTCTGTGATGGCACAAGATAAGCTAAAACCAGCTTGAGAAATCCAAATTCTGTCCAAATTGTGCTGGTACCCAATCGAAGGGCACGTTATTTGAGTTGTTGCCCATTCCGGGAATTCTTTTGCATTCTGTTTTAGTTTGTTTGCTCTCTATGAATGCATAGATCCTGTGCTGGCCATTTTCTGGATACCTCATGCTGCTCTGTTGCCTTTTCTGGATACCTCAGTGCTCTGTTGCCTCAAACAATGCTTCAGGGCTGGAGGCATTCTCTGCAGCCAGCACACACCAGAATCAATTTAAAAGCTTGTAATTTTTGGCAGTAAATCTTTATTGGCTCTGTCTCCATTAGAACCGAGTGCTAAGGCATATGATCACTGTGACTGTCAGTCAGAACACTTATTCTACCTGACATTTCCAGTAATGTGTTAGTGGTAAGGATAGGTTTTGGGCTAGCTTTGTAAAATAAGGGTTAGAATTTTGGGGGAAAAAATAAGTATAAGGGAAAAGTTAGTGTTACAACAGGATTAGAGTTATGATGAAATTACAACATGAAAAAGCCCAATAAATTAATCTCTAAAAATTGCAAATCAAAACGTTTTATCGATAAAACCGAAAACATAAAAAAATACTAGCAAACTCCAATTAGAGAGTATTCCTGTACTTACAGCAAATGAGTTGTTTTTTTTTTTTTACCAGCAATGCAAATTTTTTATAAATGCTTTTCCTCATTTTAAAATATTTTACTCATACTTATATAACATCGGAGTACGCCTGCCGTCCTTAAGGGGTTAATAGTATTGATCTATGGCCATGTGATTCTGGTTGCTGATATTTTTACAGTACTCTACACTTTCTAAGTTCTGGCTTGTTTAAAGTCAGGATTGCCCTGAGGAAGTTTGGTTTCAGACGAAACACATAGGCATACTTTGGGGTACCTGTGGGACACTGTAGCTCCAATGGCGGTGAGATTGGATTCACTTGCAAAAACTAAAAACAGCAAGTTTGGAGTGAGAACGCATTGCAAGTAGAATCCGGACGAGAATGTGAGAAAGGCGAAGTGGACATTTAGTTGACACTGAGCTGAAGAGGGAGGACGATGAATCTCTATATGGATATTATATCTATAAAGCGTTATACCAAGACTCCAGGTTTTATTACAGGAGTCTATACACGTGAGTGCACATGTTACTTATTTAGCAGTGCTGCTTTGTTTTTTAATTTAATTATTTTTCAAGTATTTACATTTTTTATTTATTATTCAAGTGTCACTTTTTATTATATATATTTTTTTCAGTTTGGCTTGTCGTGTTTGTGTTTGTTTAAAGTCATGCCAGGTTTGCAGCAGCAATTACAATATAAAAAAAATAAAAAATTTGAGTATATGATCATTAATGAGATTAGAATTTTTATCTATTTAGGGCCAAAAGGGTTCTTCATTATACACAATTCTGGTATGAGGAACTCAGTATTATTAGTATTGGGTCTTTATTTCCCAGACTGTGATTGTGGAACAGAAATACTTTGGTCTTTGAGCAGTTAAAATATGCTTTTATCACTTTTGTTTTAAATCCATTTATTACATCAACAGGTGCGCAATGTTTGCAGTGAGGTAATAAGTATGGGTGCCCTCAGCAATTATGTGACAAAATGGCCAGCTAGATATATTCTTAAAATATTTCCAGTATTTGAGATTATTATGGTATCAAGAATAGAACTGAGTAAGTCATAAAGTAAAACATGAGATAACAGAGACATATGTAGGTTATATGTTATCTACAGCTAATTAAAGATAAAAAAAACCCCCAGCAGTTTCTGTCAGGATTATGCCATGTAGGTGTAAGGGAGTAGGCATCCGTATAATAGATACCTAAATTCACTCAGAGAACCAGAATGATCACAGCAAACAGTTGCTGTTGTGATTTTGTAGTGATGTGGTGTGAAGTCATTGTGTAAGGAAATGTGTGCTATATTAGCCATTGCACGTGGTAGCCTAAATGGGAAGAGTAGAGTGGTATGTGGGTGTTATTCTCTTCAGTGATATATGGTGTGTTCGAGCACTGCAGAGAAAGGTGCATATTAATTCGAATGCATGTTCCCAAGCATGACAAAGGCTTACCGTAAATAGTTCTGCACATAAACTGTTCATAAATCTTGCTTGTTTTAAAATCATAGATGAGGTGTTAAATACAGAACACAAGAAACAGTTAAAGGGACCAGGGCATTCTTTCCACATGGGCACGCTGGACACTTGCCCAGGGCCCCCACAAGCATAGGGGCCCCACAGCGTTGCTCATGATCTCCCCTGCCAGCACACGGAGAGCCGGCCCTGCTTACTTGTTTTGGGCCCTTTCGGGACGGTGGGGAGATCAAAGGGAGGGAGAGAGGACCTGGGAGGCAGTTCCTCCCGCGAGAATGCTGGTCTGAGTGTTGTTGCGCATTGCTGTGGCAATGCTCCGACACAGCATTCTGCTCGAGGGAGGAGTGAAGATAGCCAGGAGCCAGAGGTGCCGCAAACTGTAGCTCGTTAATCACCACTGGACCACCAGGGTTGGCAGTGTCCCCCTTCCCACCAAAGGTAAGAAGAAGGGTGGGGGCACTGAGGGGGGACATGAAGCGTTAAAAAAAAAATCACGTTTCCCTATGTACCCCTTACACCCCACACAAACACCATCCTTTACACACCCCTCACACACACAAAAACAATACCTCTCTCACACACACAGCACCCCTCATACACCCACAGTACCCCTCACACACCACCCCTCATACACACACACTGCACCCCTCACATACACACATCACCCCTCACACACACGGCACCTCTTACTGGTATGTCAAAATAAAAAAAATAAAATCTATTGCCAGTGGTAAAAGAGTAAATTGCTGACTTCAGGAAAGGGTTAACTTGCAAATTTCCATTGTAAATAGGAGGCATACACCACAAACCACTTCAATACCCTCACAACACTCTCCCACAAACCCAAATTACTATTTCACACTTTTTTTTTTTCATTTAGAAAATTTTTATTTGGTATAAAAAAAAGGCATTACATGCTATGAAGGTAGTACACCTGACATAATACAGCACATTTAGTCAGTAGTACAAAGCATGGATAAGAAGTAAATCACTTTTCGTCTACGGTCTTGAACAAATAAGCAACAATTTCTAATATATTGGCAGGGTGGGAAAATTGCAGGTGAATATAACCTTGAATGTGTATCGTTAGGCGTCGGTGAGCATATAACAAGTTGCAGAGATATGCTGGTGTAATAACATTGGTTCTCCACCCTGGTTAACAATTTGGACTCTCAGGCACCATCCAAGTCAGGTTTTACCTTTGTGCTGGGTTTACACGAATGTAGTTTAGTGTCATTGGGGGCAAGGTTTGGAGAGAAGGGGGATATTATCATGTGTTATTTTTAAGGTACATGCTCCAGGGGTGTAGTGGTTGTATTGTTTGGATATGGAGCAACATGTTTCTTCTAAGTTTCTGGTTGTTTCTACCTTCTGGATCGAGTCTCTTATGGATGGGGAATTGGAATCAGTTGGTTTGCTGCTGTTATAAGGTGTAGGAGTAGGTTACTCGGGAGAAGAAGAAACATGAATGTTTCTGGTGCGAGGGGTTTTTTCACCTCTAGGATGGTTTGAGCCAACCCAGCTATGCCGGACCAGTACTTTTGTATCTCTGGGCACGTCCACCATATGTGTGCTGCGTTGCCGTTCGGTTTAAATATTTTACACCAGGTGTCATGCGTTGGATAAATCTTAAGTTCTTTCTCCCAGCTTAAAGTGTAGACCGGGAGGTGTTTGGGTTAGGTTGATAAGAGCAAGGTGTACATGGAGGAAATCAGTTTCCTTTTAATGGAGTGAGTGACAAAATTGTGCTCAAAGGTCGTGTGTGCTCTGGGTCTCGCCAGTACGATAGATCCTGTCCTGATGAAGTGCAGTTGGTTGAATTGAAATTTCTGCAATGCGGAGTGTGTGCCAGTTGGGAGGAGAGTGTGCAGTGAATTTACCCCAGAGTCATCTATCAGGGTTCCCAGAGTCAGGTAGGGGGTTGTGTGGCAGTCTTCCCCTGGTTTAAATAGAGGGTTGTGCGATATCGGTTAACAGGGATATGGATATGGTGAGATTTGTTGGTGGTTCCTTAAGTGAGCCCACAATCTCAAGGTAGGGGTTATGGTTGTGTGTGCTTTATGGCACATGAGAGCTTGCCCATATTTGTGCCAAGGAATGGTGTATATGGGGACCCTGAAATAGGAGTCTTCCAATTGTACCCACTGTTTGTTTGAGCTGGACTCCGACCAGTCCTATACCCTGGTCAGTAGAAATAGGTTCCACGTCGGAGAGGCCCAATCCGCCTTCCTCCTTTGGTCGTGTAATTAAAGAATAGGGTAATCTGGGGTGTTTGTGTGTCCATATAAAGGTAGTGAATGTTTTGCCTATGGTAGTGCATAGGAGTTTGGGTATGGAGATGAGTAATACTGCAGCAGGTAGAGGAGTCGGGGCCTGACATTCATCTTGAGGATGTTCAGTCTACAGAACCATCTGAAGTGTGTCATATTCCAGGATGATAGATCTTTTGAAATGGATTGAATTAATTAGAGAAAGTTGCTGTCATATTCACTACATTGGGGATCTGGACTGGATGTGTCTGTCCATGTAAAGGGGTAAGAGCTTTGAAGGGACAATTTGGTGTCGTGGGGTATAGTTAGTGTAAGTATTTCGCACTTGCCAGTATGTTGTCATCTCTTCCATGAGATGAGGTAGTGTGTGGACGGCATCAGAGACCGTGAACAACATATCGCCTGCAAAGGCGGAAATTTTGTGTTCCGTACCCCCTGCTCTGATACCTTGGATTTGGGGTCATCGCTAATGCCTTGCAGATAGGGCTCTAGGACCAGAACAAATAGGAGGGGGGAGAGGGGCATCCCTGCCTCCTGCCATTGGAGATAGCCACTGGTTTTGACAGCTGGCCATTAATATGTAGTTTTGCCGTTGGTGTGGAGTATAATGCTCCAAGCCAACAGAACCAATTTGGGCCAAACCCATTTGTTTCAGTGTTGCCATCATCAAGGTCCAGTCTACCCTTCAAATGTCTTTTCGGCATCTATCGTCAGGAGTAGGCACGAACCCCCCAAGAGTTTTGATAAGTGGTTTAAATTTAGTATTTTTGTCGTCTAGTGTTTAGCTTCTCTGCCTGGTATAAAGGCCAATTGGTCAGGGTGTATCAGGTCAGGGAGGAGGGGTTTGCCAGTATTTTAGTGAATAATTTGAAGTCTACGTTAATAAGGGAAATGGGCCTATAGCTACCACAGAGGGTCGGGTCTTTCCCTGCTTTGGGTAGTAGGGTTATTGTGGCATTTAGCACTTGTAGCGGGAGCACTTGATTTATAGTATTTGGCCGTGTGCCTGTCTGGGCCTGGGCTTTTCCCTAGGGGTAGGTTTTTTGTTACAGCATGGAATTCCTCACTTGTTATGGGAAGTTCTTAGAAGACTTTAACATTCTCAGGTATAGTAGATTTTATTGTTGGTGTGAGGAAGTCTTGTATCTCAACGGCAATCTACTTCCCAATTATAAAGTGAGGAGTAGAAGTCGTGGAAGGCTGTGGTGATATATGTCATTAAATAGGATTTGACTCCTACCCTATTCTTGATAGTGGAAATAAAGGTGGTTTCCCTTTGTTTTTTCAGGGTGTGCGCCAGTAAGCGGCCGCTTTTACCTCCTTCGATATAGTATAGGCTTTTGGTAAGCGCAAGTTTGCGTTTAGTTTGCATATTCAGAATGTTGAGTTCAGTCCTCTTTTCTATTAATGCTTTGTAGGTTGCTAAGTTCAAATCCGATTTGTGGGCTAGTTCCAGGGTCCTGATATCGTGTTTGAGTTGGGTGGTTTGGTTGTCCCTTTGTCTCGTATGTGTGGAGGCTATTTTAATGAATATGCCTCTGAACATGCTCTTGTGGGGTTCGCATATAATCGGGTAGGGTTAGTCTAGGTATGGGTTAAGGGAGAAGTATTAGTCCAGCTCTGACCTAATTTGGGCCTGTATCTGTATCAGTAAGGTATTGTTTACAATGGACCCTGCAAGGGTGTAGAGACTGGATTGTGAAGGCCATGGACAGGGGTGCATGGTCTGACCATGACATCAGCTCTTATGTGCGTAATCTAATTAGATTAAGAACTTGTGGGGGAGGAAGAACATGTCAATCCTCGAGTATGAGCCCGATGGGTGTGAGTAGAAGGAGTGGTCTCTCCACGAGGGGTGGAAAGTCCGCCAACAGTCGTGTAGTTGGTGTGTGTCTAGAAGTTTTGGGTATATATTTCCTCACTGAGGAGTGGTATGATTGTGCTTGTGAGGTCTCATCTAGGACGCTATCTAATGAAATGTTGAAGTCTCCTCCTAGGATTAGGAGGCCCTCAGTGAATTTTTCCAGTTTAAGGATCTTTCGGAGCGTGGGAACCGGTTTCCTATTGGGTAAGTAGATGTTAGTCATGGTTTGCCCTATGAGTCCCTTTACAAATATGAATCTACCACTGTCGTCAGCACTTTGGTCCTTGTAAACAAAGGGGAGGTTTGATTTAAACAAGATCACCACACCTCGTGTTTTGGATAAGGAGTAGTTGCTAATGTAACCCTTGGGGAAGTTTTTCTTTGGGAGGGAAGGTGCGGAGTCTTTGTGAAATTGAGTTTCTTGTGTAAAGACAACATCTGCCTTGTGTTTGTGGTAATCTGCTAGGGCCTTGTGTCTTTTTTCAGGAGTGTTTAATCCCCTCGCATTGTGCGAAAGCAGGGACAGAGAGACCATTGTGTGTATCTTTGGGGATGGGGGTAAGGGGTCAACTTGTGTCTTTCTACTATGGTCAGGTGCTGCAGGTGTCACACTGTGTGTGCAAACAGTGCAATAAAATATACAATGCAATAATAAGGATACAATGCAATAATAAATAGAAGCCAAATACAATAGAAATGTCTTCACAACAGTAAGTTAACTTTATACAGTGTTGCGGTTTTCGGGCCTGCTTTGTTATAGTACTTATGGTGGAACCTGGATAAACATTGTGTGCTGGTGTCAGTCCCTGAGGTATTGCAGAGTCAGGGTATTCTACAGGGAGCTAGAAGTATTACTTTAGACACCGCTATGTAATTGATGGGGTGCATTGTGTGTAAGGTATTTTCTGTAGGTCTGCGTGGCTGGTCAGTGGTATGTATTGTTTGAGTATCACGTTGGCTTACTCTTGGTTATGAGTGGTAGGTTTGTGTTGTCTTCTGAATGTGATTGGTAGCACAGGCATTCGGGTCTAAATCTTAGGTGTGTGATGGAAACGTATTGGAGGTGTGTAAGTGTGAATGTCAAGCAGTTACTCTGGCAGCGCACCCTGAAGTCCCAGATGGATGTTGTTGTTTTTTTTCTTTCTTGTTGCTCTTGTGTATATCTTCTTCCCTCTCCCCCCACCCCCCAAGTGCCAAGTGTTATTTTCCTAATCAAGTTTCATGTCAGGGGTGCGTATTATTTATATGTGTCACCTGTCATGTATTGCTCTCAGTGGAACGTCAAAGGATGGCCGGCCTCGTGTTCCGAGTGGTCGGACATGTGTTTTGGTTGTTGTGGAGAGTTTAAAGAGATATAGAATGTGTGAAGGAGATCATATATATGTACACAGCTTTTTGTTAGCAGTGTTAGATATATACGACCTGACTGACATCTATGCAGTGTCTTTGCCCGGATAGACTTTCTGCAGTCTGTGATAAGTCAAAAACATGAGTCCTGGTCTGGCAAGGCGATTTTGCAACGCTTTGACTCGGGGGTGATGAGCAGTTCCTTAAAGGATTGATGCCAGTATGTCTCTCCCATTGTCACTGTCCATTTTCAACAGGTTTTTCATGCCACACTTAGAGCGGTTTATGTGTCCGTGAATGAGGGTGTGTGGCGTAAGTGTAAGTCCCGGGTAAAGCAGGAGAAGGAAAGGATAGTCCACCCAGGATTCCAGTGCACGGTAGTGGTGCCTGGTTACTCCACGTTCATGCTTGCTGGGCGTCTGTCGTCGTGGCCTGGGTCGTGCAAGGGATCTGTTCTTCTTTTCTTCATGGGGGTGCGCCACCTTTGTCTTTGTGGCTGTTGGACACTGAAGTGTGATGGGTCCAGAGCGTACCAGTCCATTATGCGAGTATCTGATAGTTCCAAAGCTCGAATAAATGGAGTTACATCCTGGTGCATCGTAACCCTACTCCCTTACCCTACTCCTAAGCCAACCCTAACCCTACTCCTAACCCAACCCTAACCCTGCACTTACCCGAAGTGCCGAATTTCGGAAGTCCCGAACTGAACCGAATATTTTGCCTATGCACATCCCTAGGGTAAACCCCAGAGATACTTTTTTTTTTTGTCAATCTTTCTTTTATTAAGGCATTTGATTAGGGTGGTACAGAATAAAGAAAGGGAGATGAACAAGATGTACACATTACAGGGATATTACAGCATGGTTTAACATCTCCTAGATATGACTGCCTCATTTTTTACTAATAAGTAGAATATACACACGCTAAACCAGGGGTTCCCAATTAATTTTTCCCATGGAACCCTTTGACATAATGTGCTAACAATGTGGAACCCCAAAAATGTTTTTGCACCGTAGCACAGATAGTAGTACTTAGTAGTTTGTGTGTACAGTTGGTGTTTGTATATAGTTATATAGCTGAAAAGAGACTTTCGTCCATCAAGTTCAGCCTTTCTCACATATGTTTTTTACTGTTGATCCAAAAGAAGGCAAAAAACCCAGTCTGAAGGTTAGTGTTATGATATAGGGGTGTGTTTGTATGTAATGTTTGCATTTGCGTGCAGGGAGGTGCATGGATGTAGTGTTAGCTTTTAAATGCAGATTTATAGTTGTCTGTAGTATTAGTGTTTGAGTGAAGGGTGTGTTTGAGTGTTTGTATATTGTGTTGGTGTTTGATTGCTGGGATGTATGCACATATGATTGCTGCCACGTACATACATACACAAACAAGTTGACAAACAGACACACATTCATATACACACAGGCAAAAAGATACACACCTTGACACACAGATACACACTGGCGCGCACGCGCACACACACACACACACACACTCAGATACACACAGTGAAACATACACAAACCTTGACACACAGATACACACACTCAGACACACATACTCTTTGACAGACACACAAACACATATACACTTCAAAAAAATATATTTCAAGAAGTGGAGCGACATTTAGGTGATCAGCCCCTTCCCACATGCAACCAAAATTAGGAAATGAAGGAATAAATATACTTATACTCCTCAATGGATAGCAGTCACACGTTCAAAATCATATGTTGCATATAAAAAAGAATTAAAATTAATGATAGTGCAGATCTGTATATATGGTGTTTAGATTGCACCTTTATATATAGTGCTAATTAACACATGCATTTTTTTGTATACTTAATAAATTTAATAATTGAACACCAATTTATTCACATTAAAACATTAAAAATACAAAATACAAAGCACTCAAAAAATGAATTGAAAATGGTAAACAGATTACCTTACTAGAGTTGATGGTGAGTACAACGGTATATTTTCCCATGACTCACAAGCACGCTTCCCCACACTGGGAGATGTTCCGATATATGGAGTCCAGATTGCAAGCTGATCCGCTGTAATGCAATCGCCGTTCAAACCTCCCGGCTTCCACTTGGTTCCTCCCACCTTACGTGCGTGGTGACGTCGTTTACGCGTTTCGCCGTTCTCAGACGGCTTCGTCAGGACATAATGAGGCTTCCTTACTCCGTGCTCCCAAAGGCTTTTATAAGACAGACTATCTCTCTAATTGGTACACTTCACATTATACATGTACCGCCCAAAAACATGCACGGGCAATCAGCCTTTGAATTAATTCGATTTAGCAAGCACTTTATATTGCTAATGAAAGGCTGCTTTAACACAAAACCGTCTTTAACAACTCATATCAGCATAATAAAACTTATGAACACACTAACATATTATAACCAATTGATGCATTATAAAAATATATTATAAAGTATCATTATTAATTGCTTACTAGAGTTGATGGTGAGTACAACGGTATATTTTCCCGTGACTCACAAGCACGCTTCCCCACACTGGGAGATGTCTCCTACAGGTAAGTCAAGCGAGGTTCCGATATATGGAGTCCAGATTGCAAGCTGATCCGCTGTAATGCAATCGCCATTCAAACCTCCCGGCTTCCACTTGGTTCCTCCCACCTTATGTGCGTGCTGACATCGTCTACGCGTTTCGCCGTTCTCAGACGGCTTCATCAGGACGTAATGAGGCTTCCTTACTCCGTGCTCACAAAGGCTTTTATAAGGCAGAATATCTCTCTAATTGGTACACGTCACATTATACGTGTATCGCCCAAAAACATGCACGGGCAATCAGCCTTTGAATTAATTTTTGATTCAGCAAGTACTGCATATTACTAATGAAAGGCTGCTTTAACACAAAACCATCTTTAACAACTCATATCAGCATAATAAAACTTATGAACACACTAACATATTATAACCAATTGATGCATTATAGAAATATATTATAAAATATCATTATTAAATCAACAATGTTTATACATATAATTTAAAATAGAACATGATGAGAATACATACTATAAGTACAATTTAAAATGGAACATGATAAAAATACATATTGTAAGTACCTAGTTATGTGGAGATAGGAAAAAAAACAAAAAAACAGATGTCAGTTAAATTTCTTACACATGTATATTGCCACTTATAAAGAGATACTATAACTATCTCCACTACCCATGCAATTTAAAGTGACAGTGCAAGTATATATGCAGACACAAAGAGAAGTGTTGTGTGCAAACTCCATTAAACAAATTAAGTAAAACTGAATAAAATTGGACTTAGGTCAGGATGGAGGTGGATACTTGTTACATTCCCTCTATTGTTTTACATGGACTAAATATTATATTATTTAATTTAAAGCTTCTAATTAATTTAAAAAATGACAGATTTCGAAATCATTGTTAAGGCCATTGGGAATGAGGGTATTAAATTCAAATATCCACCTCATTTCTGTACAGCCTAGACTTTGAATAAAATTACCACCCCTCCAGTTTTTATTTATTTGTTGGAGCCCCATGAATTCCAACAGGGAAGGGTCAGAATTGTGGAATTGTTGAAAATGCAGGGTACCTGATGCTGTTGGTACTGTCTCCTGATATTATAAGCATGTTCACATATCCTGATTCGTAATTGTCTAGTTGTCCTGCCTATATACTTTAGTCCGCAAGGACAAGTTAACATATAGATTACATTTTGTGTATTGCATGTTATCAAGTCCTTTATTTTTTATACCTGTCCATTAGCTTCAAAAACTTTAATGCATTGTTTTCCGCTATGGGTATTACGGCAGGCATTGCACTTGCCACACCTAAAAAATAATTTTAATTGATTTAGAAAATTGGGCTTAGATTTACCTGCATTCAGAATATTATCTTTTAAAATTCTTTTCATGTTTTTTACTCCTCTGTGTACTATTTTTGGGTTAGAGGGTAAAAAAGTTAATAAAATCGGGTCCTTTAACAGCCAATGCCAATGTTCAGAGATTATCTTTCTAACTTGATTATTCTGAAATCCTGAAAATTGGCAAATAAGAGACGTTAGATTCTTGTTCTTTCTTTTTTTGAACTCGATAATCCAACAATGTTTCTCTATCTATTTGCAGCGTTGCTTCAACAGCTTTACATAAGGTGTGATCTTGATAACCTCTCTCTTTAAAATCTGTAATAATACGCTGGCTCTGATGGACGAAAACACCTTGGTCAGTGCAGTTTCTTTTGATTCTGGTTAATTGACTTTTAGGTATGTTTGTTAACCAAGGGCTATACACTTCCACTGACAAGCACACATGCACTCACTGACAAGCACACATACACACACACTCACCGACAAACACATATTTACAAAATCTCACTGACAGACACACATACACTTTCAGTGACACACACATACAGACAGTGACAAGCACACATGCACTCTCACTGACAAGCACACATACACACACACACTCACTGACAAACACACATACACTCACTGACAATCACACATACACTCACTGACAAACAACCATGCACTCTCACTGACAAACACACATACACACACTCTGTGACAAACACACATACACTCACTGACAAACACATATACAATCTTTTTTTTATTTTTTATTTCACGCTACCCAGCCTCCCTACATTTGGGAGTGATGGCATGGAGTCTCTATTTCCCTGGGGTCCACTGGGGCTGCTGGGCTGAGTGGCTGGCATGCAGTCCCTGGGGTCCAGTGGGGGTGCTGGGCTGAGCGGCTGGTGTGCGGGCGTACAGTGCGGGCCGCAAGGGAGCAGTGATCCTCCTGCTCAGCTCCCTTGCGCATCTCTTAGTGATGTCGGAGTCAGAGTGACGTCATATTCCGGCTCCGGCATCACTCGCCGCCCATCTCAATTATCAGCAGCGGCCACCTGGTTTTCCGAAATTGCGACAGAACCCCATTTGTTTTCTCGTGGAACCCCAATTGGGAAATGCTGCATTAAACTGTTGCATCAAGACTAAGAACAATTGTTAATCTTAAACAAGAAGGATGGTGTGCAAGAGTTATACAGGTATAAAGATACAGGTATATCGTTGCATGTAAGAATTACTCAATTGGTAAGCATTTCACACACATTGAAACAAGTTGCTACGATAAGGAGTTACTTGTGAGTCGGTAGATATCTGAGGTCTGGCGTTAGTACACAGCCTGTCGACGGTTAACAGACAATCTTGCGTTTAATGGAGCCTGCGTACGAGGAGACTGACATGCCTATCTAGCTCTGCTCACTAAGATTAAAAAATTATACATGAACTAAGCCGCCCTAGTTCCCCACGTCCTTTTTAACCTGCTCTGTATATCAGATTAGTCCAATGCTTGGGGCTTTTCCGGTGCTGTACGTCACGAGCAAATTATCAGGAGGGTTGTGTTCTCATTAAGTGTGTCTTATAAGTGGAGAAACACTGAGTGGTAATTAGCGTATCTAACTGACAATATTGGGTGCGAGAAGTAATTGTACCATAAGCTAGGATCATGATAAAGTCAGTGAGATCCAGCTAACTCTCTCCCTCTCATCACAATTTAGAACTCTGCATGTTAACTCAAACTATATAGTAAAAATAATGCAGGAAAAATAAAAAGCTGGAGTGTCCGCATGTGTGGGCAAAACAGGGTGTGATAGTTGCAATAAGGTATGCAAAAGAGGCAGCAGCTGGAATCACCCGCTTAGTGTCCAATGTCAACCATTGCCTAAACTAGTCAGTGATACAGCAGGGGCATGGAGGATCCGTAGGGCATCTGTGAAGCATGGGCGGCAGGGGTCCCCTCTCCAGCCCCAGGCCTAGTGGAAGGTCCGCATCTGTGTTCCACAGACTTGGGTGCACTGTGCGGCCGGGTCTTTCTCTTTACGGGCGCTGCAGAAGTCCTTGATGTTCTGCCGCCACCAGCGCCGGGCGGTCTTCCCTCGTCGTGGGCGATGCTGTGGAGGTATACTCCGCTTGATCTTCAGCCTAGGTTGGCAGGCAGAGTGTCTGGCATGTGCTCGGTGTTGGATTCTGCCTGAGTGAGGCCTTCTTGGCCCTTTAGAACCAACCCTCCTCACCTACTTCATGGATGTTGATGACTGTGGGGCTAGACATCGTACCAGCTGTTCTCAGAATCGCTGGAGTATCTTGTCCAGACGTCGCAGTGAGCGCTCAACCAATTCACAGGACACGGATAACTCCCACCGGTCCATAGCGGGGAGAACGGGAAATCTCCACTTTTGCCGCGGTGGTAGAGCGGCCATCTCATAGGCTGCAAAGGTCGCATGGACAGAACCAGCAGGTAAGGCCACATGTTCGATATTGGCAGGTAGGGTTTGCTATCCCCTATCACCCAGCAGCAGTTATTAGGTCAGTGATAGCTTGAGTTAGCTGGTAATCGGTGAAAACCACTACCAGGAGCAGGAGCTGTAATAGCGTGCAACAGCTCCGTGATTAAGGACCCGCCCAACCCACCCCAGCAATACTTAATATTTTGTGCCCTTAGCTGATCCATTATGGGCTTAAGGGTGGCTTGCACTGTGAGCCACGAGAGATCTGGGTAGATTTGAATTTTCATGTCCATGGAACAGTAGCTGGGAGTGTGTGTCCCTTAGTGCTCTTAGTACCTCCCGTTGTGTTTTTAGGCCTTAATGAGCGGTGAGCCCTGTCAAACAGTATGGGAGTGTCCACGGTACAGCCTAGTATGAGGTTGAATAATTCCTTTAGGGTTCTTGGCAGGTCCTCATTCGCTGCCTGGGGTATTGCCCTGATTCTGAGGTTATACCTGCCTCCACGTTGCGTGGGGCTCTACCTTGAAAGGTAAGTGGGCCTGTATGGTACCTCTTTTGTCCTCTAGATCCTGGACACGGAGGCCTACCTGGTGAATGTCGGAGCCGTGGCTGTCCAATTTGTGTTGGAAGGAGGTCTCTAGTTTCCCCAGCATCGCGGCTAAGTCGGATCTCAAGCGAAGATTCCGGAATACTTCTCACTATATATTTTGAGGTCTGTTGAGCCCATGGAGCCTTCTGATATGGCTGGGCTAGGCGGGTCTGACTCAGGGTGCATTACCGCTGGTGCCATGTTGGAGCTGGCGAGGTCCGCGTAATCTTTGAAAAGCTTCATGAGAGAGCTTGTTTTCCCTGCCAGGGTCTTACCTGAGCCCGTGTGAGAGCTTTGAGATCTTTTGGGGTTCCCCATAGCAGTGTTGTACCACCGATAATTGTGATTTTGTTTTTGCCTGTATTGCCCAAAGCTGTTTCAGCAAGTGCCCATTTAGCTCAGCAGTTAGCCATGCCCCCTATTTCACACCTTTAACTCTCTTATGCACTCTGTTACCCCTCCTCCTACAACCTTAACCACCACAAACTTTGCAACTCACTTCACTGAGATTTTTACAATCAGATTTTTTACAATCTCTCTCCTTCCCCTAGCAATAATTCCACTCCCTCCGCTATTCTATGCTCATTCACACCTGCTACAGCAGAAGAGGTTTCTACTCTGCTCCGGTCCTCCCACCCCACCACCTGTTCCCTTGATCCTATTCACTCTTTCTTCTTCTCTTGCTCTGCCTCTCTCCTCTGGCATAGTTCCTTCACCCTTCAAACAAGCAACTATAACTCCGATTCTGAAAAAACCCAACCTTAACCCTAACTCCCCATCCAACTACTGCTCTATCTCCATATCATTTGCCCTTCTCGTGAAAACTCACAATGATGGAGATACTGAAATGTTGCGTAACAATCTGAATTGCCAAATGACTTTGTAATACCACTACAGGTTACTCTTTTGCTGCTACAAAGGCTCACCCCGTATATAATATAGGCCACTCCACTATACCGTCTCTAATGGATACCACAGCCCCAACTGCACAAGGTTTCCAAAAGACTACACTACACTTTATTCTCTGTATTGCTTGTATACCTGGTAAGTACTTAAGATCTTGTCACCGTAGTGCAAGATATATTTACATGTAAAATGTCTCTTTAAAAAAATAATAATAAATGCAGCTGTGGCTTCTGGGTTCTTTGTGCTTGGGGGATGTGGAAGGTCTGGGTCTCTTCAATCTCTATGTGGAAAGAGAAAAGACAGAGCGGCCTAATAGTGCAATATGTCTGCGATTGACAGACAACACATAGGAAATATAAATATTGCACTCACATGAAAAAGAGCTATGACCAGCTCTAGTATATATCGCATATAGTGGTATAATCCCTACTTATGGGATATGGGGGTGGTGGTCTTTCACAGCAGATGGTTATCTAGATACTCGGAGAAGAAGAAATAGCCACAAATAGTGCTCTCAGCAATATAGTATAAGTATAATAAAATAGGCAGAATATTACTCACAAGCGTGGAGCAGACTCACTGCTCTATGGCGACAGCGTTAGTGGTATGATCCCCATCTAGGATGTTCTTGAGAGTAGAGATGGTAGCAGTTCTTTGGATAAAAATAGATAAAATGCCAGAAAAAATAAATTTAAAAAATCGGTTTTTGAAATAAGGAGATAGTAGGTTGTAATAAAACCAACATCCTTTGTTCAATATAAATATTTGTTAAAAAGTTTCACCGTTTAGCTATCCTTGCAGAGCTGTATTTGTGAACAGAGTTTGTGTTTGAATGTAGGCATGTTTTGTGTGTTTGAATGTATGTATGTGTGTGTAATGTTGGCATATAAATGCATTTGCATGTATGTCTGTATGTACAGTTGTTATTAGAAAGCATTGATGTACTTGTGTTTAGTGTTGTTTCATTAGATTTGTATGTAGAGTTTGAGTCTGGGATGTATGCACATGCACTGTCCTGCACATACACACTAAAACACAGCGATAAACACTGTCGCATACATACACAGATATACGCATACACTGATTCATACACACACAAACATATGCACACACTGACACATACAGATAACACATACACACAGAGACGTATACATACACATATAATAATTTACATATTTTAGGAACCCCCTACTTCCATACCTTTTTTAGGGCAGGAGGGTGGGTTTTCTGGGGTCCAGTGGTATCTGGCTCAGTCTGGTGGGAGTCAGGCTCTCCTTCCTGTCTGGTTCTACCCTCCCTTCTTTTCCTGCTCAGCTCATTGATAAGCTGGGAGGAAGTGACTTGTACTCCCTCCCGGCACTGGGGCTTCACACTTAAAAGGTAACAGGTTGTGCTGTTAAAGGGCTGCTGCACCTGACCGGTCCCCTGTTCAAAGTTAGCCATTGGATGGCACCCCCTGAGCTTGTGGGCTCCGGTGCAGCTGCATCTACTGTAGTTCCGCCACTTCTTCAGGAAATGTTTCCCCCAGTTCCACCACACTGCGCATATCTGAGCATGCTGCCAGACTATGACTGTTTCCAGGTACAGTTCCAGTATTACATTATCCTGTATCCTCAAGTCTTTCATTAATTGGATTTTTCTGTGCTGATAATTGTAATAATTTCATATTTTAGCATAATTTATTGTATCAGAGCAGGAATAGTATAACTCATTAGCCTAAATAATTCATTCGAATGAAATTCCGACACGAATAAAGTGCCGAATTGCGTTCTAAAACAAACGAACATACTGTTCTCATTCATTTAGAACGCAATTCGGTAGTTTCGGCTAAAATGACAGGAAGCATCGCGAGATCACAGAGGAAAGGTAAGCATTATGGGAAAATTGCTCTGACCAGCGGAAATGAATCACACTTTGCTCCTCCGCTGGTCAAAGCTGGTCAAGTGGAGGAAACCTCCATAAGACAAAGAGTCCCTACTTTGTCTTATGAGTTTAAAGAAAACTAAAGAAGACAGGAAGAAAAGAAGAACAGATCCTGAGAGAAGAGATTGAGGAAAGGTAAGTTCGGCATGACAGTGCCGCTTTAATATAGCTGCTCTAGTAACAGGACAGGAATTCTGCTACATTAGACATTTCAATACATAGTTTCAAAAAAGCAATGTGCCTCTCATTATAATACTTTTTTTCATAAATGGTCTGGGCGAATTGCCAGGTGGCATCCTCTTGGTTCTCAAAGAATGCAAGGAATGCCCCACTCTCTTTATAAATATGCATATTTGCATATCGTAGTGAAACAAAGACATAAACTTTGGGCAAATCATTGTATTTAAAAAAATATATATTGTTAATTAAATGTGACAGAAAACTTAGCATGAAATGGAAGTGATTTGTATTTTGGATGCTTTGCATATTTGTCCCTATTATAAGTAACTTTATGCAAACAGGCATTAGCACATATCAATATCAATATTCTTTTGTCACATTAATAAAATTACAACAGCATGTTTGTGCACAAAAAGATTTCTCTGCTGTAAATGCATCAGACTTTTTAAACCTGGCATAAAACTAGGCAGGGAATTTGCAATAAATTAATTTTAATTAAAAAAAAACCTTTCCTAACAACTGTTAGATACATTTATTATCATTTGGTGTTATATGTCATATTATATAAGTGGGTCTGTTCAATGAAGGTTGAGTTGTTGTGTGTTTGGCTTATATTTGACAACATTCAAGCACAACTCTTATGCATCAAATGTTTTGCAGCGTGAACTAAAGAACCAGTTCTGTTGTATCCAAGTCCCCTTTCCCTTTTCTTGAATAATGCAAAACATTCTGAGAAACGGCAATGTTTATATTATAACATACCATGTCTGTCTGATAACCAATAGAGGCACTTTCTCCGTAAGACCTTCATGTTTGGCATCATCAGCTTAGCATGATGACTCCTAGTGTGACTAATGCTTCTCATGCAAAATAATTGTATTGCTGAACGTGCTGTGGGTCCTCACTGCTTCTCTATTAGAAGTGTTTGAGTGAGTTAGAGATCATTATAATTGATAACCTTACAATGAAATGATTGAACTGCAGAGAACACCCTCAGGGTCCCCCTCCCACCCGGCTCTGGAAAGGGGTTTACACTTACCTTTTTCCAGCGCTGGGCGGAGAGCTCTCCTCCTTCTCTCCTCGTCCGATCCTCCCCGCCGGCTGAATGCGCACGCGTGGCAAGAGCTGCGCGCGCATTCAGCCGGTCGCATAGGAAAGCATTTACAATGCTTTCCTATGGACGCTGGCGTGCTCTCACTGTGAAAATCACAGTGAGAAGCACGCAAGCGCCTCTAGTGGCTGTCAATGAGACAGCCACTAGAGGAATGGGGGAAGGCTTAACCCATTCATAAACATAGCAGTTTCTCTGAAACTGCTATGTTTATTAAAAAATGGGTTAACCCTAGAAGGACCAGGCACCCAGACCACTTCATTAAGCTGAAGTGGTCTGGGTGCCTAGAGTGGTCCTTTAATCACTGTATGAACAAATTGATTCGTTCATGATTTGCCAAACAAATCAATTAATTTATCCAGTAATTAACACGCATTCGATTTGTTAAGCACACCTGAACGGGAATAGTGCACAAGTGTACTAGCTACACCAGTACAATATACTCTATCAGTGATATGCTGCTGTTCCCTGTGACACACAATTATACAGTAAAATTAAGTTATATGTTCTAGGCTCTGTGAGAGTCCAGCATGTAATTAGAGAAACAATTGGCTGATTCACACTGAAAGAGGCGGTAATAAATAATAATAAAAAAGTACGGTCTACTGGATCTCACAAAAATTGGGTACACAAGAAAGCTGGGATCCAACAAGTAGTCACTAAGCTTTACAGGGTTTTAAGAGTGTCCTTACCCCTATGGCCCTTGCACAGGAGCAGAGAGAGAGCCAAAACTTGAAAGGACACTGCTTGAATTTGTGGCATATTCTAAACAGTGAACACATACAGTACATCCATACAAATAAAGTTGCACAAATTTAAAACAGTGATAAAAACTTACATATATTCAGGCATTCAACTTCTACTAAGACAATGACATTGGTTGATGACTTAATTCCTGTGTGACAATTAAATTAAATACCTCCTTTCCCTTGTACATGTTGTAGGCTTAACTAGTGGTGGCCCTGGTAATTTCTTAAATAATTTGAATGCAGGGGTTTTGGGATACTAGGGGTGACAAATTCCCTTTCCTTCTCAGGGTGAGCATTTGCTCTGATGCTATCCCCCCCCCCAGATTTGCCACTGCCCTTAAAGGGGTTAACTTTAGGCAGGGTATGCCTAGTATTCGCATAGTATTTTTTCTTAAAGTGGCACACTAAGCAAAAACAAAACAAAACACTACAACATAATGTAGTGGTTATGGTACCTACATGTCTGTGCAAAGTGACAAATGTTAGAAATCAGTTTTCACATAAACAGCAATATTTGCATTTTCCTGTCAGTATACTTCTAGTAGCTGACAATCACACAGCCTCTAGAAGCGGTCTCTAGTGAATACTGTGATGAATTTAAATCATGACGCTGAATGTATTAAATGCTCCTCATAGAGAAGCATTGTAATGCTTGGTGCAGTGTGGCAATTGTTGCGCAGGTGCAGGAGGGACAAATCGCTATTCTATTTCTGTCTGAATGAACTCAAATGAAGTAGGAGCAACAGCTGCAGCAAGAATAATATGCTACTGGATTAAAGGCGTGTTATGCAGCTGATCAGGCCTCTACCCAGTTTACCTCCCTTCAACCCCACCACACACAATGTGGAAAAAGAAGAGCTAACTGCAACTTTTGGAGTAGTTTTGGTGCCCTGGGTACACCACTGTTACTATATATATATATATATATATATATATCTTTTCATTTATTTTTTAAGAGAGATCTGATCATCTTTCTCAATGTCTGTGACCCAAGCGGCACTCCTCAAATACATGCTGGGGCCTCACAGACCCCACTGCAGACAGCAGAGAAGTGTCAGTGCTTGTGGCTATAACTACATGGACTTATGTCGGTTATATAAGGTTTTGTGCATAGCTTGCACTTATGCTAGGAAAACAGATCCAGTTACTGAACTCAGTTGCACTGAAAAGCCAGCCTGTGATCTGTAATAGTGACAGATCTTTAAATTGACCTCCAAGCATTTCAGAATCACCATGGCTACTTAAGCCAGCTAATGTCTATTTTGAACCATGAACACCTTTCACACACCTGGTTTTCAAGACATTATTAGTAGTGGGTGATTCAAACGTCAGGAACCACCCAAATATCTGTAACACTATTCATTTATTTTTAATCTGTTATTTGGGTGATTTCAGAGTTCTGACTCATCCATTAAAACATTATTTATAGCCATAAACAGACTAGTTCACAAACAATAGGGCACCATATCCAACAATAAAAAAAAAAAAATTTCAGCTATAAAGACTATTTTACTCTCCAAAATCCTCTATTTAAAATAGGATAAAATTATATTATCGTTAGCTGTTGGAATGGAATATATTCAGGATTAGAACTCCTAATCACACATGCAAGGTAAATGACAAGAAAAAAAATTATCCATGTGTAACTAGGTATTTGTATAATTAAGCAGATAAGTACTACACTGTATGAAATCTACAATTCACAGTCTATTTAGAGTGAGTTCACCAAATTGTAAATGAACAGGGAAATAGAAGGACCGTTTTTTTATGCTTATATCCGATTAACAGTTAACCATCATATCTCAGTATTCAATTAATGGAAAATTTAATGAGAAGGGATTCAAACTTTAGCATGTACCTTAATAAAAGTCCATTATTATAACATGCATATTTTACATCACAAACCTAAGAGGAAGTAATGAGAAAAAAAAATAATAATATTTGGTGGAAATAAATTAAAGTTTACAAGACATTGTGAGTAAAAAAAAAAAAAATCATTTATTTTTAACCCCTTACTCATGAGTTATTTTTATTTTATTTTATTTTTTACACATTGTGTAACATATTTTAAGCCTGTAAAAAACAGAACACAAACTTGGGACGAAAAATATTTTCCTTTATATACCCTCTTCTGAAAAACAGTGGGAGGATACAAATGGTAAATACTGAAATATATAAGCCATATTTTGAAATACTAGCATAAAGACAATTGAAAAAGTACCCACATAAGTCCAGTGTAAAGTGCTGTCCAACAGGGTACAGTATGAATCCTTTTTTGTGGTGTTTATTGGAATATTTAATTGCTGGACGCGTTCACCAATGTAACATTCTAAGTCATATTTACTACAAGGATCATACAAACTTTAATGCTTGATGTATAGGAATAGTCTTGTTCTGAGTGGATTTAGGGCTCTTTTCCAGCTGTTATTACTAACAGCCATTGAAGGCTTGTAGTCTACCTCTTCTAACAGCCCCTTATATTTATTATTGTGTCTTAGTGGTCGCCAATTAGTGGCCTGAACATAAAGCACTACAACATTCTAAATCATTACTACAGCAACCACAGCTAGATGATATGAATAGGGGCACCCTGGACATGTGCACTTCCCCTGTGAGCCTTAGTGGGAAATGCAAAGGAAATAGTTTCAGTGGTTGAAGTTATTGAAAGAAAAGTGCTTCCGGTAGGTGGAAGTATAAATATACATTTTATAGGTCAGTATTAGGTGTTAAGTACACATGTACAGTTCTCCCTCTCTAGTTAGGAGGTGCAAGACCTGTTGAGGTGCAAGAAAGTAAACAACATGTGGAAGCTTGTTTAGAAGTATTTTTGAAATACAACTTGCTGCAGTGGTTATGGTTCCAGAATTCCCCTAGTGCCATTCTATGATAAGGAACCAAACTGTTTTTAATTTGCTTGATACTTAACTAGGTGGCCTGGAAGGCTGCAGTACAACCCTCTTCTCTGATATAACTAAAGTGAAAACTATAAAGTGTATTTCTTATTGAGATCTTTTTTTTAAATATTTGCCATTGACAATTGCCTTTGCTTCTCTTTTATGTATTCCTGGTGGGTGTTCATTATCACCAATGCCCTGCTTTGATTGCTGGCCACATACAGGGGCAGATCCAGAACGTACAGGGACGTCGGCCCTGCAGGGGCAAGCCATGGAGATCCTGACAAACTTGTTCCCCAACCAGATCCACCGCTGGATTCATAGTGATTGCATAATTAGTTTTCCAGTCAGTTGAAGCAGTGAGAGATATGAAATATCTCATTTTGGATTTTTTTCGTCACCACGAAGATAGTGCAGAGTTTGGTATTTTATCTTGGAGCTGGAGTGCAATGGGTATTCTTTTTCCTCTACTTGTAATCCATTGTTGCTCTAATGTTATCGTGGGTAAGCTCTCGATCTGTCACTTCAACACCAACTGCTTATCTTTGTGATAATGCAGCACAGGGAGGATGGATGCCTGTATGCAGAAGTTTGGCAACTGCTTAACCTCTGAAAATAAGAAAACTCCTGTCCCCATACCAGATTAAATGAGCACTGTTAAGTGGGTGGAAGAGTTCCTTTAAGCAACATCCTTCTAATTAAATTCCTAGAAATATTCTACTTATAGTTATCTGCAGATATGGATTAAGACCTATGTGGCCCTAGACAGGTGGCCAATATAGGGCCCCACTTCATTCTTTACATAGGGGTGGCTAATATAGCCAAGCAAATTCATGATTCCAGGGCACCTGTCAAATCCCCAGGCCCTAGGTGGTTGCCTAGGGTTGACTCATAGTTAATCTTCCTCTGGTTATCTGTGCGCAACACAATAGCATGTTTGAAAATTTTATCAGGATTTTAAAAGAATGTATTTTTGTGGGCATAATGCTAACAGCAGGCATCTGCATTATACATGGCATTGCAGGCTACTACTGTAGATTACAAAAAAATTCTGTCATTTGCCAAGAGCTTTGCACTGGCTCCTAGAATGCAGACATCTATTGAGTTTCTGGTCAGTGTACAAGGGCGATATACCAGCATGATTATATTTTTTGTATGACTGCATTATTCTTTTGCATGCCTAATAAAAAGTAAAAAAAAAAAAAATCCCAGTCTTTGTTGTCCTGTTCTGTGTAGAAAATTGATCGGACTTTTGGCAGAGGCATTTGTTTCTCTGTTGTGTAAAAATTGGCACTAGAGTGCCAGTGAGACTCAATGAGTTAACTTAGTTTTTTGTTGCTTTGCCGTTTAACCCATATATAACGAAGTGAGAAGGGAAGTTCATTTTTGAAATTAATATAATTGTGTTTTTAAAGAAGCTTAACAAAGATATTTCTACATCAGTAATTGTGTTGTGCGTATATATGCATGGGAGAAACAATACATATTGTTGCCAACTGGAAACAACAATTAATCTCTTGGCATGCTGTAGTTAGACATGTCAACCAGAGATATGCCTGATCTCAAATAGAGAGATTAATAGATGTAGCCAATAACCAATGTATTTTGTATTTGCCAATCTGTCTTATTTGGCGGAGAAACATCAGGGATATTTTTACAATGCTACAATGCCTTATTATTTAGTTAGGTGTATGGATGACATACTCATGTCTTATAAATGTTTGAGTTGTCCAAAATATAGCAATGCTATTAATATAAAAAAGAAAAATTCAACACTTGATCTTATGAAAAGAAAAATTATTGTAATATTGTAACTATGAGATCGTCATTTCAATTAAGTTTATCAAGATATGTTTTTGTACTTTTACACAATGTGTGATTTTATATACACTATATTACTTATGCATGAATTGTACATAGGCATTAAACTCTTCAGACCAATTTAGAGAAACACAATAGTGACAGGAATACAAACATGTACTCCTGTCACTCTAGCTGTGAAAACTCAGTTTAGGCCATCGGCCCCACTGTCAGCAAAGTAAAAGGTGATTTTAATACCCTTTATTCAAGGGCCGCCAGGTCTCCGCGCAGCTAGGCCTGCCCAGAGACCACCTTCTTGGTTGAGATCATCAAACTGCATAATTGCAGCCAATCCAATGCTTTCCCAGAGGAAACGCCAATCAGCATCTTCTCATAAAGATTCGTTGAATCAAGGCATTTCTATGGGGAAAGTTCAGCGCCTCCATGCAGAGCGTGGAAACACTGAATGTCAGTGCTGCACATTGTGCATCACTGACCAAGGAAGCACCTTTACTGGCTGCCTGAGTGACAGCCACCAGAGGTGTTACTAGGCAGCAATGTAAACACTGCTGTTTCTAAGCTGTAATTTTTCCGGTTATTATAGTGCCCCTCCAATGTACTATTCATAAGACCATAGAAACACCTTTCTGCTATCACATTTCTTCTTTGGCCCTAAGAAGAACATTACTTGACTGTGTAGAATCAATAACTTTGTTGACTTTAAAACAGCAACATTTGTGTCAAGTTGATTTAAAGGGCGTCTCTACTCCAACTCGTTTACCATGTTTAGATGATTTGAGATCTAGTGGCGTCTAGCTGGTTTGAGATTAAGTGTTTATGCTACTATAGCAACCTCAATTTACTCTTATGAACCTAATGAAAATATTGCTCTATTTTACTGCAACAAAATGTCCTGGTGTTTTGCTACAATAAGAGGAGTTCAGTTGTTCAGGCTGCCATACGTGTTTGTGTCAATGTAGTCTGAGATGTGCATGAGTCTGCATGGTATAGTGGTTATTTGTAACCCACCAAATTATACCAGGCATGTACCCTTGATAACATTAGAGCAATGGTCTTATTCACATCATTGCCAATAAGGCACATTTCCTTATGGCAGCAGTGTATCAAACGTCCACTGTTTTCAACATTAGAAAAATTAAGGATTCCAATTTATTTGTTTAAAGCAGAACAATCCATTATGTATTTCTCTTTTTTTTATTCCATTGTCGATACTGACAAAACCTGGACTGCTGGTGGGTTGGAAACCACTGACAGTGAAGAGGGCAATTGTGTTGGTCCATCCCTGGTTACCAGAATTACCTGTGTCTTTTTTTTGTTTGTTTTTTCTTCATGGAGATCAGTCAAGACCTCTTTCGGTTTGTATGGGAGTCTCATCAACCTACAGTTAATATATGTTTTATAGTTTGTAAGATGTATGGAGGAACAAGGCCAGCTATAGCTCAGGAAGAGGCAACTAATAATTTGTCACTTCCTCCAACTTGCTGAGCAGCATTGCATGGTGGCACTGTCAAGCAAGCAAGCCTGGCATGCACATTAGTTGGCACCAAGACGTGACAGAACCATCACAGGAGCTGTGGTACCCTTCGGTCATTAATATAGTCTTGTCAGTTACCCTGCACCCAAGGCTATGTAAAAGTCAGTTTTCCTTATCTGTTTATTTTATACATCGATCTATAGAATATAGTTTATATTTTCTATAATCCTAAGCCACCCATTTGACTACTGCATATATGTATTAAATATCTGAGTTGATATTGGGTACACAGTTCCCTGCAAGTGTTGCACACCTTGTTTTACCAAAATTACACATGCACACAGTCTGCGGGAAGGTTCCTATGGGAGCGAGACAGAGAATCACATAGTCATATGGGGCCCATAAAGGAGCACAGTACAGCGTCAGAGCAGCCTGCATAGCCAAAGTATCGCAAGCAAAGTGAACTAAATGTCGACCTTGTGGTGTACGTGGTCAGTGAGGCATGGATAATTATGTGGGTATAATAAAACAGAGGTAATGTGGCATGCGTGGGCCATGTGGCATGGATGTGGGCATAATAAAATGGAAGCAAACTGAAATATATGTAGGCAATGTGGCTTTTGAGAAATGAGGCATGTGGGAATAATATAGTTTGCAGTCATAATTGTATTATATTAAAATATGGCAATACAGTAGTTTTATTAGCCATAAGAGAGAGGCGTGACAAAATTATCTTAATCTTTTTAGGTTTACCTTTGTAGAAGCATTCAGTGCATACACCTTTGTAATGGAAATAAATAAATAAATAATAATTCAATATTTCTGCACACACCAACTACTTAAAATTATAGGGAACATCGATTGGGTTTTGTGTATTTTTATTTATCCATCCTGTTTTAATACTAAACGTAGAAGCCTATGCACTCTTCAATATTCATCCGGCATAAAATAGAAATTTAAGAAAATAAATGTATTACTTTCAACAACCTCGTTATCATTATGTATAAAGTGGCAACATATTTTGCAGTGCTATACAAACCCTTTTTTTTTTTACTAGAAAAGACGTGGAATTACTGAAGACAAAAAAGAGATCTCAGGGGAAATGCATTTGTTTACTTATATGCCTTCTTAAAGAAGTGGGTTTTAAAGAGTTTTTTTTTAAGTATTTGAAATGTGAGTGAGGAAGGAAATTCCTTAGAAGAACACTATAGCAATAGCATTTCAAGTCTGTATTCGTATTGCTATAGTGCCCCTGTACCTACTCCTTTTCAGTTCTCACCCCCAGGTGCCATAGAAATTGTCTCCAGCGACGACAAAGAAAAGGCATGGCCTGCTCTGACGCTGTTCATAGAGGAGCATTTGTGACCTAATGCGCATGTACAACAAGTGACTCATGCTTTCAAAATTCTTCATAGGAAAGCATTGAATGAATGCTTTCCTATGGGGCTTCTGTGTCACTTGATGGCGTTTTACGTGCCACAAATGCGCCTCTAGTGGCTCTTATACTGACAGCCACTAGAGGTGGACTTAACTCACTTAACATTGCAGTTTCTCAAAAACAGCAATGTTTTACACTAAAGGGTTAAGAGGAGAGGGAGACTGCTCCCAGACCACTTAATTGAGATAAAGTGATCTGGGTGACTACAGTAACCCTTTAAGAATGGTGCAACCCTACATATTTCAGCACAATGGAGATGTAGGAATTTGGTATTCTAATTTATTTTAAGCAAATGAGCCACTATTTTCCTTGATTAAAAACTGCAGTCCGTCTCAAAATGTTGTAATCTATTTATGTAATCTGAGAAATGCACTTGTCTTAAAGGACCACTATAGTGCCAGGAAAACATACTCGTTTTCCTGGCACTATAGTGCCCTGAGGGTGCCCCCACCCTCAGGGACCCCCTCCCGCCCGGCTCTGGAAAGGGGAAAGGAGTTAAAACTTACCCTTTTCCAGCGCTGGTCGGAGAGCTCTCCTCCTCCGATCCTCCTCTTCTCCTCCACGTCGGGTGAATGCGCAAGCGCGTCAAGAGAAAAATCACAGTGAGAAGCACGCAAGCGCCTCTAGCGGCTGTCAATGAGACAGCCACTAGAGGAAATAGGGGAAGGCTTAAACTGAAACTGCTATGTTTATGAAAAAAATGGGTTAACCCTAGAAGGACCTGGCACCCAGACCACTTCATTAAGCTGAAGTGGTCTGGGTGCCTAGAGTGGTTCTTTAAGTCTCCAATGATGTTTAGATATGCTATTAATCATCCTGGAATATGAGAGGAAATATTCATGAAGAAACAATGTTTACTACATGGGATTCACCTGACCTTTCTAAATAATCTCTTATTCCCTTGCATTTGTACAGAAATGAAAATAAATCATCAGACTAATGACTTCAACAAGTTGGTTTATCATGTCATTACACATTCCCCAATATGTGTTACAGTTAGCAACATAAATTGTACTTGTTTATAACCTTTTGGATATTAGCTGCCCCAAGCTGCTACTATTTTACACTGTATGCACCATAACTGCTTCATCTCATTCAAGTGGTTATAGTGTCTGGAGTCCCCTGGCGATTTCCTTCCATTCAGCATTAAACCATTTTTAATGTTTAAAAACAGCTACTTGGGCTAATGAGGAAGCATTATCCTGAACAACAATGGATGACTGTGATTGGTGGAGAGGGTCAGCTGATTGCAGTCAGACTATCACAGTGCCATTGCATGTAACTCAATGTCAATTGTTGTGATACAGTCTGTCAATTGTATTATGACATTCATATTACAAGTAACTATGTTTTATTAGTTTGATACAGTGTGACAGTTGTATTATATGTAAATGGTGCTCTATTTCTATTATATAGGATGGCATTCATATTACATGTAACACTGCTGTTTTACTGTAATATGGTATGGTATTCATGTTACATGTCACAGTGTGTTCTATTATTGTGAACATTGGGAGTTATGAGATCAGGACTCGAGTGTGTGGACCCTTGAAAATACTCAAATTCAATGACGGATGATGCTCACAATGGGCCCAATGACTGAAGGGAGTTTTTGGCTGGAGTCATGCACATCAGGTTGCCAGACCTTCTTCAGGCTATCCCCAATGCAGAAGACCTTGCAGAGATTGCTGCTGAATCACTTTCTGCATGATAATAGTGCCTATAGGACAGCACAGCAGCATCTTATAATGTGTTTACTCTTCACTACCGCTTGTACAATTCCCTGAAATCCTCAGATCTGGGACACCAGGGAACTAAATCGAGGTGGCAGGACAGGATCCTAAAGTTGAGTTATGTCCCGCCTAAATCGGACAGTTCAGAGATCTGTTATTCATATTATAGGTAACACTGTGTTCTGTTTTTGTGATAAAAGATCACATTTGTATTACATGTATCACTGTTGTATTATTCTAACACAGTGTTGCATTCATATTACATATCACAGTGTGTTCTATTATTGAGATATAGTATTGCATTCATATTATAAATAACACTGTGTTCTGTTATTGTGATACCGTGTAATTTGTATTAAATGTATCTTGAAATACTGCTGTGTATAACATTATATACTGTTATTGTGATGCAGTATATCATTCATATTACATAAACTATGTACTACTATAAACATTGATATTCCAGGACCATTGTAATGCCAGTATGACATTAATATTACATTTAATGCTGCATAATGTTATAAATATTGCATTTAGCACTGAAGTGACAGATTGAAATGAATATTATATATGATACTAGATACTGTGAGTGAAATGAATATTACATGCAGTGTTCTGGTTAGAGACATGTTAATTATTCTGACCCCTAAAAGGGATTTCCTGTATCATGTTTGCAGTGAAATGACCTTTAACACCTGGTTCAAGGTCACTATATTTTTTTATTTTAAAGGAAAAGAAACATGGGTGCGCTCAGTAGATTATCTAACTCCTCTATTTGTCCTGGGGCCTATAAATCACACCTACACAAGTTACTGTGTGCTTACCAAATTCTAACGTAACCCAAACGGAGTCTATGTTTGCCTCACTAACTTTTATTAGGCTAGATTTTATGCTATCCTTCACATACAGGGCCAACTCTGCCCTCAGACTGACGCTGGGCTGGTGATCAGGAGACCAAATCTCTGGTCGGTGTACAAGTCAGCCTATCACATGAAGACAAACCGATATAGAGAGCAACAACACAGGATAAAAAGATACTCCTTTATTAGACAAACTATTTTAAACAAATTTCCATGGAGTGAACTTAAGCAATTTCTAAACAAAGTTTCATATCGTGAGTGATAAAGGATGGGAATATTCAGAGTGATGTGTATTTGGAAATTTTTTTGAAATGGATCTTCAATTATTCCTTAAGTCCATTCCATGGAAATTGTTCATGGCAGGGAGATTGTGTAATGCAATATATTCAACAATGATTTTGTGAGGCCCTTACATATCAAATAAGCTTTGCTTACCAGGTGTGGAAATTAGTTACTAGTTATAATTTCCACAAAGGGAGATGCCAAAGTTTTCTGCCTAACCTTTATCTTTAATCCTCAATTGTTTCTTTCTGTAAAGAATTATCTAACAAAAAGAGTGAATTGTGCTATGTTGCACACTGTGAGGGATTAATGAGACCAACAGCAGACCTGTTGATTCTGCAATGCAATAGTCCCATATCAACACTTTATGCAAATCTTTAAATATATGATGGTAAAAAATACTTAAATACAAGAGAAAATTGCACCACTTGCAAAATAAATAAATACAATTTTAAAAATAAAAATATAAGATTATGTCAAAATTATGTATTTATATTGTTGCTATAATAATTTTTAACTGAGATTGATGCATATACAAATCTCATACACAGATTTGAGATAGTCTGATATGTTTATTGGTCTTGTGTTGGAATTGGAAATTAATTTGGATGCAGGAATTCCTTCTGTATATAAATAGAGCAATTTGGAAACTGCATGCCACTTTAAACATTATTTACATATTTGCACAGGTCTAAAATGTTTTTTTTTATTTTTTTTTATTGTGACTAAAATAGGGGTTACCTCCCCTCCCCCACCACAACAGGAGTCCTACTCATAACAAATGTATTAAATTATTTTTGTTTTTTTAAATGTATTTAAATAGTAGCACACACCGGTCTTGTTTCTATATAGTTAGTGATTAACTTTCCTTCATTGCTATTTAACGGGTGTCTTCTGTTTCTGCTTAAGTTGATCTTTATGAATAATATGTGGTTGCTGCAAGTTTGATATTGGTGCCATATCTTTGAGAGGAAGTTGTGAGATTGATGCATGATATAATGGTGCTGTATGTGAGCTGAATACCATAAACATTATAAAATCCATGTGGGTACAGTATAAGTGTATGGTAATGTGTGACTGATAATTCAGAATGAGTGTTGTAAATGAGGTAGCTGCTGTACAATTAATATAAACTAAAAGTGATTATATATGTGACATATCTGCCAAGATTGGCAGGTCTCAGATTGGGAAGGCTGATAGGTTATCTCCAGGATAGAAGACTCTGTGGGACTGGTTTTGGGCAGAAAAGCCATGCTTCATTGGGTCACAAAGGACTTCGATCTATCTTTTGAACCAATGGACCAATTTGGATGATTTTGACATATGTTTGTATTTGTATGCTGATTCTGAAAATGTATGTGAATTTTATGTGAATGTGATACATACTTTTCAAGTTATGAATAATGTGGAAAAACTGTATTTCTCTGCCGGTGATAATTACATTACCCATTGTGTAAGGTAATTGTATCACAGGCAGAGGGGTGGATTTTGTGTGGGAGTGTCTGAGTGTATTGTATGTGTTTATTGGTTGTTTTCCAAAACCCTGTGGGTGGTACTAATGTGTATATAAGAACAATAAACCCACAGCTCTGACTGTTCTTGCTTGACCCTCAAAACGGAGCCTTGTCTCGTTCTTTGGGTGATTTATTGTATGCTGTTCCAGTTTGACTGCTAGGAGTGTAAACCTATTCATATGGTTTTTCCTATTCGGCTGTTTACAGCATTCAAATGCTTGAGAGCATTCATATGCTTCTCCGGTTCGGTCGATTGGTGTCTACAGTAGCTGCTTGTGTGTCTTTAAGGGGTAGATCTACTAAACGGCTGTTAACCCCTTTTATGCCTTGGGGTGCCATTACATTGTTAGCTATTTCCTCAACTAGTAGATTATCTAACTCCTCTATTTGTCCTGGGGCCTATAAATCACACCTACACAAGTTACTGTGTGCTTACCAAATTCTAACGTAACCCAAACGGAGTCTATGTTTGCCTCACTAACTTTTATTAGGCTAGATTTTATGCTATCCTTCACATACAGGGCCAACTCTGCCCCTTTCTTGCCTTCCCTCCAAAAAGTGGAAGGTGAAACAAATGCATAACAACTATTACACAGAACGAAGTCTGCCATTTTAATGAGGTGAACAATTTAAATCAAACAAATATTATTATTTTTATTTTTTTGTCCTCCTATATACCTCAGATTACCTGAAGTTTATCTCCGGAATATCTGCAATCACACACTTTGAAGCAGCACTCTCCAGAATATCTCCAATCACACACTTTGAAGCAGCAGCATATAGATATAGCAACCAAGCTATATAGGTCAAGTGAGTGACCACAACCCTTATATAACTCCTAAAAGCACCACCCACTAGGAATGTTTAGCACCTGGGTAGGCCTATGCTTATTTGCAAACAATAGCTAATTAACCAACAATCAATAGTAAGCACATAGCTAATCAAATCAAATGCCTTACCAATTACCAACAGGAAATCAAACCTTGTGCAATCAGTAACCTTTTCCTACAGATGAATCTTACCTGTAAAAGTAAAAAAGAAAACTCTTGGCAAAATCTTAGACAGTTGAAGATTATTCTCCCATGGATATAATGATTAGAGTATACGTCAATCGGATATAAAAAAACAAACAAAAAAAAACTTTACTGAGATTACTCTTGATAACACAACACATGAGGTTGTGCTGTGTCCTTAATGTTCAGCCTATGCAACATCATGTTTTATATACTTCAGTATTAATTATTAGTATATAATATATAAATATAGATCTTTTTACTGCTCTTTTGTTCCATTTATTGGTCACCTTCGTCTACATGGCGTTTAAAGCATAGGATTTTGGACTAACCACAGAGCGGCTAAAATTATGACAAGTCGTAATTTGTGAAAACAAATGCATGTCTATGAATTATGCATGATCCGGACACTCAGGAGCTTAGTGATGAAGAGGGGATAGGTTGAAAAACATTAAAGGGTCAGTCTGAGCACCAAAATCACCTTTTCGCTTTATGAAGTGGTTTTATAATATAGATCATGCCCTATGAAAAGGTTATGTTTACTTCACAGAAGCACAGCACATTAGAGCTCCCTATAGGAAAGCATTGAAAATGCTTTTCAATGCTTTCCTATAGGGAATTGAGCAACGCTGGAGGCCCTCACACAGCATGAGGACGGCCAGCGACGCTCTAGCACAGGTTTTCTGTGCTATGAAGCAGGAAGTGCCCTCTAGTGGCTGTCTAGTAGACAGCCACTACAAGTAGAGTTAACCCTGCAAGGTAATTATTGCAGTTTATAAAAAAACTGCAATAATTACACTTGCAGGGTTAAGGGTAATGGGAGTTGGCACCCAGACCACTTCAATGGGCAGAAGTGGTCTGGGTGCCTGGAGTGTCCCTTTAAATATTTTAACACACACACACCTACTACTACTACTACTACAAATAATAATATCTATTTTGACTAATGCTTTTTATAACTTCCAACAGTTTTCACAGTGTCTGCAAAGCTTCTTTATGGGTAAGAAATTTTGTGCTGGGCAAAAAAACTTGCAGAAGACGTTGGATTTCTGTATTTAGTAAAATAATTTTGATTAATAAATAAAAATTTTTAGATTTTATTTAAACTGCCTTGTTCAAATGCATTGATATATGCATTTTTTTTTTATTCTTTATTTTTTTTTGTGCAAGAGAGTTACAATCATGTGTGAAATGCCACAACAGCACGCAGGTATGGATGAACAAAAAAAAAAATAATTACATTTGGCATTTAGGAACTGTACATTTTTGTTATTGTGTAGAAACAGGCTAGAATGGCATGTCTACTTCAACCTTAGCAGAGTAGAGATAATTAAACTACGAGAGATAGTTAGATGCACATTTATATACCATATTCCTGCCCCTGGGAAACTCTCTAGGCTAAGGTAATATTAAAACAGGAGTATGATGTTTGCCCAGTGAGCAGAGTGAGTGCTAGGTGAGTGTGCTTGTTGCTTCAGGCTATTAGGAAACATGCTAACTGCAAACATGCCTAGTATAAGAAATTATAATAGAGTTACAAACTGGTAAAAATAAAATGTTTAAACTTGCTGGATCATTTAATAAAACTATTAAGCTTTGATACCACTGGGACCTTCTTAAACGTATGGCTAACAGACTTTATGAATTGCATATAAAAGGTAACATGTCTATTATGTCAAATGGCGTCCACTGATCTCAGACGGTGCTCAGAGTGTGGGCCTGCAGACAGTGAAAGAAGCGAGGTCAGCCTACTCCGTTAGTCGTCAAACTCAAGGTGCACGCCGAAAGTTCACTAAGGCTCTGTTTCCCCGTCACGGTTTTGTGCTGGGTTGAGGCTACAATCATCGTGTGGATAGGGAAGCTCGGGTGCATTATGACGGCTACATGCCTATGTGATGATCCCTGCTGCTTCAAGGCTTTCAGGTGGGCCTGCTCTGTGGATCCGCTGGTTCGGGCACTCCTGGGGATCAAATTAATTCCTCCTCTGGAGGAACCACTGTAAAGGTTTGGATTAACACATTTTTGTGAGGAGCTCACATTCAGCACATCTGGCTGCCTTGCTGGTCAGGCCCCGCCCCCGATATATGCATTTTTAACATAGATCTTACCTTTAACCTGTACACCTTCTAGACAAGGTATTACCATACACACACTACAGTTATGTAAGTACTAAGAGATACCTTTTTGACATTTAAGAATCCCATTAAAGCTGCACTGTCATGCCAAACTTACATTTCTCCTATTGTTTCCTGTTTTCTTCCTCTCTCAGAATATGTTCTTCTGTTCTTCTTCCCGGAGTGCTTTCTTTAAAACATAAGACAAAGTGCAGACTACTTTGTCTAATGCATTTTGCTTACACCTGACATTCTTTGACCAGAGGAGGAGCTTAAGTCAGCTCCATTTCCTGTGTCAAAGAAAGTGACACAGGAAATGGAGCCGTCTTAAACTCCTCCTTTGGACAAAGAAAGTAAAGTGTAGGAGAAATACATAAGACAAAGTAGTCACTACTTTATCTTATGTTTTAAAAAACTAGATCAAAAAGAAAGAAAGGAAAAACAGATTCTGAAAGAAGAACATAAGAAGACTTGTAAAGAAAGGTAGGAGAAAGGTACGTTTGGCGTGGCAGTGCTGCTTGAAGTCTGATTTACTTCCTTTGGTTACTTGATGTTAGTTTCTCGGTAACAGGTTCTAGCAGACTTTTTTTCATGGGACTTAGCCAGGAAACATTGCTGTTGAGAAGTCTTCAGGATATTCTATCAGTACTTGTTAGCAGTGGAATCCATAATGAAACCATTAGGCTTGCCAAGCGTAACACTGCTAACTGTAGAAAACGTTTAATATGGCTATATGCATATTAGTGCAAACAATACATTATCAAAGATCAGATTATATTAAATAAAATAAATACTATACAGGGAGAAATTCTGCTTTAACCACATTTGAATCTATTTCTTTTTAGGTGTGCATTTTCCTTTCAAGTATTATTGAAGTGTCAGCCTGTAAAAAACACTTGTGTCTGTCTAATTAATGATTCCAGTCTCTGAAGACCTATTTTTGCCTTTCTGGATTATCAAGTATATTGATTATTTTACCAATCTAAAACAGAATTATTGACATCTTGAGTACTAAAGCACGATCGGCTGGTGTGAAACAATAACAAGTGCTATGTTTCCTGGAAGCATGCATACTTCAATACGACAGTTATATTTTACCAGAAAAGTTTATGGCCTAAATAAACTCTACACTGAGAGCCTAGTAATTTTGTGAAAGACCTGTGATACAGTTTACTTTTATTTCTCTTATGTATATATTTGCAAATTTATCATTGGATTTAATCTAGCAGAATTATTTCCTTATAGGAAAATTATTTTAAAACATAGAATTCTTGGGTTTCTGTATTAAAGATTGTCGAGAATGAACAAGGAAACTGTAAATTTTATGCCAAAATAATCAATTTGGAACAAAAATCTGTAAATAACCCCTTTGTAACAGGAGAAAGGTGTCTGGCCCCTGACCTTGCATCCTAAACCTGCTACTGTGTCTGTTTCTTCTCCAAGCCACCAGGGACTTGCAAAAGCTTTGACAGCAACCTTGTACCTTATGGCTGCTCACCTAACAGCCTGAATTTTTCTGTGATTTCGCCCAACTATCACCCAGATACTGGATAAAGTAATACATAGCCTAAACATTAGAATACTGCAGAGACAAGACAATCCTGGTTTAATGAACAACGGGCTGGTTATTTATACAGTGCATAAAAGGTTGACAAAACATGTAAACCAGCCTGAGGACATTGTGGGGAACTTCAATATGTCTTAAATACATCTAGAGTCAACTCTGGTGAATTAACAATAACATTACGAAACTTAAGTCAATGTAGCACAGTTTGCGAATTTTTAACATTGCACAAATAATGTACATTGCGTCTAAAGGATTTGTGTGCAGTTCAAACCAAAACCACATATTTTCAAGCAAGGTATTAAAGAGTTTCAGTTTAAATAGTAAGAAAAGATATCTAGAAACATGTCATAATTATATATGCATTATTCTAGGAGTGCTCAACCACTACGGTGACTGGCTGTATCAAGACAATTTAAATTTAACGTTCACACCAAAGCATTGAGGCTCCCTGCTCAGGATAAATTAGCAATTTTTTTTTAAAAAAGGTAGAAATCCAGGGGGCTGAAATGAATGCAATATTTTGTAACCTAAAGGGACACTATAGTCCCCAAAACTACTACAGATTAATTTAGTTGTTCTGCTGTATTTAGTATGTCCCTGCAGGCTTTTTAATGTAAACACTGACTTTTCGCTGTTTAGTTAGTCCTTTTGTGACAGTCGCTCATATGACCACTAGAGGTGCTTCCTAGTTCATTGCTGCGCAGTGTGCAAATTCCAAAGAATGCCTACTAAAAGAGGAAAAATGGAAATGAGCAAGTCTCTAAAAAAATATAAGGAAAGTTTATTCAAATTTGGACAAAACATTTATTGAAATCAGAAGTATTCAAATAATCAGTAAAAAAATAATAATAAACCCATCACCTAACAGAAGAAAATATATACATATGGAGTCTCCTTATTAGATCTCAGTCCATGGAGTGAATATAGGGAAAACATATGTTTAAAATCCCACAAAGCAAATGGCCCCGCAATATAAACCACAATTGGTCCTTAGAAAAATATCAAAGAGGACTGTTACAAAAAATGCTACTAAATTAATACAGATACTCACTCGGAGTCAAAATATTGGTCTGTCTTTATATAATGATACTTGAAGTAAGTATGTATCAATCAAGTCTCTGCAACACTAACAATAGTAGTGATTAGGCATAATACATTTGACTTCATGTTTTACTGATTATATGAGTCCTTGAATATTTCTGAGTTTTTTAAATCCAATTTTGAATAAACTTTCCTTGTAATTTTTTTAGGGACTTGCTCATTTCCATTTTTCCTCTTTTAGTAGGGATTCTTTGAAATTAGTTATAATTTTCCAAGGCTCTGTGGGTTATACCCTTGCAAGCTCCAGAACACGACCTATTGATCCTCTGTAGGGATCAATTTATACATTATTTTTGCACAGTGTGCAACACTAACATTCATCATCTACACACTGCATGTATTTGCTGAACGTTCTTCATAGAGGTGCACTTTTTCAATGCATCTTTATGAGGAGATGCTGATTGGCGCATGTGCATTAGCCTCCCGATGCTATCATATGGGAAAGTATTGGATTGACTGAGATGATCAAGATTGATGATCTCACCCAAAGAGGCAGTGTGTGTCCAGGGCCAGCTGTGAGAGGAGATCCATGCAGTGCTTGAAAAAGGTGTGTAAATCACCAATTTTCGCATTGGGAGTAAAAGGGAGGGGTGTCAGACACCTTAATCCTGTTTCACACACATGTATTTACACGTTTGTATTCCTGACACTATAGTGTTCCTTTAAGCTACTAGGAAAGAAGTAAACACTACATTTAAACTCATGAACTTGAGTTTACTGCATTCACAATAGTTTGTAAATAGCAAATGTCGTAGGAACATTTTATCCTGTATTAAAAGTAGTAAAATTAATAGAGTGGCGCACAATGTAATTCCAGTGTTATCTACTAGTAAGATCAAATGCTAAAAAGGGGGATATGAATATTTTTCCCTGTAGACTGATGAGAGAATTTTAATAAAAATTAATAAAGGTAAAAGTCCCTCTTAACAACTTAAATATTACCATATTCTATTTATAATTATACAGTTAATTTAAAAATTGTAGATTAATCTCCAGCTCAAGCAATTACTTCAGTTTAGATTAACTAGTGCAACCATGTATGCCCCTCTTTGGCAAAAATGTACTTAAATGTTCCTTAGTGCTCTATTCACTAGAGGCTGTTACACTCAGGAAACCCAAGATGTGATAATTTCTTGGGTACCAATTTTATTAAAGACACGGAGGCTTCTATTATGCTTCTCTTTCTCTAATTTCCCTCAGCATGAAGAGAGATGTATACAAAAAAAAGAGTATAAATAACAGAACATTTGCATATTCACAGTGCTACCGATGGTATCCACCCCCTTAGTATATAAGGTGTAGCACTCCATCCTTCTTCCTCTTTCTTCGCTGCTCCCTCAGACCAGCTAAGTGCATTTTTTCCTACTTGCTCTTGATATATTTATTGTTGGACTTTGTATGTTATCCCTGTCCCCTTGGGATTCTGTTGTTTGCTCCCACTAGTTTGTTTATTATATTGCTTATATTACTTATTTTATACATACTATTTGATTACATAATTTTGTTTTCATTGTTATCTTTTTTACCCCTGTACCCACAGGGGTGCATAGAGTATCCTGCTCAGCATTACCTGGCAGGGCAGTTTGTTTCCTCCCCTCTGGGTGGGAATTCTCTCTTTTTGCCTGTATTTTACTCGTGTACACTTTTTTCTTGCCCGCTGATGGCCCTAATTGCAGCCGCGCAGCGGTTTACTTTCACTTTCACTTTTACTTTTTGGCACTCGCGGCGGCCATTTGTTCGGTTTGCTATCGCCACCCTGTGCCAGCGCCCAATTTAGCACTCGTGCTGCGTTAATATCTGAGTTTTCACGGTCAGCACGACACTGCTCCTCGGAAACACTCCAGACCGGGTAATCTGTGAATACTTTGCTTATTAACCTCTCTGATTACCTCTACCCTGTGCTTTGGTTAATCAATCCTGCACTTTTCACCTTATTTGTTTTCTTACTTGCACTCACTACTGTGCCAAGTGATATCCTCCCTAGCCATCTGAGTCCCTCAGGGGACACACCTGACCCCCAAGCTGACCCTGGCCCCCCATGCTCTGATTTCCAGAGCCTACTGGATGCCACCGTGTCCAGCTCTATCACTAAGGCCATCTCCTCAGCCATGGGGGCTATGTCCTCTACCATTTCACAATCCATTACTCCATTATGAAAGGGCATCACCAGGGCGCAAAGCGCTAAGCAAGCGCAATCATTCTCAAGACCCCCCCGCACTGGTAAATCCTGTCTTGATTGACACGCCACAGGCTGTCTGTGATGGCGCGCAACAACCGCGCATTAGAGCTACTGGCCGGGCTACGGCGGCCAGAGAGTGGAAAAGGGCGCGAGCCCAAGATATTCTGTCTGACTCAGACAATGAGGGGGAGGAAGGGTCTGACGACCATTACTTGGATCCTTACGAGGGCGAGTTCTCAGAAAGCGAAAGCCTCCAGGGAAAACGCTCCGCTGAATGGGAGCCCTCCGAGCATATCGCTCAATACCTAGCCCTCAGGGTGCGTAAATCCCTCTCCCAGGAGGGTTGCAACAAACTGAGGGCGGAATGCCCCCGACCCATTATACCCGATGCAGTGGCAAAAACCCCTGAAGTGGACCCACAGATAGTCCAATTCCTGGCCAAAACCTTCTGGAAACCTAAAAAGGGACTAGACTACTCCCTCCGTAACTGTCAGGAAAAGTTCCTGGATACACTAGGTCCCGTCACAAAGTTGTATGAACTGCTGGAAGCAGCTCAGTCGGGTGAGGCAATGTTGGACTTTGAGGTGGCGTTTGGCTGGCTCCAACGCATAGTTTGTATGATCGGAAAAACCTAATACAGCCATGTCTACCGAGCGCAGGAAGGCTATCTTGCTCAAGACCGAACCCAAACTAGCTAGCATGGCATCCACTGAACCAGGGGCTTCAGCTAAAGGGTTGTTATTCAGTGTTATTTGTAAAAGACCTAGGCTCATACGTAAAAACCTTCACGGCTCTGGTCAAAGCCCAGTCGTCCATTAAACGAGTCTTCAATCAAAAGGTTTTCAGTGGGGCCGGTAGAGGTAGGAGCCGTCTATCCGGCCGCAACTCCCGGGGTTTCTCCAGACTGGGCAGAGGCTCCTTCACCACTCAGAGGCCGAAACCATGAGCGTTCCTATACACCATTCTTCCCCTCTCGAGAAAGGCCTTGGAATGCCCACAGCGGCAGAGGAACATCCCCAGGAAAACGCCCTTATGGTGAGTACAATTTTTCCCATATAAATGTGGGGGGCAGATTGGCTTTGTTCTCTCAGGCTTGAGCCACAATCACATCCGACAGCTGTTACAGACTATAGAGGGTTATCACCTAGAATTGACGGGTCTTCCCTTTCAGGATTCCCCACCACGTGTGCTCCACATGCCAAAGTCACACCGCAAGCTCATCTCCGCGGAGATCATTGTCCTGCAGACCAAAAATGCTATAGAGGAAATCCCTCTAGATACACCAGGTTTTGTGAGCAACCTGTTCTTAGTCCCAAAAAAGGCGGAGGTGTCAGCCCGGTTATCAACCTGTGACCCCTCAATGCCTTTGTCCAGTACCGGCATTTCAAGATGAAGGGCATACACTGCCTCCGAGATCTGCTCCTCCCGGGAGACTGGATGGTAAAACTCGATTTACAGGATGCGTATCTCACGATCCTGATAACGCCAGATCACAGGAATCTACTACAATTCCGGTGGGGCACAAAGAAATGGCGTTTCTCCTGCCTTCCTTTCGGACTATCCTCTGCTCCCTGGTGCTTCACAAAAGTGCCGAAGCCAGTGGTTGCTTTTCTCAGATTACACGGAGTTCGTCTTATTATATATCTAGACGATATCCTCATACTCTCGGTGTCACGGTTCTCACCGTGACATCCAGACGAGGTCGCCCCAGAAGTTCAGGCTGTAAAGGGACTCCGCTCTGGAGACTTTGATTACAAAGACTATCTTAGTTATACTGAGACCGAAGATGAGGAGTACTATTTCCTAAAAGAACCTGTTCACGCCCGGAGGGCGTTCTTGAAGGCAGGGTACTGTCACGGTTCTCACCGCGACATCCAGACGGCCAGACAAGGTCACCCCAGAAGTGCCCGGTGACGGACTTGAACCTGGGTACTTTGCAATCATGGACCTGCTTTTTTGCCTGTGAGCCACTATACAGCTCTAGGATTGCCTGAAGTATAATCTTGCCTTGTACCCAGCACTGGGGGCTGGACATTATTCTGTGGCTGCTCCAACAATCTCAGCACACCTGTGGCTGATCACCAATTAGCCAAGTATAAGACACTGCCTCTCCCTGAGGGCAGTGTCAGTTCATTGACTCTGGTTCCCTTGTTTGGTTCCTGTCATGCCATATCAGCATTCCAGTATTTCCTGTCTGATTCCGGCTTCTGACCTTGGCTTTCCTCCTGGACTACTCTGATCTCTGGCTTCCCCTGACTTTGGCTTTCCTTGACTACGCTTCTGCTAATCCCTGCTGTACTGCTACTCGGAGCACTATTCCTGGAAAGCCCCTGTGCACAGACTCACAGATCAGGTGGCGTCTTACCTGGTCACCCTGGTCTGTGTCTACTTTGCAAGGGTGAGCATATAACTCTGCGAGCCGGACTCCCCATCAGGTAAGACTCCTGACATAATGAACTGACCATATGGAGTCTGCAGAGTTATACAAATTACTCACCTCCCTGGCTGAATAAGTCTCCAACCTGTCCCAGAATGTTATGGATTTGCAGAGATGTTCATTGGCATTTAAAGGAGCAGTACATCCAATCCCGGAACATACATACCCAGAACCCTATGTCATTATGCCTGACAGGTTTGACGGTTCCCGTTCTGCTTTCCCGATGTTCAAGAAGGATTGTGAGCTACTGTTTGCCCTGAAACCTAGAACCTACGCCACCGGCCTTATCAGAGTACGCTACGCTATTAACCTGTCTACTGGGCGAAATAAGGCGTGGGCACACCAGAAGCTGCAGGAGAGAAGTACTGTCTTGGACTCCTGGCAGTTGTTTATGTCCGCAATGGATTCTCAGTGCTTTGCATCAAGGAAAGCAACTCCCAAGCCTACTTCAGGTTCTCGCAGAACCCGGTTGCCTAGAGAAGAGGAATTATTTTATGAGTACAAGAATCCCATCTTGCTACAGTCTAAACCTACCTCCACCTGCCTTGTCATCATAACGTTACCCATCTGGAACTTGGCCCTCTAGAGGACAAGGAGGAACCCATGGAGATCGGCTTCGTCCGCACTAGAACAAGACTGCCATCTAGAGAAAGAGACCGAAGGAGGGCTTGTTGTCTCTGTTTCTATTGTGGAGAAGGAGGGCACTTTATCTCCCACTGCCCTATTCGCCCAACTCGGCCTAAGCCTCTTCAAGTAGGTACTACTCAGCTTCATCCTGTTATCCTGGCAACACAGCCAGAAAAATGTCAAGGGTACTGTCGGATGTTTCCACGTTCAGTGACGCAGAAGAGTACCCAGACTACGATGGCTACTGATGCCAGTGTCTCTCAAGAACACATAATCGGTGATCATGAGAATTCACCACCTCCAGAAGACTCTCCTGTTAAAACTTTTACCATCACCACTTCCTGCCTGCCCAAATGAGAACTACCTGCGGATTGCACCTATGGTACCAAGGTCCACAGAACAGATCTGGAAACGTTTGAAAGGGCTTTGAAAGCCATGAACTCTGCTCCTGGTGACGCACCTAAGGAAAAAAGTTCAGAGAAAATGACTCCTGGGATCAAGATACTTACTGCCTGCACCAAATCCATGAATAACCTTGACCTCTTTCCATTAGTACCCGAAACTGGTACCATAAAGTCCCAGGCTGTAAAGGGACTCCGCTCTGGAGACTTTGATTACAAAGACTATCTTAGTGATACTGAGACCGAAGATGAGGAGTACTATTTCCTAGAAGAAGCTGTTCATGCCCGGAGGGTGTTCTTGAAGGGAGGGTACTGTCACGGTTCTCACCGCGACATCCAGACGAGGTCACCCCAGAAGTGCCCGGTGACAGACTTGAACCTGGGTACTTTGCAATCCTGGACCTGCTTTTTTGCCTCTGAGCCACTATACAGCTCTAGGATTGCCTGAAGTATAATCTTGCCTTGTGCCTTGTACCATACCTATCAGTCTAATTAATTAATCTAATTAATTCCTGTTCTGTGACTGCTAAGGTTGGAGCTACCCATAAGTGACGCTGCCATGATTAGCCAGGAAAGATCATTTTGCTGCTCCTCCTATTTTCCCTCTATTTTTCTTTTTCTCACTTGATCTGTGAACCAAATGGCGGGAAAATGCGCTTATCAGTTTACTACTAAATATATACATATAATATTTTGTATATATTTTTCAGTACGTTATTTTGCCCTTTTTGGCTCACCCAAATTGACTTCCTAACGATTTTCAATGTGGACTATATTTTGTTGAGCTGAACCATTAACTGAATGAATGTCAGAGGTCTAGAACCAAATTTCATTTTCGGATAAATATTTTGACCAAACCTAACTTTTTTGCTATGCACATGTCTAATATCAGCATTGTCTGAAGAACATTGTATTTCTGTGGTGCATGTGCACTAGCTGGATGACCCATGCTATAGAGTCAAATTGAAGAGTTTACTCCATAGGTTCCCAATCTTTTTGGACCAATGCACACTTTAATGAGAAAAACATTTCCAAGGAACACCTCCTCTTGTTGCCTGGCATGTACTAAAAGAGATCCATGTTTCTAGCCAACTAACTTTTATTAGTTTTTAATTAATTGACAGATTTAAATTTTGACACATTGAAAAAAACACACACTTACGGACTGAATTTAACCTGGTCCAACTATAAAATCATTGCGTTTGTGGCACACAGGTATCACATCAAAAATATGATTTAATATAATAATCCTTTCATCAAGTATTGAAAAGAAAAAAAAGTAACTTAAGAATATGTAAAAAAAAAAAAAAAAAAAGAGAGAGATGAACTCATCTCTACCTTTGAATATGCCAGGATACACTTTTGGTCGGACAGTGTTTGGAAAACTAGATTTATTTATTTCTATGGTCTTCCCTGCTTCACTCCTTATACGGAAAATGGCAAAATCCTTATTTGTCACACATTACAGCCAGGGAAGGCAAGAGAGAATTTTATAAAACACAGTACAGAACAGGGATTATTTGTAGGTTGGTACAACAACTTGTATAACTCTATATTGTTCTTGATATAGCTACTACTTGATGTATCCACTGTGTGTGTGTGTGTAATGCCTATACACAGACCAGACCTAAATTGTGGATATTGACCTTTTTTTTTTTATTATTTAAAGTCCGGGTAAAGACAATGCAATATCCATCAGCAGATCAGTAATAGTCCAGCATAAAGTTTCTCATACAATGAGAATTTTAGAGAAGATGAGTAAAAATGAAAAGGAGAAGGAGCAAGTGGGAACCCACTGTGAGAGGCTCAAAGGCCTTCAGGTCCTAACCAACTTACTGCTCTATTCTTCCCATGCAGTTAAGGATTTATGGCAAGAGAGTTTATGTTCCTGCCCATTAGTAGATTGTCATGGATGATAGTCACTACATCTCGTATTGAGGGCGTTGAGTCAAAGAGTCATATTCTTGCTTTCCAAGCAGACAACGTGATATTGTTAAAGAGCTTTTGGGAGTGGGTAGGAAGACTGTCAACTGAATCAGACAAAATTAAGAGTGAGGTGTTCTGCTTGGTAAATCTTTTGTTTTACCCCAGAATGGTGTTGTGTGGAGGCCAGGTCTACTATATGTGGCTGTAAGAGAACCAGTGGTTGCATTTCCTTCAACAGAGATCTGTAGGCATTTTTAGCTTAGCAGGGGCTACACATATCTGTTGGCCTCTTTAAAGGCTGTATTCCTAAAAGTGTTATCAAGATCCTTCTAAATACACACGAAAATAATGCTTTTAGAAATATTTTAATACAAAAAAGAGGACTGCTTAGACAGATCAGTGGCAGGAGAGGGTTTACAAGACTATTTAAACATCATTGCGTCTTTTAATAACCTATATTAAAAACAGCATTTTATTTTTTTTTCGATCTCCAAAAGTATGAGTCTGCAAATATTAATATACTTAGAAAATATGGGAACGTTTTAGTGTTGCTACAGTGGTCTGGCAATCTACTGAAGGTTTTTCTTTTTTTTTTCTCTGCAACAATTTACTGGATCATCGTTCAGCCTTGACCCTCTGCGTGACATACTGATGGTAGTAATTGCTCATTACTGCCAGGCCTGTCTGTATCCATGTAAAGTAATGCAGTACTTCAATTCAAGATGTTCACTTCACTTACAAAATAAACTTGAAGTAAATTGTATAAACAGCAGCTGTGTTGTGGTGGATGATGTTGAAACCTCTGTGCAGAAGCAGACGGCAAACTGAGACTAAGAGAATGTTTAGTACCTTACTGTAGCCTTTGCAGAAACCTACCCTGTGACTGACATTAGGTAGAATGAGTAGGGATCGGATGACTCTTTGCCGTTAGTGACTTCAGATCAGGCATCTGATGTAATAGTTTGATGTTTTTGAGTTCTGATATGAAACCTGGATTTTTGTGTGCTTAGAAATCAGAACTTTATTGTAGAGGAAAGGCAATAATGACCCTTTTAATAACATATTTGTATTTTGCTTGAAGAAATATTTAAGGGGATTATACACTATACAGGGAATTGTTGTAAGTTTACAGGAAAAAGCACATTTTAGGGCAAAACAAAAGCCAAATTTGAAAAAAATAAAAAAATCTCCAGCTATGCTATTTTTAAAAGCTCAAGTATTTTGACCTTATTGTGAATATTTGCATTTTCCTTGTCAACTCTACAAGATTCCTGGTTACAAGAATAAAACCTACAGTATTTAAAATGCATGTGATCATAGCAGTGTTTGAAAGAGGCACTGTCACCCCACTGAAAAATAAGTATTTCATAAATATTGAATTTTTAAGGATCCTCTTCAGCTCCTGAAGTGCCAGGAGCTGAAGAAGACCATCCGGGAGAAGATGGCTACACCCACGAGACACAGGTTCAGGTGCGTAGAACTAACTTTTGCCTGTCCTCCCCCCCCTCCTCCCAGCCAAACCCCCAATGGCCATATCACCGACGGTGGTCTTTGCAAATTCTGTCACGTCCCCAGACGGTGACTGTGCAGCTTTAACAAAACGGAGTGGTGAAACATTTTAATATATGGCTAAATTACAGATAATTTTTTTTCTTACACTGATATTTTGTTCTGAATGTTCTACATTATGTGCAAACTCACCAGAATTAAGCTTTTTGTGAATGCAACAATGAGAGTATACAAAAATAGTGATAATAAACGTATATGCAGGATAGCTGCATGAACATCTTTGCTAATCATGTTTCATAAGGGTTATGTTTATTAGATCTGTGATTTTAATAAATTTATTAGACGTTGTTAGGTGCAAATCAATCAAACAAGTCTCCTGTGCTATTTTCCCTTCTATCTAAAGCAGGCATGCTTCATGTAATTCCATTTTAGGGGTCTCGTGTTAAGTACACAGGCCTTTCAACCTGCTGCCATCAGCCAATTAGAAAGGTCCTGGCGCTGAGCAGCGCTCTCTGTATGCCAGCAGCGAGGGGAAGACTGAGCTTCCTTTGAAGTTAGAAAGTCGTCCACTGGGATTGCCATCGTCTTTTCAAAGCCTCTTTTACTTTTATTATTAAACAGCAATTGGGACCAAGACACACACAATGAAAAACACACACTGCAGCACACACATGCATACATAGAACCAATTATAATGTTTATTATAATATACATATTGTTATGCATACAAGCTGAAAAACAGATATGTTATTTGACAATATCCATAACTATTAAGATATAGATTGTTGTGTAAAATAACCTTTTCTTGTACCCTAAAATATTTAGGGAGATAAAAGCATTCAAGTCCTCCTTCTGTCATTCTTGTGCATTAACTCTTCAGCTTGTCGAGTGGTGCTTATCTCATTACTTCGCCCTCTGAGCATACATTCAGTAAACTGTTTAAACATTTTTGTTATTTTATTTTTAAATAGCCGTTTGCACTGTTTTTATTTAGGCTGAAGTCACCTTTTTCAAATCTTCCTGTCATGGTTTTGATTCTTGCATAGCTGGCTCAGCTGTTCGTCCTTGCTAGGTCCAACAATCTGCCCTCAATCCTTATAGACCACATCAGTAAGATAAGTTATTATTAAACAAAAACCTTGTTATGGTATTAAAGAAAAATAAACATAATTGTTGAAAAAAATCTGTTGAATGGAGTTTTAATAAAATTAATTATTTACATTTGAGTAGTAGATAAGTGCTATAGGCATTTTATATTTCATATTTGGTATACTGTAGCAAATTAGTTTTTTTTTTTAACTCCATATAATATTACATTTTCAATGGCAGTAATTGCTATTGTTTACTCCAAATCACTCAGCCCTGCCTAATTTCCCCCACTAAATCCTATGACAAATAAAGCATGTTTAAGTACTCCCTAAATTGTACTTTTAACTAGTTTAACAGTTGCTGCAAATAGCTCTGCAGTGCCACTGCACAGATCAATTGGATGTACTGGTCTCTTGTGTGATACTGACTGTATAACAAAACACTTCCTTAAAATAAGCATGGTCTGATCTGTGGAAGCCCTATTAACCATGGAAGTAACATTTTAATTTTTTATGTTCTGCTATTAATGATGATAGATGTAGTCAACTGATGTGTATCTCCAAGGTAACCATCCCTCTAAAAAATATTTCATAGGATGTTTCCAAATATCCCTACTAACATGTATATGCTTAGTTAAGAAAGCCCCCTTTCGTAACCTCATGAGCAGTTGTGTTGTTGTTGTGTGTGTGGTTGTCATTACTGTACCACTGCCTGTGATATTGTGGTGCACTAACATCTGGCCAACTGCAATAATAAACTGTAATTTACAGAATCTTAAAAAAAAAAAAAATTTTTAACCTGTATTATAAAATACATTCATACATGCATTTTTCAGTAATTTTAAATAAAGCCCTTACAAACACTGGTTAATACTTTAGCATTAGGGATTACTAATTTTATTTTAACTTGGAATTGAAGACATCAGGAGAAGATCATTAGGTGGCTTTATGAAATATTATTATTATTATTTATATAGCGCCATCACATTCCGTAGCACTGAAATATCACTGATTATTAAAAATATATATTTTGTTTTAAAATGTATTTGATGTGAGAAAGTTAATTATTTATTACTTTTTTTTCAGTAACATGATATGTAGAGAATGGAATAGATAGGGATCCGATCCACTGTCTACAGTACTATGGGCATGTGAACTTGGGATCAGAGGACTGAATATCCATTGATCCTTGTTATGTTGCTAGATGTAATAAAAATGTGTCCAGGGGGTATGAGGACCCCTTTTTTTAATGTTATGAATGTTACCCTCCCATATCACTGAACCAAGAAATAAGATGCGTAACAAAGGTTTTGCTTGCTGATTGCTCAGTGTATTTCACTTTCATCTTCAACACATGCGGGAGTTTTTACTAAAGTGAGTATTCAAAGTAAATATGGAATTTAAAGTTAAAATAGCCACACTGGTAAACTTCTCTAAGTCAGTTATGGTTTGTTTCAGTTTGGATACTCTGGCCTTAAATATGTTCGTCACATTGAAATAACATTAAATGCTCACTTTGGTGAATAACTCTGTAGCTGTGAAGAGAGAAGGATACTATTTGATATACCACTTATTAATCAGTGTATATTTTTGGGAGGGAAATTCAATGAGATTCAATGGATTTCAATGTGGAAAGCACTGAGCATGTGTGGGTGACTTCACACAATATGTATAGTGCTTGTCATATTAATTTAATGAGCAGCTTGAGGATTGGCTAAAATGACAAATTAAATTATCCTGAAATATTTTTCGAGCAAAATTAATTAATGTATAAAACTGTTGTTTTTCCAAAATATTGGTAGTCTGACCCCCGATGGTTTCAAATAACTTGATTTGATTGATTTTGAAGAATATTTATTGAGGAGTAATATATATGATGTACTCTGCAACTTAAAGCTTTTTATTTTTTGTATTCTGTCTCTGTGTCTACACTATCCACCTCGTTCTATCCTCCATTCACAAATATACATAGCCATATAATGTACATGTATGTACATACATGTATAATCTCCCATTTATTTTCTTCACAGTATAATTCTGAAAGACAGGGGCTTATGAATAATTCATCGCCCCTTTCTGCTTCTGCATACAATCCTGGTTTATATTGAGGGCCGTGTCCAATGCATTTGTGACTAGATCTGCACCCAATTGAATTTCAATCATTTTTTTAAGTTCAGTTTAAGAAGGGCTGGGTTTGAATGTGGGAGTCGAGGAGAGGGCCGGAGTTTGTGCACATAGGAGAGGGGGAGGTATGGCTGATTATGCAGCAGATTTATTTTGCTTTGCCTGCTTTGTGAATATGTTTCTATTTAGTCTGTATTAGAAAGGACCAAAATGGACATTATTATCATACAGTGACACCATTCATTTCTCTGCTTATTGACCGACATAATTCTAAGGTAACGTCATGCTGCAACTCGACATTCCATTTAATACCAGGTGGAGTAGATTAAACATAAAATGTATATTAGTCTTAATTTGATGGTGCTGGTTTCACCGGCAGAACTTTCTCTCTGACTTGACATGGTAGATATACAGTTACATTCATTAACACAATAATACAATAATATAGTTTGAAATAAAGAATTAATCTTTATTTCAAACATCCTGGTTTGCCCTTAAACAAAAAGGAGGCAAAAAAACCCCAGCAGCTTACATTTCCAATTTTGCCTGAAAAAGTGTAAAAAATATTTTGGGACTTCAAAGTTCAAATCTAATTTTAAGATTATCAAGCCACTACAGCCCTAAATTTATTCATTTTTTTTAAATATAGACTTTCTTAAAGATAGCTACTACTAAAAAAATAAATGGCAGGCAGAAATTGCCTTTTTTCATAATTAGGGTCAATTATTTGTACCAATTACAACATGTTTCAAGACTGTGAAAAGCAAGCCATTCTAGGATTTAATCAATCAGTCAATCCCCGATTGCTGACATCATAAGCATCTTTTCACTCAATGCCTATTACATGTCAATATAAAAGAGGCATGCTCTGGAATAACCCAGTAATTTAATAAGTGAATTATTATTTTTTTATATATTTTTACAAAACATTTTTTTTTTAAATTGTCCAGGCCAACTACATTTTATTTTTGGAGATTGTGAACTCAAATATTAAATTCACTTTGAAGTCATTCTAAATTCCTGACATTTACTTAAATTAATTAAATAACAATTAATTAAATAAAAATTTATTTGAAAGATGCATGCAAAGTATGGCCAGATATTTCTATTTGCAAGGTAAAATTCAAGCCTCCCGGGACATGTCACTTGAGTCCTTCTGAAAGAGAGTTCACATCAAGAGTAACTTTTGCTTAAACTATCAGGACAGGGTGGCCATATTCAACACCATTATAGAACTTAAACCCTTGCCGAAATTTGTTTTTTAATGAGGACCACATCATAAAATATCAGTGAAATGGATTGTGAATGTATTGAAATGTATTTTGTATACATTAATAGTCTGCATACTAACTGTTATGACTACAAAATCTATCACTAAATGGAAATTCTTGTGATTTAATGAAAAGAAAAATCTTGTGCTAATTTTCAAAATATATTGGTAAAATACACAGACGGTACATCTATAAAAAATATAAATGTGATTACTTATCCTGACATTATTTCTTCTTCTTATGATCATTTCTTTTGCATAAGCTTTTCAAATCATTACAATCTGATCACCATTACAGTCTACAATTTTTGTAGACAAATAATTTGAAAATGTTTTTCTAAAAGAATGTGAATATTAGGGAAGCTTAGCGAAAATAATTAAATCATTGCCATAGTCATTAGATTGTTTACTGCATTGTCACCTTCTCCTTATATTGAAGTTATTTCTATGTAATTCATTTAATTATGTTTAAGTCTAAAATGTCAGGACTTTAGAGTGAATTCAAAGTGAATTTAATATTTGAGTTCAAAAGAGCCAAAAATAAAATGTAAAAGAGCTTAAAGGAACACTATAGTCACCAGAACAACTACAGCTTAATGTAGTTGTTCTGGTATGTATAGTATGTCACCAGAGGCATTTTTGTGTAAACACTGCCTTTTCAGAGAAAAGGCTGTGTTTTTTTTGCTGCCTACGGATAACTCCAGTAGCAGTTACTCTGACAGACAGTAGAGGTGCTTCTAGGGTAAGATGTTCAGTGTCTCCACACTTTACATGGAGAGGCTGACCTTTCCCCATGGAAATGTATTGATTCAGTGCATCTCTATGAGGATATGCTGATAGGCCAGTGCAGCGTTTGGCCCTGCCCCCACTCTATCTTCTTGGTTGAGATCATCAGAATTGACTATATCAGCCAATCCAATGCTTTCCTATGGTAAAGCATTGGATTGGCTGAGATTGTCAGTTTTGATGATTTCAGCCAAGGAGGCGGATTGGGGGCAGAGCCAATGCGGACCTGTGCAGCGCTGGAAAAAAGGTAACTTTTCTACCATTTTAAGGGTATGTTTATAATCCTCCCTTGCTGCCCAGAGGTGAGCCATAGGGCCATGGGAATAAAACATTAACTTTTTTTGAATTTTTATTTTATGAATAATTCTAAAACAGCCTCTCCACACACCACACCACAGGTGGTCCACCCCCAAACAACACCACTAATAGGCAACCCATACACACAAAACCTACAAGCAGCCTCCAAACACATACAAAACCACAGGCAGCCTCTACATACCTCTCAACCCTGTCACACTTTTATCCTCTGATATTCCAGTTATGGGAGGTCTCTAGCAAACACAGAACAAGTGCGTTATTTAAAGAGCACTCCAATCACTATAAATATAAAAGAGTGCTTTAGTCATTTTTGTGCAAGGAGAGGTCTGGCACCCTGTCCCCAATGTAAAGGTTTTCTTCTTACCTGGTATCCACTGGTCCTTTCTGACATCCAGAATCTATGTTCCTGAACTAAACCCAGCAGTGCAGGGCTTATTCATTGGTTGGGAGCCTGTGAGCTGGCCCTGCCTTGGCATGGTTTATTTTAGAAGACCAGCTGTCACTGGCAGAAGGAAATGGAACCTGGTGGACCCCAGATAACATACCATATAGAATAGCTCTAACTTCGAGTGTTCCTTTAAATTTGTCTTTGCTTAACAAACTCAGGCATTTATTATATTTGTGAGCTCTTCAGCTCTGCAAATGTGTTAGCCTGGAGGAGCATCCAACTGGAATGCCTACGTGTAAATGGCAGTGCCACAACATGATACCTCTCTGGCCCCACCCCACCTCAAATTGGACTGTTCTGCTTTTAAATGCATAGCTGAACTTTCTTATCAGTCCGGTCCTGGTGACATGTCTTTTATAATGCTAATGGATTCATAGTCATCCCACCTGTTGGTTCCGTCCAATCTGTCTGACTCTCAATATCAGACCTGTAAAAGATTGTATGACAAAAATGTAGATGGAAGGCTCTCTGTTGCATGTTATTTACAAGAATGACAACCTACCAAGCTTTGTTGATGATATAGTATGAATAAGGTAATTCTCTTACTCTAATGTGAGATCACTGTGCTCCTAACTGAAAGTGTAAACAATTGGCGAGTTTGTCAGCGGATGTGGCCTAACAATGAGCAGAGCAGCATCTCTCAACTCAAAATTACAGTTAAAATGTCAATGCCAGAGGATTGAGTACAGTGACTCTGCCCATTCTAAAGAGGCTAGTCCTGCATTACTGTCCTGTGCACTGGTCTGGACAAGGGGATAAATTCAAGCCAGGATGAGGTAATAAAACTCAAAGGCAGAAAACAGTCTAACGATCTGGCAGCCAAAACCAGTTTTCTTGAGGAGCCTGTAGAGGAGGGAGGGGGTGGGGGTGGGGGGGAGCTAAGCAGAGGAAGAGCAGGATGAGACTGAGAGAGAGAGAAAGAGCACCTTTTGGAAAAATATTTAATCTGATTAGTCTCTAAGTGAAAGGAGAAAGCAAAAGGAATTAAATAGCAATGAAAGGGCCAGGAGAGGGAGCCTTGGCAGCTATTGTGCCTTGTGAAGTGGCGACCCTGATATCTCACGCCAAATTAGGTCACATTAAGCTGCAGAACATTAAAACCCAGCTAAGGAAATAAGTGTGTTTTTGTTGGCCCCACTGACCTGCTACTCTCAGCAGGCTGCTCAAAGCTATACACGGCAATGTAAAAACAGGGCATATAACTGACCACCAACAAGTGGGCTCATGTATCATATGTATCCCTGGCACAGAGCTACAGAAAATGAGAAAGAAAAGTGACTAAGTTTTACATTTCTGTGCTCCGAGGCTTATTGAAGTCCTAACAACATTTTGCTTTTTGTTTTAGCTTCTGGCTGAATTCAGGGATACTGTTTTTCAATCTCTAAACCTTTTTTTTTTTTTTTTAACTCCATCTGTAGAAAAAAAGGACCATTTTCTTTTAAATATTTTTTGGAAGGTTAGTTCGAGAGCTGCTGTTACTAAGCCCTTTTGACTTCACCATCGCTTTATAAGTTATTGCGATAGTGCACCAACAAATGGAACTATGTGAAATGAGCAGATGTTCATAGATGAAATCATTTTTAAACTAATATTTCCTGCAGAGTCCAGCCTATGATGTACCTCCTGGTTAATTAGCAGATTGGATTGTAATCTTTGAAGACATTTTAATCCGATGCTGTGAGTGGGAAGCAGCTGTTTCGTTTTATAGTGTTCTTAATTATCTGTACTTCATCGGGATAGTACATCTTGATTGGAAAAGTGGAAAGCAGAGAGCTGCATTTCTGAGAAAAGTCTTGAAAGAATTCCAATATTGTTCTTCCTACCTTGTGCATCAATGAGCTTGGCCAACAACAATGTCAAAGTGAGCTTTGGATGGGGCACTTTATAGCAGTTTGTAAGGCTTTAATATGTTAGGTGCTTGAAATGCTAGAGTGAACCATGTTCAGCATGTTCTGCTTGAGGAAGAATGTGCTAAATCAGCATAGATTGGCAGGGAAGCAGCGAGCTTTATGGAAATGCCATAGATATATCTCAAATGCATGTAGTGAGATTATAGAAGGAAGGTGAAGCAGGCAAGTACATTGACGGATAATATGCACATATTAATTGCTTTACTGAATGAGGAGCTGATTCATCACTACGATCTCAGACGCAAACTACAGATGAGGGACAGTCAATGTACACACGCATGCACACACCACAAAAACTCATTAAGAGAATTCTTTGATTTCCTAACCCGCTGTGTGACAGGAGTGCAAACACTGGGATTTTATATAAAGAGATTTCACATATTGACTTTGTTCGAGTGAATATGCTGAAGGTTGGCATGGGACTAGACATATGTTTTCTTAACCCTTTTAGTGCTTATACAAACCAGGTTCGGCGCTGGTGTTTGCATTAATTTGAGTATAACAGTAATGGATAAAAAAAAATCACATAACCATTAGTATTCAGACAGTTTATTTTAGCAAGTAAACTAATATGTACTTTGAGCTGTACTTATGTTTCCACATCTTTTTTTTTTTTTTTGCATTTTTTTTCCAGTTTTATATATTCAATTAATTACTGTCTCGAAACAATAATATAATATGACAAAAGTAGGGCCAGCAATTGCCAAACCTGGCAACGTAGATCTGAAGTAAAGCCCCATGGCTGGTTGAACGTAGTGATATATGTAGTTTGTAAGCATCTATAATGTCAGAGGTAGTCACTGATATAGGTTGATGATAAAATATTCAAGTTTATCCTCCAGTACATGGAATGCCTATGTGCACAGCTAGGATGTTGACAGCTTACACAATGCAGCATATGCATACAAGTCTACATGCTGTCATAATTAGCAAGAACTTAAAGGCCTCAAGCTTGTGTTGACCTGTATTTTGGAAAATGTTCTTCAAATCCCAGAGATGATGCTTGGTGGGTGCTGGTACACATGTTAAGGAAGGTTTCCTAATGAATGAGTCGCTTTATTTTATAGTGTGCTGACATAATTCACAGATCACTGTCATATACAGACAATAAAAAGCACTGGTAAAGAGCTGAACCCCATTCTCTCATTCATTATCTGTGCACAGTTGTATGTTTGCTCTTGTGAGATTCATAGCTGCAGTCCTTTTTGAAAACATAATGTAGTGGTTGGCTTCATCTAGGCAGTGGCACTTACATTGTGCTGCCCAACACGACAACTCCTATGACGACTGCAGAACAAGCTTGTCTTGCTGGTATTGTTGAAAGCACGTACAGGGGCTCCAGGGATGCACATAGAATTAACAACGGTTTTGATCTAAGGAACTTTATGACACTTGTATGATAGGACTGAAATGGGGCATAATTGAATGACGGATGAGCTTCTAGCACATTTCCAGGGAGTAATGAAAACTAGAACAGCTATTGACTAAAGGAGCTTAACAGTCTGCTTGGAATGGAGTAAGGATGAGGTAGCCATTTGATGAGGAATTATTCAATATGCAAAGTAATAGCTCAGTTATTAGAACTCTGCATTGAGTGCCAGTAACTATTAGGTATTAATAAAGTGGAACATTGGCACTTTAGAAAGGTGCTGATCTCTTTCTAGGCCGCTTTTTGTAGAGGAAGCAAGGAAATATGAGACTGATAGTCATAATATCCTGGGAGATATCTCTCTTTATTCACGAAACATTGAATTGTACATTTGTAACTCAATTGCACATTTTAGACTGAAAGCTATAGGAACAATTTGGCTATTTCTGCCTATAGTTTCTAATTCTATTGCTTATTCATGCACATATGCCATTAATGATTTTGTTACTGTTCAATAGAAACATTAGTTTTTGCTTATTTAACCCCTTCGGAACCGGACTGTTTTTGCAATGTTGTACGTTGAAGACCAGAGCTGTTTTAACACTTTTGTGGTGTTTGTGTTTAGCTGTAATTTTCCTCTCTCTCTTATTTACTGTTCCCATACAAGTTATATGTTGTTTTTTTCAGGTCAAAAGGGTTTTCTTTACATTACCATTGTATCACGTCATATAATTTACTTTAAAAATAAAAATAAAATATGGTGAAAAACAAAAAAAAAATGTTTTTTTACTGTTACTTGAAAAATCTTTTACTTATCTACAAAAGCTAATGAAAATAACTGCTTGCTAGATTCAAAATTGTGTCCTGAGTTTCAAAACACCCAGTGTTTCTTGCATTTTTGCTTTTTTTTTTTTTTTTGCAAGTTATAGGGCTATAAGTACAAATAGGAAATATCTGTTTCAAAAAAATTATTTAGAAAATTTATCAATAGTGACATTGTAACACTGTTTTCTGTCATAAATCTCTGAATCACACCTCACATGTACATATTTTTTTAAAGTAGACAACCCAGGGTATTCAATAAGGGGTATGTCCAGTCTTTTTTAGTAGCCACTTAGTCACAAACACTGGCCAAAATTAGCATTTATATTTGTTTGTGTGTTAAAAATGTAAGAAACTATTATGAACGCTAACTTTGGCCAGTGTTTTTGACTAAGTGACTAGTAAAAAGTATTGAACATACCCCATTTGCAATACCTTGGGTTGTTTTCTTTTGCAAATGGTGTGCCATCATGGGGTAATTCTCATTCCTGGGCTACCATATGCTCTCAGGCAACATAACCAACCTGGCAATTTTCAATGTAAAGAATTTGACCCTGTAACTTCCAAAAACACTATAAAACCTGTACCTGTATACTGTTATACTCGGAAGACTTTGCTGAACACAAATATTAGTGGTTCAAAACAGTAAAACAATTATATCATCAGTGAAAGTGCCGTTTGTGTGTGTAAAATGCAAAAAACTTCACTTTCACTGACAATATCATAGCTGCGATATATTTTACCGTTTTGAAACACTAATATTTGTGTTCAGTAAGTCTCCAGAGTAAAAGAGTACCCCCCATGTACAGGTTTTAGGGTGCCATATAAAGTTACAGGGTTAAATACAGTGCTAGCAGATTAAATTCTCTGGACTTTCGGCTTGGGTTGTCAGACAGGTCCCTCAAATTGCAAGTAATAAAATTACTTAATTATGTAAAAATATTACATAAATATGCACGTAGTATTTAAATATATATACATATTTATATATTTGAAGTCTACATGTATATTTATGAAATTATGTAATTTTGTATATGGATATATATATATATTTCATGTTATTTTTATTTATTTATATATACATAGATACATATATAATTTCATTATAAGTGTATTTTGATAAAAAAAATATTAATATCAAAATACAGTTAGAATAAAATTTCATATATATAATTTTTCTAAATTTCTTTATTATTTTTGTTTTTATATTTATTTTTATTTACTTATTTATATATATATATGTGTGTAATTTAATTCTCAGTGTATTTTTATATTAATACATGTATATATTAATATAAAAATACACTTAGTATGACATTATATATATATATATATATATGATATAGTATTGTATAGATATAATAATATATTGTATAGATATAATGTCAATCATATATATATATATATATATATATATATATATATATATATATATATATATACACACACATATATAATTATATTTTTATTCATTAACAATTTTTTATTTTATTTTACACATGCAGGGAGACTACCTGTCAGGCAGTCCCCCTGCAGGCAGATACTTTGACGCTTATTGCGGCCATGTGACCGCTCTGTTAGCGCAATCACATGGGCGCGGGGGCCTAATTCGCAGAGGGGGGACTGTCTGGGCTGTCAGGCAGTCCTCCCACACTGGGAACAACGTCAAACGCTGCCGGGGGAACGGCGGCTATCAGGTAAGTAAATATTACAGTTATGACGGTTCAGGGGGATGTTTCCTTAAGGAGTTAAGGTGTTTTACATCACACCATAAAGCTAGCGAAAAGTATGAATAGCTGCTAAAAACATGTACCAGTGTTCTTCTGTCCCTTTAACACCTTAAGGCAAAATTTAGTGACTAGTATTTCATAATTAGCTGCACCTTATTCATTGATAAATTCTCATAACTCTGGAAACACATTAACAAATATGGTCTATAAGTAGATGTGTACATGACATTGGGATGCTTCAACAGCATATGTGGGCTCATACATCCATTGTATGTATGAGCATTTTAGAAACAGCTGCAGCAAACCTCAGATACATTTTGCTTTTAACCTATACAATTTTGTAAGCACAGTATAATTTTTTTTTAATTTTTATTCTTGCGTTACGCTGAAGTTATGTGCAAGTGTGAGTCCATTTTAAGAGCATGGTCAATTGCTTCTATTTCAACAAAAAGAAAATAAATTCTTATATAGATTAAATAATTATTCTGCTGTGCACTAGAATGAAAGAAAGCAGAAAGTTCTTTAGTGTATTAATGTGAGTCTTTGTACTGTGGTGTCTAGGAAAATGTACATAAGACATGAGCATGTTTATTTACTAAAGTCAGAATTCAAAGTGATTTTAAAATTTATGGTCAAAATAGCTGAAATGTAAAAATTCCCTAAGTCACCTATGCTTACACTTCAGGCCTTAAGTTTATTCTTTACTTTGAATTCTCACTTTAGTAAATAAACATGAAAATCATTTCAGTGAATTCTCTTTAGGTTGTGATAATGGCATCTTCGATTGTAACTACCATTGTCTCAGCAGACTTGGAACTCTTTCTCATGACTAGAAAATCCAAATACAAACTATCAGCTCCAGTGTATTGGATGACTTCAATTATGTATTATAGTGAGTATCTGGATCTATTCTTCATTTTATTTATATACTACAATTTTTTTTTATTTCTTTTTTTACTATTTTTCTCACCCCCTTTTTATTTCTGTTTATAAACTGGTGCACAGTGACCCATCTGATATAAATTGTGGTTTGATCTGCCCAGTATTAGCTACTATGTCAACTAAATTTGTGCCCTCAAAATAAGTGTGGACCTACTGTATTGCACATGTAACAAAGTGCAATCCTTGACTTGTGGTCATGGTTGTAGAGGTTGGTCATTACAAATGTATGCAGTTATGTGTGAAAAGCAGGATTTTTTTCTTGTTATATAGCAAATAATTCTTGGCCACTTGTCTCTTCTCTCTTTCTTGTTAAGTGTGTGAGTGTCTTTACCAGTACAGTTTATATTGTATATATTCAACACTTATTATCCATTACAGTGGGACCTCGGTTTACAAACGCCTCGGTTAACATAATTTTCGGTTTACAAATGAAAATCCATTAAAAATAATGCCTCGGTTTACAAATTTGTTTCGCAATACACAATTGCACCTTTGAGGTTTATAGCACCGCCCCCTGGATGCTGGAGCCTGTGGGTAGCACGTGGCATCGAGTGTGGAGGTGTTGGAGCGGCTTTTGCATCAAATTTTGGAGCCATTCTGGAAATTGTTTGCAGTTGTTTTGGGACTTTTTGGTGCATTTCTCAAGCAGTGGAAAGGTAGGGACCCGAGCTTCGTTGTTTGCATGCCTTTTATTGTGTGTTCTGCATTGTGGGTTGGTTTCCATGCCAGCTCATTTTGACTTATTTCTGACTTCCAGAACTGATTAATTGGTTTTCAATGCATTCCTATGGGAAACCGCGTTTTGGTTTATAAATGTTTCGCAATAAGAAATGTCCCGGAGAACGCATTAAATTCGTAAACCGAGGTCCCACTATATATATATCTATATATATATAGATGTAAATTAACAGATACAATTTGTATCTTGTAATACCTTTTTATTGGACTAACAGAGTTTTGTAATGAAAAGCTTTCGGTAGAACCTGCCTTTCTCAAGTCTAGAGCACAAATAGGATCGGAGTTTCATTCATTAGAATGAAATTCTGATCAGAACAAAGTCCCAAATTGCGTTCTAATATGAATGAACAAACTGGTTCGGTAGTTTCGCTGGCATTCTGTCTAAATGACAGGTAAGAATTGTGGGAAAATTACTTTGATCACCGGAAACGAAGCACACTTTGCTCCTCCACTGGTCATAGCTGGTCAGGCGTAGGAAACCTCCATAAGACAAAGTAGTCCCTACTTTGTCTTATGTTTTAAAGAAAACTAGAGCAGACAGGAAGAAATGAAGAACAGAGGGAGAGAAGAGGAATTGATTAAAAAAAGGTAAGTTCAGCATGACAGTGCCGCTTTAACCGCTTTAATCCCCTGTATCACGACTCAACTTTGAATTCTATGTGTCTTCTTTGCTCAGAAATGCTTTAGACTTGAGAAAAGGAGGTTCTCCCGAAAGCTTGCAGCCGCTTAGTAGATAACTCCCTAATTACCACGGTATCAGGAAGCTATCTACCAAAAGGCTGAAAGACCTAGAATGGTCTTTCAGCCAAATTTACTAATAAGTAACAATTACTTACCATTAGTAAATTCTGCCCCTACTCACTATGCCGCGAATAGAGGCATGTGTAGTAAACAGTGAGCAGCTTGTTTAAAAAGGAAACGTGCGAGTGGGGGCTATTAAACTGAACGGAGGGCCTATTGCACTAAATGAAAACGGGGGAACCTATTGTCTCCCTCCCGGCCCCCACCGGTGAGCGGCAGGTGGGGGCCCTAAATTATAATAAGGGGGGGACCTATTGTCCTCTCCCCCGCCCTCCACCACTGAGCGGCGGGTGGGGGCCATAAATAACAATAAAGGGGGGACCTATTTTCCCCCCGGGCCCCCACCCCTGAGTGGCGGGTGGGTGCCCTAAATAACAATAAAGGGGGGACCTATTGTCCTCCCCCGTGGCCCCCACCCCTAAACGGTAAGTGGGGGCCCTAATTAAAAATAAGGGGGGAGGGAACCTTTTGTCCTCCCCCCAACCCCCATGCCTGAGCAGCGGGTGGGAGCCCTAAATAACAATAAGGAGTGGGGGGCCTATCGTCTTCCTTCCCAGCCCCCACCCATGAGCCCTATGTAAAAATGGGGTGGGCCTATTGTCCCACCCGGCCCCCACCCATGATCGGTGGGTGAGGGTGCCTTAATAAAAATGTTAACTCCCACCAAGTGACTAGGGGTCCCCAAGCCCCTAGTCACCCCCACCCAAAAAAGAAATAAGCCCCTTCACCCTAAAAATAGTGAGGGGGGAAGAATAAAACTAAATCCCTGTAAATAAAAGATAACACCATTTGAACCATTGGGGAAACCACCCAGCAATTAAATGGCAGGATGAATATGCACATTCACTACGTTAAACTCCACGAAGAACAATCCTACTGCACTCCTGTTGGACACCATTTTACCCAGCCTAACCATTTAATCAAGGACCTACAAATCAAAGTACTGAAAGCGGATTTTAAAAAATACCCAAAAAAGAATATACATATATTATGTATTCCTTAGGTTTTCTTTTGAGCTTCCAAAACATGACATGGACTTAGCATCAATAGTTTATGTCTGAGAGAAAATTAAAATGTAAAGTTCTGTAAATTTATCATATAACTTCAAATATGACAAAACTATGAATTCATTTTTTTTTAATAAAGTTGCACGCATTAGGTTTAAAAATAAATCAGTGAAAAATATTACTTCACAATAAAGATCCATCTATCCATCCATCTCTAATTCAGCAAATGATAACCCTATATGTACTTTAAAAAAATGTGTGAATGTACTAAATGAGAATGAGGGACAGGTTCAAAACAAACTGTTCAAAGAACCTGTATCATCCTGTTCCAAAATGGAATGTCCCACTCATTTTACAAAAGCAGCGTTGCATAGAGCTTCTGATGCTCAATAAGATGATCTATAGGACCCATGCTTTTAGGTTAGAAACATAGAATGTGACGGAAGATAAGAACCATTCAGCACATCTAGTCTGCCCAAATACTTTAATTATTCCCTGCCCTTATCTTAAGTCTAGGAGTGCATTGTCCATGTCCACATTTGTCTGTATATTCCCAAATTAGTATGTTTTTTATTTTTTTTATTTTGGGTAGGAAGGATTTGATTGTTGATAGCTGGAGTTATTAGCCTCCCACCCTAGTTTCCAAAGTTTAGACAAGGCTGATCGACTCCATGAGAGACTGGGACAATTAGAATTGAATTTATATATGTATTTATATAAAAAGGGTTTGTATGGAATATACTTATACCAAAAACACCAACTTTACAAAGATGTAACGATTGGTGTTCGGCGTGAGGAAAGCCTGTGTACATTCTTTCTGCCTATCTGCTACTACTGGCTCTTCGCATTCTGCCCTGCAGCATTCTAACAAATAATATTGTTATAAAGAAGAAATATTTATGAATTTGATACTAAATTAATGCTTAACCCTGATGAATTTTGCAAGAATAAAATCAAAGAGGTGAATTAATGGATTGTAAATTCTCCAGTACTTGCAATAAGATGCTGCTAGGAAACTGCATAAATAAGCAAATGTGAATGTGGCCTGCCCAGCAGGGAATATTAATGATGGACTAATCGTGCGCTAAATAGGGTGGCAGGGACACATAAAGAGAGGGTTGGGAACATTTGAATGGTGCACTAAATTCTTATGTACCAATAACTCTGCATGGTAACCCATTGATTTATTAGACGCTGTCATTAAAAAATGTTAGCGCTGGTAACTCTGAAAATTTGAAGAACTTCCATAAGGAAACATAGAAATAGCAACAGGGAATGATATTTCTTGATAGACTAAGCAATTTACAAGTGACAGTTTTATATATTTATCCCAGAAATCTAACATTTGCCTATGGCTGGCATAAGGCTGGGGTATATAGATAAAATACCTGTCACTTTTAACAAGTAGTGACTGTTCAAAATCTACCATTTTCACATGTAGCGACAGGGAGTTAGTGGCAGCCAGTACTTATAGGGAGGAATTAGTGACGGTTCCCAAGCCTGTTGTTTTACGCTAAGCCTAAAAATTGACTAATAGCACGTGTATAATCTCGTTGTTGGTAAAAGAAGCAACGGTGGACTGTAAGTTTCCCTTTGGTAGATAAAGGCTGGTCTAGCACATCTAAAATCACCTCTACCTTGAAGGCTTTATGCCAGGAAATTTTATAACGCTGGAGTTGTACATTAATGCCATTTTCTGATGCTGCAAGTCAACTTCGAAAATCTCATGGGTCTTCTAAAAGTGTGAATCTTTTTCTTGCTTACATTGATTTTTTTTTTGCACACTAATGAATTAAGTCCTAAATGCTGATGTCTATCTACCAATCATAACCTTCCTTGTACATTTACCCAGGGTACCATCAGGGAGGCACAGACACTACTCATGTTAGGTGCTCAGGCTGCCCATGGGGTACCTATATTCACAATGTGTGTGTGTGTGTGTATATATATATATATATGTAGAAAGGCCATTAGGCCTGAATTTGTGGGAGGAGTAAGTCCCCTACTTAAACTCCCAGCCCCTACTCACCTCTGCCGGTTCAGTTGATTGTCTATCTCCATAGCAACCAGCACTTCCGGTCCGAGGCTCCCGCCAAACAGCTCCAATCTCCTGCAGTAAGAGGTGTTCAGTGGAATCCTCCGTCCGTTCTGCAGCCCTGCCACCCGTCTTCTTCCCGGCCGCGGTACTTGGATTCCGGTCACGAGACCGGCACGCTCACGTAAGCTTGTGAGGGAAATAGTGTTCGGCTATTTCCCTCCGTTCAGGCCTAAAAACGTAGGGGTAAGCTCCCTTTTTTCTATCAAATTACCAGTTTACGTATACTTACCTGTTCGTGCATTTCCGCGTCTGCGCCACTAAATTAGACGAACGCTCGCTATACTTGCGTATCATGGGGGCCTTCGCACGATCTAAACTGCCGAACTACGTACGGGCATAACTCTGGTGCTAATCGTTTCAATTCTGTTTTACCGCTCGGTCATACGCTCGAACCATGTACTTATTTACTTACCCGTTCGGGCATTTTAAACCTGTTCACCCCTCGCAAACTTACCTGATTCATGCTATTGCTATTCGTGCGGGATTAAACGAACGCACATTATACTTAGCCTAAGCAGGTCCCTCGTACGGCTAAAACTACCAATTCCCGTTCAAAATAATACAAGCATTTCGTGCACACGAATTCATATAATAACACATACTTTCTGTTCGGTTATTTAACTGTTTGTACTAACCTGTCAGTAGGAGTTATTAAATCCATTTAAAAACTACAACCATTTATCACCTAAACTGTGTTTTCCGGTTAACTATGTTTAAAATATTAAAACCACAGCCACTGTATCTTAGTAATCGGTTCTTTTTCCTACACCTATGTGGTTAGTAAATTATGTTTAACGTTCATTAATCAATTAAAATAAATTCCTCCTGACACCAAACAAAAGGGCAGAATTCTTTAATGCCACACCAACCCTGTTCAAACACTACATACATATATATTATTATTAACACGATCTCCTAGGGTAATACTGGTAAAACCCCTCAAATTTTATTTTAATTTACTACATTTTCACCTAAAAGTTACGCAGTCATTAATCCTGCCTCTGTTACATTTCTTTGGCTCCACAGATTGCCTCGGTTTCTCTTATTTCTGCTTAAAGTTAGCAAATTCAAGGCCTTGTATTTACAAACCCAGGTATAGTATTTACTCACCATGGTTTCAACCATGTCTATGCCTCAATACTGCATGCACTCTAAACTTATCACAGTAAAAATTGGTTATTTATAGCATACTGTCACAGCATTCGCTAATTATTAAATATTTAATGGGTTTAATCCATAGCTCCAGAATTATTCTAGGCCTCCACAGGTTTCTACGCAGGAATTCAAGTTACGCTCATCCAAGTACCTGTATAACAAATCAAGGTATATTTCTCTACTCATTACAGGACCTTTTCATACAAGACCTAACGCGGTCTCGATTCATTTCGACTAACTCAGGGTCCTACGTCCTTGGTGTGTTAAATTCTCTACGTTTTTCTACCCAGGAATACGGTCATACTGCCATCAGGCAAGAAACTACCCAACCTACCTAACCCGGTACTCAGCCACACTACTAGGTACTTACGTCCTTATTCGTTACGGCATTCACTACCCCAAGGCCTCAATCAGCCTCTCTCTAGAACGTAAACTTGCATCAGTCTTAGGCTAACCATTCAGATCCTTCACTTCAGGATCTCATGTTGCACAGCCAACCCTTACTATAAATCATACGCCTCCATGTTACGCATAAATACATCAACATCTGTCTTAATTCTTAGGCTTCTTCTACGAGGACAGCAGCAGCCAAGACTCGCTACATAAAAACACTCGAAGGTGCCAGCTCTCTATTATAACCCCTTCAAGGTTAGTATCCACACATTACACCAGAATTACCATTCAAACTTAAGTATACAAGTGAACTGGCTTGCAGGGTCTAGGCTACCACCCTAGTATAAAATCTGGTCCAGCGAGGCCATCTCCCACCTCAACACGGAGGTACGGCCCCACGCCCAAATCATAGTTATATGCCTCGCCCACCCTACTACAGGGCTATAGTCAGGGCCTCACCTGTCACGGCCACATGCATGGAATCTCTTTACAGTCACCGAGAGGCCAACACCCCACCACCACATCTGTGGCCACGATTTCCCTAAGCCAAATCATAGGTAGAGCCTCTCACCGCCACTTAGCATTAGCAGGGCCTCACCTATCACTAATTCAGAGTTAAGTTTTTCGCTTCGGCACTAGCATTACAGTCCAGTTCATCTAAAATAACCCCCTCATATCCCTCCCGGTTCCCCTACTCCCCTTCTAATATCTCATTCACTAAATCATTTTTAGAATGTCTCAATAACCAGCCCCCATCGAAGAGTTGCCGAAGTGATACCAATTACGCCCATCAGACCAGATTCTCCATGCGAATCTCTCACCCCCTCAACTCCCACGTCCTTGAGAGCATGGACTATCCCTAAAATTACGGCCGAATTTAGGCTCAGGGGAATCCCCTTTCCAGCTACGGCTAGAAAGGTGGAACTCTACAGACTGCTCACCTAGCAAGCCCCTGAATCTAGGCCAGGCACTAGCTCTCAAGGAAAGCCACCAAGCGCTGGCACGGCCACCCAGGATACCCTAGCAGCAATCTTGGCCAACTTGCAGACTTTAAATAAGTCTAAGGTGGAGAGCGCCATCGCCTCCCCAGGTAATACCCCGGGCCTCCCAGTTGCCACCCCGGCAGTCCCCGCTGTACCACCATACTCCCCTCTCTAGCACCAGCCACAGCTATTTCTCCTTTCGAGTCATCAGCTCACTCCGTCCCAGACTCCATCAGGAAAGAAATCCTAGATGGGAAGGACGTGTGTCTGGTGTCTCTGCTTATAGCATCCCAAGAGATACTGGAGAACAGGGCATACAATTACGGGGACATTTCAGTGGTGCTTAAGACTAGAGACCCGAGACTCAACAAAAAACTATCCATACCTCAGTTCGTGATTGCTTTTGGGATATACCGTGATGTCATCTGCACGGTGTATCCCCACAGAAGAGAAGAGCTAGACCTCTACCTCCACAAGGTGGTGGATTTAGGCATCAAGTACGGGGGCTCCTCTTTTTACGACTATCATAAGTCGGTATCAGCCAAGGCGACGACCCATCTGAAACAGTTCAATGTCAGAATTAACTGGTGTCAGATGGACACAGAACTATTCTGTCGCCACTTCGCTGGTCTCAGGCCCTCGTCTTGCGCCGTAGGTAACTCTACATCTCATACGGCAGACTTATGTCCTTCCGAAGCCGATCCTACCACCTCCACTCCCACCCCTCATTCCACTTTCACCCCTCACAACAAATCAGCGGGTGATCTACGTGATAAGCTGGGTAGGCCCATCTCCTTTCTAGGTAAAGCTCAGGTGTGCAATAATTTCAACGCAGGCTCCTGCAGTTTCAGCACCTGTAGATTGTTGCACATCTGCTCTATATGCTTTAGGGCACATACCAAGACCATGTGCCCGGCCAGGTTGTCCCCTAACAAATGACTAACCGACATCAATGTCGACAACCTGTTTTTTTATCTAAGGACACACCCTAGCAGGCATTTGGTGGAATATCTGACCACTGGGTTCACTCACGGGTATTGTAGCCATCCCCACGGGCACACTGGGATGTCCCAATCTATTGTCAGCATGCCAAGATCCAGTTTCCACAGACACTCTCCTTTCCTCCGAAATTACCAACAGTTTCATGATCGGCCCCTTCACCTCCTCACCGTTTTCCTCCTGGCGCACTTAGTTACATAGTTACATAGTTACATATCTGAAAGGAAACTTGCGTCCATCAAGTTCAGCCTTCCTCACAAATGTTGTTGCTGTTGATCCAAAAGAAGGCAAAAAACCTGGTCTGAAGCGCTTCCAATTTTGCCACAAACTAGGAAAAAATTCCTTCTTGACCCCAAAATAGCAGTCAGATGTCTCCTTGGATCAAGCAGCTATTACCCCACTAATTAGAAATTATATCCCTGTATGTTATGTTTTTGTAAGTATTTATCCAATTTCAGTTTAAACATCTGTATGGACTCTGACAAAACCACTTCTTCAGGCAGAGAATTCCATATCCTTATTGTTCTTACTGTAAAAAAACCTTTTCTTTGCCTTAGATGAAATCTCCTTTTTCCAGCCTAAATGTGTGACCTCGTGTCCTATGTATAGCCCTGTTTATGAATAGATTTCCAGATAAAGGTTATTACTGGCCCTGAATATATTTGTATAAAGTTATCATATCCCCTCTCAGGCGCCGTTTTTCCAAACTAAACAGATTTAATTTTTTTAAATGCTCCATTCCTTTTATCAATTTTGTAGATCATCTCTGGACCCTCTCCAGTGCCATGATATTCTTCTTTAGAACAGGTGCCCAAAATTGCACAGCATATTCAAGGTGTGGTCTTACCAGCGATTTATAAAGAGGCCCCATGAAACTGGGCAAGGGTCCGGTACCCCGTGGAGCAGGCAAAGAAGCCTGGATATAAAAGACCTTCCCTGCGGGATGATGTGCATGGCGAAGTTAAGGGATCCCAGAAGGGACTGAAGTTCCCCATTGGTGTCGCAGTACACAAATATTCTAATAAAAAACGTCTAATTATTGATTTATCGGCCCTGCACTCCTCTTTTGTTCCCAGCATAAATGTACTCATACCCGCAGACGAATTCTCACTTCAGTATGTAACAATTGACGACGTCATGCAATTCATTATCTCATCTGGTAGTCGCCCCTGGCTCAGCAAAACAGACATCACAAACGCTTTCAAATTACTACCCATGCACCCTTCACTCTGGCACTTACATGGTGTTAAATGGCGAGAAAAGTACTACTTCTCCACACGACTCACTTTCGGTTCTCGAAGCAGCCCCAAACTGTTCTATATCTTCGCTGAGACGCTATGCTGGCTGCTTCTGAATGTCCTCAGGTGTCACTCTGTTATCCATTACTTAGACGACTTCTTACTGATAGAGCCAGGGGCACAAACACCCACCGCTATCAGCAGTACTACAGCACTTTTTTCCACACTTGGTGTACCATTATCTCCATCAAAAACAATCGGCCCCACAACTAAATTAACCTTTTTGGGGATAGAGCTGTTACCCTCCAAGCTAGCCTTCCCCACGACAAACTGATCCGCTTGAGAGGGGAGATAGACATGTTCCTGCGGAATGATGTTTGCACCAGAAGGGAACTTCAGTCCCTTCTGGGATCCCTTAACTTCGCCATGCGCATCATCCCGTAGGGAAGGTCTTTTATATCCAGGCTTCTTTGCCTGCTCCACGGGGTACCGTACTCTTGCCCAGTTTCATTGGACCCCCACGCAAAGGCTGACTTAGCTATGTGGGGGAAGTTTTTGGCAGATTGGAACGGTATCTCCATGTTTATCCACCCTCTCTCCATTTGTTCACCCATCATCCACACAGACGCTGCAGCCAACTCTGGTTTCGCAGCCATCTTCGGGAACCACTGGTTCAGGGGTCACTGGCCCGCTGAGACGGATGCCTTGCCAGGATTCAGGGAGACCTCAGCCCTATTCAAAATTTATCCCATCATGGCGGCCGCACACACCTGGGGTCATCTCTGGTCCGGCAAGGCAGTAAAATGCTATTCTGATAACTCGGGGGCTTGCGAAATCATAAACAAGATGCGTTCATCGTCCCTTACCATCATGTGGCTGATTTGCAAGCTGACCTGGCTGGTAGCAACCGTCCAGTTTCATTTAGTTTTTCACATCCCAGGCACCCACAACACGGCCGCTGATGCTCTTTCTCGCTCTCAATTCCAGGTATTCTTCCAGGCACTCCCTACGGCTCACCACCAGCCATCCAGGACACCACGATTTCACAAACTAATCCTGGATTAAGCACACTTATGCTAGGACTCTCACTCACCAAGCACTATCACCCAACACAGCTATCTCATACAATAAGGCACTTACCATTTTTAACTAATTCACTGCAGAATTCGGTTTACAAGGCGACTTCTCTACACAAACCATGGTGGCTTTTGCCTCTTTCTGCCATTTACATCTTAAACTTTCTCACAACACCATTAAACTTTACCTCACCAGGGTTCAGCACCATAGCCTCACCAATTTTCCTAACACCCCCTTCTTGTCCTCATATCCCATTAAGAAGGTCTTGAAAGGTATATTAAAGGTTTCGGTTCCACTCACCACCACAAGACTACCTATAGATGGACCTATCTTTAGATCACTTAGCAATCTCCTTGACAAATCCCTGTTCGATCCCAACAGAAACCTGATGATTAAATCCGCTATTTATCGTGCTTTCTACGGTTTTCTCAGACCCAGAGAGTTCACGGTTGTTTGTCAAGGAGATTTCACGCTCAGCCTAAAAACATCACACCTCACTATGGTGGAGGATCACTACCTACTTACGATCCCATCAACTAAAACTAATCACTCACAACACCCCACCATAATTCCTCTCTTCCCTACCGATAATGCCTGGTGTCCGGTCAAGGCGCTAGATCACCTACGGTCAACCCATCACGCGCACTTACCAGACTCTCCGCTCTTATCACTACAAGGGCACCCGCTCACCACGGCTAAATTCACGGCACACGTCAGAACACTACTATCCAAACTTGGTTACAATCCGCCTTCATTTTCCGGGCACTCATTCCGCATAGGAGCCGCTTCATCAGCCTCTAGCACAAACACCCCGGTCCACATCATCAAGAGACTGGGTCGTTGGAAATCCTCCATATATCATACATATATACCACGACCAGAAAAAGAGCTTTGTCAAGCTTTCAGGAACTTGGTAATGTAAAAAAGGCAATAAAGTGTGTATTTTCTAGAACTTCTCTTTTGCCCTCTTTTATTTACAGGCCCACTCGTACGTTGGTTTCGGCACACCACAACCAACTTTGCCCTTTCAAATACTATCCATTACGTATTAAATTCCGAACACAAGTAGAAAGGCCATTAGGCCTGAATTTGTGGGAGGAGTAAGTCCCCTAGTTAAACTCCCAGCCTCTACTCACCTCTGCCGGTTCAGTTGATTGTCCCCACCCACCTACACCCTGTTATCATTACATTCTCCTTGGTGGGCCCTTTTTTATTTACAGGCCCACTCGTACGTTGGTTTCGGCACACCACAACCAACTTTGCCCTTTCAGATACTATCCATTACGTATTAAATTCTGAGCACAAATATATATATATATATATATATATATATGTATATATATATATTGAGTATTGCTCTCTCTCTGTCAATATATGAGTGTGTGTATGTACATATATATATATATATATATATATATATATTATATATATATATATATATATATATATATAGCCATGGGCAATATCTCCCTCTCAGGGAGCTTTAATATTGATACAAAAAGTAAATCTACTTAAAATAACCGATAGAAGCAGTGTTTATCTAAAAAAAAAAAAAAAAAAAAAGCGTATTTACAATGACAGATTCCCAGTTGTTGAAGTGTTTTCATTTACAGTATTTATTAAGATAGCAGCAGTATAGTGAACCTGTCACTAACGTTTCCATCAAATTATATTTACCAACAATGTCTAGAGAGCATGTGTTTTTTGTTGTTATATTTTTGTAAGCATACGCTGTTTAAATGTTCTCATGCTTGGGACAAAATGTTGCTATTAATTTAACTATGTCCCTATATAATTTTTGTATAGCTGCGATGGTCAGTGTAAGGAATTTTGCCAACCTATTAAAAAACATTACGACTCCCTCCCTTATGCTGTGTACAACCATCCATACAAAGCATATTCAATGCCTCCCTGCCATCCAAATCTTACTTCACCCATTCCATGTTCTGTGATCCATTCCCTCGCACTTCTGCGTCAGCCAGTATTAGACCAATATATCTTTTTTCACCACCTCGACTCTATATTCAGCTCCCTCCCCAATCCCATAATCTTCTCCTATAACTCCTTATTAGCCTCTCTTTCTATCCTTAATACTGTTCCATAACCTAAATTCCATTTTGCAACTCCTCACCGTCAACCTCCCAAATTGTCCTCTTATTCTTCTCCTTCTCAATGTCCACCACACACTAATTAATCAATATATATGCCCCAGATTGTCACTACTTATGGTGGTCTGTGTTGAACAGAAGCTACTGTTTGTCTCTGCACAGTCCAGCTCCTTCCTGGTGTAATATGCAAAAAAGCCTACATATATAGCATGTATAGTAATGACATAATATTTTGGTATGTTCCATTACTCAACCTTAAGTATTACTCAAAACAAGATGGTGCATGCCATATCCTAAGGTAGCCCTTGCCCAGAAGGCCAACCATGCCCTTCTAGTAAGAATTAAGTAGCAAGATGACTTGCAGTAGTGGAAATATCATGCTTACAAGACCTCTATTAATCAATGTAGATTGAAGAGTGTTTAATTCATAAGCAAATGAAAGTCAAGTTAGGCTTCTTAACTGTAGTTGCCCAACCAGGTTGTGATACAGAAGGGTAGTGATGTAATTCAAGGTATGGCATAACCAACAGGTATACATGGACTTGTTAGTGGGTAGAAATGCAACATAATCATGATTTGTTGTACATGAAAAACAAAATGGAGTCATATATTGTTCTTCTGATTATTAACCTGTTTTAATAATACTGGAGTGGATGGACAAAGTAGTAGGGTCAGATCAACAAGCTTCTCATTGGATGAATATTTAACTTCTTCTATGCCAGATGTTTTCATTCTTCTATCAGATTGACCTACTGTGTAGGAAAATGTGAAAGGTCTTGTGTTAGGAATTTTTTAGTCAACTCTGTTGTTGGCAATGGATGAAACACTATTGAACTGCAAACTGCAGGTTAGATAAGAAAGACATTATACTGAAGAACCATATCCTCCACCTAGTGGTCAAGCATTTCCTTGCAAAAAGGGTGCGCTGAGCAGACTACATCTTAGGACAAGCTTACTGTCATCACAGTGTATTCATGTTCTTGTAAAGCCAGGATCTTCAAGCTTCATTGGTTGAAAGGCTAATTGTCCAAGTCAGACCTGAGCATAAAAGGTATGCTGGAAGCTTTGTACAAACGTGAATGTTACAACAGAATTGATTACTGAGGATTCTGACAGTAAAACTGCAGAGGACTGTTGCCCCTAAATGGATCATCATCATATAGCACTTGCGTATATGAAACCACAATGAATTGACAAACAAAGCCAGGAACTAAAGAGGACATTTGCTCAAATGCTATTAGAAGTTAGGATAAGTAATTTATTTAAGAATGTGATAAATAAACATTACATACCTATGAAATTCTGAATACTTTGGGTATGATCTGAAGACATGACATCCCTTTGCCCTGGAAGGGACCTCTTCATTTCTCTGAATCCTATGTAATATAATCCAGCACTCAAAATTGTGATTTAAATCTTTTTTATTATAATTTGACCATAAAATATAGGGGTGATATGTCAAAGATGTAGCTGGATGTGTTTTGCATTACATGGATTAATATTTAAAAGGTGCCCTGTGTCTTTAAGACCATTAAAATTGCATACAAAAATGATCTTGTGTATATGTGCAAGTTTACAAATAGTGCCAAATTGTATGTGCAAACTTTCAAAATGTTATTTGCAAAGATAACGTTTGTATGCAATTTTAATGGTCTTAAAGACACAGCACACCTTTTATATATTTTATTTGTTGTATTAGGAGTGTTTTAGAGCTTATTCACATGATTAAGGTGCAGCTTTATTATATCAATATTTTATATTTTAGTCTGTATAGCAAATTACCCGAAGTGACACTTATTCACCTGCCTTGTATTTTAATGGATTAATATTTATTAAATGCCATTTAATAGGGAATAGAGCACACAAAACTGCTTACAAAATACAGATCCTTTCAGTATGCATAACTTTTTTTTTTTCTTCTTCTTTAATAGGAAACATCAGCCAGTTTTTAATGCATTTATAGATGAGGCTTTAAAAATCCTGAAAAAATATAAAGTTAAATAACCTTGTCTTTGAAGTTACTATATTTGCTGTAAACCCCCAGGATTTGAAGATGCTACAGTAAGCTCTATCTACACTAGGAAATAGCTGAATTTATTTCAGCCAGTCCTGTAACTCCCGTAATCATCATGGGAAAGCTATGCATGCCCAGCATTAAAAGACTTGTAACTGCGTATATATTTTATAGTTGTGGAAGTGGAAATCTATAAAGGAGCCTCTTAGAGGAGGGTGCACAGGTATGACCAGGGATGGCTTACTCTGTGATATAAATGAGTGGATTTATAGCTGGAGTGATTTTGCTGTAGTTGTAACGTACAAAGATAAATTGACAAGTTAGTGGCACCTCCTTTCAGCATAGGTTACAAGAGCAGCATAATATTTTTGAAATGTCATTAAAAAACAAAAAAAGTTTTGAGGAAAAATAGATGAAAAGTGCCATGATCACGATATGTGACAAGTTATTAACCCTCACCGTAGTCTCATATTTGGATGCCCCGATTATAATCAAGGTTACCACATAATGCACTTAAGCTCTTGCAAAATTACTTTTATTTAGCTCAGATATTTTGGTAGTTATGTAAGCCTTGGCTATTCAGCTATCATTAGGCCAGTGTAACTTAAATGAGGAAGGGATATAAACTATTGTTCTGGTTATACAAAACTTTATAAGCAATTATATCACACAGAGTACTATGGATTTATTGTTCATTTGAAATAACATTACCGTGCCTGCTGCGCCCAGTAGCGTAGTCTAAAAATCAAATGGATGCTTCCATACGGCTTATCTTGTGCTCTTTCCCTGGAAGTCTAAATCTGTCAGGCAAATTAGCTTTAGTTCATTAGACTAAAATTATTTTTTCATGAATTTCTTCAACTTCTCCTTGCTGCCAGATTTCAGTTAAAACTAAACTAAAGGTTTCATCCTAAACACTGTTTGTGATTAGACATCATAATTCATTTCAAATGGTCTGATAAGGATTGTTTAATGCGGTTTTAACTCTGGGTGAGTGCGCATTTCCAAAATAATATTATGGGATTTGTGGACTTCACTCATCGCAAGAGATATAGCAACCCTAGATGATTATTTTTGGTTTTCTTTGGGCTTTATCACTGAGTGGCAGGGAATATATAGTCCAAATCTGGATTACCTTTAAAATAAGGGGGACACTAAGCAAATGCTATCAGCAAAAATATAAATATGAGACCTCTGAGAATGGGCAAAAGCTCTGAGAAAGCTCAATAGCTTGCTGTTTTGTTAGTCCTCACACAACAAAAGTTCTTTCTCACTTTTCTCACTGATCCTGCCTATTAGGATCTAAAATGTCAGCAACTTCCCTCTGTACAAAAGATACAAAAAAACCTGGACGATTATTTCAACCTTCTTTGGACCTTGTAAATGAGGTGTAGCTGATACCTCTGTAGGCACAGCAAACATGGGACCTGAGTCTGCATTACCCTTTAGACTTATAGAGAGACTTTAAATATTTTTTTTCCAGCTATAACACAGCATATGAAATCTCTGAGGACACGCCGAAGCTCATAAACCTTAATAGCTTTACCTTCGGTTACTCCCTGCTTGGGTTCAAATAAATAAAAATATGTGTGTGTATATATATATATATATATATATATATATATATATATATGTGTGTGTGTTTATATGTATAGATACATTTACTGTGTTTGTAATACAATGTGCAGTAATGTGTAATGCATTATGATTATAAAACCAGTTATATTGACATCACCTAGCCATAATATCAGGGGGATATTTTTGTATTAGTTTAGGGAGGGATATTTTTTTTAAGCCAAGACATATTTTTTACACCTGGTCATCAGTGACCCATCTCTTTAAGACTGCATTTGTTTGAACGAAAATAAATGGAAATACTCCTGTTCTCATTAGAGAACATAACACCACATGGTGATGCTAGATGCCCTCCGAGATGGCCACCTTGGCAAAGCCTCTTTCTTGGCCTAATGACGGTAGTTGTTATAACAAGTAGATGTAATGAACCGTAATGAGCCTGCTCCAGTGCTCAAGACGTTAATTACTGAAAATGCGAACACTGAGCTGATAAAACAGACCCAACCTTCTCTCGTGCTTCTTTGCCTACCAAGTTTAACCTCTAGACTTTCTAACATGCCACTAAGCCCGCGACTGGCATAGTCAAAGCTTTTATGTGGAAATGAGTATCTTTTTTAATCTTTGACAGGGTATGTGCTGTGTTTACATAACAGAGAGTGTGGGTCCTCTGGAGGCAGGCACTGACAGTGCTGGCAGGAGATGCTAAGAAAGATCTAACATTTCTGATCTTTGTTTAGCCAGAGGCATTGAGAGGCAGTGTGAGGCAGCAGGGGAATGGAAAATCAGGGGAGGGAGGTAAGGAATAGCGCATTTGTGTGTAGAAGGAACTCTTGTTTCTGACAGACAGAAGGACAGTCATAAAGCACTGTTGTCCTTCTTGTGGTGCTGATTGGAGAAAGTTGGTTACTCCAGTTTTGTTGGGTAGATGGCCTTAGCTGTCCTCTGCAATGTGATATTTATATTTTAATTATAAATTGCCCTCCCCCATAAAAAAAATCTATCTATTATTATCAGTATTTACATATCGCCAGCTTATTCTGCAGCGCTTTACAATAAAAAGGACATTTACCAAATGAGACCATAACAAAATGTAACAGGAACAATAGTTAGTTGAGGACCCTGCTCAAACGAGCTTACAGTCTAGTCTACAATCTATCTATCTATCTATCTATCTATCTATCTATCTATCTATCTATCTATCCATCCATCTAATTTATCTATATATCCGTACCGCTGCCAGTCTATCATATAGTATTTAGCAAGGAATAGGGATAGGAATGATTGTGGTCCGCAGAGCAATCAATAGAAAAAATTGAATAAATCCTATTTCATTCTAATTATAACAAAATATGTAGAAATCCTTCCAAATCTCTCTTTAACAAATGTGCCCACGCAGAGTGGAAAATTTCACTTTTGCTTTCTTGATAACATTGCGGTAAGCCTGTTCAAGATGTATCAAAGGGTGCCAGGGAGCAAAGGTTCTTATTAAACAAGATTTAAGCAGTCTGAAGTTGTTTCACTCTGATCGTTTTAGTCCTGTTCCTTTTGCTGTCCAAGAGACACTATTTGCTAGCCTATTCTGGCGAATAAAGATTGTGTAAAAAAAAAAAAGCCTACGTAGAAAAAAAATTCAAAACAAAGAGAACCTTTTCCCTTGTACATATAAGCCTAATTTTTATCAATTAGAAAGCCTCTAATCCCTGGGTGAGGCAATAAAATGTTGAAGATTGCAGGGCTTGGCAGGTTAAAATGCATTAATTCAAAATAGTTCATTAATGGCAATACTGATTAGTCTCAGGGCTTAGCTAACGAGTATCCATGCTAATAGGGGAGAATCATATGAATTGTAGCAGCTGGTACTAGACCAGGTTCACTGTGTATTGTACGTGATATGGGTTTTTGGACGGTATTTTTGTCATCTTCTATGTCAGACATATTTTTCTTATTCTGTTTCCTATGAATACAGGTGTGTTGGAGTTATCTAATTATTGTGATTTGTTTAGAATGCAGGATAAATCATGCCATACTACACACCTGTAAAAATTAAAAAATAAATAAAACGGGGAGAGGCCATTAAAACATGTTTTGTGGAACACGGCAAATACCCATAATTACAGAACTGCTGAGCTGAGTTTGGAATCGCTAGAGTTTAAAGTGTAATTCCGATTGGTAAATAATCTAAGTCACTTTATTAGCACCGTAATGTTTTAAACCACTGACAGGTGAATATATATTTTGTGTGTATCTTTGTTCAGTTTCACGTTTTCACAGTTTAGTGTGTCATATTTAATGTCTATCCGACATAGCTCATTTATACTTGGAAACAGTCCCTTAACATTTTGTAACAGTCTGTTTAACCACTCATCAACCTAACGATGATATGTGAAATGTGAAAAATGTAGAGTGGCGGTGAAGTGTGTCACCATTTTTTTTTTTTTATGTTTCTACCCAATAATTACCCTGTAAGTATGGCATAAGGATGTAGCACAGCGCACTCATCAGCAATAAAACAATTTGCAATGTTTCAGATGAATTATATTGGTAAAATGTGTCACTGTTTTTTTCTTTGTAGCCTTTAAATATAGAATGTTTTGCAATTCCTGCATTTCATAAACGTTGTGGGTAGGTAAGTTCTGCCATAAGTGTCTTGGCGGATATTCCTTCATTGTGTTGATGGGAAGTACGTGTAAATTACTACTGGCATGCAACCTGTGGAATTCATATGTTGCATGAGGTAAATTATTTATTAATCAAAGAAGATCCCAAAGCAATTTCTTTTATTGGATTAGTTAGGTAGTGCTACTTTATAGCAGAGATTAATTTATGATAGGTTACATACAGTTTAAGCCAGCTTTTGTTAAACAGTTAATGTAATGCTACCAAAGAGAAACTGCACACAATCTCCATGTAATAAGAGTGTTTTCTTTATTGTACCTCAACTGAAAAAAAGCAACATTTCAAACTAAGCATAGTTTTTCTCAAACCTTGACATCACTGCAGGATATTTTGCTGTGAATACTAGTTCAATGGGGTTATTTAAAAAAAAAAAAATACTGAATGGTTGTTTAGTTTGGTACATCCGTCTTCGTTTCAGGAATTGGTTACAAAATAATGATTGGTAAATTGTCTATTTAACATATCTACATCCAGCATAAGTTGATTACAACAGATGACATCGCAACACACTTAAAGATTTTTTTTCAGAAGGCAGTTGTTTCAACCACCATTGTGCAAGTAATTAAAGTTGGTTCTATATGTTAAAATAAAAAATAAAAAATTTTTTTTTTATACATTAGGATAGATGATTTGGCCAAAGTGTAATTATTAGTAAATTTCCAAAGATTTTGGAATAAATCAATATGATGATAGAGGACTGTGACAAGAATTTAGTGACTGTAGGCAATTCCTCTAATTTATGTTAAAACTACAGTGTGTTATATTTGTTGTGGCTATTCCTCTTGAGTGTGCTTCACACAATTTGCTACAAACGTCAACGTGCTGGAAATCAAGTCAGTATGTCACTGTCATGGGGTGCGCCATGCTTGAGAAAGTGTTTTTAAATTTGAGGAAAAATAAAAAAATCTAGGTAAATTTCAAGAATATAGATCCTTTCTGTATATCTGTTATATCTTGTTAGGATCTCAAAAGGTTAAAGCTTTCAAATTCAAGGATGCAAAGCAGGTAGATTGAAATACAAAGCATCAGGCAAAAGTTCAGGAAGCCAAATACAAGGCTAAAATGGACCAGAAAAAGATAAGAACATCGGAGTATGGGCTTGCATTAGTGCTGATATAAAGGCAAATTTTGCACGAAATTGACGTTATACAACTTTTCTCCATAATTTTGTTCATCAGGTACATAGCTCTATTACCTGTCTTTGCTATAATACACATGTAAAGGCTTTTCTTTTTTGTGTGCAAGAAAACTAACAGGAAATTGAAATAACGCTTTTAAATTTTCTTTTTAACCTAACTTGACTTTAAAACATAATCAACCCTAATAAATATTTTCCATCTCTCTCTGTCCATTTTGAAATGTGCAAAATGTCTGTAATTTCCTGTTGTTTTTTTTTTTAGGAATTTCAGAAGCCAAACCATGATATAGTTGTAAGCAAAAATTGCAGAGCATCTGAGGTTTTCTTTTGGTGCCCTTGAAGTATTATTACTGATGATATGCTTTCACATTTTCAAATCCCAGAATCTCCCGAATTCGCCAGGCGTGTATTTTACAATGGAAGAATCTAGTGATCTGTAAAATAATAAATTCTTTACCATACGGCAGTGCTCCGTAGTCTGTTCCCCCGATTACTGGAATACTGTGAGAATGACAGATATTCCAGAATAATTGGAATATTTATGGCTCTATTTTCCAAAGATGTGTCACAAATTTTTACTTTACAATTCTATTGATATGAGACTTCATTAAATTACATATGACATAATATTTCTGGTTCAAATGTAACCCTAATGCTATATATTCAGCATATTTAAAACGAAAAATCAAATTTAAGTAATATATATATATATATATATATATATATAAAGCTTATGGAAAATTCAAATTTTGGCTGTACAGCAAAAAAAATATAATAACCAATAATAAAATAGCAATGAATAAAAAAAATAGATGAACTAACTTTTATATTGTCCTATCGGTCCAAATGACCAAACACAACTTCTGGTTTTCCTCTTACCCTAAACTCACATTTTCACATACTGGATTTAGCACATTGGGTTATTGACAGATAACGTCCTCTGAGAAGCCTGTGTTTTTATGTCTCCTCTCTTTACCATTTAAGATACTTTCCAGGGTGGAATTAAACCCCCCTTTATTGTCTAAACAGTACAATACACATGTACAATCTTTATACCGTCTTTTTATATCATCAGAATTTATTTCAATACAGAGTATGCTAAGCCTAATTAATCTTTATAAGCTACACAAAAAACATTTCTTACCAGTCCTTATACCTGCAAATGGCAGGTTATGGCACTTATGGTCAGTCTTTTTATCTCAACAGTTAAGTTCAGGTGATATATGCATACAAGTGCATATGGCTACTGTATACCTGTACAGAGCAGTGTATATGAACAGTCTAAATACCTTTACAAGACAGAGTATATCGATCAAAAATACTGTACATAATCATTTTGTGCCCTCTATACACACCGAATGTGTAAACTATGCTGATCTAAAGTAATATAGGGCTGGTTTAAATATTTCCAGCATGGTTGTCATGATAAAGTAGGTAAGAAATTGTTCCCCACATGGTTGACACTACCAAGATAGAAGCATAAATTTCTCATTGAATGCTGTAGTGTTAAGATGTTCTTCTACTCATAAATGAAATATCCCACATCATGAAAAACAGCCCTGATCATTATCCCTCCTTTACCAAACTTCACAACTGGCTGTATGCAGTCAGGCAGGTAGTGTTCTCTTTGCATCTGCCAAACCCAAAGTCATCTGTCGGATTGCCAATTAGTGAAGCATGATTCATCACTCCAGAGAACACATTTACAGTTCTCCAGAGTCCACTGGTGGCGAGCAGTATGCCAATCAAGCCGACTTTTGCCATTGTGCTTGGTGATCAAAGACTTTAAGTTTGACTACTCAGCCATGGAAACCTATTACATAAAACTCTTGAAGATCAGTTTATGTTGACATTGCTTCCAGAAGCAGTTTGAAACTTTGTTGTCCATAACCACCAACTGATTACTTTTTTTATAGTAAAAACTTTAGAATTGAAATTTCTATTCTTTGAGCATGTATGGTCTATTACATCGCAGAAGTGCTCTTGTGCACCTAGATATTTCCACATCACAATAACACCACATATGTTATTGACCGTAGGAGCTTTGGCAGAGCAGAGGTTTTACCCAATCCCTTTTTAGAAAGATGGCATTGTAGATGAAAGTCACTAAACAATGCTGAATGTTCTATTGTACTGCCAATGTGAGTTTATAGCAATAGCTGTGTGCTGATAGTCACCTATCAGCAATTGGTGTGACTGATATAACCAAATCTACTAATTATAATAGGTGTCCATGTACTTTCAGCCATATAATCAATTTGTTAGCCCAATTCTCTTCCCAATTTTTTACATAACTGCCTACATCTTCTCCAAACTGGGAACATTAAGATAAACCCATCCTTTTATATCTTCTTTTCTTTTCTTCTATGGGAGCAAAAGTTTGACCTTTAGCCAACTGAATCCTCTGTATTGTTTCCCCTCACTGTTCATGCACAGCTCAGTGAAACAGAATGGCAGGTTATGAGATTATAGCTTTATGCACTAGAAAGGCAGTAGATTACACTAAAGCGCTTTTTAATTTATGAGGCACAGATAGCTAGTCCCCAATAGTTTATCAGGCCAATATTTATATTATGTTAGATTATTATGATACACCCTTCAGAGGGTTTGGTCCCATTTAATGTTCTCCTTATTTAATAACAGTGTCTACAGATAGTCTTTAGACAGTTCTGCTAACACAAGTAGCATGGCATTCTATTTTGGAATAATATGCTTAAGGACCAGATTAGTATGCCAGCATACGAATTTACTGGTCTCTACTTACAAAATATAGATTTTACCATAGCACTTTAAATTTTAGAAAGATCAGTTGAAACTGACTATTTAAACAACTGTTTTGTTAATCTGTTCTTCACATCACATTCTAAAAGGTGCTTTGTTTTGTAAACTGTGACAAACTCAAAATAAATATTCACCAGATTTTAAAGCAAAAACATGGTACAAATGAGTTTACTTTTGGTAGCTGCCACAAAACTACACTTCCCTTAGTTTTTTATTTTTTATTATACATTACCTTTGTGTTTTGTATGATACAAATCGATATGCTGTTTGGATGAGAAGTGGACAGAAACTGAGAGGTGTGAAGAACCGAAGACTTATAGACACCTAGCGTGATTAATGAAAGTTGTGCCTGGGATGTTCAATTTGTTCTCTGTATAGATTAGGTGCAAAACCCAGGAGAATTAGTGGCATTCTGTAGGTTGGATAGCAGGTGTATACACATTGATATTTAACAGAGATGCAGCCTTTGCAGCTACAAACTTACTTCACAGCGCTAGGATCAGTCACAATCTTTCCAGATGGCTGGACGCTGTTGTCCGAGAGATAGAAATTGAGTTCACAGGTGAAATAAATAGATATTAAAGTTGTTGTTTTGATCTGACACAAATACATTTAATGGGTCTCTCAAACATAACCTTTCTGTCAAATTCAGCACAGCTCGCCTAACTTATCAATGACATACATTTCTTTATTTCATACTATGAAATATTTGACATAGACACCTAATACAAGGTGGCTGAGATGTTCTTTTTTTATATTTACTTTGTGTGTGTATATATATAAATGTGTGTGTGTGTGTATATATATATATATACATAGAGAGAAAGAGAGAGACACACACATGTACTTATACATATGTTTATGTATATATATATAATTTCAAATTAATTTTATTGTTTCTTCCTCTGTTCCTCTCTCCCAAAAAAGACAAATTATGTCACTGTCTTTTAAAACTCCCTTTTTTAATTAGCTGATTCACTAACGTAGAGCTAAATTCAAATTTCAGCACTCAGGGAACATCATTACCACAGATCAAAAGGAGACATTAATGATGCAGAAAGGTGCAGCAGTTTGGCAAAATTAAATAATTTACATGACTGTGTATGGAGGGTCCCTAAAGGGTTTATTGCCGTCTTTCTTCAAGATTTCTACCCAACCCTCCCCCACAAGTTATACATCTTTGCGCAAGCTTACTCCTCACTGAATATTTCTTCACTAGTTAAAAATCCAGCACCCTGCTGTTTACATTCTGATTCCCGCTCCTCCGGGTAAATGTATCCCCACGGTATCACTTTTCTTCTTTCACTAGTTTTGCATTTTAGGCCTAAATATTTTACTCAAAGGTTAATCATTTTAGCTCATCATTATGTAGTGATTAAAGCCTGGCCCAAGGTGTTCTCTAGGAAAAGAAAATAAGTGTTTTTTTTGTCAAATATTTTACCTGTATGTTTAGAGAGCTTTTTTAAGGTCTGGAGTGTCTGTGTAGAAAGAAAATATATATATAAAGGTGAGTTTAATTAGGAAATCTGGAAATAGAAGGCACGCCTTTCAATATAGGTGAAGTCTTTTATTTTTATTTAATCTGGCAGAAATAAAGCTCGTAATCCATAAACAGGAAGAGAAAGGACAGTAAGGATGGAGGTCACAGATCTGATTTTCTCTCCGCTGTTTCTCTAAAATTGCAAATACAAAAATTGCAAAAGCAAGAAACAAAGGAAAGAGAAGCCCCCCTGACGGTTAAACGTCTTCAGCCCTGGATAAGATCCAAAAAAACAAGTGAACTCACAAGGCAGAAGCACCCAGCTGGATGCCTCACAGGGCTGAGTCCAGCAGGTGACAGAGTATAACGTAGCAGGATGACAGTATAAGGATGTCCTCTCAGGAGGGGTTAATTTCTGGTAAATGATCGGTACCAGGATCCCTCTTCTCCCTCCACGGGGAATATTCATTTGTCTGATTCAAGCGTAGAAAACCGTATCAGCGATTCTATGAGAAACAGCGATTGGTTGTGAGCATAGGGGAGAAGGTGAGAAAAAAATTGGAAGAATCAGGTGCTTGTCTGTGTCCTTTCTATATTCGAGAGCGGAGAGAGATGCTCAGATTGTCAGATGAAGCTTGCAGTAACGAATGCCCCTAATGAAGCACCCAATTAACTGGGATCGGAGCCTTAATAGTAGCTGACGGAGCTGAAAGCTCTGAGTAGTCAATTGTCAAGTTCAACATCCCTTTGGAGTGAAATGTGGAGAAGCTCCATTCATCTCTGTCAGGAAGGCAAAGGCTAAAATATTAACCCTCAGTGTTCATTAACAATGCTTGGTCTGAACAACTGGAAGCGACAAAACAAGGCGGGAGAGATATTACAGAGCAAAGGGCAACCTATTTACAGAAAAGTTTATTCAAAGTCTCGATAGTAGTAGGAGTTTTACCTTGCTCCTCTTACACAAATTCTCTCCCCTGATGGTATTAAGATCACTTTAAGGTCTGACTAAGCTATTAAAAGAGAAGAAAAAAACATATATTTGGTACCAGTAATCGTTTGCTTAATTTAATGTGTTTCCATTTGGGCAAAATGGTAGCACTTTTTGTCTTTTTTTTCATTGTGCTTACTGCATTTTGTTGGAGTAGTATATATTAATGATGACTTCAGTGCAAGAAACCTACTTTTGTTATTAATCCAATTATTCTATATATAACACAGATATAATTGGCACTGTACTCTGAGATAAAAAGAAAAGTAATACAAAAGTGGCCAGTGAGTTCAGATGGCCTTTCATCGGTACTATGTCCACAGTACAGTTGTGTGATCCAGTATCCATTTTCCTTAATTATTTCCAATGATCCCAATGTGTGGATAATTTACCTCTTAAATGTGTAATCTGTTTTAAAAGATGGGTCAGGTAAGCTTGATTCTAAACAAAAAAATGGAATGTGCATGATTTAATGTGTCTTAAACTACCCCTCTTAATTTCCTTGGCAAAGAGTTAAGCTCGCTATCAAGCAACAGGTTTTTCAACTAAATGACCACTGAGTCTTGAAATGACGTTTAAATAAAAACGCAAGCACAAACAGGGTGGGTCAAAACTCTCCATGCACCACTTTTTTTTAAACTTTTTTTTTTTTTTTAAACAGAAAAAATATTTGGATCACATTAGGTGATATTTAGTACCAGTTTATAGTACTCTATTGAGTGTGTCAATGTGTTTTTGCATTGGGAGGTTGATGTTTAGCAGAAGGTTATATCATTTTTTGCAAAGCATTCGTTTTGTTTTTCCTTTGATTAGTTATGTGTTGCCATTGAATACTGCGCCCCGATGATCTTGCAGCTTGCTTTTTTCGCATTGTACAATTGCTGGCCTGCAATAGGCAGCTAGTTATACAATTTGTGCATGCACACAGCAAGGTCCGACTGTTGAATATATTTGAAAGTTCATCCTCTCCACTGCTTATTGTTCTTTATGTCCTTCTAGCTCTCTTGTAGCCCAGTGACCGGTCTTTCTTTGGAAGAGCTTATTGCGGTTATAATCTTTCCTCCAGTACCTGCTGCGTTCACAGCTGCCAAACTGTGTTCTCTTTCAAAATCCACCTGTTTAATCTGCTGCTCCAGAATGATCTGCTTTCTATTCGTGTGGTTACAGCATTTGGGATGTTTGACTTAAAGCGACTGTAAATTACAGTATTTTCTCTCTAATATGTTACAATCCTTAGAGAATTTAGAATAGTGCTGAGAACCCCACTCTAGCAGTATCTCAGCAATGAAAAACTAGCAAGGAGTGTTGTTTTTTTCCCCCTTTTTTTTGGGGGGGGGGGGGTGTAGTGGGGGGGCTGGGGAGAACAAGCACTATATATAGTAAATGTATCAAATTAAATACCCATGGTTTATTTTTTGACATTATTCCATGAATTAGAATTAGATAGCTGTAATTATCTAAGCAGATTGAATGTAAATTTAGATTACAAAATAGACAGCTTTCTTTTTAGCAGGCAAACCTTATGAGTTGATAGAACACAAAACCATTTATATGCCAATACCAGACATCTGCTGTAGTGAAAATGAGTCATTAAATTGTAACATTTCATTACTCGTTGGTAGAATTAATAAAAGTATCAACAATTGTCAGCGTAGTCATTGCAATGTGAAATTACATCTTGGTTGTAAGTCTTCCAGAAATTAAACACAGTTAACAAGTAACCAACCGCCTAAAATTTCCCTAACAATTTATATTTTTCAGGCATCTATTTACATGTTGGTTTATTTACACTTTACAATTATGTTTATATGTTTTCTATCAGAGGACCATTAAGGAAACATACATTATTAATAGAAAACTAATTGAAATTATATGTTATGGTATGGTTAAGGACATTGTAATTAATAAGATTTATTGTCATTGCAGTGTTTTTCATTTTTTTTCCAATTAATTTTGTTGTGTTCTTTTGACAAAAACAACAACTCGGCTATATAAGGAAGACAGTTTGCCAGAGCAGGAAATACATTTTATAAGGACACCGTGAAAAACAAAATGCTCAGAAACAGGTGGAGATAGAGCAAATATTATTTAAAATGTATTTAAATTGCCGGAGAAGTGAAATTATTGCTGTGCTTTTTTAGAGAGGTGAGAGTGGGGGTTAAAATTGCTAAATGGCGTAGTATATCTGAACCTGTGACAGAGATGTTCTCCAAAGTGCTTTGTAATTACACCTTGTCTTGTGGACAATGGTACTGGCTGATTAGTCCCAGCTCTAAGAGCGCTACCTTTTGCAGAGCCTCACTGAGATAAATAGCATTTTACTATTAGCAACTAAGCTTGCTGTTGATGAATATTTGTGTTTGAGTGTGAAGGACGCCAGTGCGACTTCTGTAAAACGGCTGTCTAAATGCCACAGCTCTGGAAAATACATAGAAATCTTAAAATGTGCAATTATGCACATCATTTGTGACTTAAGATTTTCATCCTTTATGTTGACCTTTATCAACATGTGATAGATAGTTTACCTAAATGTAAAATATTGTGTCAAAAACAGATGTGAAGCTGTTTATATACCTTTACAAGAGTCAAACATATAGTACGTATCCCTATGGACACTTGTTCCATCATATGTTAAATACAGTCTAAAACAACATAGCTCTAGATTAAAGGTGGGATGTATATCATGCTCCTTGCTATGCAGATATCAGGAATTTAGGCAATTTTCCCCTTGGTCCAAGAATTCCCCCCTCCCCCCCCCCCTCAAGATCAAAGGCTCCTTCATCACATTAGCAACTTTTTGATTTCTGTTTTAGAACACTATTTTTGGGCAGATTTTAAAAAAAAATTAAACAATGTTTCATGATAGGATAATCATGGGATTGGAAAATTGTATCACACTTTTTTGTTCTGTAACAGTCCTTTTAAGAGTCCTTGTTATGTTATCACGAGATCAGTAAAGCTTATATCATTGTATTGGACTAATGCTTTAAGTAACTCTGGGTAATTTATTCTAATTCATAAATAGAGAGTATTGTAACTGAAAATACCCCTCTCATTCAAAATATGATTTACTCCAAATTGCTCCATCCATCTAATGTAGCGTAGCAGGGACTAGTCACATCCCATTTCCTTTGGTCTCTCGGGTTCTTTTTAAATTATTGATTACAAACCTCTAGATTTGTACCCAGGAGAGTGAGATTTTATCACCCACCCTTGACCTGCCCCACCCTGTCTTGTGAACTACTTTTCATCCTAAACTCCAAATTGCTCCCTCCATCTATAAGCTGTCTAATGTAGTGTAGCAGGAACTAGTCACATCCCATTTCCTTTGGTCTCTCGGGTTCTCTTTGAACTATTGATCACAAACCTCTAGATTTGTACCCCAGAGAGTGAGATTTTATCCACCCACCCTTGACCTGCCCACCCTGTCTTCTGAAAAACTTTCATCCTAAACAAATTAGAAGGTGTTTGCTGTCATGGTTGTATATCTTCAGACCAATAGATGGCAGTTTTAATGAAGCAAGGGACAGGCATTAAATCCCACACAAAATTTTTCTTTAGCATGTATAAAAGAGGCAGATGCCAGCTGTATCACTAAGGTCATCTGCAGAGGAGCTGAGGGGCTCCAGTGGTGTAATTTGTGATGACGTTTAATCAATAGTTCATACAGTACTTTATTGCACAGTCCTGAGGGCACTATTTATTTTGTGAGCCATCCAAAACCAATACTGCTCAATTAAACTTCTGTGGTGCTACCTTACACCGTGACTTTTTTAGAAAGCCTCTCATGAGCCATGTGTCTTGGTGACGTGAAGTATTGGCACACACACCTGAGAATAATAATTCATCACCATTTTAAACCCTTTGCAACACATCAATAAAAAGGGTATGTGATAACAGAAACAGAAAGGTTGCATTGTGAACCTGAAACTTTAAGTAATTCATTGGGCTTTTTTTTTTTCTGTTACAGCATGTAAAGCTTAAGATTTGTGTAGTGATACTTTGAGTATGTACACCAATCTTTTGCTTTTGGAAAGGGAACATCCTTTTGTTACTTTGCCCCATTCCTCCTCCTTAACAAGAGCTTGCTTGTGTATGACATTTCTATGATGAAAACAATGCATGCGGGAGGAAGAATCCTATCAGACATCCATGTGAGGGGACAGCAGTATCACTTTACTCTTGAGATGAATGGAATGGGAGAAACAACAAGAGATCTCACAGATAGACTCCTGTCTGGGCTGGAAGTGCGGTAAATGTGTATTAACCATTCAGTAAACTACAGATGCTGGCAGGTAAATGGCACACAACAAAAGCTTGTAGAGAATTGCATCTGTTTCCACGTTCATCCTTTACAATATGAAGACCAAATGGAAGTGGCTGGGTGAGAAAATAGATCTACACTGTACACTGAAATTCAAATGGATGAAAAAGAGCACCAGGTCACACGTGATGGGTTCATTTTTGTGCCCACAGTGTATAAACAGCACAGTAAGACTCTTACTTTACTATGGCCATCTTTGAGTTTGTCTTTGAGTAGTGCAACGCCCACTCAAGTCACCTTTGTCTTAGCATTAAAATTTAATTGGGTATTTTCTTTCCTTCTCTTGTCTGAAGTATTAAGGCCTCTGGCTTCAACAACAATCATGGATAGATTGCATTGTTTATTTGTTTTTCTGGTATCCACATTGTGCATACTTATCAAATATTTCACATTAAAATAAGGCTTTTCTGTATTTTTTTCCGTTACTGTTTGATTGAAAGGGTTTATGTTAAGTCCATAGTTTGTGAATGGAAATATTTATTTATTTATTTAAATTAAATAATGTGCATGGTCCATTCATGTAAACAGGAATTAATAAGTGAATTATACAATATATATCCAAATAAATGACTTGGTAGAAAAAGATTAATAGGTGAATCACTTCAGTTTGGTTATTTGGCCTTAATTCTACAATTTGGTTCTCGGTTCACTGCAATTCTCTGTTTAAATACAAAGTCCTTGGTTTTGTGCATGTGGCCTCCACAATAAAGGTTACCATATTCTTGAAATTGGGGCCTTCAAAAATATTTGGCATTTATATGCAATATTGAAATGTTGAACCAGTCCACAAGAGAAACTTATATTTCTCAAAGTCAATTTACTGTATTCTTGTGTCATACTATTTTGTAACCTTAAAGTGTCACGTCAGGTACAATTTATGCCAAAAGAGTGTAACATTTAATCTATATGTTGTGCTAGCAAATTGGTAGCAAATGTATAGAGTGGACGAAAAACCTATTAAAAAATAGCTTTCTCCCACCTGTCAGTCACTTCTTAGGCATAGACTCTATGCCAAAGAATTGATCGACAAGGAGACCAGAAAAGACCTCTCACAGGTGGTCCTTCTGTCCTCCCAAACATAGCAACCACAGCACAAGCACTATGGCAACTCCCTATCTGACGCTGGTAGTGCTGGCTAGGGAAATGTTGGCATCTGGGTAAATTAAGCCAGAGTGTCATCATCATGGTAGAGGTTTCCCCTGTAGGGTGAATAAAAGAAGAGAGCAGGAGGAGAGAGGGTGGACTAGAGGTGGGTGTTACACAAAGTGTAACATCCACACAGACTAAGAAATGGCGGTACTGCAACTTAGGTAAGGTGAGCATATTTCAGTATTTTACATAGACTATATCATGTATCTCTGTCATACATCATCTATTTTATGTATTTGGAAATTATTATCAATTATCTCCCAGTTAAAGGGATACATACAGATTTTACACAAAAACACCCCAAAACCCTATTAAATCCATACAGGAACCCCACATGTCCTATATCCCTGAATAGCCCGGATCCAATCGCTCATATTTTCCAAATAGTGCTCAGATCCGTTCAATGTAGTAGAATTGTTACTGGGGTAAAGTTTTGATCGTCTGGCCACGGTTCAAGGGAGAAAGAGGCAGCGACCGGTCAACTTTCGGGAGGTCCTAAGCGAAAACAACTGAATGCTCCTCATGGCTCATATGGGGCAAATGTTCCTTGTAGTTCACTGAGCTTTTTCCCTGAAGAGCGCTCTCCTGGCTTGTCTGTAGGAGGAGCAGGCAGCAGTAAAAGTTCACCGGTATTTGCGAGTTGTAGTGTCTAAATTTAGTTCCATGCGATCAACGGCAAAGTACTGCTACGTGCATTCAGCAGACAAGATGGCCGCCATTCCAAAGAGCACATATGTTCGGTCAAACGAATGGCGGCCTCCCAGGGAAAGCACTTGAGTTAACAATTTTCTTTTAAGTTAATGAGCCAGGGGTGGTCTTGGTTTCAGGAGTATAAAAAAAGGAATTTGGGGGTATGGAGAAAAGAATCAATAAGGGAACTAACACAAGTGACGGGGGTATCCTGTCACACTGTAGATTGGCTTCAGACTGAAATCCTTTTGCTTTTCGGCTTCATTAAGTTTCATACCTGCTGATCTTCTCTGCTCATCTTCCTGGGTGCAGGTGGGCAGGCAAGAGAACTGGCTACAGAGATGGGTGGACCTGCCTGTGAAAGGGGCTAGTCGTCCTGTGCGGGTGCACACCTAAAGTAGGAGCCTGGCTGGCTAACATAAAGAAGCACCGCTGAAGTACTCTGTAAATTATCCCATTGCCCATGCCTTCCTATAAATTTAAAATCTGCCCAGCAGATTAGGACTGTTGGGCAGGTTCCTGGGACTTATTTTTCCTAAAATAGTATCCAAAAATGCAGGACTGCTCGTCAAAATCAGGACTACTGGCCCCTTTGAAATTGATTAAGTTTGAATCATAGATTATCATGATTACCATTAGGTCTGAGTGCTTAAAACCAAGGTTTTTTTGTGATAATTTATGATTCAAACTTCATAAATTTCATAGGTGCAAACAGTACAGACTCAGACTGCTACTATGGGACAAATAAGTCAATGGGACCTGATGGAATACACCCAAAGCTATTAAAAGAGCTTAGTGGTGTACTAGCAAAACCATTAACAGATTTATTAAACCAATCATTGTTAACAGGAGTAGTCCCAGAAGATTGGAAGTTAGCGAATGTTGTGCCCATTTACAAGAAAGGTAATAGGGAGGAGTCAGGTAACTATAGGCCAGTAAGCCTTACTTCAGTAGTGGGGAAAGTGATGGAAACCATGTTAAAGGATAGGATTGATGAACATCTAAAACACATGGATTTCAAGATCAGAGACAACATGGGTTTACTTCAGGGAGATCATGCCAAACTAATCTTATTGATTTTTTTGATTGGGTAACTAAAATTATAGATCAGGGTGGTGCAGTAGACATTGCTTACCTAGATTTCAGTAAGGCTTTTGACACTGTTGCACATAGAAGGCTTATCAATAAACTGCAATCTTTAAGTTTGGATTCAAATATTGTTGAATGGGTAAGGCAGTGGCTGAGTGACAGGCAAAAGAGGGTTTTAGTCAATGGAATATATTTGAAGCTTGGACTTGTCACCAGTGCCTCAGGGATCTGTACTTGGACCCATTCTCTTTAATATTTTTATTAGTGATATTGCAGAAGGTCTTGATGGTAAGGTATGTCTTTTTGCTGATGATACTAAGATATGTAACAGGGTTGATGTTCCAGGAGGGATAAGCCAAATGACAAATGATTTAGGTAAACTAGAAAAATGGTCAGAATTGTGGCAACTGACATTTAATGTGGATAAGTGCAAGATAAAGCAATTGGTTGTATAGGGAGAGGTATTAGCAGTAGAAAGAGGGAAGTGCTCATGCCATTGTACAGAACACTGGTAAGACCTCACTTGGAGTATTGTACACAGTACTGGAGACCGTATCTTCAGAAGGATATTGATACCTTAGAGAGGGTTCAGAGAGGGGCTACTAAACTGGTTCATGGATTGCGGGATAAAACTTACCAGGAAAGGTTAAAGGATCTTAACATGTATAGCTTGGAGGAAAGACGAGACAGGGGATATGATAGAAACATTTAAATATATAAAGGGAATCAACACAGTAAAGGAGGAGACTATATTTAAAAGAAGAAAAACTACCACAACAAGAGGACATAGTCTTAAATTAGAGGGACAAAGGTTTAAAAATAATATCAGGAAGTATTACTTTACTGAGAGGGTAGTGAATGCATGGAATAGCCTTCCAGCTGAAGTTGTAGAGGTTAACACAGTAAAGGAGTTTAAGCATGCGTGGGATAGGCATAAGGCTATCCTAACTATAAGATAAGGCTAGGGACTAATGAAAGTATTTAGAAAATTGGACAGACCAGATGGGCCGAATGGTTCTTATCTGCCGTCACATTCTATGTTTCTATGTTTCTATGTTTCTATGTGTTAGTGTGCATGTGCACTAACTAACTGGACTTTAAAAAATCTTAATTATATAAAAAATAATATGAGATCAATAAATAAAGACATGGTAACACATACAATGTTGCTAACATGTTTATTTGATAGCACAACACTTTATAGTTTTATAAAAAGGTGCAAAATATTGTAGTTTAGGTCATGTTGCACATTTTGCAGATAATTTGCCCTGTCCTCTGTGAAATTGTACTCCTTAAAGTTGTGCAGTAATGATTTTTGACAGCTACTGAAACCACCATCAGGAGTTGAACTAAAAATTGCATACAAATTGGTATATAGCTTCAGACTTGCTTCACTATACCTTTTATGGTTTTTCTGCAGCTTGCTGAAGATACAGGGGTAGTTTGTACTAGAATGGTACTAGGGGTAGTGTGACTAAAGCACCTTCATCACTGGGAGTTGGAGAGGCCTGCTTGCCAGCCTCTTGCCCTGTGACTATGGCCCCTGGGATGTATTGCCCTTTACAAGCCCTATTTGGGCATATTGGATTTTAATATACTGTTGCTGTCCCTTTAAAATATATGGGAACAGCTTTGCAAGTATTCGAACGGGCCGCCATTCGACATGCGAACACATGGCGGCGCCCATTTTAATCCATTCGAACGCATTCAGCTGTGTTTGGTCATCGATTTGGAACTCAAATCGGACACGCTTCGGCACGAACACTGCTGAACTTTACCTTATCCAGACTTCAACACTTCGACTGGAGTCGAACGTCATTCGACAATTCGAACGGCACTTTAACATTGACGGTTTGCACGAACAGTTGCCGTTCATCTATTTGAACTGCAATTAACATTGAAAATAGACTGGCCGCACAGCCAAATTCTCTGGAGCTGTTTTGGGCATGAAATCATGCGTGCGGTCGGTCAAAAGAGACTTCCAGAAAACTTTAACCCTATGGCAATTTTACTATGTTTGTGGGATCTGAGCGCTGTTCGGATATAATGAGCACTCAGATCCGAGCTATCTGGGGATAGGTTAAATGTGGGGGTTCAGTTCTATGGAATATACCGTATATATTCAAGTATAAGTTTTTTGGCACATTTTTTGTGCTGAAAAACCCCCACTCGTCTTATACTCGAGTGAGTGTCTGTATTATGGCAACTTACATTGCCATAATACAGACAAGGACCGCCGGGCTTGTAGAGCCCGGCGGTCCTGTTGGGAGCTGGCAGGAAGCGTTTACTTACCTTTCCTGCAGCTCCTGTCAGCTCCCTTCTCTCTCCTCCGGTCCGGTCAGCTCCCTGCAAGTCTCGCGAGAGCCGCGGGGTCAGAGCGTTGTCACATCGCGAGACTTACAGTGGAGCTGACCGGACTGGAGGAGAGAGAAGGGAGCGGACAGGAGCTGCAGGAAAGGTAAGTAAAAGCTTCCTGCCAGCCCCCTCCTACACAGTGCACACCACTGGACCACCAGGGAATGAGCCCCCCTCCCTGGCCAGCTAACAAGCAGGTAGGGGGGACGAAAAAAAATAACATAAAAATTTAAATAAAATAACATAAAAATATTAATAAGATAAAAATGTTTTATTAAAATAATATAAAAAAAATAATAAAAATGCCCACCCCCCACCAAGGCTCTGCATCACATACACACACACACTGCACTCATACACACACACTGCACTCATACACACATACACACACACTGCATTTATACACACACTGCATTCATTATATAAACACACTGTAAATAAATATTCAAATAATATAATTTTTCGGGTCGACTTATACTCGAGTATATATGGTAAGTTATGTATTTTAATGTGTTTTGTTGGCGTTGTAATTTGGAGATATTTTCTGTACCTTAAGATAATTGAGTTTACTACGGTTACTTAAGCCAATTATCTTCAGGATAGAAGGGAGGAATTTTACTGTGTATGTGGGAGTGTCAGACATTGTTGTATTGTTTTGATTAGTTTTTGTCCTTTGTGTGACGAAAAGCACCTTCGTCAAAGCACCTTTCCTGTTTTCTCCCCCCCCACTATTTGTACTATTTCTTGGGTTATGGTTATAATAACAGTTGAATGAGGCTTAACTAGTTCCTAACTCTAATTTTAAAGCTCATCTTAACCCTAAATGTCCCCTTATCACCACTGTCGCTGAAGTTGTGGAATGTGAACTTCCTTTTAGCCCTTTGCACCATACAACTGCCTTGTTGAAACTCTATAAGAAGCTACTTATTAAGTACTTATTAATTGCAGCCAATTCGCTCATCCCAATCACGTGGAAACTGCTCCCACTATTATCTATTGCTGGACAGTGGGAACGGGGGCTGTACTATCTTTCTCTTTCTATTTGAGATATTTAAAAAAAAAAAAAACACAAAAAAACACAAAACTTGTTTCAAATAAAGAGCATAAAATTGAAATATTAAATTGGTGCCCTACTAAAAAATATCCTATTCATGTAACCATATGAGAGAGTGAAATGTGACCGATGTAGTACGAAGCAGAGTGCGGAGTATATATTTGGAATTTGGAAAAGATATAAATATATGTCATGCTATGTATTATTTAATTTATAATAAAAAAACACTATTTCTGCAATAAGTTTATAAACTATACTAAATTATGAAAGAATTTTTAAATTAATAACATGTAATTTTGTTCAATTAAAATCTCTTTTAAGAGAAGAGAGAAATACAAAAAGGACATGAACTGTTCCTGGAAATCTAGAATATCCTGGCGGGCTAGCGTCAACAGACAATTTATTAATGTGTACAAGTCATAGCCATTAGCAAATACTTATCTGGCAATGGGGGCTAGCCTGTGCACCCTGTACATCCTCAAATATAAGACTGCATTATATATTTTGATTCTGATATTAATAAATACAGTGTGGAGCTTAATGCAGAGGCATCCATACATGTGGACAAGTATGTACTTTGTCAGTAAAGTAAAGGTTTTGAAAACAGATATAACATCAGAATTGTCTAGGCAGATTGGAGGCATTGACTAAACAGTAAAGATATAAGCTTATCTCCTTGCTCATCCAACCTTGCACTCACGTGAAAGCATCCTTGCTGCTATTTAAGGTTTGTGAGACAGAGAGCTTAACTGGAGTTCAATGAAAGCTTTGCTAAAGGCCATCAGGGTATGTGTGAGAATCTCTTGAAATTCACTTGTGGCAGGTGATCTACCCTCTCTGCTGGGGACTTTAGGGAAGATTACTGTGTTTTCTGTAAAATCTGTATTATTATTATTATTATTATTATTATTATTGCCATTTATATAGCTCCAACAGATTCCGTAGCGCTTTACAATATTATGAGAGGGGGGATTTAACTATAAATAGGACAATTACAAGAAAACTTACAGGAACGATAGGTTGAAGAGGACCCTGCTCAAACGAGCTTACAGTCCAAAAGAGGTGGGGTATAAAACACATTAGGACAGGAAATAGCAATCAGATAAGGTGGGAGTGAAGCAGAGCTGGATGAGAGAGTAGAGTGCTGCCCTTTAGGAGAGCGCAAGAGACAGGTATGCGAGGTAGAGGTTACTCTGGGAGGCCATAAGCTTTCCTAAAGAGATGGGTTTTAAGGGACTTTTTAAACGATTGAAGACTAGGAGAGAGTCTGATGGCGGTAGGCAGGCTATTCCATAGGAAGGGAGACGCCCGCGAGAAGTCCTGCAAGCATGAGTTGGCTGTACGGGTACAAGCAGCGGAGAGACCGAGAGGGGGCATACCTATGGATCTGTGAAGAGATATAAAAGGGGCTAGAATTGTTTTGGTGCTTTATAGGTATGGAAGGAAATAGCAAGAGGTCAGCGCTAATAATAAAAGGAAAATGTATAGGCAGCGGCCCAGCAGAGGGTAACCCACTAACCCTTCAGAAGGAAAATGTGAAACACAGTAAACAGTAGTGCAGGGCTGCACCAAGCCCTGCACTACTGTTTACTGTGTTTCACTTTATAGGTATGGGTTAGCACTTTACATTGACTCCTATATGATACAGGAAGCCAACGTGAGGACCGACTAGAGAGGAAAATAAGTCTGGAGGCAGCATTCATTACAGACTGTAGTGGGGCAATACGGCTTTTGGGAAGACCAATTAGGAGAGCCTTTGAGGAAAAAGGGAGCAGTGATATGGGACGATAGAGGGGGAGGACGGGTCAAGAGATGTTTTTTCAGGATAGGTACTACACTGGGATGTTTAAGGTCAGCAGGGACAATGCCAGAAGAGAGAGAGCAGTTGAAGATGTGTGTTATGGAAGGCACAAGACAAGGGGAGAGAGATCTGATAGGGTGAGATGGGACAGGATCGAGCGGGCAAGTGGTGGAGCGAGAGCAGTGGTGTATTTAGGATTTCTGCTGCCCTAGGCAGGACGGTGCTCGGGCACCTCCCCCTAATTTTCCCCAGCCCTTCCTGTCACTCACTAACAGACGCACACACTCACTGATAGATGCATACACTCATTGACAAACACACACTCTCATTTGCACTGACAAACAATGACATACACTCACACTCACTGATTGACACACTGATAGACACTCACTATTACTCGGACACTCACGATTACTCGGACACTCACTGACAGACTCACTGTCAGGATTACAGAATGATCCAGCACGTAGAATTGTGTAACACAGAGGACTGATAGGTAACGTATACCGGACCTTAGAATGGCCGGACTTACATACCAAAGTATAATCAGGAATAGCCGAGGTCAAGGGAAACAGAAAGAGACACAACGATAAGGAAAAGCCAGGAGTCAGGGATGCCAGAAAACAGGGAAGTCAAAAACAATGCCAAAGTCAAATAACCAGAATCAATAACGCACTCTCGGACAACCACAAGGGAAACCACAACAGGGCACTGAGCAGGATGAGAACTGGGCCTAAATACCCCTCCTCTAGGTCTGATAGGTTGTAACCGACCCCAAAGGCAGTTACCAAATTCCATTTGCATAATTGCTGCTCAGCATTAACCCTTCTGTGGATTTGGTTGTTGCTCGGCACAACTTTTCCTGTGTGGACAGTAAATGTCATTAACCACATTTTTGTAAGCAGATGAATACGTGACACTCACACACTCACTGACCGACACACACACTTACAGACACATACACATTACCTTAGACACACACACTTACAGACACAAACACACTTAGACACATACAAACATTCACTCACACACACACATTCACTCACAGACACACACACACACATTTCCACCAACACTCACAAATTATAATTTTTTAACAGTTTAATTTAAATCCACCCGTCAAAGCATCAGGTAAGAGTACGTCAGGGGGGCCTCCTGGTACCATAACAACTTAATTTAGATGACGTTTTTAGGATGTCTAAGGTGCCTAAACTGTTCGTTTAACTCACCCGATAGGCTGATAAATGCAATTATTCCAATGGCTCACATAAACCACATATCTCCTGATTGACTGAACTACTTCATGGTTTGCACAGTGCTCATTGTAAAATGTTAGAAAACAAGTAAATATGGAACTTTTTGTAATTATATTTCTTTTGAATACATTCAACACTTGACCCAAATCTTGTTTTAGTCTTGTATACGTTATTCTATATTTAGTTGTACAGCAATTTCAATTTCAATATATAAAAATTTAACTAGATCGCAAACGTTACAAGATGCAGTGTCATTAGCTTTAAGCAGGGCCTATTGGCTCTCCAGAAGAAAGGATTTCTGTTAAATATCATGTAATATCAACCAAATACCAAAGAGCACTGTGTAACGTATTTAAATGATGGCTGCCACTATTGCTGTATGAAATATTTTCTACATATTAACAGCAGTAACCGTCATAAATGTCTGGCAGTTTCACTTAATTTAAATTGGCTGCAGGTTTTACAACATATATAATGTAAACTACAATAAAACTATTATTATGATTAGTTTTGCATTTCTATTGCGCCAACATATTCCACAGCTCTTTACAATATTATAGGAGGGGGAAATTTTACAATAAATCAGACAGGTACAAAATGTTACAGGGACAGTAGGCTGATGAGCTTACAGAAGGTGGGGTATAGAAAACAATAGGACAGGGGACACCAATGCTGATGTCATACTCTGTGTAGCGGAGGCCTGGTATTTCACAGGTTAACTCCACTAAGATCCCAGTGAGTAGCAGCACCCTCACCTACACACAGCACCCTAACACACACAGCGCCCACACACACACAGGGCCGGTGCAAGGATTTTTGCCGCCCTAGGCAAAAGTAAAGTTTGCTTCCCCCCCCCGTGACATCACAATGCCCCACCCATATGACCTGCCATGTTAACTAACGCTAGTGCTGCAGTGCCGCCGTGTTTACATTAAAAGGCCTGCAGGGACAGGCTATAGACACCAGAACCACTACATTAAGCTGCAGTGGTTCTGGGGACTATAGTGTTTCTTTAATGTGAGGTAAATTAGAGATTAGTGCCACGAATAATATACTAGATTACCTACTTACAAGCAGATGAGGATGATGATGGGCTCTAGCTGCAGTCTGGCTCCACTGGTCTGGTGTATAACAGGATCTCTGGAGGCTGTTTGTAACTGTGGTCACAAAAATCAATGTTCTGGGAGAACGAGAAGCAGCTCCATTTTTTGGGGGCCCTTTACACAGCTCAAGGTCTGGGTCCCAGGGTCCACCTTCATGTTCCACCAATGAGTTTGTTCACAGGGGGTGGAGTGTGTAGGGGATGTCCTGATTTGTGTGTAAGGAATGCATTGTGTGAATCTGTGTTTGTATGTGTAAGGGCTGCAAGGTGTGTTTCTGTGTATGTAAGGGATGAAGTGTGTGAGTCTGTAAAGGGTGCTTTGAGTGTGTTTAAGGGGTGCATTGAGTGTGTGTAAGGAATGCATTGTGTGTTTCTGTGTGTGTAAGGGATGCATTGTGTGTAAGGGTTGCATTGCTTGTGTATGTGTGTCTGTGTGTGTAATGCATTGTGTGTGTAATACATTGTGTGTTTTTCTGTGTGCAAGAGGTGCATTGTCTTTGTGTGTAAGGGGTGCATTGTGTGTGATTGTGTGTGTGTGTGTGATGGATGTCAATCTCTCCCCCCTCCCTTGTCACTCTCTTCTCCCCACCTCCCTTGTTACTCTCATTCCCCCTCCCTCCCCTGTCACTCCCCCCTCCCTGTCAATTTCTCTCTCCCCGTCAATTCCC
>OW240916.1:60908995-61072233 GCA_933207985.1 Pelobates cultripes
AGCAGCGTGTGTGTATCTGTGTGTGTATCTATCTATATATATATATATATGCGGCGTGTGTGTTTGTGCTTTAGGGTGCACACCATTTTTCAATAGGCTGCGCACACCTATGCCTTTTACATTGGCTTACTGAATCCTTTAGGAGTCAATTCAAATACTTATAAAGCATTGAACAATACTAGCCCCCTCCTACATCTCTTCACTAAACTATAGGTATGACCTTTCTCTGTCTCTACGCTCTGCCCAACACCTACTCCTATCTTCTGCCCGCACACGTAAGGCCAACTCACGCTTGCAGGACTTTTTGCAGGCCTTCCTTTGGAATAGCCTGCCTACCACCATCAGACTCACCCCTAGTTTTCAATTGTTTAAGAAGTGCCTTAAAACCCATCTCTTCAGGAAAGCTTACGGCCTCCCAGAGTAACCTCTACCTCACATACCTGTCCCTTGCTCTCTCCTAAAGGGCAGCACTCTACTCTCTCCTCCTTTTTTGATTGTTATCTCCTGTCCTGTTGTGTTTTATACCCTACCTCCTATAGACTGTAAACTCATTTCAACCTATCGTTCCTGTAAGTATTTTGTAATCGTCTTATTTATTGTTAAATCTCCCCCTTTTATAATATTGTAAAGCGCTACAGAATCTCTTGACGTTATATAAATGCCAATAATAATAATAAAAACAATGAAAAACTCTGGGTGCCAGGGAGGGGTGTGCCAAGGCCCTACAGACTCTCAAATATTGAACTTTTACTGATCATTACATTGTAATTACATTCCAGGGGCCCTTGTGAAAGTTGGGCATACTGTTACAGACCCGTGCTGTTAACTTGCCCATGAGGTACATCTTTGATTTGATCTATGAGTCAATGGGACCTCAGGCTTTAGCCATGTTGTGCTATGGCTCTCCTCGCTGCTAGATTAATCATGTTTAAGAGTCTCAGCTCTTGGGATCTTATTCCTTCTACCGGTCTAGATAATAGGCATGACCAAGTGTCTAGGTTGACATATCTTTGGAAAATGTTGCTTATTAGTGTGTTCCTTTGCCTCCACAACCACATATGTATATATGTCCCTCTCTAGCCCCATACACACCAATATGCATCTGTTACTGTCTTACCCATGTGGTATAATTTAACTGGCATAGAGTACCATCGGAGTAGTGTCTTGTGGACCTGTTCTCGTAGGGTTACACAGATGAAATTCTTAGTACTCACTGCTCATGTGCTCTCCTAGTCCTCCCCTTCCAGCACATCCCCCAGCTCGGCTTCCCACTGGTTCACATATTTTAGCCTCCCCATTAATTTGATGCAGAACTAATATGCTGATGGAGTTTTGGTATAATTCCTGTCTCTGTAGTTTCTACAATAATGTGTTTTTCAAAGAATGTAAGAGAGGTTTGTGCAGCTTTCTTAACTTCCTCTTGCTTTGCGAAATCTCTGAGTTGCACAATTGTTATTATTATTATTATTTTATTATTTATATAGCGCCGGCAAATTCCGTAGTGCTGTTACAATGGGAAGTAGGCCCCTGGTGTTAGAAGTGCTGCATTTTCCAGTACTCAAAGCTAGCCATTTGTCCCTCAGTGTACATATGTATATATCTGCAATCCTGTATTTTCCAGCCCTCTGAAGTTTCTCGCCCACTTCCCGGGCATTATTATTCTGTTTCTCAGATGAGAGTGCCATTGGGAAGGGAACCGATCCCAGCATATGTATAGAATTGCTCTTTGAGCTATGGGAACCCAAATAAAGAATTGAGGGAGGTCCCCCAATAAAAGTGATTTTATTGAAAAAATGTACAGATGTAATCATAACCCCTAAATAAGATATTGGTAAGTTGCCACCAGTGCCTTGTCCTCATTCAACATGTTTAGGAGTATAGCCACAGATTTTAACAGTTACATTGTAGCCTGTAATGTCTTCAAAATACTTTAAGACCCTATATAAGTGACCCATTTAGGGTACGGGATCAGCCATGGTAGCAATAAAAAATTTGCATAAGCTTAAACTGTGAATGCGTTTCCAATGATCTCTAGTCCTTTAATATGTGAGCAAGATTGTATGGATATAAGGATAATGCAAGCAGGAAGAGGGATGGGGCATCCGTGACGCATCCCATTGCTGAGGTGGAAGGTTGTTAGTTGTGCAACTGTGATAGTGCCTGAGTTCCGTGATACAACTTTCAAGGAAGCCAAGCCAACACAAGAGTTCCAACAGATATGGCCACTTCAGTCTGTCAAAAGCCTTCTCTGCGTCTAGCGCTAGGACTAGAGAAGGCATTTTTGTATCTACTAGCCACCACACCCCTCCTCTTGCTGTTTTTGTGGAGCTGTCTGCCTTGGATGAAGCCCACCTGGACCAAGATTGCTAATGCAGTCAGTATTGGGTTCAAGCATTCTGACAATCAGGCAATAATTCACTACCAGAGTTTTGGGAGCAGTACAGTATTTGCCAAAGTCATATCCCTGTCAGGTATCCGCCCCCCAGAGGTATTAAATAAGGTTTCTTGGTGTGAGATCAGCTCCTGGAAGAGCACCTTATAATGTACCCCAATTTAACAGCATTATTTTCATGTTTAGTGATTGGTGCGGCAAGTGTGTTGGCCGATTGTATATGTTAGTGTAGTAAAATAGGTGTGTAGGTTAGATAGTTATTGACTGTTAGTGTTGTTGTGGTGAGGAGAGTGATTATATAAAGTCCAGTAAAATTTGGTGAATGTTGCATTAATGTCCTCTGGTGTTATTATTTTGCCAGATGTGTCCCTTAGTGATGTAATATGTTTTGTTCTGCTCCAGGACTAACAATGTGCCCACCTCATTGGATGTCTCAAAAAATAGTTATTTTCAACATTTTCAGTATTTAGTGGGCTACATCCTCAACAGCCAGCTCTTTTAGGGAGTACATATGGCCCTCATGTCCACTAACTTCGCTGCTGCTGGGCACAACCTATGCTGTAATTCTGATTTACAGAACAGCTTTTTGTAGGTCAAATATTGGTCAAATATTCCCATGCAATATTTTGGACTGTGTTGGCTATATCAGCATCCTTTAGTTAAGTTTCCATGTCCACGAGGACACAGTTTTTAGCTGTCTGAGTGTTAGGTCTGTTGTTGCATGGTCTGACAAAGTCTTTATCACCTTAGTCATTCCTAATCTGATCTAGTCTGATTACAGTGTGGGGAGGAGTAGGATGTGTAGTCAATAGTATCTGCAGATCTGAGTATGTCCAGTAGATCTGTGTGGCTCATTAATCTGTGTACTGATTTGACCTGTCCTCAACTCCCGTGAGATCAGACTATCCCTGGCTTTCTGCTTCTTTCATAGGACATGGCAATGCATTGAAGTAAGTAAGTGAGTTGACAAACTATTCAAGGGAGAACCAAATTGACTGCATGGGAGTATTGGGTGCATTAATATTGTATTGAATTCTAAAATTAATCTGAACTACAATATTTAGGATCAGAGATAAAAAAGCTATCTCTAATAATTATTAATATTTTAATATTAATTAAAAAAAATGTCATACCTAAAATATTATTTGTAATATGTACGCGTCCGCAAATATTCCTGCAGTACACATGCCAGTGCCGTTGGCAGGGGGTTTTGTTGAGTGTTTTGTTTCAGTTTTTGCAAATTGCAAGAGCTTTTGTCGGTGATGCAGTACAGGAGTTGCTTTCTTATGCGGCCATTTTGGTTGGCTGTCAAACCACGCCCCCTTTTTTCTGTATTTTTAAAACTACTGATATAGTTAAGAATGTGCTACTTTACATTGAAGACTTTCTTTCTGTACTAAAGATAAGGCTCAATATCAATGTTAATTTGTCTTTTGTAGAGTTATTTATTAAAGTAGTCAAGGAATTGACCAGGAAATTGCTAATTTTAAGACTTGGTCAGCTAGTTTTACCAACAATTGTGCAATTCCAATGTTAGTTCCCTGTTTAGTGAATAACTTTGTTTCTCTTGAAGCTTTCCGTTCCGAAATCAAGGCCATTCTTTATTTAACTAGACTGTTGGTGAGCCCAGGCTTACATCAGCTACAAGTCACATATTCACACTACGCACCAAGGGTGGACTCAGAAACCCATTTCAGGAGAAACACTAAAATGTTTTGTAATTTCAGTGCGATATATACATACATATTCATACATTTATTTTGCATATGAACATACATGCACAGAAAAGTCCACTGACACACAAACAAGCTCGCTCGCACACACACAGAAGGTCACCGACAGACAATCTCTCTGACACACACAGTCAGACTTGTGGTTAGACAATTTCACTGACATACACAGATAAGCTCACTTACGCAAACAATTTTACTGACAGACAAGTGTATTGACACACACTGTCAAGATATCCTTACTGTCATACAGTCTCACTTGCACACAAGCTCACTGACAAACAAAAAATGTTTACTGTCAGCCATTCTTACTGGCACACAAATATAGGCTCACTGACATACACACAATCCCACTGACACCCCCACAATTCCAATAATAATTATGTCACTCACTGCATGCTGAGCATTTAAAAGCATATTGGTGTCTGACAGTGGGGTTGGCTCTGTGCCCGAGGACAGTGGGAGGCAGCTTTTGTAGTTGCTGGTTGGTTCTAGGTGGCGTCACTTGGGTGCGGTTTGGTGTGGTTGTCTCCTAATACGGGAACTCAGAAGAGAGAGCTGGGAGGGATCCCTGCACAAATTGCTATTTTTGCAGCCAAACATGGAAGGAGGTTTTGAGGAACTAGAAACATTGGGAGGCTGCTTAAGTAGCAGCTACCCAGGGTAATTTTGTTTGCATCTGGCGGGTGGGCATTTTAACTTGGTGCCACCACCCTCTGATCCGCCTGGACACATCAGTTCTGCAAGTGCTATCAGGAAGTGAAGCCAATTGTTTTAAATAATCTCTAAATTTACTCTCTAAATTTGCACAACAACTACAAAATAAGATATGAATAAATCAAATATAGCCAGCTTTGATAATTTTATTTTGATAAAATAAAAAAATATGGAACTACTTTGATTCCCCATCAAATGGGCATTGCACTCCATTTGTGTTTTTTTAATAGATGTCCTTTTCTTTCTCAGAGAGCACTTACAAATTTTGATAAATAGGGTTCTTAAAATAACAAAGGCACTGGAGATATTCCTCACACCAGAGATTTTGCTCTCCTTTCATTTTCACATCCTCATTATATGAGGTCCACTCAAATAAATGATAGAGTGAAAGTGATGAGTAAACGTACAGGTTGTTATACTTACCCACCCATCTTATCTCCTTTCATCTGTTTCCCAATGTGTACAATTTATAATATCTAATAAAGGGTAATTTAACAAATTTGTCAGTCTGCAAGGAGCTCTGAGTTTTTTGATTTAAATGCAAATGATTTCTAATCCTTGCTCCTTGCCTAGACTTTAATATGTAGAGGAGTTTTGAAAAGTGCCCTACTAAATTGTTCTCTTGTATTAATTTTACATTTTAAAAGTTACCTTGCCAGGGGCATGGTTGGCACTACTGGATTGTGAGAATAAAAAAAAAAGAACTGCCCTTAATTAGCGTTTTTCCCGGTGTGATCTGGTTGCTGATGAGAGTAATAATGAGATGGGAGTCTCTCCACTGATATTACCAGGCTGGCTGGAACTCTTTTTCCTTCTACTGAGCTATTTAAAAATAAAAAATAAAAAATAAATATATATATATATATCCTATGGCTTCTATGATTTCACACTTTATCCTCCTTGTTCTCTAAAAACTGAAGGCCTCTTTGTCTTTTTAGATTTCTAATTAAGTGAATAGCTACCAGTTAGAATAAAGTATGTATATATAAAAATGTGCAATGTGTTGTTTTTCTTCTTGTTATTTTTATAGCTTTTTTTTCAGCAATGAGGTTTATGCTCATATATTTAGAAGAGCATAAATTGAATTCAAATATGTTATCTCCCACTTTAACCCTTTCGGCATTACAGGAACACGTTTTACATTTAGAGATTTATATAGTTCATCAATGCTTGAGGATTCTAAATTAAGAATTTTCGAACTTACATATGTACATACAAAAAAAGGCCTAAATTACGTTCAATTAATTTTTATTTTTTTAAATCATTTTAAAAAAAGATTTTATTCAAATGTTTATTTTAAATGTTGAATAAATGCAGTTATTTACAATGATAGTTTCAAACTGTTTTCATTGTTATTATAATATATTCCATTACAATTTGTAGGTGTTGAGCCCCTAGTGTAGAAGTCTGCTCTCCCAGGCTACAAACAGATTTTGAAATGAAAATATATGCATTGAATATACCATTATTAGCCCAGAGGTAAATCAGAAAACAGGATATCAACTCAGGTCTCTGTAGAATTGCTTATGATTTATAGTCAGAATTTTTTGATGCTTATGAATGTTATTTATTTATTTATTCATTTTGCACAGAGCTACACATTTAACAACTCCCAGCTGTGTGAGTCTGTATGTTGATGTTGAATTTGGGAAGTAATGTGATAATTAATTGAACACACTACCTAGAACTTTTAACAAATCTATTCTGTGGTTAATAATACAATAAGCAATTTAAAGTAAAAATTAAAATGAAATTAAATTCCATATGTGTATGTGTATTTATACAGAAATATTCCCAAACATTTACATGGCTATGTGTTACTGTTTGCTACATGTACATATATATATATATATATATATATATATATATATATATGTTTTTTTTTCTATCCTTTTTTGATTGTATGTTTTTTTTGTTTTTTTTTAGATTATTTGTAAAATGTCCATTTTGCTTATAGTACATAGATGCTTGTGTCTTTAAATGTTGCATCAGATTTTTTTTGTTTTTTTTCTCCTACCGTCTCTCTCCATTTCTATTAAATGCTGCAGTATCTGCTCACACTATCAGGCAGCATTTCCAGGGGCCATCAATATGATCCTACCCATCGTGCTGAATTGCCACTTACAAGCCCAGTGGGACTCTCTTTGTTAGCTGGAGCAATCTCCATTTAAATAGAGATCAGAGGGATGAATTCTTCACACGGAAGAAAGAGACAAGTAACTTTTTGGCATAAATGTTTTTTTTTTTTTTTTGAGTAAGAGGTGGTGCTAAATTCTGTAAACCAGAATTTAACATTAGGTGCAGGGAGATGCATGTCACCAACGATGATCTACACATGTAATGGAAGAGGTACCATTCTTAATGTTATCACATTTTCACAATTTCCAAAGAATGTAAAGTTTTCTTAATTTAAATAATAAAAAAAAAAAATTTCATTATTATTATGGAACTCTGAACGATCTAGAACTAGGTCCCTTTCCCACGGTCTCACTAGCTGCCCTAACTATTAAAAAAAAAAATCACAAATTCATCTGTGTCTCCACTTGGAAACCATAAATGTTCTGATGAACTGCATGAAACAGGGACGGTTGCAAATGCACAAGGGGAAATTTATATGATGCTAAAGCATGGAAAAATAAATTAAACATAATTAGCTATATATTTAAAATATCCATACTCAGCACTGACTGCTATTCGTTCATTAAGACATATTGAATGCTTAGAGGAAAGGGACTAGGGACTCTTGGACGAGCCTCAGTTGCAATGCATGCTATTTATTAATATGTTGAGATTTGCTTTAAACCTTACACTGTGCTCCCCGACTATTTAAGTTTGGAAAGTTATTGAATGATACCTTTTATGTTTTGGAAAGCTATTGTATCCCTGAATCTAATGCAATGTGAGTCTACCATCTCTGTTCCTATTACAAAGTTCATCCTTGAGCTACCAGAGGATTCTAGAGGACTTTTTGGGACTCATAGGTTCATGAATTATTCCCCATGCTTTGCAGATAAAGTGTTAGTGACCTGGCAACTGACTTCACACAGGGGGTTCTTCCAGCATTTTGTCTTTAGTTGTTTAAAAGGAGACTGACAGCTGACAAGCGTTCCTGTAGAGCTTCTCGCACTCGTCTCTCCTTGCAAACATCTTACAACAGGCGTCCCATTTACGCCTGTCAATCTAGTCAGAAGATTTGGGAGGGGGGGACAGAATGCACAGATTTGGAAGAGTGAATGCAGTTAATTCTTTCACTGTTTATATTTGCGTATCAATTAGACCATCCCAGCGGATAGGAAGAGACTGCCCGCTGCTTTATAGTGTTAAAATTCCTTCCTTCTTCATTTTTTAGAGTAAAGACTTCACCTCTACCCAGTGTGATGTGTAATCTGTTTGGTATTTCATTTATATCTACTTAAGGATATCAGAGTTTTTACCCAGCTATGAATGAAGGTCTATCAATTCCTTGCGAATATGTTCTTGTGTGTATATATATATATATATATATGTCGAGATTGTAGCCGTATTTATCCAGTGATGTAGATGTAAAAAACATTATTTTTGCCTATGTGAGGTGTTTTTAAATAAAACAATTACAATCTCTAAGATTTGAAATCATTATTTAGTGAATAAGCGAGTGCACTGGATTGTGTATTTTGTATATATTGGTCTCAGCAGCACCCTATAATGTATGCATGTTCAGGTGAGGGCAGCCCTCTTGGTTTCATATATATATATATATATATCTATATATATATATATATATAGATATATATATATATATAATGTCGATTGTTGCCGTATTAGTCCAGTGATGTAGATGATAAAATTTGTATCTTCTAATGCCTTTTTTATTGGACTAACATAATTTTTTAATGACAAGCTTTCGGGAGATACAAATTTTATCTGTTTTTTTACATACACACATATATATATATATATATATATATATATATATATCTTGCAGTTGCAAGCCAAAAATAATTTAGACTAACAAACATATTATATATATAAAAGCATGCATTACACTAAAAATCACTAGCGTATATATCATTCTATGGGATGAAAATCCCTCAGGGGCTCCTCTGGGGCATGATAAATTAATCCAAACCCTTCCTGCAGCAGCATACAAGCACAAAATTACTCTGTACTAGAGGCAGCACACATGTTCAGAGCTCTCCCAATGTGTATGCACCAGGGATTGCAGTATTAAGTTCTCTGTTCTTTTATTGTCTCAGGCTGGCATCCATTCAGAAAAGCCCCAAGCAAAACAATTTTATTGTAAGTGTACCAGCCTGTGCAGAGTGTAGTCACCGATTATTTTTTTGTAGGTAATTAGGGTGTTTTTTTACTCTACCTGTCAGAAATTCCAAACAGAATTGTTGAGACAGGCCTCAGACAATTCTGCCAATGAGTCAGATTTATCCAACTGGAAGTGTAGCGGGTAGAGGCCTTAAATTAATTGGTGAGGAATCCCTGCTGTGTTTAACGTCAATATCCCTCTCTGGGAGTTAACAATGGGGGAACATAAATTTTGTCAAATTCGTGGATATAAAATCATACAAGATATTTCAATTAATGTAAGAATGGGAAAGTGTACACCAGGGAGGCATATGTGCGTGTGTAGAGATAGATGCAGGGAAAGAGACGTAACAAACAATTAACCCTTCAGCAAAATTGTAAACATCCAGAAATAGCATATTTTATGAATGTCAACTTTTTACCTTTATATGGGATGGCCATCACTAAGATCTAGCTACACAAACAAAACCAGAATCTTCTCAATATTCCAGGTCTTGAAATCGGCCATGGACAGATTACTTTGCACCAAATGAATATATTTACTAGGTATTAAAGAAAGGTCTTGTACCTCAAGTACTTCTCAAAGGAAACTGCGTATTGCATGTTTGAGCATCTTATAAGCCACTAACTTCTTCAGTGTCAAAGTTAGCAATCAACTGACATAGTACAATGTAAATTCACTTAAGTGTGGAACAACCAACATACTGAGCAATGAGCTGAAAAATAGCCATTCTAAAAAGACTCAAGTGAATTTTCTAGTGGTGTATGAAGGGTTTATGAAATCAGGTATAGAAAAAAAGACAGAATCAAAATGAAAAAGCAACCAAACTTCTTGAAAGATAGTTAGATATTTCATACATGCAGTATTATTAATTGTATTTTAGCCAACCAAGGCTTAGGTAACAGTATAAGAAAGCTCATTAAATAAATGGAGAGTCATTTTAATCTGTTGGAGCTCCATAATAAATTTAGTATGCTTTACAAAAGTAATGGAAAGCATATGAACAACGGGTGCAATAATATCATGGTAGAGCAAGAATAAAACAGTTCATGGGAGTTTATGTGAATCATGATGCGATGTGGAGCATAAACTGTGTGATGCATCTTTTTAACCTTGATATCACCTGTCTCATGTCTAGTCAGGCCTATTTATGCCAAGTATTATGGTTCTCTTAGTTTTAGTATTTAAGAGCAATGTTATAACCTTGGCTCTTTCAGGGTGTAAATTTGCATTGAATGAACATGATTTATTCCCCTTTAGAGGTATTTTGCGAAACGGGTAGATGAATATTTAGTTATTTTTCTTTACCAAAGAACCATCCAGTGGTGTATCCTGGTTTTGTTCTGCCCTAGGCAGGACAAAACTCAGGCAACCCCCTCCCCCCGCGCCACCCCCACCCAACCCTTCCCCCCCGCCCCACCTTCTAAATACACACACACACAAACAGTCAGACACACACACACAGTCAGACACAAACACACACATACAGTCAGACACAAACACACACACACACACACAGTCAGACACACACACACACAGTCAGACACACACAGTCAGACACACAGACACAGACACACACACACACACAGTCACACACACACACAGTCAGACACACACACAGACACAAACACACACACAGTCAGACACACCCACACAATCACTCACATTAACACTTTTTTTTTTTAATTTAACCCCCACCCCAGCCTCCTTACCTTTGGGGATTCCCTCTTTCTCCCTGGTGGTCCAGTGGCTGCCGGTCGGGCTGATGGGCTGGCTGTTGGGCGGGCGGCTGGCGAGGGAGCTCTTCCTCTGAGCTGGCTGCTCAGCACCCTCGCGCGCCGCAGAATGAGGCTGGGAGCTGGGACGATCACGTCATATTCCGGCTTCCAGCCTCACTCTGCGGCGCGCGAGGGAGCTGAGCAGACCGCTCAGAGGAAGAACTCCCTCGCCAGCCGCCCACCCGACCATCAGCCAGCGCCGCCCAGCATGTCTGTTAGCTGCGAGGCTTACTAGGCATTTGCCCTGGGCATTTGGGGGTGGCCTTGTTTGCCTCGCGGCTAATACGTCCCTGGAACCATCCAAAGTGTATGCAAAGCTACAGGGTAACCACCACATCTCCTCGCAAGACCCACACAGAGCTGAGACTAAACAGTACTGGAAGAATGTCTGGGAGAAATTATGAAGCATCTCATAACACCGAGGCCCAGTGGCTACTCGACCTGAAAGCAGACCACTGCATGCTGCCAGAACAGGAACCAGTCACCATCACAGATATCCAACAGAAAGCCGCACACATGAAGAGTTGGTCAGCCTCAGGACCTGATATGATCCGCAACTACAGAATAAAGACGTTAACCGCACTGCATGAACGCCTAGCAGCACAAATGAACCAGCTACTAGCAACAGGCTCCCACCCTGACTGGCTAACACAAGGCAGAACAATACTAATCATGAAGGACCCTCACAAGGGAACAACACCATCCAACTACCGACCAATAACCTGCCTCCCCACAACATGGAAACTCCTTTCAGGCATCGTATCCTCCAAAATCCAAGGACATATGAGTCAATATATGAGAAATACTCAGAAGGGGATTGGAAACCACACCAGAGGATCAAAACACCCACTACTGGTAGACCAAGCAGTCACAAGGAATTCTAAGACCGGATATCATGAACTCGATGGGCAAGTGGAAAACAACTCTAGAAGTCAATTCAAGAACAATAACTCAAGTGAACATCAAATGTGGCATATACCAAGGTGATGCTCTATATCCAATGCTGTTTCCCCCTTAGCCAGATCATCAAGGAGAGTGGATACGGATACAGGTTCAAGAGTGGAGCTACCATAGCCACCTACTCTAAATGGATGACATCAAGCTGTATGCCAAGAATGAGCGGGTATTGACTCACTGATCCACCTACCTAGGATATACAGCAAGGAAATTGGAATGTTGTTCGGACTAGAGAAGTTCGGGCAGATGATAGCAAAAAAGAGGGAAGATGATTCGGACAGAAGGAGTTGAAGTTCCAGAAGGCCAAATAGAAATATAGAGAACAGCTACAAGTACCTGGGGGTACCACAAACGCATGGCAACAAGCAAGGAGGATAGCAACATCTCCAAAGAGTCCAACCGGTCCTGAAGTCCCAGCTCAATGGCAAGAACAAGATCCAAGCCATCAACACATATGTCCTACTGGTCATTAGGTACCCAGCTGGAATAAGTACCTGGCCAAGAGAAGAACCATGGATGTCAAGACGAGAAAACTACTCACTATGAATGGAGGATTCCACCTGAAATCCAGCACCCAGACACTGTACACCTGTCGGAAGGAAGGAGGTCTGGGCCTGATGAGTGTCAAGGTCACAGTCCTGGATTAAACACAGCATCCACAAGTACATCACGAAGATGGCTTCCAAAGATGAACTGCTAAGGGAATGCCTAAGACAGATAGAGGAGGCAAAAAAAAGAAGAGGTTTCTTGGCAAGACAAACCTCTCCATGGTGTGTACCACTGGCAGATAGTGGAAGTGGCTCACATGACAAAATCCTACCAGTGGTTGGAAAAGGCAGCACAGGAACAGGCACTCAGCACCAGATCAATAGAAGCTGAAGTCTACCACACGAGGCAAGACCCAAGGTGCAGACTGTGCAAAGAGGCCTCTGAGACAGTCCAGCACCAGGTAGCCAGATGAAAGATGTTAGCATACACAGAGAGACATAACCAAGTTGCTGGGATTGTGTACCGAAACATCTGCACAGAATATGGATTGGACCTGCCTAAATCCAGATGGGAGAGACCACAAGGGGTAGTCGAGAATAAAAGGGCTAAGATCCTGTGGGACTTCAACATCCAGACAGAAAAGCAAGTGCTGGCCAACCAATCAGACATCGTGGTGGTAAACAAGGAACGGAAGACTGCAGTCGTGGTGGATGTGGCAATACCCAGTAACTATAACATCAGGAAGTAGGAACATGAGAAGGTGGATAAATACCAAGTACTGAAAGAAGAACTAGAAAGAATGTAGAAATTGAAGGCAGTAGTAGTCCCTGTTGTGATATGAGCACACCGGGCTGTGACTCCCAAGTTGGGGGAATGGCTTTAACAGATTCCAGGTGGGACATCTGAAATCGCTGTCCAGAAGAGTGCAGTTCTAAGAACAGCTAAGATACTGTGCAGAACCCTCAAACTCCCAGGCCTCTGGTAGAGGACCCCTACCACCCAGGGGTGAGAAAATCAATTATATATTATTTATTTATAAAATATTTATTTATAAAATATTTTACCAGGAAAGATACATTGAGATTTCTCTTGTTTTTAAGTATGTCCCCCCATTGTGTTGATACATTTGCCTTAGATTCGTGTAACTTAAAATAGTTTAGACATGTGCAATTTGTTTCAGTCTGAATGTAAATTTGGCCGAATTTCGGGAAATTTGGATATTCGGATGTTTCTGAACGTCTGAAGTGCCGAATTTTGGAAGTGCTTTGGATTTCTGAAAAGTGGCAAAACAAGAGAGGGAGGGAAATTATGTGAATGATGACAGGGGTAGGGTTAGGGAATTGCCGAAGTCCCGAATTGCCGAAGACCTGAATTTCGGAAGTGATGAACCGAATATTTTGCCCATGCATGTCCCTAAAATAGTTTATTAAAAGGTCCATTTAACATAATATGTACAAATTGCATGAAAGTTTACTCCTGGGTATTTGGCTATTTACAATAGTCATAAAGGCTACTGCTGAATTTTCCAAGGGTGGGTTTTACAAAAACAAAAAAATCTGAATCACGCAGTAGTTGTGTTTTTGACAGCTAAGGCTAGAGCCAGCCAAGTGTGTATGCCCACCATTACTATTCATTTATCATACCTTATACAAAAATACACTGCTCAAAAAAATAAAGGGAACACAAAAATAACACATCATAGATCTGAATGAATGAAATCACACAAAATTAAAAAATGGAAATCTAATTTTTCAACCCATGGAGGTCTGGATTTGGAGTCATACTCAAAATTAAAGTGGAAAAACCCACTACAGGCTGATCCAACTTTGATGTAATGCCCGTAAAACAAGTCAAAATGAGGCTCAGGAGTGTGTGTGGCCTCCACGTGCCTGTATGACCTCTCTACAACGCCTGTGCATGCTCCTGATGAGGTGGCGGATGGTCTCCTGAGGGATCTCCTCCCATGACATGATGTCCCAGATGTGCTCAATTGGATTCAGGTCTGGGGAACGGGCGGGCCAGTCCATAGCATGGATGCCTTCGTCTTGCAGGAACTGCTGACACACTCCAGCCACATGAGGTCTAGCATTGTCTTGCATTAGGAGGAACCCAGGGCCAACCGCACCAGCATATGGTCTCACAAGGGGTCTGAAGATCTTATCTCGGTACCTAATGACAGTCAGGCGACCTCTGGCGAGCACATGGAGGGCTGTGCGGCCCCCCAAAGAAATGCAACCCCACACCATTACTGACCCACTGCCAAACCGGTCATGCTGGAGGATGCTGCAGGCAGCAGAATGTTCTCCACGGCATCTCCAGACTCTGTCATGTCTGTCACATGTGCTCAGTGTGAACCTGCTTTCACCTGTGAAGAGCACAGGGCGCCAGTGGTGAATTTACCAATCTTGGTGTTCTCTGGCAAATGTCAAACATTCTGCACGGTGTTTGGCTGTAAGCACAACCCCCACCTGTGGACGTCGGGCCCTCATACCACCCTCATGGAGTCTGTTTCTGACCGTTTGAGCAGACACATGCACAATTGTGGCCTGCTGGAGGTCATTTTGCAGGGCTCTGGCAGTGCTCCTCCTGTTCATCCTTGCACAAAGGCGGAGGTAGCGGACCTGCTGCTGGGTTGTTGCCCTCCTACAGCCTCCTCCAGGTCTCCTGATGTACTGGCCTGTCTCCTGGTAGTGCCTCCATGCTCTGGACACTACAATGACAGATGCAGCAAACCTTCTTGCCACAGCTCGTATTGATGTGCCATCCTGGATGAGCTGCACTACCTGAGCCACTTGTGTGGGTTGTAGACTCCGTCTCATGCTACCACTAGAGTGAAAGCACCACCAGCATTCAAAAGTAACCAAAACATCAGCCAGGAAGCATAGGAACTGAGAAGTGGTCTGTGGTCACCACCTGCAGAACCACTCCTTTATTGGGGGTGTCTTGCTAATTGCCTATAATTTCCACCTGTTGTCTATCCCATTTGCACAACAGCAAATGTGAAATTGATTGTCACTCAGTGTTGCTTCCTAAGTGGACAGTTTGATTTCACAGAAGTGTGACTGACTTGGAGTTACATTGTGTTGTTTAAGTGTTCCCTTTATTTTTTTGAGCAGTGTATGTAGGCATACACAGACACATACTAAAGCAAAAACAGAGTTGTTCAGTAGAGTGAGAATTGTTTGGAATCCAAAAGTAAGGTCAAAGTAGGCGAACTAGAAGAATAGCTGATTAGGAGAATTGTTCCATTTTGACTATTTTGAACTTAAATTTTAATAAAATAAAAAAATACATAAAACATAAATAAGTAATAACTTTTTATAACAATGAAACAATTAATTGATCGAACTTTGAAATTCACTTTGAATTCCTTTCAATTCTCAATTTACTGAATAACTATACACATAATGACATATGCAGTCAGATATATAAATTGACATACAGACAATGATGAGCCACAATATTAAAACCACCAGCCTGATATTGTGTAGGTCCGCCTTCTTCTGCCAATACAGCTCTGATGCGTCAGGGCATCTGAATGTGTCCTGTGGTATCTGGCACCAAGACATTAGCAGCAGACCCTTTAAGTCCTGCAAGTTGCGAAATGGGGCCTCCATGGTTTGGATTTATTGTTCCAGCACATCCCACAGATGCTCAATTGGATTAAGATCTGGGGAATTTGGAGGCAAGAGCAACACCTTTTTGTCATGTTCCTTAAACCATTTCTGACAATTTTTGCAGTGTGTCGGGGTGAAAGAGGCCACTGCTATCAAGGACTACCATTGCCATGAAAGGGTGTACATAGTCTGCAACAATCTTTAGGTAGGTGGTATGTGTGAAACTAACATCCACTTGAATACCAGGAACCGAGGTTTCCTAGCAGAACATTGCCCAGAGCATAGCATGGCCTCTGCCAGCCTGCTCTCCTCCCATAGTGCATATTGCTTCCATCTCTTCCCCTGGTAAATGATGCGCATTGACACGGCCATCCACCTGATAGAAAACATGATTCATCAGACTAGGCAACCACGGTTAAGTTATGACGACCTTTAGGGTGCTTCCAGCCAGATGAACTGTGCCCAGGAGCCAGGAGGGGGAAGGCTCCATGCGGAGCAGCCGATGGCCTGTGGCCTGTCACAGGGAGCCCAGCAGATGGCCAGCTGGCCAACTGGCCACCTGAGGGCAACCCTGGAGTGACGCTTATTTGGCAAGGCAGAATAGGCACCTGCTTATCCCAGAGGGCAGGTGCCTACTCTGCAGCAATATACCGGACCGAGGTGAGGATGGAGTCATGTGGCGACGAGGGAGCACTGTCTGAGCTAATGATACTCCTCCTCCCTTGTGTGCCCTCTGTGGTGATGCCGGAAGCCGGAATATGGTGTAATTCCAGCCCTGCATCACTAAACAGCGCGAGGGAGGGGAGAGGAGCAGGAAGAACATCAAAGCCACTGGACCCCAGGGAGAGGACTCCTAAAGGTAGAAGCAACAAGCAATACAATGAATTTGTCAGTGTGTGTGCAAGACTGTATGTGTGTATGTATTTGAAAGTTAGTGTGTATGTCTGACAGTCAATGTGTGTCTGTCTGTCTGTCAATAAGTGTGTCTGTCAGTGTGATTGTCAGTGTTTGTGTCAGACACACACACACTTACTGACAGACACACAAACACTGACAAATACATTTAACACACAAACAAATACTGACAGACACAAATTTAATAACAGACACACTTATTGATAGAGAAGTAAAAAAATACAGGAAAGGGCTGCGCTCAGGATAAAACTCTAAATAATACAAAAAGTCCAGATAAAATAAATGGAAAAAAGGAGAAAGTCTTATCTGACAATGTCCGTTAGGATCGTATAATATGATGATACTTGGTCTGGAACAGTAATCTTTAGTTATATCTTCCTTGTATATCGTCTCATGCAAAAGATAAAAACAGATATAGAACCAGATAGTGTAGTATATTTTGGAGATGAGGGAAGTATAAGTGTAAATCTTGATTGCAAACTCACATTTAAGAGAGCTAGAACCCGCTCTGGTATAAAGGGCGTACAGCGGTTTGATCCCCGCTTATAGGATATGGGATAGCTTTCCTTCGTGTACTTCCTTCTTCCGTAATATGAAAGACACTTGAATAAAAAGAGACAGCCAATAGTGTTCTCTGAATAAAAACTGTAAATAAAATATATATAATAAAAGTGGGTACTCACAAGATAGGAGCAGATCAACTGCTCCTAGTAATCAGCGTTGGTGGTATGATCCCCACCTCAGGATTTCTTGGAGTCCAGTAGAATAAATGAATAATAATGACTAAAAAGGGTACCAGGTATGAGTAATAAATAATTGTGTATAAAAAGATAAATGGTACGATAAAAAGTTACCAAATATGCTTTAATATTTAAAATTACACAATATAAAAACCATAAACGCGTTTCGGCGTTATGAATATGGGGAAAGAACCTGATACCTGGCAGTGGATCCTTTAAATAACACATACAAACATTCAAAATTGGCGCCAAAATTTGGTCAGCCAATCACAAAGTGTGAGTGAATATGAATAAAACAGAATAAAAACAGAAATATTATGATGCATATTAATAAGAATATAATAAATATAGTATAAAATGTAAATATGTATGAGAAACAAATTGTATTTGACATAAAAACATATTGGTAATGCTCGGTCACATGACCGGCATGGGACCGAAGGGTATGATGGGGGATGTAGTATGACGCCGGCAGGCACTGCGCAGCCGCCGGCGTCATAATGGGGGACGGGCAACTGGCGTCAGCACGCTAGAAAAGTGGGGCTGATGCCAGTAGGCCTGGAAAGAGACGTCAGCTCGCATGAACATGCGGCTGACGTCGGAAGGAGGGCAGAGGTAGTGATGACGGCGGCGCGTACAGAGCTGCGGCCGTCATCAGAGGAGGCGTGGTCTGTAACTAGACGACGGCTAACACAAAGCTGTAGCCGTCGTCAAGGAGATAATAAATAAACACATAAGCATGCTGGCAACGCACAAGAGCTACGGCCGGCTAAAATGGAATAAGAACTTCATGCCTGATCCACAGACTAGTGTGGGCAGGCATAATGATAAAAAATGTTTTTTATTAAAACCATTACAAAGATATTAATGGGATATAAATAAAAAAAGGGGAACATTAAAAAATAGGCAATAGATTAGGCATATATAAAAAATGAACAATATTAGGTTACAAATATTGATAAAAGATAAGTAAAAAACAATTATTTAAAAAAATTAAACAGGTCAAAATCAACATTTAAGCCATAAGGTGCAAGAGTTTGAAGTTTATAAACCCACTCCATTTTTTTTCTACCCAAAATGTTTTTAATATTTCCACCCCTCCATGGAATTGTACATTTTCCTATACCAATACAATACATTTCTACATTTTCAGATCTTTATTATGTGTAATAAAATGTCTGGATACTGAATGGTTCAAGTATCCATTTTTGATGTTTCTGCAGTGCTCGCTTTAACGTATTTTTAAACACCTTGTGGTCATTCCAACATATTGGAGGCCACAAGGGCATTCAAGCAGATATATCACATTTTTCGTGGAACAGTTAATAAAATCATTTATTTTATAAACCTTGTTTGTCCTTTTTGATACAAATTCGGTTACTTTATGAGGAACATCGGGATCGGTGGTTCCACACACTATACACAGTTTACACTTACAGAAACCTTTGATTTGTGGGAAGAAAGATACTGGAGGGTTTTTTTTTGTTTCTCTTGTGAAGTTATTGGTTAGTATAGATTTTAAATTTTGGGCTCCCCTGAATATATTATTTGGACGCTCAGGTATAATTTTATTCAGTAGTTCGTCTTGTTTTAGAAGGTGCCAATGTTTTCTTATAACCTTTTTTACATTGTTACTATTGTTATTAAAATTAAAAATAATTGGTAAGGGCATTGTATTATCTGTAGTTTTGGGTTTATATTTTAAAAGTTCGTTCCTATCTTTTGTTTTAATATCCCTCATAGTATTTTCTAATTCTGATTTTGAGTAGTTTTTTTCGACAAATTTTTCTTTTAAGAGGTTTGCTTGTATATCGAAGTCTCTTAATTCTGAACAATTCCTCCTAAGTCTGAGTATTTGTCTTTTTGGAGCGCTGTCTAGCCAAGGTTGATAGTGACAGCTATTTTTGTCAATAGCAGTATTTACACATACTTTTTTGAAAAATGTCTTTGTGTGTATTTTTCCATTTTGTATAAAAATGTTGAGATCTAAAAAGTTAATTTGTTCTTATTGATAGACACATACACTCACACACACACACTTACTATCAATAAGTGTGTCTGTTCTTAAATGTGTGTCTTTCAGTGTTTGTGTCTGTGTCAGCGAGTGGTCTGTCAGTGTTTGTGTGTCAGGGAGTGTGTGTGTCTGTCAGTGAGTTTGTGTGTATCTGTCAGTAATTGTCTGTCAGTGTGTGTGTCTGTCAGTGTGTACAGTATGTGTGGTTGTATGTATCTGCCAATAAGTGTGTCTGAAATTGACTGTGTGTCTGTCAGTGTTTGTGTGCATGTCAGCGAGTATGTCTGTGTGTGTGTGTGTATCTGAGTGCCAGTGTGTCTTTCATTAGGGCCATGACAATTTAGGCGCCCGGCAGGAGCCAACACAGCTCGTAACTTGGAGACACCAGCATATTTAATTTAAACGATTCCCTGGTGGTCTACTGGTGATCACCAGCAGTAGGTGCAGTCAGATCATATCCTCTCCCTCGCGCTCAGTGAGTGCAGGTTCAGGGATTCTCAGCCTGCGCTCTGACTCAACATTGAACGCCAGAGCTGCAAAGGAGTGGGTATTATGATCTGAAACAACAGGATGTGCGTTTCCTGTTATTTACCACCGGACTACCAGGGAACGGATATAGGATACCACTGGACCACCAGGGTCATTTGAGGGTGCATTTGTGACCAAGCAGTAGAATGAGAGAGGGCGATGCAGGGAAGAGTATCGCAGCTTGGAACAAGGTAGGACTCAGGAGAGTGAGTGGCTGCTCCCTTGAAAAGCTCCCATCCCTAGAAACTCCCCCAGTATATGGGTGGCAAAGAAGCTGCTGAGTGAAGATGGTGATTACTGGTGTAACACCACCTTCACCTTATTGAGTGTAACTGCCTACCTACCCTGTCACATAACCACACCTGAACACCAATTTAATTAACTCAATTCAATTATGCAATACATAATCTGTCTGTGTGTGTGACTCATTAGCTGCTATTGTGTACCTATGTATGTATGTGATTGTGTGTGTGATTTTTAAGTCTAAGTATGTGACTGAGTGTGTTGTGTATCTAGTATGGAAATTTGTTGTCTTTTAATGTATGTGCCTCTGTGTTTTTTTACAAATGTTAGTAACTGTATTAATGCGTGTATGTCTGTGACTGTGTTTTGGTGTGTCTGTGTTCATGATGATGTGTGTCTGTGATGATTGTGATGTAGTGTGTTAATTCATGTCTGACAAGGTTATTCACTAAAATAATTGTCAGGAATTTACTGCTTCCAGTTTGTCTATTTTGTTATTCACTTTGAAATCCATTTTGAATTCCTTACAATTCTCATTTTTGTAAATAATCCAGTATGTATGTGCCTATGTATGTAACCGCGTGTGTCTGTGTATGTATGTGAATGTGCGCATGTCTTTATATATATGACATATGATCTGTGGATTTGTATGTATATGCATTAACTGGTGTATGGGGTGCATACAGCACTGTACATATGCAGCAAACTGAAATAAGGAAAATTATATATATATATATATATATATATATATATATATATATATAGAAGCTTTGCATTAAAAAATAATTTATACAAAAGAGTTCATAGAGATAATAGTAAATAATAAAATAATAATAATAATAATAAGAGGGCCTCACCAAGTCAAGAACCTGCCTCCCCAATACTAGACACTAGGGACCCTGACCTCCTCCTCCTCATGATAGCAAGGACTGTGTGTATGTGACTGATTGTTGTTACAGAGTGGGGAGGCGTGGGAGGTGCGAACGAACAGGAAAATGAGCCTTGCCGCCACATTCATTATAGATTGCAACGGTGCAATCTGGGAACACGTAAGACCACTGAGAAGAGTATTGCAGTAGTCCAGGCGAGAGAGAACAAGAGCATGGACCGGCACCTTAGCCGCATCCGGGGTTAAATAGGGGCATGGAAGCGACAGGATTTGGCGATTGATTGGACATGAAGGGTGAAGGAGAGGTTGGAGTCAAAAAGAACACCCAGGCAGCGAGCCTGCGAGGTAGAAGTTAGGGTAGCACTGTTGACTTGGAGGGAGACAGACACGGGAGTAGTAACACTTGAGGGAGGAAAGATCAGAAGTTCTGTTTTGGACAGGTTGGGTTTAAGAAAGTGAGCAGCCATCCATTTGAAAATCGAAGAGAGGCAGTCAGAGACACGAGTCAAGATGAGCGGAGAGAGATCAGGAGAGGACAGGTAGATTTGTGTGTCATCAGCATAGAAATGATAATGGAAGCCAAACGAGCTGATGAGTTTACCAAGGGAGGCAGTATAGATAGAAAACAGTAGGGGACCAAGGACAGAACCTTGGGGGACGCCGACAGAGAGTGGTTAGGGGGAAGAGGCAGAGTCCGAGAAAGAAACACTGAAAGAGTGCTGGGAGAAGTAGGAGGAGCACCAGGAGAAAGCAGTATCCCGTAGACCAAAATTACGGAGAATGCTAAGAAGCTGTTGATAATCAACAGTGTCAAAGGCAGCAGAAAGATCAAGGAGAATTAGGATAGGGTAATGGCCGTGAGATTTAGCAGCAATTAAATCGTTGGGTACTTTGGTCACAGCTGTTTCAACAGAATGACCAGCGCGGAATCCAGACTGAAGAGGGTCAAGCAGAGAGTTGGTTTCCAGAAAGTCAGTCTGGTGTACACAACTCCCTCGAGGATCATTCAAAAGAAATGGAATCCCATGACTACTTCACTTTTGATGATATCTAAAAAAATGTGACCCTTTTGACATGTCCGGTAATGCATACGCAGATTTACTTGTCAAATTGTCTACTGTTGATATGTTGTTATAAGTTTGTTTGTTTTCAATGCACTACCAAAATAAAGAATTAGAAAAAAGCAATGGAAATCTATGATTATAGTGCAGTCCTTTTTATTCGATATTGATGTGTTCGGTTTGTGATTATGGTTATTTCCATAGGTTTATGTGATTGCATGCCAAGGCATCTATGCATATGACTGTATTTATGTGGCAGCAAAAAAAAGGGTTTAAAAGGGATTAAGAAGCACAAAATAAGTAACAGTGGGTTCAGAGACAAGACTGTAAAAGGAAATAAGAGATACACAAGGTAGAAAGAGGGGAATAGGAGAAAGAGGGGATTAGGAGAGACATTAATGAAGAATCAGGAAAATAATAAACGGGGTTAAGGAGGTGTGAAGTAACACACAAAGGTTTATTCTAATCTATTGGCATGGTAAGTACTAAATTATCCAGGGCCACCAGATGAAACTTTGGAGCCCCTAACTCAGCTCATGGTCGGCCCCCAACTCAGCTCACGGTCGGGACCCCGGGGGCCCGCTTCCAAGCCCGCCCACACGATCCGCCTCCAAATCCCACCTACAGGAATACATACACAGACACACTGATACAAAAGGACACAGATACACAAAAAGATACACACTTACTGACACACACATACGTACTAACAGACACACATACTGAAGCAGACATACACACATATAGGCATACATACTGACACACACATACTGAGACATACACACAAATGCAGACACACAGACATACATAGTGACACACAGACACATACAAACAAACACACACATACACACTCTAGCATAAAGATATACAGACACACACATACTGACCTACATACACACAGACACTGACATACATACATACTGACATACATACATACAGACTGACATATATACATACATAGATAATGACATACATGCTTGATGACAGTGGCGTACATACCGCGGTCGCAGGGGTTGCAGCTGCGACCGGGCCCGTCACTCCAGGGGGTCCGGCCACCCTGCGGACCCCTGCGACCGGGTACACTCCTCCATCTTTTGCGGCCTTGGCCCGCGCGGCAAAACGTCGAGGCTGCCATCCAAGGGGTCCATCGGGTGGACCATGCTGTTAGGGCCATCCTATGAAGATGGACTGTCAGGGGGCCTAATCAGCGCTGCTGGCTGCTGCAGTGATTTAATAGCGCAATCAGGCCCCCTGTGAAGGGTTCAGACACTGGGAGGAAGTGACTGCCCCGGTCACTCCTCCCAGCAATCACACAGAGCCCGCGCGGGAGGAAGCAGAGGAGGTAGGAAACAAAAGGGTGACTTAAACATTTTGTGTGTGTGTGTTTGTATGTGTGTGTGTCTGTCTGTATGTGTGTATGTCTGTCTGTATGTGTGTATGTGTCTGTTTGCCTGTCTGTTTGTATGTATGTCTTTGTATGTATGCGTGTCTTGTGTGTGTGTATGTGTCTGTCTGTATAGATGTATGTGTGTGTCTTTGTATGTATGTGTGTCTTGTGTGTGTGTCTGTGTGTATGTGTCTTTGTGTGTATGTGTGTCGTGTCTATATGTGTCTGTGTGTCTGTATGTATGCATGTATGTGTGCCTGTCTGTTTGTCTGTCTGTATGTATGTATGTTTGCCTGTCTGTGTGTCTGTATGTATGTATGTGTGCCTGTCTTTGTGTCTGTATGTACGTACGTGTGCCTGTCTGTTTCTTTGTATGTATGTGTCTGTGTGTGTGTCGGTCTGTATGTATGTGTGTGTGCGCCTGTCTGTATGTATGTATGTGTGTCGTGTGTGTGTCTCAGTTTGTATGTATGTGTGTGTGTGTGTCTGTCGGGGTAGTGGGGGGAAGAGGGAGGGTGAGGGGAGGGCGAGGGGGCCCACTGATCAGTTTTGCACTGGGGCCCCATGGATTGTGTGTACGCCACTGCTTGCTGACATACATGCTGACATACATGCATACTGACATACAGAGATACATACATACAGACATGCTGACATACATGCATACTGACATACAGAGATACATACATACATGCATACTGACATACATGCATAATTACATACATACAGAGATACTTACTGACAGACATACACACTGACACAGCTAATTTTTCGGCCACCCTCCTGTTTCTTACATTTTCCTTGCAGGAGGGTGGCTGGGGCTGATGGGCATCGTTGTGGCTCTCCCTCTTCAAGGCCTCCATTCTGGCTAGCATGCACATTGTTAAATTTTAACATTTGTAGTTAGTAAAAATTGTCATCATATATTTAGTGAATGTGCATCTTCTCAAACGTAGGGCTTTATGATATATCTACTTTTCCACTATGTGTTAGGAAAGGATATCTTTTTAAAATATCCTTTCCTAACATTCTTTAGTTCAACAATAAAACATACCACGAAAAAAAACAAGGCATTTCCCCCCTGATTTATTTGCAACTATTTTTATCCTGTATTTTATCCTGTATTGCACCTGTTTTGCACCTGACTGTAAATGTACTAACACAGCAGCATATTATATAAAGTATACATAAAACATGCTTCAGCAAATAACTAAATGATATGCAGGAATTGTGACCAACTATGGCCAGGCAACCTGAAACAAAGATTAATAGATGTTACATTAATGAAACTACAGAGACGCATCAGCTTGTGATATTTGTGCATTGAGTTTGCACAACAATAACTAAGGCAGCCTGGCTGTAAAATACTACACAGATTTTTACAAGGATCTGGTTCCTAGAATTTCATAAATTACTGTTTCCTCTCAAAGTATTATTATATACTTTATTGTGACAGTTTCACATTGTCCAGCGTTAGCATTTTATTTTGTACATCTTACACAGTAAGGGAAATGGGCCAAAAAATTTTTTAGTGGGATATTTGTTTTAGATTAGGTATGAATACCTGGATAATTTTTCACTCTTGGTGGATGTCAGAATTGTGGTGAATGTTTGATAAACTATAATTTTACTCCGTGATCTAATCTGGATATTTGTTTTCACAGATTCCACCATGGTGACTACACTGTGGATGTAAGCATCAATGATTACCTGGACATTTACTGCCCCCATTATGAGATATCTCTCCCGTCAGACAGAATGGAGCGTTACATTCTCTATATGGTCAATTTTGATGGCCATGCCTCATGTGATCACCGGCAAAAAGGATTCAAACGCTGGGAGTGCAACCGTCCAGATTCTCCTAACGGACCCTTGAAGTTTTCAGAGAAATTCCAGCTGTTTACTCCTTTCTCTCTGGGGTTTGAATTTCGTCCTGGACATGAGTATTATTATATATGTAAGTATTAATAGGCAATATAACTTTGTTGATGAGGCTACCTATCCGATAGTGAAATGATAACAGTTCCAGCAAGTCAAATCCCTTGCCACTTGCCTTACATTGTTTTTTCATTCAGTGTTATTGTTTGGTACTGCTACAGATATTCCATAAGCCACACTTTTAAAGAGTACAATTTTTTTGCACTTTTTTTAGGGGACTGTATTACAATGCTCGCTCTAACACTTATTCCGCATTTTACATTTACTGATTGATATGGAATTAGACAGCCAATCTGCTTTTATTTGCTCCCCATGCCCTTTCTCAGAGTATCATAAATAATTTATTTATTTCACTCTCAGCACTGCTTACTTATCTATCCAAGGTATTTTAAATTTCCCTTCAAAACTGCCATCTGTGCATGACCATACAGCACATTGAAAACTGCTTATACCAGTGTTCATCGTTTTTACATCCGTCTACCATTTTTTTAAATGAGAAAAAAAGTCAAAATATTTTTGTCTTACCTTTATTTCTCTAGAGCAATGGTTCTCAAAACAGTCCTCAAGACCCACCAACAGTCCAGGTTTTGTCCAGGTTCTTCCCTGGAATAAAACCGGGAAATACATAAATTCTTGATTGTTGGTGGGCTGTTAGGACTGGTTTCAAAACCACAGCTTTAAACCATAGTGGGCCCTCTGCATCATCAGAGAGTTTAAGGAACCTTTTCCTCTTCTTGCACAGTGGGTTAACACATGGCAAATAAATGGCAAGTTTTTTTAATTTAAACAAAAACAAAAAGTGAGAAGTGAGGAGGGCCTTGCTCAAATTAGCAAGCAATCTAAGAGTTTATATTGATTCGCTGATGAGATTATGTGAGACATCAGGTTATCTGCTTTTACCCTTTGTCCATTTGAAATGTTGTGAGGTTTGCAATTTCAAGACAATCACCCTTACACTGAAAATTGTCAGATCGTCATATGGTAATAAACTAAACTTACTATAGTTTGCTTAGATACAAATTACATGATTGTATTGCAAATATTGTTTTAAACTCATTTATGTAAAGTAAATTTGAAGGCTATTTTACATTTTCATTGTCATTTTGTAAAAAAAATAAGTATTTTCTTCTATACCTCCTTTAAATATAGTTCTAATTTATGCAGAAACCACAGAACTTTTCAATCACTGATTTGTCTGACCCTGAGGTCCTTTGAATTCCTCAGTAAGAATCAGATTTCTCTCATGAAACACAGACAGAACACTATTGGAACGTCTACTAATTAACTCTCCTACATAGATAAGTCATTAATGTAATGGATTTAAACTTGTAATTATCTCCTTCTATGGGACCCTAACACAATTAGTAGCTGTAATACTATAACCACAAAAAAGGTCTGTTAGGAATTGATTTCCTGCAAATACTTGATAGTGATGTTCCCCCTGTTTCAAAGCAAATAATCACAAATTACATTGAGCCTTTCGTCATACATGTATCTCCGTGGAATAATACATCCAAACAGCACTAAACTGCTTAAACATTCTTTTTAGAATTCTAAAATTTCTATATTGTGATGATTTTTGGACTGCCGTAGTTTAGTGGTTATACAAACTAGTTTCTCACAGTTAAGGTTAAAGGGTTAAGGAAGCCATCTGCAGTATCTCAAAGTTACAAATTCAATTCTTGGCAAGGTTAAGTTAGCCTTTGAGTTAAAATAGTCAATAAAATGAGAACGATTACATTAGGTAATAACAACACCTAGACATGGACGACAAGCTAAATGTACCTCCCATTCCTGGTTAAATACTTTGATATTATTGTGTGTAATATACTTTTACACGTTACTGGATATTTATTTGATAGTAATGGGTATGATGTACAGAAATAAAAATATGCATGACCAAGAAAATCAGCAAAGTAGCAACCAAGCAGGATACCCACACTGTTTCTAAATCACAACTGCTATTAATGCCAATGTCCTCATAGTGCTGCTAGCACAGACCTTATTTGGTAAGTAGGTTCTATAAAGACCTGTTGGGTTCGAAATGTTGCCAGGTCATCCTTCGTGGTGACTAAATAAATCTCTGTAAATACCTTACTTACTGCAAATCCTTGCTTAGTGACTTTAAAGGGTTACTCCAAGCATTATAACTATAGTGGTAATGATAGATTGATAGATGGAGTAACATGGGCCATTTCTTGGTAATGGGGTAAACCACTTTTCAATGGTTTGCCTTCTTATCTTTGTCACTGCTGGACGCCAGAGGTTCTCTGTGGTCAGTGACATACGTCTGGCTTCTGCATAGCTGCAGAAGCCAGATGCCTATCCTGCTGCCCATTCATTCATTGGCTGATACAGCTCTCACTCAATGAATGTAACTCTGTGCATAGAAATATGCACAGCATTGTCATGAGCCAGCCCATAACTCTTGTTCCAGGCTGGCTAATGACGCTGCAGTGAGACTGCTGGAGGTGGAGTTACACCTCCAGCAGTAAAGTGGTTAAACTCTGTATGGGCAGCATTATTATAGCGAAATGCAGCACAGACTTTAGGCACAGTGACCACTTCAAATTACTGAAATGGTTATGGTGCTTGGAGTAACCCTTGAATTTAAAGGTATCTTTGTTTAAGAGGTCAACTGTACATGAACCTTGTAAGATCTATCAGACTTGTATTGTAACTCAAATTTTCACATCACATTGTTTTCAATGTGCTGCATTTAAATATATAGATGCCTTTTACTTATACATGTAATGATATTTATCATTATATTTATCATTATTTTATAAGGATTTTACACTTGTTGAACTATTAATAGCTACTGAGCAAATGATCTACTGCCATGCTCTCTAAAACTGGTTTTATCATAGTTTTACTGTGAACCTTTCATTTGGAAATAACAAACAGGGAGTTGTTGACTAGCCACTTCTTTTGTGTACCAGCCTTAAAGGGACACTATAGACACCAGAACAACTACAGATAATAAGCTGTAGTTGTACCGGTGTCTATTATGTCCCTTTAAGGCTGGTACTGGTGAGTATAATCATTCCCTTCAGCCTTTTTGCAGTAAACTATGTTTTTTTCAGAGAAAAGGCAGTGCTTATTTTACAGCCTAGGGATACCTCGACTGGCCACTCCTCAGATGGCCACTAGAGGTGCATCCTGGGGCAGTGATGCACAGTGTGCAGCACTGACAGTCAATGTCTCCACCCTCTGTATGGAGACACTGAACTTTCTTCATAGAAGATTAATTGAGTCAACATTTATATATAAGGAGGTGCTGATTGGCCAGGGCTGTGTTTGGCTTGTGCCGGCTCTGTCCCTGATCTGCCTCTTTGGCAGTCTCAGCCAATCCAATGCTTTCCAATAGGAAAGTATTGTGATTGGCTGTAATCAACACTTATGATGATGACAGCCAAACAGGCAGATCAGGGGCAAAGCCAGCAGCCACTAGAGGCTGGCATAACCTGCTGTGTTTTATATTACATGTTAAGTGGACATTGCGCCCTGACCACTTCAATGAGATGAAGTGGTCTGAGTGCTTATAGTGGCCCTTTATTGAATAGCTGTTTTTCCCTAGTTGTTAACTGGTGAACTGATACATACCTACCAGGGTTAGGTTTATCTATGTTAATAATCCACCCCTCTATGTTATTTTTATACAGGACACATAAGTTAAAATGAAACTTGCTTTTATCCAATTAAGTTACCAGTAAGGGCAGATTTGACCACCTAAAAATACAAACGTTAGCAGATGATAAAAATATACAATCTATAAAAGAATGCACGTAGTTTAATACTATATATCACCAGAATATAATTTGGGTAATCATTGCACTTACAAAGGTACAATTGATTGCAGGCATGTAGAAAGGCTTTTGTGTATATGACTACAATATAAACAAAAAAAATAACTTTATTTAGGTTGCACTCATAGGATAAAAGACCAAGTATTGAACATCAGTATCTCACTCTTCCCGGACCAGGCAAATGGATAAGGTACCTCAGGAACAGTTGTGCAGCAAAAGTTGAAAATAAAATAAAAATAAAATAAAAATATATATATATATATATTAACAAAACACTTTGTAGTCTCCTAGCCCTATGCCTTCCATCCAATGCAGGACTTCCTCAGGGTCATTCGAAGGGCGAATGAAGGTCATCTCACCTAGGCGAATTAAAAAGCTTTTTTTTGCGCCATCCTGAACTGCCATGAGCCAATCGAGAACGGCGACTTATGTGGAAACGTCTATCTTCAATGATTGCTTATCAAGCCTCGGTTTCGGCTTTTCATGTCCAATTATGTATTTCTGATATCGTAGAGAACACTCAATGCATTCCAACTTGCGTTCCTAGCTATACTTTCCGTAAGTTCATCTCCGTGAATGGAAAGTCCAATGACATTCACCATATATTTACAGCATTATAGGCACATAGAAAAACAAATAAAAGTCTATTAAAAAAAAATCTCACTAAACATCAATTTTAATAAAGGACATATAGAAAAATATACATTAAAAATGTAAGGTGTAAAAAACCAACACCTTATCTTAATGAATAAATGTTAAAACAGCAATACAAATGACAAAATAAGAAAAAGTTTTATAGAGAGAGGGGATCTAGAAAAGTATTCTTCTAAAAGCGGAAGAATATTAATCTTCAATGAGATGGATGTGACTTCTGAATTTGGATTTACAAACTATGTATAACAGAAATGTTTTGTCTGGACTTCTACACTATTGTAAAGAACTACATTTACATGTTGAGGTCAGTGGAGAACACACTCAAAACTCATCACAATAGTCCTCATGTGTACATCCTGCAAATTACAATAACAAGCAGTACCAAACGGAGGTTGCAGGGGCATACAAATACCCTATCCTTTCACTAAAGTTTCATTTATATTCTCTTTAGTTAACTGTTAGTAGGGTCTGGACTATTTCATGTGGCTTTGTTTTTAAAAGAAGTCCAGGAATTGAGGAAAGTTGCCCACATTACTATGGCGTCGATTTAATATTTTGAAAAATATTTAGATTTTTTTTTTGAAACATTGATATATTTTCATATATTTTTGATATTTTAATATTTTGCTAAAATAATTTGAAAACCTTATGTGTGGGAGTGTTGTATGTAAGGAAGTGAGTGGTGACAGATTAGACTGACCTCAGTGCCACTTAGGAGCCCGGCCAGCAACAGTTTCTGTGAAATTCCTCCTGTTACTGGGCCTGTAAATAATTTTGGCCTGTGGCAATGGATGTTGAATCCATCATGTCACCCCTCAGGGCTGGTGCAGCAGTTGGTGTTGGCCAGCAGCTCTGCAAGCAATTTGCTCTCTTATTCCAGCCCCAGCTGTCTGGCGCTGCGGTCTCCCCTCCCAGCGGTGTGGCTCCACCTGTCATCCCTACCGCTGCACCCTCCCTGGGTGGCCGTACTAGCGCCGGTCGGCGTACCCACCCTCCGGCTCGACTGAGCCCCAGCTCATCTCCTGGCTTCTCAGGCAACAACAGGCCCACGTGAGGCAGCCACGTGGCGCACGGCCTGCAACTTTCATGGCTTCTCCCGCTACCCCTGGTGTCCAGGTAGCGGCATCAAGCGTGGGCCGCCCTCTCCCTGGTTCCAGTGGTCGGATGTAGTCCCGGCGATCGACCCAGGTGGTGTGTGGAGTGCGTGAGAAGGCCCCTGCGGGGCATGCGTGGGGTGGGTCTCTCCTACTGCTGTCGGGTGGTGAGGGGGTTTCTTCCCCTGCTTCTGGGTCTCTGGGCTCCCCTCCTTCCTGGTTGTCTCCTTCTTCCCCATTCACTCTACCTTCCCCAGTGGGGTCCATGGTGGCTTCTCCCCTTCCCCTTGCTGTTCCCCCTCCGCCCACTTTTCTACCTCCCTCCCCCCCCCGTAGGTCTGTCCCTCTGTGGGGTTTCTGTGGCTGGGGCCTCTCCCGGGCACTTTCCTTCTGCCCCTCTGTTTTCTTCCTCCTTCCTTTCTGCTGACCCCCAGTATTGCCTCTCCTTCACCTGCCCAGCTACACCCTGGAGCCCCCTCCTTACCTATCTCGGCAGCCTCCTGGGCTCACCGTCTCTCCACTGCTTCCTCAGACTTTGGGTGCTGTTGCCGGATCTGTCCAGCAGGTGATGTCTGGAACTCCTGTGAACATGGGAACTGCTGTGCAAGCTTTGGAATCCAATTCCCAGGTTACTGCCTACACTCTGGTGCCACCGGCTGGTCCCGGGGCGCCGTCAGGTGAGTCCCGTTTTCCTGTGTTGGCCAGGGCATCCGGTGGGTTTATGTCAGGTTTGCAGGATCTCCATTCCCAGTGGGTTTATGTCAGGTTTATGGGATCTCCTTTCCCAGAGGTGGGACTCTAGGAGGTTTAAGCTGAATTTGAGAAGGAGGCGGCGAACTTGTTTCGCCTGGATGGTGTGCATTTGACTGAGGTCGGGCTCAACCGCTTTAATATGGTGATCTAGGAGGTAGTGGAACAGGCCTTGGGTGGTCCCCCCCCTGCTGATTTTAGGATTAAAACAGCTGGGTTTGTGGCGGGGGGCATGTCCTTGCCAAATAAGGTGAGAGATGGTTTGCAGGATAGATAAATAAGGGGGATAATGGCCGGGTCTCATCCTCCCCCTGTCTCTTATGTTGAACCTTAAGGGGTACCAGGTTGGACTTGTCCCCACCGAGCTAAAAGCCGGCTGGTGGCTAGCATTATGGTCGGGGCCCCACCGACCTAAAAGCCGGCTGGTGGGGAGCCCAAAAGGGAAGAGGAGTTTTTTTTTTTATGACGAGGGGAGAGGCGAGAGCCTTTTGGAAGAGGGAGTTAGATTGGCAAGGATGTTTCGGTTAAATTACTGGATGATATTATGCAAGTTATTTATACGTTAATTTATGATAGTTTATTATGTACAGTTTTATACGTTGAAGGAGTTATACAGTATTTGGATGTTTTAATAAATGCTGTTATATCCAAGTTTTGTGTCTGTCGTTATTTGGGGAAGTTATGGTTGGTGAAGGGGATATCTCAACCAATGCCCACTACGTACATACATGTGCCTTTACATATTTCCAATAAATGCTCTAAATTACATTTTAGTCTCATAAGTTATTAGTAAGTCACCTGCAATTCTCAAAACAAAGTACAAGTGCCTTTTTTTGTTCATTTTAAATTTTATGGTATATATGTGGAAGGCGTATGCCTGAATTTGTGGGAGGGGTTATTTTCCTATTTAAATCCCCAGTAACCCCAGCTTACCTATCGTCGCCGTCTGAAAGTTCTGGCCTGCTCGCCTCCCAACTTCCGGGTCCTCAACAGGCATCACACTTCCGGGTCCTCAACAGGCATCGCACTTCCGGTCCCGTCATACCTTGCGGCTTCCCACCAGTCCGTTCGCACAGACACGCACAAACTAACGAACACCAGGTAAGCGGCGAGAATAGCCGCGTTCGGGATATTCACGCCGTTCAACTTTTTCTTTCGTTTATATGCAATCTCACGTAGGAGACCGCAACCACAGGTGGCAAATATACATATATATATCTTTTCTTTTACACTGAATCTTGTTCGCGCTTTTTGGTTAATCTCAGGACCACATGAATATCACACCTCCCAATCTTAGGTCTCGGTTGTCACATCTCCCTAATAAATACCCCCCCCAGTCCCTAGGGGTATCAAAGTCGGTCTAGCAGGCAGGACTACCATACAGCCCCAGGAGAAATACCACTTACTATTCTACTATGCAGCTTCCCCTAACAGGGTCGAGTCATTCAAACAACCAAGGGCACTTTGTTTTCCTTCTAATCCATTTTTCTACTCATACAAATTACACAGTAACATGCACATGTCACAATCAGAACATATTGTTACAATAATCAACACAACAATGCTTAGATTCATTTTAACTGTTCAAACATCAACAAATAAATATATTTAATTTAAAATGCACAGTGTTTAAACCCAGCCGCTTTACAGACCGGTAATACGTCTTTAAACTCCTAGTCATTATCCCCAGCCTCTTAAGCTCCAGCTCTTCATTACTTTATGTCCCCCAGTTTTATTTAGTTTTATTCTTTACAAAAAAAAAAAAAAATCCCCGGGAAGCGACTAAACACTCACACAGCTTGTAAATTCCGACACTGTGTCCACGGTCCGCACCGCCGGAGCCATGATCTGTACTAGGGACTGGAGAAGGCTTGCGGGCTTAGCCCCGGTATCTGCCTCCCTGCCGCCCCCTACCAGCCGCACACCGGCAGAGACACCTAACCGGCAGGGCAGGGGCTGGCAGTGATGTCACCGGGACACTAGAATTACAGCAGCTGAGCGGTAACGTTGCTCACCTTCCACACACTGCGCTGGGCACTGGTAGAAGTGGCAGCAGTTTAAACTGGCATATACTGCTCCTTTAAGACAAAGCAATGAATGCTGTTACAGGATGATAAAAAAAAAAGGATTCTTTGAAGAAAGATAAGTTACATTAGTCTAACCTGAGTGACTATGTTCACCCACTTTAACAATGCGGCAGTCTTTCTTGGTAGTAAAACTTAAACCCATGCTGATACCTTACAATCTGTATCATCCTATAATAACCCCTGTTATATCATGTCTGTTACTGTCACTCTTATGCTCTCACTACACGTAGCAGTCCCATGATAGGGATAATTGTACTGGTGGTTTCTCAACCTATTCTAAACTAGTAACGGTGTTATACTCAGATTGATATTTCTCCAACCATTGTACAAACCCGCTGACGATCAGCATGCATTCACTCACACAAACCCTAAAACTACGGGACGGTCATTAGGGTTGATTCGGGCAGTGAGCCGCTACCGAGTACACCCCTCATAATGTCCAGGCAAATCAAATTACCCGCACAGTATCTACTATGAGTACCATTTTAAATTACAGTTGTAATCGTTGCAACTGTTACACTGCTTCTAAATTCCGCTAAATGGATTCCATTTCATGACTAAAATAGTATGGTAGAGGGGAAATAAATAAATAAAATAAAACACGAGCCACGAGGGCCATACATACATACATACGTGCAGTGTAGTTCATACGTATCGACCATCTTGTCCCGAAGTGCTCACAGCGCACTCCAGTTACGGTCAGCCTTACAATTCTACTTTATTATCACTCGTGTTTTCATCCAATGGTATGTCCTCTCTCTCACAACTAACCGTCCCTCTTAAGTAGCAATGGCTGGCTGTCAGGTTCCTAGGTGTCCACTAGTTATCATTCCCCCTGGCTTCTTCGCCTTAGGTTAAGTGGTCCCGCGAGGCCAACACCCATCCTCACACTCGGAGGTACTACGCCCCTCGGGCCAAATCATAGTCAGTCGCCTCGCATTGTGGCATAGAGAGGGCCTCACCTGTCACTCCCATTCTGTCTTATGTTTAATTGTCACCGAGAGGCCGACACCCCGCCACAACGTTCAGTGGCCACGCTATCCCCTCGCGCCAACGCATAGGTAGAGCCTCTCAAGCCACTTGGCAATTAGCAGGGCCTCACCTGTCACCAACCTAGAGTAATCGTTTCGCTGCATTGCGGCACTAGCTAGTCAGCCAGCACACACACACGTAGTACTTGGGGGACCGAACCTGCAAACCCCGTCATGCATAACCGTTACGTTTCATATCTGATAATCAGATCAGGTGTCCTAGCGGATTATTTCCCGCATCGTTATAACTTTAGTTTCGATGGTGAGTTTATATATCCTACCGTAATACAAACCGTATGTCAGAACTATCAAACAAGGCAATCCAGGCTTTTAATACGTCAATCACTTACGGGCTAAGGGTCTCCTACATAATTAGATATAACAGTACAAGGATGAGTACAAGGATATACATGTTTCCCCAACTTGTCACTCACTTTGCGTTCCTTTTATACCACATACACTAGGTGCCCATATCAATGTAATAGAAACCAAGATCAGCGGTTTCCTCCTACAATTGTTTCAGGCATATTGTTCTTACATATATTTTCCGTTAAATACGTATATTGGCCACACGCTGTCTTTTACGTTTACACGTGGTACATATTCAGGCCTTGTATCGGACCATAGCCAGGTCCTCAATACGCTTGGGTATATATAGTGTCTGCTTCCAGATTTTATTCATTACAGATATACTGTTATTACTCTACAGCCCATTAGGGGCATTTCAGTACATTGAGTTCTAAATTACCATACGTTGACGCATACTGTCACCTAATTATTTTGGCTACATCAATTATACAAGGCAATGCAGGTTAAAGCATTAGCAATCTAATAAAGACTGGGTAAACCAGAATTCCCACTTGTTTCATATCAGACATCAAAGCATCACTCGGCCTTCATTACGAACAAACGAATACAATTCAAATCCTTGACAGCTAACAGGGACCTGTCTCAGCACGCCTGACATTCACAAGGTTCTCCATGCGCATTCAATCATATGTTACGCTATTTAATATTACATTCATCTTACTATGTTATTTATGTTCAAAAGTACATCAGGACTGACTTTCGGTCTTGCTATCTGTTTCTCTCTTAAAAGTTACACCTATAGGCATCTTATAATACAGTTAATTACAATCCCAAGCCTATCAAGTAAACGATTGTAGGGTAGTTATTATATGACATATATTTAAGCTTAAACCACAATCAAAGATCCTTTTCAGGTTCCTCTCTTAAGAGCACATTTTCCCTACTGTTAGTCACGGTATTTCGTTTGCTCATCGGTTCGCATTGAGTCAGATTTGTCAGATACTTTTTTTTTTTTCTCTCAGTCCTTTTTCGCCATGGTTCTACCAGTTTTACACATATAAGGTATTAACGCTCATCCAGAAGAAACAAGCCTGCCAAGGGTCCCCCGCAGTATACCGCGCCCTGGCCACTCCTAAAGTCCTGAGGTCAGGCCTTGCTTAAATGTAACTGAGCTCGAAGAACATTCAGTTCAGGGATCCTCTGCAGTTCAATAAGGTCTTATCATGCCTTAAGTTAGAGGTTTTTTTTTTAAGCAGGTAGATTCGTCCACTAACACTAAGCAAACTTACTCTAAAGCTACGATATGGGTAAGTATTGTGTATGATTCAAGATAATAAGTGCGTTCCAGTGATAAATGGCTGCTTGCACAATTTTTGCCACTTATCTTTGAAACCAGCCTATAATACTATTAAAACTTTACCTACAGGAATTTAACATTATGTATACACCATATACCCAACAGCTCCCATTTTCTTTTATTATTCAGTAAAGATGCCGACTAGTGCCCGAGATCAAAAACTCCACAAATCATTCAATTCACTCCCTATCAACAGTAAATCTTAGGGGAAGTTTTCGATTTAACCATAAGCCTCCCTGTAATAACGCTACTAATATGTGTCAGCAGCTCACTTGGCATTCCATGATTTATTAAGGCCAAAGGAAAATATTACTGTCTGAAACATTCAGCCTTCACCTATGCCTAAAGAATTCCGGAATCAACAATCGTTACATTATCTACTCCTCATATCAAAACATATGAGCTGGGTGTTTTAAATTGTGCCCGGTTCAAAGTTTGTACTCTTAATCAAAGGCCAGGTTAGCCAGATCTCTAACTAAACCTAACCATCTATAATAACTGTGATAATTGTTACTTTAATTACTCCACCCAGGCCTTAATCCTTCCTCCTACTCGGGCTTTTCATTCCATGTCAGTGCAACAGCAGCCTCTAATCGGCGTGTTACGACACACATAAGTAGAATATGGTAAGTTGTTTTACAATGGGAACATTCCTAACCAAGGACAGAAATCAGACTCTCTTATCGATATTGTGACTAAATAATTGCTAATCTGTGAATTAATCTTGTCTTCTATTTTTGCCCTCTTTTGCAGGCCTGACCTCTCGTCGGTTTCGGCACACCTCAACCGACTTTTGTCCTTATCGAACTACATACTTTTAATTGTACGTCCTCGAATTACCCCGTACACAAGTGGAAGGCGTATGCCTGAATTTGTGGGAGGGGTTATTTTCCTATTTAAATCCCCAGTAACCCCAGCTTACCTATCGTCGCCGTCTGAAAGTTCCCCTCCCACCTCACCCTTTTTTATTTTCAATTATATACCAGGTGGGCCCTCTTTTGCAGGCCTGACCTCTCGTCGGTTTCGGCACACCTCAACCGACTTTTGTCCTTATCGAACTACATACTTTTAATTGTACGTCCTCGAATTACCCCGTACACAAATATATATATATACATATAGAAAGAGACTACAGTACCTTGCACTCAAGCTGCAAAAATTTTCTTAGCCGGGTGCACTACCAGGGCTCCAAAATAGACAGTAGAATGTAGATGGCTGCATTCACGGTCTTCCAAGTAAAAATGTACTTTTATTATGTCATTTTAAAATCAGGATCAACGTTTGCCATTTCTAAAAATTTTCATCAAGATCATAAATTTGTACAGAGTGTTTATATATAATGTGTAAAATAGTGGAAAGACTTACCACAGGTGTTCAGAGTTGAAAATCGGCATTCTGACGATCCCAGTGCGCATGCGTGATTAAGCTCCGCCCCCAGTGGTGACGCCATTGTATACATGCCGTCACGGTTACTATGGAAATGCGGCATAACATAATTATAACCATCACCTTCGTGGAGTGTGTTTTATGCAGTGTGTTTTATTGCTCTGAATGCAATAAAGGAGCTGTGGTTTACTATTCACAGCTCCTACTGTGTGTAAATGGACAAATGTGCAAAAATGGTCTGAGTAAAGGAAATTAAGACCTGGGCACAAGAATGCCCTGGTAACTAAAGTGCATAGGGAATTGTAGAGTGACATATTAAAAGTGACATATGCCATAAAGTGCATTGTGGTGAATAAAGTGCTAAGTGCAGTAACTGAAAACATAAGTGATAAAGTGATATTTGTGCAAAATAATTTCAAGTTAAAACACATATAACAATGCAATATATGAACATATGCAGATAAGAAGACAATATTCACAGGGAAATTAATTCAATCAGGGACATATAACTATTAACCTAGCCCCCTATACTGTGGCTTAGTTAGGTGTCACAACTCATAAATTAAGGTGACTATTCCAAATACTGTATAAATTCTATACATGAGAAACCTGTGTGATTATCTGCTATTTGCCTAAACAATGAAAAATGAAAAATTATTGACTAAAAAACTTAAGCTAGCTAGGACTCGAGACTTATAAGAATGAATGTAGAGACAGTGTTTCATTGAGTCCTTTTGGGGACACTGTGTTCAGTTCATGAATCCAAAATGCTTCCTTATTAAGGATCATTCTCCCACGGTCACCTCCTCTTTTGGATATAGGAATATGATCTATCACCACAAATTTAAGCTTAGTTAGAGGATGGCGATGTTGAAGGAAATGTTTGGCAACTGGTTTGTCCGTTTCTGTACGCCAGTGTGATGCTGGACCTGTGGCCTCCGATGCACTCACATATAGCTGTTTCCGTCTTCCCTATATATGAACGTCCCCCTGGACACGATAATTTGTAGATTACGTGTGTGGTTTTGCAAGTGATCGCATACCTTATATGGTATATCTTGTTGCTATGGGGATGGCAGAAAGTTTTGGCCGGTGTCATGTGGCTACAGGTGACACATCCCAGACACCTAACTGACCCTCGGATTTGTTCCTTTGTGGATTGCGTATAACTTCGGATGGGGTCCGTATGGACTAACAGATCTTTCAGATTCCTATTTCTTTTAAAGCAAATTAAGGGGGGCTCTTTGAACACCTTGGGGAGCATGTCGTCAGATGATAAGATTTTCCAGTTTTTCCGTACAACCGTTGCAACTTGGAGGGGTCGACTGGTGGGATTGCATGGGGAAAACCATCCTTGCATGAGTACTTTTCTTGTCACTCGCGCGAGCAACCCTTGCTTCTTGTAACGCGGTGTTTAGAACATGATTGTCATATCCTCTCTGTGAAAACTTATATATATATATTAGGAATAAACTAGGACTTTTATTGATGCAACATGTGGGGTGATTGTATAGTATGACAACAGCAAAAGAGTGTGATACTAACAGGTTTAGTTGAATATTGATAACCTATGAAAAGAAAAGCAAAACACTTATGGGCATATTCATCTTAAGTAAAAGTGTATAAATAAAGAGTATTAGCAAGTTTTTAAGTGAACAGATTTACAGGTATATGGCATATAAGTACTTACCACACCACTTCCTTTCCTGAGCTTCCCTACCATACTATATTAATGCACAAAAATATGTTCTCCAAAGCTCTTTGTATATTATTTAATGACATTGAAAAAATGACACCAGAGTCAATGGCAAAGATGATAGCTGCTAAACTTTTTAGAATTCAGGACTTGCAGAACACCAGCAATTAGGCCTTGGTGGTAAAAAGAAGAGTAAAACTGAATTTACTCTCTGAATAAGCTTCACCAGTCCAAGGAACAGGGTGTGAATTTTAGGTCAAGGCTGAAATTTAGGAGCTGCCTGTGGCATTTGCTGTAATTTTACTGAGCTGATATTTTAATATGCCATATTTTTTGTGTATAAGACGCCCCATGTATAAGACAACCCTTATTTTTGGAGCCCATAATTAAGAGATAAATATTTTAAGCATCAGATAGAACAAGTTTGATACTTTAGAGGTGACGTCTGAGGAGAACAACACACTTCTGATTCTCATGCCTCCCCTGTGCTACAGTACTCTGTGAAGTTAATGGCTCTATAGAGCATGCTGGGAGACTACAGCTCCCACAATACAGCAGGTGGTGTGAGGGCATGCTGGGACATCACATTAGTTTTCCCTCTGTTTCCTGATCCCCAATTTCTCCCCCATAAATATGAATCAGAAAGCAAGACCTGAGGTGGAGCATACCTTAATATGGCTGCTCTTTTTATGGTGTAGCATGTCTTTGGAGCTCCGTTGGTAGTAAGTGCTGATGTCTGCTGCAGCTCCCACACACATAGGGACCTCTTACTCCTTGCCACAGCATTCAGAAGTGGATTGGCGAGAGGGAGACCAGGTATGTGTGAGGGCCGTGGCACACTGAAACGCAGCAGGCGCTATTTTGGCTTAGGCCCATTTTTATACATGAAAAATATGGTAATTTCTCCCATCTGAAACTAGCCAGAAAATTATGCAGTTACTATTACAATGGCAGCCCATTAAACCAGCGTGATAAATAGTCAAGTCTAATCAAAGCTGTCCAATCAATATTCTGCCCTTCTAAGTGTTGCTGTCTGGGAAGTAATTACAATGTTTAGAACAATTCTTTAAAATAGCACTACTAGTTTATATGATAACATAGTATTCAATGTTTTAAAAATATAATGCAAGCAGCACATAAATATGTTTCAGGCAGGGTCAAGTTAATTACTGAGATTCATTGAATGTTTTTTTAAGCTAGCTTCCATGGACCTGCCAATATTTAAGTGATAAAGCAGTTCCTTAATATGATCATCCACTCAATATAGTAAAATGCATCTCATAGAGTGCTAAGGGAGAGTTCTGTGCCTAGGATATTTTTTATTTTTATTTATTTATTATTGGTATTTATGAAGCGCTAACAAATTCCTCAGAGCTGTTCAATTAGTGGAGAATGTATAATATACACAGACAAATACAAAAGGTAGAGCGGGCCCTGGCAGTAATCTGAGATCTAGCCATTGAATTTACAATCTAAAGGATACAGTGGGGATTTGAGACAAGAGGTAGCATGGGAAATTTGGAAGTGATCGCTAAAATAAGTTAACAGAGAGTTCCAGCTATTGGTAAAATATAAAGGGAATGAAAAGGTAATTGAGTGAGACTCTCAAGCAGCGGGAGGAGCAATCTATATATTTAGGAGGAACCCAGTAGCTGGGTAGTGCTGAGAAAAAAATGCAGAGCTTCAGTATTGTTGGTTCTGGAAGTGTGAGATGAGACCTGGAGATTGTGGGAGTTGCTGCTAGATGTAAAAAGCAGATATCTGCTCAATATGATAAACAACATCTATGAGTTTAATCAAGGTATTGAACATTTTAATATATCAAGAATGTGGACCCACATCAGGACACTAAAGAAGCAACCAACTTGTGTATTGCATCAATAATATTAATGTATTTCCATGACTTCCAATGCTAACCCTCTTTGTACTGCTGAGACAAAGATCAAGGAATCTAGAGAGCAACGGTGTTGGGAAGCCAGAGCCCCAACTTTGGGTTTTAAGCTATTGCAAAACGGATATAACATGAAGGTTAGACAGTGCCTGGACACGTCTGTCCCCATATACATTTATATAAGTTTATGTTCTTATGGGGTAGGAGTTTTCCTTTAAAAACATTAGAATGGGAGATTTGTTCCAGCCTGAACTGCAATTCGCCAATTGTGCTGATTGGATGATCTGTTGAATTTCTGAATTCCAACCTAAAATCGTAAACCAACTGAGGCCAAGCATGTTCATTTTGATTAGTGATTCTAAATTTCGCAGATTGTGCCAAAAAAAAGAAATAATTAATTTATCTATTGGTTACGAACAAAATTGCAGGGAAATGTATGTTATATATTATATATTATATTATATATGTTATATATTTTGCAGTACAAGCATAGTTTTTTTTTTTTGCACTCTTTTGGTTTCAATTCAAATCAGTTTTTTGGTACTGAAATTCTGCTGAACGAATTGACAAATGGTCATGATTGGCTATTCAGGAAATATTTTTATTTTTAGAAAAAAAAAAAAGGGCCAAACCAATTTTTTTATTTTTACCTTACACAAGTCTAAAAACCACCTTTTTCATACTGATTCTTACTCCTAAGTAGTGATATACTAATCCATTCATAACAGTCATATAAATAAGTTGTTCAAAATGTGATAAAGGTACTATTATTGTAGGACATACCCTTCAGCAAACATATATTCAATCAGTGTTAACACTGTAGAATAGCATCAATTTTTTTTCCCACTGTGTTTAGTCGACTAGCCTTTACTGTATACTGTAGAAAAAGTGAAACTGAATTTTGGATGGTTTATGCAGTGTCATTTTTTTTAATCACAGAGTTTTGCAGAGTAGAAAATCCTAGAGATCACGATAACTAACAGTCAAATCAGCACATCTTGCAATACAAGCCACGTTTGTCAGAGTAATACCTTGCAAGGTTTTGTTGACCCCTCCTTCAGAAAAGGATTAGTTTGGACTTCACAGCAAGATGCATGAATCTGTGAACATTTTATCAGTATGAAATGTGTTCTGTCACAAAGGTACTCTTTTTCTCAAGCCAATATTTCAGAAACTCACATTTATAAAAAATTTTTTCCAGAAAAGGAAATATGGGGCATAATTGCTCTGAATGTGGCACTGTTTTAAATCCACACAAATCCACACATAATAAAACACTAAAGAGTCTTTTATTATTCATAACCAGCTGCATCTACAGTGTGATTGGACATTCTCATACGCTACGCTTAAAACGCAATGTAATTGATCTAGATGACACACAGAGAAACTGCTATGTTCACACTAGGGTTAATCCAGCCTCTAGTGGCTGTCTCATTGACAGCCGCTAGAGGTGCTTCCACACTTCTCACTGTGAAAATCCCAGTGAGAAGCGTGGAAGCGCCTCTAGATGCTTGCATCTATAGGAAAGCATTGAGAAATGCTTTACTATGGACTGATTGAATGCGCGCGTGGCTCTTGCAGTGCATGCGCATTCGTCGGAAAAGGGAGGAGAGCCCCCAGCGCCGAGGGAGCCTGGCGCTGGAGAAAGGTAAGTGTTTAACCCCTTCCTCCCCCTAGAGCTTGGCGGGAGTGGGGCCATGAGGGTGGGTGGCACTACAGTGGTCCTTTAATACTTTGCTTTAATTCAAGTTTAATTTCAGTGAATAACCATTTAAATTAACTTGCCAGTCATATGTTTCATCCTACCCCTTTTCAGCAATATTAATTATGTAATATTGCTTATTATACTCCAATAACTCTAGCTGATAAACAGTTATTCTGTTATTCTGGCTCCATGCATTAGAATGTTGCCATCAGCATTTACTGTATTCATTTATTTTTATGACACATCTCATCTTTGCTGATCTTACCACTCCCCCCATCTTCACCTCCTATGGCCTCGACTAATTCTGATCTCATTTCTGTTCTTTCAACATTTGCAACCTTCTTTCTCCCTTTTCCAAATTCTTAGGTTAGAGTCTCCTTCAATTGTCTACCCTACCTCTCCCCAGCACAGTAGATCGTCTTTCATATGTTAGCAAAGGTTTGCACGAATGATGTTCTGACGATTAAAGTATTTATCAGAGCAAACTATACACGAATGTGTTTATCATAGTACACTATCAGAGGCCTTGCATATTTAGAAAATGAAGAGAGATATTTCCATCTTGCCTGAAATAACATTGGTTGTTGACTGAAGCTTGGAAGATGCTCCACCTAATTTTTCTGAACTTTACTTGGCTCTCCATTCCTGTCCTGAAGTCTCAAATCAACTTAGCTATCCAACAGAATAAAAGAGAAACTTTATTTTCACCAAGCACTAATCAGGACATGTGGGTTTGATTATCTCAGGAGTTGCTGATCTTCTGTGATGTTCACATGTACAGTGGATGGTGAAAATAATGAAATACACCGAATAACTGGCATTTGCGTGTGCAAAACATTTGGCTAATAAGAAAGGGAAATGTAGAAGCTACACTGTTTAAAACTGACAAGAAGGTAGCAGTGACTGAAAACCCTCCTATAACAACAGTGCTATGCATAGTGGATGAGCTACACAAGTAGAAGACCGCACCAGGTTCCATACCTGTCAGTACAAGAACAATGAAATGAGGCACTAGGTTTACATGCAAGAGGTATTATGATACTAATTTACCATAAGATTAACGTCTCTAAATCATAGACCATAGTCATAGGTATCGCAAATTATTAAAATGTTTATACCCATATAATGGCAAATGTTCTAGTTATCTGACTCTTGCTATTCTGGGATTTTATCTAAGCCGGGCTGGATTTAAATCATGAGCATTTGTAGGCAGAACATTTTCAAGATGTGTGTAACTCTCTGTGTCTGTATGAGTGAAAATTTATATGCGGAGCTGTGCATGTGTTTGCAACAGTGTGGGTATGGGTAGTATTCTTTGCAATAGTGTATATGTAACTTTGTTGGGATGAATATAGCATGTGTAGTATTTTGTCTATCTGTGTCAGGTTTTAACGGATGTGGTCATTATTGCCCATATCCTTTCTTCTCACTACTTTAAGTCTAAGAGGGTGGGGCTATATGCTCCCTAATACCTAAAGAGATACTGAATAACCATTTTATCTTGTTAAATTGAATTGGAGTCCACTAGCGCTGTCTCTCCATTGAATGTTCAAACACTTAACATTTTAACACTGAATAAGGATCCCTGGCTACTGAGAGCCCAGTCCCCATTCTAGGTATGGCTAAGACAGAGATTACATTCTTCCTAATAGCCATACCAAGCCATACCAATAATAGGCTGAATATGGTCAGCTTATACTCTCCCCCAATCACAGCAATGCAATGCTTCCGCATAGGCCCAAACAGCACAGATGATATGGGCTGCTGGGGACTCTTGTTTAGCATTAAATATAAAAAAAAATAAAAAATGGTTGAATGCTAAATGGGAGGACAGCACCAGGGAACTCCAGACACTATAACCACTTCAAGGAGATGAAGCAGTTGAAGTGCCTCAGCTTGGGTCTGTGAAGACAACAGAGGACAGAGGGCAGCTGATTTTACAGACAGAATAAGCTCTTGTGGCACCACTATCAGGCATACATTGGCAGACAGTTGCCTACTCTACCTAATATGAAATCCAGCACTGTTTGTTCCTGACCGTTTTGTTAGTGCTTTATTATTTAAGCTCAAATTATCATTTGTATTATTATATAGCTCTACATATTATTTCTATGCCCATGTAATTGTACAGCACAGTAAGTTGGCAATTTATGTGTACTATAAAATTTATAGTAATAAGATGGGAGTTTGGCCTTAAATGTTACCTCTTGTATGCTACTTGGAATGTTTATTATTCCTTAGAGCCCATAGCCTCAGCTGATAAAAATCCACAGGACAGACTCTTATAAAGTACTAAGTCCTTTAGCTTACACTTTTAAATAATTGTCACTAATTACAAAGCAATGACAAGGTGAAATTTGTGTAAATTAGACCCTTGAACGCTAATTTCTTATTAGCACAGCTGCTACTTAAGTAATGTGATTGCTGAACAATCACAAGAGACAAACTAGCCAAATTGCATCAGTTCCCTTTTAGTTGCATACAATGTATAGTTCCTGCTTTTACTAATTGCACTGATACAATGCATACCCATAATACTTGTTGAATGTCTGTTTAAAAATGTGGCCGTTTCAGTAAAATGTTTTATTTAAAATTAGAATTGACCCCACCGGTCCACCATTAATCAAATGGTCCATGATTTTGTGAGTACTTGACTGTGTTTTAATGGGCATAAAGCCAAAATGACCACAAGGAGGGGGCCCTTAAGAACCATTTTAATAAGCATCGTTCTAGGCAAAAATCTTGTCTTGGAAATTCTTACTTTCTATGTTTATAATCTATATCAGTCAAGGGCTGTGTAACATATCAAAGTATTCTTATACCATGTAGACGTTCGCCACGTAAAGATACACAATATATCCCCGGCAAAGGGAACCGAAGACCCTAGGTATATACACCAGTGGGAAGAGGACCTGGGGGGGGGCCCTAGAAGGGGAGGACTGGGTTGATATTTGGGAAGCGACGGCCAAAACGTCGATTTGTGTACTACACCAAGAACAATCCTATAAAATGCTTATGAGGTGGTACACAACACCGGTCCAACTCCATAAGATGGGGAAAACCTCGACAGACATATGCTGGAAAGGCTGCGGAGGCAAAGGCACCTTTGTTCACATGTGGTGGGAGTGCCCTGAGGTGACCAAATATTGGAAAAGGGTTCAAGGATTATTGAAAGAGGTTCTCACGAGACATATAGACTTAGATCCCTGGGCGATGCTACTGTCCCGACCAACGGACGGCCTTCCTAGGAAGGAACAACAACTTTTAAATAAACTCACACTGGCTGCGAGAAGAGCCCTCGCACAGATGTGGCTTAAACCCACAGTCCCCACAGACAATGACGTGATAGTTAAAATCAAAGACTCATACTTGATGGACAAACTCACAGCACAAATCAGAAATACGGAAAAAACATTCCTAAAAATCTGGCTTCCCTGGGAAGTATACGCTAACGTAGGCGCTATATAGCCTGCATAAGGTTCGTAGTGGTTCGGCGGACCTCCTCCCGCCGGGCGCCCCGAGGGATGACAAACATTACCTCTCTTCCACCTGCTCCTTCCCCACAGCACCGCTTAGTAGCCCCCCCCCCACCCCAACTCTTAAACCACCAACCATACGTGACTCCAAATCTTAGGACAGCCGGCCGACACGATCGCCGGGTGACGCAGTTGACGAAGACCAAAACCACGATGCAACGGCTGGACGGAAGTTAGGATTGTGAAAGACTAACGGTTTTTCTGCTATATAAATGTTACACGCACGGTAAAGTACCAGTTTTTGTTCATGTTTGATATCGGGACCTGAACGGCCCTAAAATTGAAAACAGGCACCAAGCGGCCCACGACAACCAGATTATCCGACAAACCTTTCAATCTTCTATGTATAATTAACTGCAATTTATGTTACATACGGACCCCTGCGAGGGCCACTTTCTATTGGTCAGTGGTACTTGGTGTCGAACCAAAAATAAAGAATTTAAAAAAAAAAAAGATACACAATATAGATAAATTTTAATTATTGAATTCAGGTGTTTCAATCAGAGCCATCGCACCTAGCCATGCAGTCTGCATTTACAAACATTTGTGAAAAAAATAGGTAGTTCTGAAGAGCTTAGTGAATTTAAGTGTAGTACTGTGATAGGTGGCCACCTTTGCAATAAGTCATTCATAAAATTTCATCCCTGCTAGATATTTCACAGTCAACTGTGAGTAAGCATGATTCTTCATGCTTTACACTACTCAATCCGACACTTGCATTGTGTCAAGCATGTTAAAGTCTTCATGGTGTAATAATATTTTGATATGTTACACAGCCCTTGACTGTGTAAGGTATTATAATTAATATTATCGGAAAGTGGAAGCTTTTAGGAAAAGGAGCAATTCAGCCATGAAGCAGAAGACAACGCAAAGTCACAAAGCAGGGTCACTGAGTGCTGATGCGCATGGTGTGCAAAAGTTGCCAACACTCTGCAGTTTCCACAGCTGAAGAGTTTCAGACTGCCACTGCTATTAATATCAGCACAAAATCTGTGCGGCTGGATCTTCATGGAATGAGTTTCCATGGTCGAGTGGCTGCATGCAAGCCTCACATCACCAAGTACAATGTCAAGTGTCGGATTGAGTAGTGTAAAGCACGTCACCACTGGACTCTGGAGCAGTGGAAACGTGTTCTGTGGGATGACGAATCATGCTTCTCAGTCTGATGGGAAAGTTTGGGTTTGGTGGATGCCAGGAGAACGTTACCTGCCAGACTGCATTGTGCCAACTGTAAAGTTTGGTGGAGGAAGGATAATGGTATGAGGCTATTCTTTAGGGTTTGGGCTAGGCACTTTACTTCCAGTGAAGTGAAATCTTTATGCGTGAGCATACCAAGACATTATGGTCAATGCTATGCTTCCAACTTTATGGGAACAGTTTGGAGGAATGCCCTTTTCTATTTCATTATGATTGTGCTCCAGTGCACAAAGCAAGTCCATAATGACATCGTTGGCTGAGTTTAGTGTGGAAGACTAGCCCACACAGAGCCCTCACTTTAACCCCAGTGAACACTTTTGGGATAATTGGGAACAGAGATTGTGAACCAAGCCTTCTTGTCCAACATAAGTGCCTGACCTCACAAATGCTATACTGAATGAATTGGCAAAAAATCCAACAGAAGCACACTTAAATATTGTGTAAAATCTTCCCAGAAGAGTGGATGCTGTTATAGCTGCATAGGGGGGACCTATTTAAAATGCAATGTCATAAAAGTCCCTGTTGGTGTAATGGTCAGGTGTCCCAATATTTTTGTCCATATAGTGTATGTTTATGGATGTTGCTTGTGTGAAACACTTGGCAGTAATAGTAATCAATTATAGCATCATAACATCAAGTATAGCCTATAACAGTATTATCAGCTTACTTCGTGGACATGTATTGGTTAGTTACTATTTTGTTTGCTAGAAGAGAATAATGGAGAAATCCCCTTGAATAACACCCAAGTATCTATTTTCCATCCTGTTTAGTCTCCTGGCAGCAATGAACTCTGGCTGGGCCTATCCATATTGAATTCACGCAATGCCAGCTGCCTGTCTTGGCCTGATTGCATATGCAGTTGCTAATCGATTACAAAATAAGGATTTTTTTTAGTGGTCCTCTGAGACTTGGTGGAATTTCTGTGATATTAAAATAACTCTTGAGGAGGAGAAACCACAATTTATAATCTAGATGTCAAATTGACAGCCCGCTAAAATAAAATCTCCTAATAAAAAAAACTCCTAAGCAGCTATTTTATGTGTAGTGGTGAGGCATTGGGATTAGTTGGAAGGGATTTGCTTGAGTATAAAAACATATGCATATTTAAACTCCAACAAATGTTTTTGCTACTGACTTCCCAATTAGACTTAATGCATTAATCCATTATTCTGCATTTTGTTCAGTCAACATATAATACTTGGGTCTTTTACAGGTGCAGGCTGGGCCGGGGGGCAGGGAGGCAATTGCCCCCCAGGCCGCCCTAAAGCATGTTAAAAACGTCCGCTGGGCCATCTTTTACGCAGGGCTAAAGGCCCCGGCCAAGTTCTTCCTAAGGGGCCACCAAAGCAGCTGCCTCTCTTGAGCCCCGCCGGCCGTGCCTACAGTATTCCGATCCTTCACTATGCGGCCGGCATTGCCGCACAGTGTAGGATGGACTGGCTCGGTGGCTCCTCCTTCTGACCTCCCCTGCGCCTGAACGCAAGTGCGTACCGTGACGTCATGAAATGAGTCACGGCCGGTAACAGCGCATGCACATAGCCTCCACCTGAAGGACGCCGGGAACACCCTCACACCCTTTCTCCTAGCCGAGCATCCTGAGAGAGCAGCTGCCGGTATCTTCAGTGAACGTTTTCAGAGAAGTGTAAGTATTTTTTAAAAAATTTTTTATATTGACTGTAAAGTAAATTATAGTTTTAGGGGGAGTGGGCAGTAAATGCAATGTGTTAATTGTGTATATAAAAAAATCTGCAAAATAAGTTGTAATGATGGAATGTATTTTTAGGGTGAGGGGGTGGGGGCAGTAAATCAATATGTTCATGTATTGTATTGTAATAAAGAGATTTTTTTAGGGGGAGGGGGTGGGGTTGGGTTTCAGTAAATGCAATCTGTATAGATAAAAAAAAATCTGCAAAATAATTTAAAAAAAAGATTGTAATGAGGGAGATTTTTTTGGGTGGGGCGCAGTACAATAAATGCAATGTGTACATATATATATATATATATTGTGAGCGTAAAGGTGGAATAGTGGTTGATGGGAGATACATCAGACCTGATTTGCTAAACAGCAACCAGAGGATTTTCGGTTAAATGCCCCAGGGAGAGAGGTTAAAGTTTGCAATATGCATAGCTGATGCTCTGCAAAACATGGTATGGGTCCCTGGGGCGGAGTATTTGGAGAGCAGGGTGGGCCAATGCTCTAACAGCACTAGTTGCTGTATAACAGACCACAGCTTGGATCTGATTTTAAGAGTTAACTAATTGGCACTCACCTGTAGCTACTCAATTAGTAGACAGGCCTTTAAAAGAAGAGAGCAGCCTGCTGCAGAATGAGGGAGGAAAAGACAGCTAGGAGAGTGAAAGACAAGTGTGTTTATTGCAAAGCCATTTCTTTTGTTTGGAAAATTGGTAAGTGGGAAAGCCACCCAATTGCAGATAGTAATTCATGTCTAGTAAGAGCAAGGGATTTTGTTTGTTTTTGTTATTATTTAAGCACCTGTTTCTTACTGAATAAAAAGGAAAACTGAGCTGAATGTGTCCTGGACTTTGTATACCCTAGAAGGCTGTGGTTACTGCAAGATCTGTGACAATCCTACCTGTAAAAGAGGTGGTTTGTTACAATATAAAAAAAATCTGCAAAATAAGTTGTAATGGTGGAAATGTATTTCTAGGGGGAGGGGGTGGGGGCAGTAAATCAATATGTTCATGTATTGTAATAAGGAGATTTTTTTTTAACGGGAGGGGGTGGGGTTGGGGGGCAGTAAATGCAATGTGTATAGATAAAAAATAAAAATCTGCAAAATAATTAAAAAATTGTAATGAGTTTTTTTGGGTGCGGCGCAGTACAATAAATGCAATGTGTATGTATATGTGTGTGTGTGTATGTATGTATGTGTGTGTATATATATATATATATATATATATATATATATATAATATAATCTGCGAAATAGAAAAATCTTGTAATGAGGAAGATTTTTTTTTTAAAGAGGAGGTGGGGGACAGTACAATATTTGTAATGTGCACATTTATAAAAAAAAAATAATCTGCAAACTAAAGTTCTAAAAATCTAGAAATTTGGTCAGCTTTTTTTTTTTTTTTTTTAAATCTTTTTTTCTCTATCATCATTGATTTAGAAATACTGATCCCTGCTAATAAAATCTACCGTTTTAACGTAGTAATGTACACAGGAATATTAAAGGGACACTATAATCACCAGAACAACTACTGTTTCATCTGGTGTCATATAGTCATTCCCTATAGGCATTTTAATGTATCAGAGAAAAAGCAGTATTTAAATTACAGCCTAGGAACACCTCTAGTGGCCATTCCTCAGATGGCCGCTAGAGGTGCTTTCTGGGTCAGTGCTGCATAATGTGTAGCGCTGCCGATTAGCGCCACGCTGTACAATCCCCATAGAGATTCATTAATTCAATGCATCTCTATAGGGAGATGCTGATTGGTGCAGCGCAGCATTTTGCCATGCATGCGCAATAGCATCTCAATGCTTTCCTATAGGAAAGGAGTGGATTGGCTGAGACATACTCAAACACTGCCCAGCCGTGTGCATTGTATTGATGAGGTGATGTGTGATACACTTACAAATTACACATTACTGTGAGTTCTATTGCTGTAGAGCTCAGTGATACACTGATATGCTGCACAGAGACAGTATCTCTTGGCCAGAGGCGGCCCTCTAATTAGGTGATTTAGGCGGCTGCCTAAGGCCTCGCGTTAAAAGAGCCTCGCGGCCGCCTAAACCATGTAATCAGAGAGCTGCAGTGCTTCACCAATATTAACTTACTGCCGGCATCTTTCCCAGTACAAAAACATAACTGAAGCCTGCCATGCCGCTGCCGCGGCGCTACTAATACAAGATGAAACCCCTTGCATAGCTGCTTTCTTTAAAACACATGGCTATAACTGACAAGTTAAAATGGTCTGATTCTCAAACCAAGGTTGTCAGGCTCATTATGTACTTAATGATCAGATGCAGATAAAGTCTTTTTGAGTTTTATTTTTCAAAATCCCAGGTGAAATTATATTTTTGTTTTTGTGTCCATGTAAAAATTAGTAATTTGGTTTTTACCGACAGGTGCTGCTGTGTATTTTTACCTCTGGCAGCAAGCAGGCTGTATTATGGTCCCCGGGGCATAGAATTAATGTAAATTGCAGGCACTATGTCTGTCTCACCCCGTACCCTTTGTTCGTGTCATTGTCGAACATGCCAATTTGCAAAGTGCCACCATTATGTTTTTGATTAAATATAAATATATTGGCCACTGGCCAGTCTCTCCTGACACTAAATCTGCAATCTTCTTTCATTTTATAATAGGTGAGGTGTGAGCTAAGTGATTGTAAAATGCTCACTTAAAGGGACACTATAGTCAACTATACTACAACTTTAGCTTAATGAAGCTGTTTTGGTGTATAGATCATGCCCCTTCTTAATGAAGCAGTTTTGGTGTATAGATCATGCCCCTGCTTAAAGGATCACTATAGTGTCAGGAAAACAAAGCGGTTTTCTTGACACTATATAATCCTTGGGGGACCCCACCCTTAGGGTCCCCCTCCCCCTTCAGCAGCCTACCTTTATCCAGCGCCGGGCTCCCTCTGCGCTGGTGACCTCTCCACCCCTGCTGACGTCAGCTCCCAAGTGGAGCGGAATGCACATGCGCGTCAAGTGCCATGCACGCATTCAAACATTCCATAGGAAAGCTTTTCTCAATGCTTTCCTATGGATGCTCTGCATGATGAATGCGAAATTCGCATCCAGCGTCGCAGATACGCCTCTAGCGGCTGTCCGGAAGACAGCCACTAGAGGTTGGATTAACCCCTAATGTAAACATAGCAGTTTCTCTGAAACTGCTATGTTTACATGTGAAGGGTTAAAACCTGAAGGACTTGGCACCCAGACCACTTCATTGAGCTGAAGTGGTCTGGATGACTATAGTGTCCCTTTAATGAAGCAGCTTTGGTGTGTAGATCATGCCCCTGTATAGATCTGCTATTTAAGAGTGAAATCACTACATCAGTAAATGTTTGCTGGTTTTATGTATCTCATTGTCATGTTTTGGTGTTCAATAAATTTTACAGTTGGTTTCATATTGATAAATATGGAGAGTAAAACATCTAAAGAGAAAGGTGGTGCTCAGAAAATACGAGAAAAGCGGTCCAAAGAACTTGAGTTAGCAGGAAGGGATCCTAAGCAAATGAAACTATCTTTTTCGGTGGTATGTTAAAAGTTCAAAAGTTAAGGCTGGTTCTAACATTTTTTGTCACAGAAATGTATATTCACTCTTTTGATAAGAATGAATATATCTACCGTATATACTCGTCTATAAGTTGATCTGGCCTATAAGTAGAGTGCAGTTTTTGGACCAACAATTGTGCAATATGCTATTACTCGTGGATGAGTCATGGATAAAACTTGGTGCTATGAAGTCCTGTGATTTTTATTATTTTGTCAGATTTTACCTAGGCAAAGATCCTGGAACGATCAAACAGTTACGGTACATACTTCTCTGCATCTCAGTGCACATGCCCAGCTCTTAAGCTATTAGATGACCGTACCTAATGGCGGCAGGAACATTTGGTTAGCGTTATCTCGCCAGGTAGTGGTCCTGCTTGTGGCTCACTACAGCCACCGCTGCAACAGCCTGCTGTTGTCCGTGTGTGTACCCGGTATCTGGGTCAACGTACAGCTATTCTATCGAAACTAGCATGGACCCGTGGATCTGCATTTAAAAAAAAAAGTTTCCGACTAAAATTTCTCGAGTGTATATACAGTAGTCTGTTTTGCATGTGCATGATGAAGTTTTACGTTTGTTAAGATTCATGATGGATTATCAAGGAGTGTGCATACTTGACTTTCCATAGTGATCAGTTCTACTTTTTTAAGACATATTTTTATTTATTTGAAATCTCATAAAATCTTACATGTAAGGTAAGTATAAATTGTATATCCTTTGTTTTCGGGCCATTTGGACATTCGGGTACTTCCGAATGGCTGAAGTGTCGAAGTTCCGAAGTTGCCGAAGTTCCGAAGCACAGTAATGCCTAAATACTAATATACTTACCCAGAGAAAGAAGAATGTTACATTGTATACAATTTTAAATACAAAGTATACAAACATAGCCAGGATTCAGCTGTAAGCATTTGCAACACTTACAACAATCAAGTAACACACATTCAAATAAAATGTAAGTTACTTAACCTGTCAATGTAATGACAGGAATGAATAAGTAGATAACTCCCTAATTCCCACGGTATTAGGGAGCTATCTACTAAAAGGCTGAAAGACCTGAATTGGTCTTTACGGCCCCCACCCGCCGCTCAGGGGTGGGGGCCGGGGGGAGGACATTAGGTCCCCCCTTATTATAATTTAGGGCCCCCACCCACCCCTCAGGGGTGGGGGCCATGGGGGAGGACATTAGGTCCCCCCCCTTATTATAATTTAGGGCCCCCACCCACCACTCAGGGGTAGTGGCCAGTGGGGAGGACATTAGGTCCCCCCATTATTATAATTTAGGGCCCCCACCTGCCGCTCAGGGGTGGGGGCCAGGGGGAGGACATTAGGTCCCCCCCAATTAGTATTTAGGGCCCCCACCCACCGCTCAGGAGTGGGGGGCCAGGGGGGCTGCTCACTGTTTACTAGACATGCCGCGAGTAGGGGCAAAATTTACTAATACTAAGTAATTTTTACTTAGTATTAGTAAATTTGGCTGAAAGACCAATTTAGGTCTTTCAGCCTTTTGGTAGATAACTCCCTAATACCGTGGGAATTAGGGAGTTATCTACTAAGCGGCTGCAAAAGAAGTTGCCGAAGTTCCGAAGTGCCGAATTGCGAAAGTCCCGAATTTCGGAATGCCGAACCGAACCTTAAATTTTCCCCATGCACATGCCTACATGTATGTGAAATTCAAATTCTCCCAAATCTCCAATTTTTTAAAATGTGTTAGATAACACAATGCATTGCAAAACCCAAGGGAGTTCCTTCAATTTCAGAGACCTGGATAATGACAGATGATATGCAAGTTAACTAGCGTTTTAAGTGACTCTCTTGTAAATTAGTCGCACAATATATTGGATGCTCATTGTGTTTGTATTTGAATTTTTACATATTCTAACTTATATAGTTAACTAATATGCATTATAATATAATTTGTAATACTCTATCCTCTTTTTTTACTCCCACCTCTGATGCTCGCCTCCAAGACTCTTCAGCTCCCTTCCCTTCTCCATTAGATTTTCATCCAGTCGTTTGGTCCTTAAAAAAAAATATTGAACACTCAGTTCTTCAGCAAAGCATATCAATTAAACTGTTGACAGCTTCCCTCTCCGCAACTGTCATAAAAAAAATAAAACCCTCAGTGAATATATAGCAAGGTAGTTTTCTACCATACTACCTTTTATGTCATTATGCTCATCGAGCAGGGCCCACAACCCCACTATTCCTGTGCATCCATCTTGTCTGGTATTAAATATGTGTCTGTCTGTCCACATATTGTACAGCACTGCAGAATATGTTAGGACTTTATAAATAATAATAATAATAATATGTCATGGAAATTCAACTAAATTAATTCAGATTATTTAATCTTTCAATCTTTTATTTAAATTTTTAGCTAGTAAGGTTAGCATGTCAGCGGAGTTTTGTGTACATTAAAGGCAACATACATGTAAATAAAAAACATAAATTCTATTTTGGTGCATGTAATTATCAGTAATAAAACACTTCCCCCTTCTTGCCTTTAGGGAATAAATGGATAGCTTGATTCTTGATAAGATTTAAATGATAAATGACTATCCAGCCTGTGCTGGCACAAGTCCACATGATCTACATTTTGAGATATGTGTGTCTTGTAATACAGAATTATATTAATTGCCAATGTTATGTCATATATTTTATTAAGTGACTCTTGTAAATAAGTTTATCACACAATAAATTAGATGCTCATTGTGTTTGTATTTTAATTTTAACATATAATAAACAATACTTTTTTGGTGTGTGATTGGGGGGTGGGGTAGATGTGTGTCATAGATGCCATAATAAAGAGCTATATTGCACTTAGGTTGACACCTATTATTAAAAACCTTTTAAAATTGCTTAATGGTTCTTTTACTTGACAGGTCCACATTAATGTAATTTAGTGTGACTAGAGCCTTCTAAAAGTTATAACAGTACTATTATTACACATTGCATATCATTGTCAGAATGTGTCATCATGTTGGTACTAGATATCATATATTCCCTAGATAACTCTGGGGTTAAATGCAGACAGAAAGAAAAAAATAAATTTCATAATTATTGGGCTTAGATATTTTCTCCATCAGACTATTTTATAAATTCATTCCTTAGTTACCAATACCTGCTGTTTAGTGAAAAGTGCAAATTTTTACCATAAATATGTCCATCATAATAGTTTTATGTTACATAGATGATATTTGTGCCAATATTATTGAAGTAGGCAATCCAAGTTTTAAATCATTTGCTCCCAGCTGGGCCAACATCAGTACACTAAGGACGTACTGGATACCGCACTCACCAAATAACCCAGGTGCTCTGAAGTCCCTTCCAAGATATGCAGAATAAATAATGGTTCAGGACTCCAGGATAACAAAAAAAGCAGCTTTATTGGGACAAAAGCAGCAATGTTTCGACACTACTGGGTCTTTATCAAGAGAAAAAGTGGAAAGGTAGGATTGGCAGTGTGAAGAGAGCCGTTGCAAGATGGAGAATAGTATATTTCTACAATTATCCTTAAAGAGACACTATAGGCACCCAGACCACCTCAGCTCATTGACGTGGTCTGGGTGCAGCCACTGGAGTCAGTCTTAGTCCTGTACTACACTCACCCTTTTCAATGAAAAGATGCATGTATAGCTAAAAAAATAAAAAATAAATATATACAAATAGTGCAATATTGTATTATAGAAGAATATACAGTATAGAGCTGTACAAGTTCACACTCACATAGACAGTGCTTATAAGATTGACTTCTGTATTTTTTTTAGCAGTACAACACCCTCCTCCTAAAGTGGATACTCACAGTAAATCCAGGATGAAAAAAAGGATAAAAGAGTCATATAGTGTAGTATCACAAATAAAAAGTATGGTGCTGCTAACCTTGTATAGAGCCTATTGGACGGGCTCAAGGTAACTCTGGTGTTCAGTGTTTTTTTATGGGTACCACTTAACCCCTCCATGCATCAAGGTAGGCAATACATGTAGCAAAATCCAATGTATGCATACATCAAGAACTTTTAGTTGAAATCTTCTTGATGTATACATACATTGAATGTGACCTATGAATGCTGAAGAGTGCATTGGGCATGCCTGATAGATTTACACATGTGTAGATGGCAGGTCTCTTAACCTTGCAACATCCTGACAGGGGTAAAAGAGAAAGAGTTTAATCAGTGTGATTCATGCAGACAGAGAAAACTGGTGTTGCGTTTCTCTCTCTCACTGCTGTACAACAATGCCCTGTTTTTGTCATTAGTGGACTGGTTTGAAACTAAGATGGGTGGGGAGGGGGTAGTAAAAGGGGGTGAAGGCTGTAGAAACTCGTAAAGTTGAGAGGCATGTCCAATAATCCAATCCGACTAAGTTTATAGTAAGTTTATAAATGTTTATTACATACTTTTCAAAGTTTTTCTTGTTTTATTTTGGTTTTTATATTTCTTGAAAAGTATTTGCTTGCTGGTTTAAAAAAATAATTGTCCAGTGATGCATCATGTTTCTTTATTCAATCATTATTTCAGAACAAATGATTCTTGATTTTACTGTGCTGTTTATAACTGTACTCTTTTTTTTTTTTTTTCAGCATCCACTCCCCCAAACTTGGTGGATAAACCCTGTCTCAGGCTGAAAGTTTATGTACGTCCAACAAGTAAGTATTGGAGGGGTGCAACCACCTCCCTGAAATGAGTTTTTTTTTTTTTCAAGTTGGGATGTCTGGATTTGAGTTGGTCCACTGGCAATTAGTCTAAATGATTTGTAGTTATTCTCTCCATGCACATGCAGTGCTGGGTGATCGTGCTGAGTATTACAGGTTTTTTTTTTTTTTTTAATTAACAGCTTCATGCTGCTTTCCTCTCTGCCCAGTCATACTCTTCCAATAAACAGTTGTTTAAATTTAATCTAACATTTCGTATATTGAATCCAAAATCTTTCTAAAACCGTAAAATGGAGTCTGTGACAAAAAACAAACAAACAACCAGACACAAAAAAAAACCTAAAAATGTTAATAGTGTAAAAGTATATTTAGAAAAAGAGACCACCACACGGGAGAAAGAGATACTTTTCAGGAATTCTAGTGAATTTTAGATTTAAAGGGACATTAAAAACCTGCACGGCGCTGGAAATAAGGTGAGTTTTTTAAAGCTTTTAAGGGGGGTAAGGGGGTGCAGTATTGGTGTATAGATCGTGCAGTCTTCACTTTTCAATTCTCTGCCATTAAGAAAATTAAGAAATCCAACAGCCAGGGGAGGTGTGGATAGGGCTGCATAAGCAGAAATAAAAGTGATTTTACTCCTTAATGGCAAAGAATTGAGCATGATCCAGCACTGTTGGAGTCTTGCCATGGTAATCCTCTGATCTCCCCTGTCAGAATCGACCCATGGCCATTGTGGCAACAGTGCCTTGGACAAACAGTGCAAATGCACTGTTGGCCAAAATGGCTATGGGTCGATTCCGACAGGGGTGATCAGAGGATTACCACGGCAACACTCCGACAGCGCTGGATCTCTAGAGAGTGAACTCTAGCCGTAGGAGCTACAGGCTAGAATTAACTCACCAGACTACTATGGCCAATGTCTTCTCTCCTTCCCTCCCGAGCCAAAGATAAGAAAGGAGAGGAAGGATATAAAGTGTATTTTTTTAATTACACACTCTGCACTCCTCACACACAAACACATATACTTCACCCCTCACACACATTGAACTCCTCACACACATACATTGCACCCCTCACACAACCACTACGCACTGCACCACTTACACACACTACATTCCAAACACTTACACTACATCCCTTTTGCACACATTCTGGATCCTCTACACATACTCGATCCCCTATAAACATAAATTGCACTACCTACACACATACACTATATTCCTGGCACACTCTGGATCCCTTATGCACACTAGATCCCCTCTATGCAAATACACACTGCATTCCCTAAACACACACTCTCTACAGCCCTAACACACACTACATCACCTATACACACATACTCTACAGCCTGTCTGCAGACACTTGATATATCCCTTTTACACACTATGCCTCCAATACATACACACTAGCCACATATATTACACCACAAACACAACACAACTAAAATCGAACTATTTATACAAAACACCACACCACAATCAGCTCACTCTTCACACACACAATTCCACAAGCAGCCTTTAAACACATGCACAATATACTTTCTTATCCCATTTGTCTGCCCTGGAAGATCATTGAACCAACATTCTCACTTTGAGAGGGGATGTGTGGGTCATTGGTGATGACAAAACACCTCTCTCTGGCCCCGTCTCCTTCTTACTATGCTGCTGTGCTAAAAACAAATGCATGGGCATTTATTTCCCAGTCTGGCACTGCTTGACCTATTTCACATTTGGAACCATTTAACATCTTGCAGGTATAAGCTACCCCCATAAGCATATACCAGTTTCAGTGAACACAACCCAGGGCACACTGGACATTTTTAATCTCCTCCAACCGTATTTTACCAATTTTCACCATTATTTGGGGAAATAGTTTATTGCCCAAACGGTACCTTGTGCAATTTTTTAGCCAAGGCCTTTTCATTTTTTTTTGCACATGATACTTTCAGCATTATCATATCATATTGCCATTTTACCACTCATTTATGTCAAAGTAAGGGGGGGCATTTTTTTTTCCTGTGCACTTTTTAAATGTGGTATTTCTAATTCCTGAGTGCAGTAGACAACACAAACTTGCAATGAGATACACACTACATGCACGACTCTACATAAATAGGTTTCTTGTTTTTTTTTTTACATTATAGTTCACCCTTTGACAGCTGATTAATTGACATAGACTTGTTAACAAAAACATTTTTAGGAATATGTTTCAAACTGCGTTTCCAGCAGTTTGGCTAGCACAGTGTATAGGTGAAATGGTATTCCCAATAAAGTGGGAGCAGGTCAGTTTTTTATGACAGGTGCAATTTCAGCTTTCTTATAACATTGAATTTTGACAGCTTGATTTGCTAGGCCTGTGTCTCATTTATAGCAGTTTAGCAGCCCATCAGTGTAAATTACCTCCCTAAAAGCATTCTGTTTTCAAAAACAGACACCTTTGGGTAATTCATATTGGTATTTAGGTATTTTCAAATTAATTTAGGAGCCCACCAATTCAAATTACAACAGATAAAAGCATACAGTTTTCAAAAGCAGACAACCCAGGGCATTTCACATAGGGTATTTTAACAACCTTTGTGCAGACATTTTGCTGTCAGTTTCTGCCAATTTTTGCTTAATAGTTTTTCCTGCATTTTCCACAAATGGTTCTTTGGGGCTGTAGAGCTTTTTTGTCACTGTAAAAAAAAAAAATACAACAAAAAAAAAAACTTTATATTTAGCTACATCATCTAAAGGGAAAAAAATATTTCCTTGGTTCTTTAATATTATGCTTACTTATCTGCTATAGTTATAAATATATGTTTATGGCATCTGTGACATTGCTACTGTTATTTTTTAAATGTCTTTATGGCCCCATCCTGAATTGGGCACTACATGCTTGGAAAAGAAAATATGAACATTGTCCGTAGTATTTAAACTGACACTGCAGGCACTATAACTGTTTTATTTAACCCCTTAAGGACCATACTTCTGGAATAAAAGGGAATCATGACATGTCACACATGTCATGTGTCCTTAAGGGGTTAATCAAATTATATTATAGTGCCTGAAGCCCCCTCACACTGTCCATCTATTTGGTGTTAAACCATTTTCACACTTTGATGTTGCCTGTATCCCAAGCCTGGCCCCTTTTGGACGTATGGCTAAGACAGAGATTACAAACGTCCTTCTATCCATACTAATTCATACCAGCAATGGGCACTATGGTAAGCTGAAAGTGGCCAGCTGATACTCCCAGCCAATCAAAGCTTCCCCTTGCTGCTCAGGCCAATACTTGCTCATTAGCCCAAGCAGCAAAAAGGTGATGGGCAGCTTGGGACTCTCATTTAGCATTAAAATATAAAAAAAGGGTTTATCACTGAATGATAAGACTGTGCCAGGGGACCGTTAATGAGGTACGTATCATTCGTTAGCTTTATTTTTTATCAGCAAAGGGGAGTGGGCTGAAGGGAATTTATAGTCCCAGAAAGAAACTAGGACTATAGGCTCCCTCCAATAGTGGGATGTGGAAAGATACTGTTCTTCCCCTGACCCTCATCAATGGCTAGAGGCTGAAGCTAATAAATTAATAAATAGGGGGAGGGGGGGTCATGTCTGGGCACTGACTCATAGTCAACAGGGCTTGTTGCTAATATATACATAGGGAGACATTCCACTCCCTCCAGCTCCCTAATTTACTGCAATGGAACCAAGGAATATATTGCCAGCATGCAATGGTACTTATAATTGTCATTTGCTTGCAAAAATCAAGTTGTGTCTAGCAGGGAATTAACAGAGAAGGAGATCAGAACTTATAACTTAAACACACTGTGCAATAAAGGAAGCTTAAACATTTAGACTTCTTTTTCAGGAAAATGTAGAAAGGCTGTTTGAGTTTCAACCAGGAGAGGTATGGCTAGTGCTGCATAAACTAAATGATTTAACCTAAATGGCAGAGAGTTGAGCAGTGAGACTGCAGAGGCATCATCTATACATCATTAACACCGTCATTAAGCTAAAGTTAGTTTAGAATGTCCTTCTAAGATATTTTCAAGGACTATCACATATATTTGAAAAGTAAAAATCCAAATGTTCGTACATGGCTGACAGATAGCTAGACAAGCAGCTAGAAAGGTTGGTAGACTTGATGTTTGGGTTCATTCTCATACATTTTGAATTTTTTTACCGCAGATGATTCCCTTTATGAGTCTCCGGAGCCTATCTTCACCAGCAATAATTCGGGCCTAAGCCTCAGGGTTCCTCACCCAAGCCTTGGATTTCTTCTGTTTTGGACTATTATCGTCTTGTAGCTGTTTGATGGCTCGTAGACAAAGGAAAGAAGACAGAAGCAAACAATAAGGCACCCCTGACACCAGGAAAAGGAAGGTTTGATTTCAGCGCACACAAAAAAAAATAAAATATTTGGGGCAGCTGAAGTGTCAACATATAAGCTTGGACACTAATGGACAATCCACATTTATTGCTTGTAGGATGGGGTTCAATAAATATGCTGATTAAATTATGCCCTTGGTTTGGAAAGGTGTGCTGAAGTTTAGAGCTTCCCAAATAACTTGCTTTCTACATTTCCAGACCAAATGTATAGTCTTTTTATTTTGTATTCTTAGTATGTTTACTGCACTTGCACCAGTAGAATGACATATTTGTAAAGTTTTTTCCAGCTATCAAATGGGTTTTGGCTCATTCTGGTTGTTTACATCAGATGTCTTCTTACATTCTCTTCATTTTTCATCTCACATCCCCTCCAAAGATTTTGGATTTGTCATGTGAAATATTTTGATGGTACGTGACCTGCAAAAAACGGAGGGACCAAGATCAGTATTTATGCTCCTTAGTTGCATAGTTACCACGGGCAGCCTAGATGCTGATTGTTTGTCTTTTATAATGGATTTCTAGTGCTTCAGTTATTCACACGAGAAAATCAAACATCTTAACACACCTAGGAACCTCAGTGTATTTTTTTTCCTTTGTAGCAGTTCAGTGCTCTATCATTTTGCTCTTTATGGCAACAAGACCTAAATGACTAGTGTTAAATAATTAACTTTCCCTTCTGAACCAGTACATTAAGCTCTTAATCGATGAAATGTACCACGTGAAGCCTATTGATTCAGCATTCAGTGTATCTCCTCTTCTTTCACTATAGATTATTTGTTCTTTGGAGTGGCTAAAGAAAGTCGTGTTGATATGAGTATAGTAAACCTGTAACTAAAGAGATTTTTAGAAGAAGTTCAGTACAAAAAAAAAAAAAAGAATCGATTTTATGTTATATTTCTCTGTCCATATTGTGATGTCATCAACCAAACCTTGAATGTAGATAAAATTTTTTCCTGTAAAACAGTTCATTTGCGTTAGTGGTTAGTTTGATGATTTCACAGAGGGGTATTGACAACGAATCTTAAAGCATATTTTCTCCAGATAAACACATTTGCTGCCAGTTCTACTTGCACAGTGAATTCATAACGTTTTACGGTTTGCACATTTTAACCCAAACCACACTTAGGTGACCAGTTCACTTTTGTATACAGATAAAAACAATAACCTTATTCTTTGTCGTTGGTATTCTGTGAATAGGGAAGATAAGTATTTTTGGGAATACAGTAATGGCACATTGTAGCAGAGGATGTTCTGTGGATTATTCATTAATTTCTGTTAAATTGTAGTGGGAATAGTTGTACAGTAGTGTTAAAGATGGAGAATACAATGTGTGAGCCAATATACTCATAACATTTAAAGTTTTATTATTTTCATATGAAAAATTTTAAATAAAATAGAAAACCAGAATAAAATGTATAAAGAGATTAAAATGCTGAACAACTTGAAGATTCCCATAAAAGAAGTTATACACTTAACAGCAATTTTCATAACACATTATTCAGAACATGGAATAGGATTATCCAATGGTGCTGACAAAATTCCATTTGCCTTTGATTGTATTTTTTTTAAACTAAAGGCAAACTGGAAGCAGGCACTACGTACTTACCCTCAATACTTAGCAGTGACTTTGATTGTAAAGTGAACCTTACAAAGTGCACCTTAAAGGTGTTTCTGACTTGCACTTCTGCTCCTTGTGCTGGTCTGTCTTTTCCACTTAATACTCTCTATTGCATTTTTATTACATAAAAAAAAGATAATGATGTAGTTTCTCAAGTTCCTGCAATCCAGTGGCAAATAAAGATTTAAAATGTGTCTGTTTTATTCCCTTTATGTGATTATCCTACATCATTGCTGAATATATGTCTCCCTGCATTAGGGGCAAGTCCCAGACATTTCATACATGTGTGTAAATAGAGCCAGCAGGTAAACTGTGATTTTCTATGTATTGCTGACAATGAATTTTATGGAAGTTGTATGATTTATAGACTAGGAAGCAAAAACTTGCAATAAAATACATTTTATCCATTCTTGTCTTTGCTGTTGTTTTCTGACGTTTATATAATTAACTGCTACAATAATCTACTTTTTATTTGTAAATTTATACACACTTTTATGAACCCTAAAGTATGTCTAAATTGGTAAATTGTAAAAGGGGGGGGCGTGGCCTGAACGCTGATGGCGACGGCAGCTTAACTCCGGAGCTCCGACCCGCGTAGCGAAAAAAGGCACACTAACTGCAGCAAACGCTCTATTAATGGGGCGCACTAAACGCTGGAAACCCACCAAGCACCCAGGAGGCAGTAGAACACCCCGCTGAGCGGCTCCCTGGACGGGTACTTCCAAACGCAGAGAAGGCCGCCTAGTGACACGCAGGGCCCAAAGATGGCCGACGGACCGACCACATCACCGGAGACGGAGTCACAAGCACTATCCCTAGCGGACATTAGGGCAGATATTTGAGCCCTAACTAGCACTATAGTCATGAAAGCAGACCTGAAAAACACGTCCGAAACGCTCCATGAGGCGATCCGAGCGTAAGTTGCCATGCTTGGGAATGACATAGCAGCGCAAGGCACCCGCATCCAGGCACTGGAGGCAGCAGAAAAAACAATCACTGGCTGTATAGAAGCTAATAACCTAGCTATCAACTGACAAGGTACCATCCTCCTACACCTCAGAAGGCAGGCAGAGGATCTGGATAATAGAGGACGTAAATCTAATATCAGAGTGCGCAACCTCCCTGAGCCACATAACGAGGAAAACGTGGAGGCCACACTTGCCGCATTGTTTAGAGAAATACTGGGCCCAGATGCACCGCCCAATATCAGATTTGACAGAGCCCACAGAGCAATACGACCGAGAAACATCGACAACTCACCCAGAGACATTATATATTGCCTACACGAATTTAAAGTTAAAGAACTTATGTCCAAAGCCCGATCCAAGCAGAGTTGGCCGTTCCAGGGAGCTGAGGTAGCCCTATACCAGGACTTGTCACCCCTTACACTAGAGGCTCACAGGGCTCTAAGGCCGATAACCCAACTCTTAAGAAGCCGAAATATACCATATAAATGGGGCTTCCCCTTTAGTCTGCTAGCCCGATATGAGAACGAATGGGTACCCGTGAGATGGCCAGATGAGGTACCGTTATTCCTGAGGAGACTAGGCCTGCCGCACACGGAGGTGGCTGACTGGATCCTGGGGCTGCTTGAACAACGACCTGGCCCCATGACGCAAAGAGCCGCTCGAAGGCGCAGAGAGGACTCACCGCGCAGACCACCAGCACACAGGTTTCCAAACCCGGCCCAACACGCCGAATGAGCGAGACACCGGTCCAAAGAAGTTGAATGCACGCACGTGCTCAGCATCATATACAGAGGTTGTTTTTGGGAAATAGACGTATGAGTGCTGCCAGCATTGCTGCAGAGGTTGAAGGGGTGGAGGGGTCAGTCTGTTAGTGCTCAGACCATACGCCAGTGCTCAGCCCCCGCATCGCGGGTGGGGACTCGGGAGAGGGGACCCCTTTTTATTTTTTTTATTTAACAGTGAGCCGCCACTGGCAGCTCACTGTTTACTAGAGATGCCCCTACTCGCGATATAGTGAGTAGGGGCATAATTTACTAATACTAAGTAATTTTTACTTAGTATTAGTAAATTTGGCTGAAAGACCAATTTAGGTCTTTAAGCCTTTTGGTAGATAACTCCCTAATACCGTGGGAATTAGGAAGTTATCTACCAAGCGGCTGCAAGAGAAGTTCAGAAGTGCCGAATTGCCGAGGTCCCGAAGTTCCAAAATTACAGAATTTCCGAAGTGTCAAAGTTCTGAACTGCCCAAGTCCCGAATTTCGGAATGCCGAACCGAACTGAAATTCTTTCCCATGCACATGCCTACAATTAACTGTTTTTAGGCTAAGGGGGTCTTGCCTATCCATGGGTTGAAAGCATAAGTGTCATTTTAGCATTGCATAGGGTCTATGGGTATGTAGGTACTTAGTGTAAGGACAGCGATAAGACAAGAATCTTTGGCGTTTTCAGTACTGAGGGGAGGGATGAGTCAAAAGGAGTTTAGATTAAAAGCCTTTGCTATCTGCATCCATATATTTCCCTGCCATGCATTATTATCTTCTGGTCTCAAGTAAAAGTAGCATATCTAAACAGAACATACAATGGTAAAGGATAAGAACACTTTCATGATGGTGGATCGGTAGGGTGCACTTGTTTGTAGTGGCTGGCGTGTATCCACGTGGGCTTGCCTTCCAGTTTTACACATATAGCTGTAGTTAACAATACTTGGCAGGGACCATCAAATCAAATGAGGCCTTGTCACCATGTTGTAATTGGAGTGTCTTGAGGGGAGAGACACAGGGAAAGGGGGAGGGAGAGAGATGGGGAGAGACACAGGGAAAGGGGGGAGGGAGAGAGATGGGGAGAGACACAGGGAGGAGGACAGCGATAAGACAAGATTGTATGGCGTTTTCAGTACTGAGGGGAGGGATGAGTCAAAAGGAGTTTAGATTAAAAGCCTTTGCTATCTGCATCCATATATTTCCCTGCCATGCATTATTATCTTCTGGTCTCAAGTAAAAGTGGCATATCTAAACAGAACATACAATGGTAAAGGATAAGAACACTTTCATGATGGTGGATCTGTAGGGTGCACTTGCACTTGAGATGGGGAGGAGGGGAGAGACACAGGGAAAGGGGGATGGGAGAGAGATGGGGAGGAGGGGAGAGACACAGGGAAAGGGGGGAGGGAGAGAGATGGGAGGGGAGAGACACAGGGAAAGGGGGAGGAGGAGAGGGAGGAGGGGAGAGACACAGGGAAAGGGCAGGGAGAGAGAGACACAGGAAAGGGGGGAGGAGAGACAGGAAGACGGAGGAGAGAGAGATGGGGAGGAGGGGGGAGAGACACAGGGAAAGGGACGGGAGAGAGATGGACAGGAGAGACAATACAGGCGGATAGAGAGAGATGGGGAGGAGGAGAGACACAGGGGTAGGGAGAGAGATGGGGAGGAGGGAGAGACACAGGGAAAGGGGGGAGGGAGAGAGATGAGGAGGAGGGGAGGGAGAGAGATGGGGAGGAGGGAGAGACACAGGGAAAGTGGGACGGGAAAGAGATGGGGAGGAGGGGAGAGACACAGGGAAAGGGGGAGGGAGAGAGATGGGGAGGAGGGGAGGGAGAGAGATGGGGAGGAGGGAGAGACACAGGGAAAGTGGGACGGGAAAGAGATGGGGAGGAGGGGAGAGACACAGGGAAAGGGGGTAGGGAGAGAGATGGGGAGGAGGGAGAGACACAGGGAAAGGAGGTGAAAGAGGCAGAGGGGGAAGAGAGAGACTAGGAAGGAGAGGGGAGACATTGACACAGAGGAGCAGTGAGGGGGAGAAAGAAACATACAGAGTGACTGGGGGAGACAAAAAGGCACACAGAGGGGCTGGAGATAAAGAGACACACATAGGGGCAGTATATATCACTGGTGGATGGGGGGGCAACGGCAACGCCCCCCCCCCCAGGCTATCCCCTGCCGGACGATCTCCCTCCCCGTTCCAAAGGCACCGTGCAGCCAGTCGGCAGGGGAAGAAGAGAGGACCTGGGGCAACGCTCCGGCTCTCACAAGGGTGAACTCTAGCCCTGGAGCTACGGGCTAGAGTTCACGCTCACCCCTTACTGGTGGTCCCAATAGTAGGAGTGAACTCCAGCCCCATACACACACTGCCCCCACACACACACACACACCATACACATTCACACACTGCCCAACAACACACTTTGCACCACTGGTCCTATACCCTACTACAGCCCCATATCCCAGCAGACTCCAGGTAAGTTGTCAAACTGTTCTTAAACAGTTTGACGACTTACTCTGGTTATTGTGCATGGAATATTTCTTTAAATAATCTTCAAGTGCCCCTCTCAGGCTCAGGCTCTGGATCCGCCACTAGTATATGACATGTATATTAATGTGTGTATTAGTTTTATATATATATATATATATATATATACCTATTATATTTACACATATTAATGTACATTTATATATGCATAATACACAGAGAAATTTCATTAATATGTACCATATGTAATGAGCAGATATTGGCCCAGTCTTGTTGCTAGGTGCATACTCCAGCACAATAACATATTTAAAGTGAAGAGCACACCCACAGGACTTCAAAATAAAAAATTTTTTACAGTTGTGCCCTACATACATTCACCATTTCAGTCCCATTAACAAGCTTTCCTTAATATGTCAAGGTAGTTGGACTGAAACATTGATTACATGCAAAGGCACGTCTGCTTAAAATAAATCTGCACTTTTGTTTATTTTGAAGCCTATGAGTGCGCTTTTTACGTTGAAGTACTTTTTAATTTTAAGTTATCTGTTCTAACTCTGTATCTGCACACTATGCTGGCGCAACGCATTATGGGGCTGGTAAATATTTTTTTTGCAGGGCTGCTTTTAATTCCCAGTCCGGCCCAGGTAGGGGATGTGGAAAACATGACTGATCCCTAGTGCTTTCATTATTTCTTGCATTATTTCCCCAGTAAAGGGGAACTGCCACTTTCAATCACTTCAGGTACCCCGTATCTACATACCATTTCCTTCAGAAGTTTACTTGCTGTGACCTTCGCTGTGGCTTTCGACATTAGGTAGGCCTCAGGCCAACCTGAAAAGAGATCAATGCACACCAACACATATTCATACACTCCTACCTTAGGCAGTTGAATATAGTCTATCTGCAGTCTCTAAAACTGGTTAAGTGGCCTTGGTATGTGTTTGCCAGGTGTTTTTACAGCCTGTCCTGTATTATTCCTAGCACAAATCATGCAAGCTTGGGTGTGTTTAGCTGCTACAACAGTAAATCAGGGTGCTACCCAATGGGTGTTTACTATGCTGTTCATGTGCATCTTGGATAGATGTGTAGGTCCATGGGCCATCATGGGATACAATATTCATGGCAAACACAGTCTTTTACCTTTTCTCCACATTTTGTCATCATCAGTTTCTGCATTTTGTTTCCTCCAGAGATCATGTTCTTCCTTGCTTGCTTGTTTCTGCAAGCTCAGCAGTATATTGTAGTCAACGGCGTTATCTGTAAGGACAACCTGTAGGAAGGAATTACCTGTAGAGGGATGAACTTGAATCGTTGCTTGATTTGCAGCTTTGTTGGCTTTGTGGTTTGCTCTTGTAAATTCATCTGTGATCTTCATGTGAGCTGCCACCTTGATGATGCCTACTTGAGTGGGTGGCAGTATAGTGTCCATAAGTGCACTCACCGCTCATATAGTCCCAAAGTCATGGGCTATACCAAAGACATAGCAAGAGTCTGTGTAACTATTAGCTGTCTTACCAGAGGCCAGTTTGCACGCTTCAGTGAGTGCCTTCAGCTCAGCCTCCTGGGCAGAGCAGTGAGGGGTAAGTGGTTCAGCTTTTATTACCTCATGTGCAGAGACTACAGCATATCCAGTGTGGTAGTTGCCCTTCTCATCAGCATATCTGGAACCATCTACAAAAAAACTCAAAGTCTGGTTTAGACAATGGGGAATCAATAACATGCAAAACACCTGCTGTCTCTTGTGCCATTAGTGCTGCACAGTTAAGGGGTACCTGGGCTTCAGCTAACTCACCTGGTGACACAGAATTTACAAAAAGATCAGAACTACAATCACCACTCCCCTGTTTTAAATCCAGGGGAATTAATGTAGATTAATTTAATACCATACCACCTTTTTATAGTGACATTTCCTCTCTCAGATCACCACCTCTTATAATTGGCTCTCAATAGCCCCCTACCCCATCATCCTCAACCTAACCCACCTTAACTAAAAAGAAACCTGAATCATATTGATAAGTAACTAAAAAAGAAAAAAAGAGAGCCTAGATATAAATATGAGGCACGAATATGGGTAGAAACAAAATGGGGGGTAACCCCTAAATGGTGAATTTATATGAATACAAAAAAGAAAAGAAAAAAACTACCATAAAGTGTCTCAACATTTTGGTAAATATAGTCACAATAAAATGGGCACAAAAAATAACTTTTAATGGATATATTCAAATGTAAAATAGAAATGATAAAAGCAAAACAAAAAGCACAAGGCTACAAATTAATATGTCCTATAAACTAGTTGGGGTATTAAACCTCCAATAGAACCAATAGAAAGAGAAGTGTTGCTTCAAATAAATACTTATTGGTGTAAAGTCAAACTACTTGCTATGAACAATGTGACTGAATTCTAAATAGTAAAGTGGGATACTAGTATCTTCAAAACTCTTCCTGCAGAACAGGGTAGGTTGAATATAGATGAAATGCCTCTAGTGCACAAGGGGTTAAACAGCACAACAGTTGGTTGCAATGGTTAATAGAAAAGAGGCAGGGAATACCTATAAAATAAAGAGGTATAGGAGACAGTTGCAAGCTAGGTTAGATATGATGGTCAGTAGAAATATAGAGACTATAGGTAGTCCTGACGCTTGCTGGCAAGAGAGGTGTAAATACAAAGAGATACTTTAATAGTAAAAAGTTAAGCCACTTTCTATAAACAATGTCATTGAATTCAAGATGGGAGGGTGGGGTATTCGTATCCTCTGAACTCCTCCTGCAAAACAGGGTCTGCTGTATATAAAGTACCTCTAATACACAAGAGGTTAAACAGCACACCAGTATGGTTGCAATAGTTAATGGAGAGGCAGAGAATACCTGTAAATAGGGAGGTATAGGAGGCAGTAGCAAGCTAGGATTAGATGCAATGATAAATAAATAGAGATGTAGAAAATATAGATAATCCTGATGCTTGTAAGATAGAAAATCTAAGTGCCTTCGAGGGCACCCCTTAATAAATGCCTATATTATATAGCACAACCTCCCAAAAAGGTGTAAATACAGAGAGATACTTAAATAGTAAAAAGTGAAGCCACTTGCTATAAATAGTGATGTCCCGAACTGTTCGCGAACGGTTCGCCGCGGACTCATCATTGAGTAAACTTTGACCCTGTACCTCACAGTCAGCAGACACATTCCAGCCAATCAGCAGCAGACCCTCCCTTTTCTAGACCCTCCCACCTCCTGGACCGCATCCATTGTGAAGCTGCATTCTGCATTCTTAGTGATCTGTCCAGGAGGTTGGAGGGTCTGGGAGGGAGGGTCTGCTGCTGATTGGCTGGAATGTGCCTGCTGACTGTGAGGTACAGGGTCAAAGTTTACTCAAAGATGAGTCCGCGGCGAACCGTTCAGAGGAATGTCAAGCTAGGCTTCCTGAGCCCCTGACGCGCACGTTTCGTCTGGGTTAGTCATCAGAGGGGAACTGAAGACAGGCAAGTGTTGAGCTTTTAAATATGAAAGTAACCAATAGGGTTAGGAGGGAGTGGCTGTAATTGCCACACTTCTAATTGTTAACCCTATCAGTGCTGAATTAGAACAATGTGACGATAAATATGTATAAGGATAAAGTGGAAGCTAATACAAAAGTTAGTATGGGAAAGGAGATACATTTTAATATAGGACAAAACGAATGGAGGATAGAATAGAAATATGTTACAGCAGTAGAAACTCTTTCCTTTCAGACACAGACAAATCTGACTTTGAGCCCTCACGAAATAGATCAAGAAGCAATTCTTTTTCAAAAAAGACTGACAGTCAGAATCCACCTAGTAAAGGAATCTTAAGAAATCAAGAGAAGTCAGTATCATTTCTTAATCAAATACCACAGAATAACTCTGAATCACAATCAAGAGCTGGTTCTTTCTTAGACCAAGCATGGCAGAATTCCCAACGACCCAGATTGAGGGACAGGAACAGATGGGGGTACAGACCAGATCGACCAAAAAAGTAATCCAAAGCACTAATAATGGAAACAAAGTGATAAACTTGTCCAATTATCCTCTTTCTCCTACACATTTATCCCTTTTAAATAAAGGGCTTTCCTTCATACCAACTCCTGGAGCCAATAAGTTTGATTGGCTAAAGGACACCAATCTCTTTGGCCGTAAACTTGCCCTGAGTGCACTACACAAGAAAAAATTTAAAATAATGGCCAAAGAATTAGGAATTGCACTTGAGGATTACAAACACATAAAAACATTAGTTACATTACTTGATGATCAAGAAAAAGATCCCCCTTTAACTGACCTGAAACCATTAAGCTGGTTTACACCTAATTTTAAAGACATAATAAATGTGGATTTATTTGTGCAAATAACCACAGATAAAATTGAACAACTTAATATCATATCAACACCACTGACCAGCAACCTGTCCTATGCAGAAAATCAAGCTTTAAAGGAACTAAGCTCTGATAAGAATATCATCAAACCCTCAGACAAGGGGGGAAATATTGTCATCTTGGAAAAAGACATGTGCATAGATATGTGTATGATTCATCTAAATGATACATCTTGCTATCAGAAACTAAAAGGGGATCCTACTAAAAAGTACTTGCAGGAGTTTAAACAACTACTCATTAAGGCTAGAGACAGTGAGACAATAACACAAGACGAATTTAAATTTCTTCTACCGAACAATAACCCCACAGTAGCTACATTCTACTGCTTACCAAAGGTGCACAAGAATCCCACAAACCCACCAGGTAAATAATTCTCTCACCGAACAACCTAGCAAGTACTTAGAAAAAATACTCCACCCCCTGGTTGTAGAACTACCTTCATTCATACAGGATACCAAACATACACTAACAATGCTGGAAAACCTCATGGTACCTCCATACACTCTCATTTCCAGCCTCGACGTTGTGGCACTGTACAATAATATCCCTCACAATATTGGATTAACAGCCACTTTATATTTCTTAGAAAAATCTCAGCAATTCACCACCACTCAAATTACATTTTTGATGGAAACTTTGGAATTTATTCTTACCCACAATTTTTTTGTTTTTAATGGTGTCTACTATCTGCAGACTAGGGGCACAGCTATGGGGACAGCTTGTGCCCCTAGCTATGCCAACCTCTACCTTGGCTGGTGGGAAGCTACCATCCTGGCAGAAATTACAAAATCCGGCTATAATCAATTCATTCTCAACTGGCATCGTTATATAGATGACATCCTTATTTTCTGGACTGGCCCTATAACCACCTTTGAGGAGATGGTCTCCAAACTGAACCTCAATAACATTGGTTTAAAGCTAACTCACGTCATTAGTGAAGACCAACTTGAGTTTCTCGACCTCAACATCCGTCTATCACCTGGAGGCGAGATTACAACTGAACTGTATCATAAACCCACATCTTGCAACAATCTTCTACATTGGAACAGCCACCATCCATACAAGCTCAAGGCTGGCATTCCTTTTGGTCAGTATCTAAGAGCTAAAAGAAATTGTTCCAATGAGGACATTTTCAGACAAGAAGCTAATATACTTAGAACACGCTTTAAAGAACAGGGATACCCTAACAAGATTCTCAAACAAGCTTTTCAGCATGTCTCACTTATGGACCGTTCCTCTTGTTTGAAAAACTTAAAGAGCCAGCCCAAAAAACACATCACAAGGTGCATTGCAACATATGACCAGTATTGGGACCTTATTCGCAAGATCTTTACAGAGAATTGGCCTATACTTACCCATGACAGCAATGTGGCAGAAAATCTACAACAGTTTCCAAGTATTACACCACGGAGAGCAACAAATCTACGTGACCTACTTGTCCATAGCCACTTGGAGCCAGCACAACCATCTTCAACATGGCTACAGACTTCCAAGGGAATGTTCAAATGTGGCCACTGTAAAGCTTGCAAATATATTCTGCCATCAAAAACAGTAGTATGCAGTAATACTAAAATAGTACATACAATCAAAGAATTCATGAATTGCAGCACAACTAAGGTCATTTATGCCATTACTTGTAGCTGGAAATTACAATATGTGGGTAAAACATATCAGGAATTACGTAGACGTGTGCTACAACATGTCAATTCCATAACAAATCTTAACTTTTCCACACCAGTTGCCAACCACATTAGAAACTTCCACACTATGGATCCGACTAATCTGAATTTCCAAATCCTGGAACATATTCATTTAAACACACGAAAAGGGAATTTTAACCTCACACTACTCAAGAAAGAATCTAGATGGATACATCAATTTAAAACACTAGCTCCTCATGGTCTTAATGAACAATTTAATTTTACTTCCTTCATTCATAAGTAACATAGGATCCTATTTCTTCCAACTCAGCCAGTAATTTTGGTGGCTATGTATCCTAAATAGTTTGCTATTTGCATCACTAATTGGTCTTCATTTTTATGTCTCCACTTGTAGTCACTACTGATTACTGTATCAATAATTGATCAAGACATGGCCAATTATGTATTATCATTCTTTATCCCCCGTTTATTTGTTATTTATCAATTTTGTATCTATTTGTATTCTGGTAAAAATGACACCAATTTTTTAGCATATTAATGGGCTTAGATCTTTTACATTACCCACTACTCGTTCTTAGTGTGATATCTAGTATGATAGTGCCTCTATTCCAGGTGACTACATATTCTTAATGGCTAAATGGCTAATTAGCTGCCTTTATTTAGTTTCCTACCCTATTACTATTTTAGCCATCTATAGCCACCACTGAGCACTATTAATAGATACAGACACTTATAAATGTTTCTTTTTCTCCATACATGGTCATATTAATTATGTAGTATTTCTATTCTATCCTCCATTCGTTTTGTCCTATATTAACATTTCTCCTTTCCCATACTAACTTTTGTATTAGCTTCCACTTTATCCTTATACATATTTATCGTCACATTGTTCTAATTCAGCACTGATAGGGTTAACAATTAGAAGTGTGGCAATTACAGCCACTCCCTCCTAACCCTATTGGTTACTTTCATATTTAAAAGCTCAACACTTACCTGTCTTCAGTTCCCCTCTGATGAGTAACCCAGACGAAACGTGCGTGTGAGGGGCTCATCTTCATTCTTGACATTCCTCTGCTGCTGCACTTATTCAGCCGTGGTCTGACTAGCAATCTTGCTTTTACAACTAGGCATTCTTTTTACTTGTCCTATCCTCTGTCTCTTTATTCCTTTTTGGGGGGTTGAGTTATATAGTATAGGCATTTATTAAGGGGTGCCCTCAAAGGCACTTAGTTTTTCTATCTTACAAGCGTCAGGATTACCTATCTTTTCTACATCTCCATTTGTTATTGCCTCCTATACCTCCCTATTTACAGGTATTCTCTGCCTCTTTTCTATTAACTATTGCAACCACATTGGTGTGCTGTTTAACCTCCTGTATATTAGAGATACTTCATCTATATACAGCAGACTCCTGTCCTGTAGGAGGAGTTCAGAGCATACCAATACTCCACCCCCCATCTTGAACATTGTTCGCCGAACGGTTCGCCGCGGTTTGCCGCAGACTCATCGTTGAGTAAACTTTGACCCTGTACCTCACAATCAGCAGACACATTCCAGCCAATCAGCAGCAGGCCCTCCCACCTCCTGGACAGCTCACTAAGAATGCAGCTTCACAAAGGATGCTGTCCAGGAGGTGGGAGGGAGGGTCTGCTGCTGATTGGCTGGAATGTGTCTGCTGACTGTGAGGTACAGGGTCAAAGTTTACTCAATGATGAGTCCGTGGCGAACAGTTCGGGACATCACTATTTATAGCAAGTGGCTTCACTTTTTACTATTTAAGTATCTCTCTGTACAGGGAGTGCAGAATTATTAGGCAAGTTGTATTTTTGAGGATTAATTTTATTATTGAACAACAACCATGTTCTCAATGAACCCAAAAAACTCATTAATATCAAAGCTGAATATTTTTGGAAGTAGTTTTTAGTTTTTAGTTTTAGCTATGTTAGGGGATATCTGTGTGTGCAGGTGACTATTACTGTGCATAATTATTAGGCAACTTAACAAAAAACAAATATATACCCATTTCAATTATTTATTATTACCAGTGAAACCAATATAACATCTCAACATTCACAAATATACATTTCTGATATTCAAAAACAAAACAAAAACAAATCAGTGACCAATATAGCTACCTTTCTTTGCAAGGACACTCAAAAGCCTGCCATCCATGGATTCTGTCAGTGTTTTGATCTGTTCACCATCAACATTGCGTGCAGCAGCAACTACAGCCTCCCAGACACTGTTCAGAGAGGTGTACTGTTTTCCCTCCTTGTAAATCTCACATTTGATGATGGACCACAGGTTCTCAATGTGGTTCAGATCAGGTGAACAAGGAGGCCATGTCATTAGATTTTCTTCTTTTATACCCTTTCTTGCCAGCCATGCTGTGGAGTACTTGGACGCTTGTGATGGAGCATTGTCCTGCATGAAAATCATGTTTTTCTTGAAGGATGCAGACTTCTTCCTGCTTGAAGAAGGTGTCTTCCAGGAACTGGCAGTAGGACTGGGAGTTGAGCTTGACTCCATCCTCAACCTGAAAAGGCCCCACAAGCTCATCTTTGATGATACCAGCCCAAACCAGTACTCCACCTCCACCTTGCTGGCGTCTGAGTCGGACTGGAGCTCTCTGCCCTTTACCAATCCAGCCACGGCCCATCCATCTGGCCCATCAAGACTCACTCTCATTTCATCAGTCCATAAAACCTTAGAAAAATTAGTCTTGAGATATTTCTTGGCCCAGTCTTGACGTTTCAGCTTGTGTGTCTTGTTCAGTGGTGGTCGTCTTTCAGCCTTTCTTACCTTGGCCATGTCTCTGAGTATTGCACACCTTGTGCTTTTGGGCACTCCGGTGATGTTGCAGCTCTGAAATATGGCCAAACTGGTGGCAAGTGGCATCGTGGCAGCTGCACGCTTGACTTTTTCTCAGTTCATGGGCAGTTATTTTGCGCCTTGGTTTTTCCACACGCTTCTTGCGACCCTGTTGACTATTTTGAATGAAACGCTTGATTGTTCGATGATCACGCTTCAGAAGCTTTGCAATTTTAAGAGTGCTGCATCCCTCTGCAAGATATCTCACTATTTTTGACTTTTCTGAGTCTGTCAAGTCCTTCTTTTGACCCATTTTGCCAAAGGAAAGGAAGTTGCCTAATAATTATGCACACCTGATATAGGATGTTGATGTCATTAGACCACACCCCTTCTCATTACAGAGATGCACATCACCTAATATGCTTAATTGGTAGTAGGCTTTCGAGCCTATACAGCTTGGAGTAAGACAACATGCATAAAGAGGATGATGTGGTCAAAATACTCATTTGCCTAATAATTCTGCACTCCCTGTATTTACACCTTTTTGGGAGGTTGTGCTATATAATATAGGCATTTATTAAGGGGTGCCCTCGAAGGCACTTAGATTTTCTATCTTACAAGCATCAGGATTATCTATATTTTCTACATCTCTATTTATTTATCATTGCATCTAATCCTAGCTTGCTACTGCCTCCTATACCTCCCTATTTACAGGTATTCTCTGCCTCTCCATTAACTATTGCAACCATACTGGTGTGCTGTTTAACCTCTTGTGTATTAGAGGTACTTTATATACAGCAGACCCTGTTTTGCAGGAGGAGTTCAGAGGATACGAATACCCCACCCTCCCATCTTGAATTCAATGACATTGTTTATAGAAAGTGGCTTAACTTTTTACTATTAAAGTATCTCTTTGTATTTACACCTCTCTTGCCAGCAAGCGTCAGGACTACCTATAGTCTCTATATTTCTACTGACCATCATATCTAACCTAGCTTGCAACTGTCTCCTATACCTCTTTATTTTATAGGTATTCCCTGCCTCTTTTCTATTAACCATTGCAACCAACTGTTGTGCTGTTTTTTTTTTTTGAATAGTGAAATATTTAATCTGAATCAACCATCAGAATTTCATGTATTTATATATATATTAATTTATTTGCTTCCTTCTTGTTATACATTTGAATCTTTAAAGTTAACATTCCAAATAAAAATTAGAAGTACGCATGTTATCAAAAGTAAGACTTGTATTCCATCAAACATTATACAAAAACATTTTAGTCCAAGACCTTTGCCAAACCATTATACATACATGTTCTCAAACAGATCTTTAGGAAACGTTAGCCAACCAATCACGTCACTGTGTGTAACTATTATAGAACATAATTTTCCTTTAGAGTTATGTACTAAATTCTTCTTGCACTATATACAGATTTTTTTTTTTTTTTAACATTACAGTAGATAGAGGAGTTATAGCTTTAAACTATCTTTTATCTTTTGAATCCATTGCACATAGTAATGAGTATAATTAAGGTTATTTATAAATATGCAACTCCTTTCTCCATTTCCTTTTTTTTTTTTTTTCTCTCTTTCCTTTTCCCCTTTCTTTCTCTCTTCTTTCTTCCCTTTCCCCTTTTCCTTTCCCCTTCCCCTCTTTTACATTGTTTCCCTTTCTCTTTTTCCTTTTCTTTCCCTTTCCCCTTCCTTTTTTTTTACAAACAAAAAGGGATTCACATACATTGTTACAAGATTAAACCATCAGACATTAGACAATAAACACAAAAAAAAAAAAAACGCTGCTCTTTGCCGAGAGTTAGTCGCATATTGCTTCTAGGAACCTGGAACCATAATTTTTGACATAAATTTTTTTCCTTATCAAACAGGCTCCTCAGACCCGTGACTAATTTAGTAATTTATGCACAGGAACCACTACCCTATCTACATTTCCAAGACGTAAAAACCTTAGTATATATTAAGTCACATTACTTCTTCCTAATTTCACAATCCATTTCTGCCATTGTTCAGTTCGTGGATTGTAATAATTATTTTGTCTCAATATCCCTATTTCCATTTTACAATTATTCGAGACCTGATGTTTTATCTTCTCCCATGACGGGGAATCTGAGATTTTCCAAAATCTTGCGAGAGTAGCTTTAGTTTCTACAAGAATATGGATAATTATTTCTTTTTTATCCTTCGGAATTGTAGGCCATCCCATATGTAATATCATAGAACTACAAGTAAAATCAAGATCCACTTCTATTTCTTCCCTACAGAATTTCACTACCTTTTGTCATAATTGAACTATGATCGGACATGACCACCATATATGCACATAGTCTGCTGTAAGTGAAGCACAACGCCAGCAGTGATATTGGTTACCTGAATATATTTTTGCTAATTTAGCTGGTACATAGTGCCATCTGTTTATAACCTTATAGTGACTTTCCGATAGATTTAAGCAATGTGAAGCTTTCATTACTGCATTGTTAGCCTCAAGCCATTCACTTCTCGTGATGCTAATTTGTATATCTTTTTCCCAAGCTTTTTTAGCTGGGAATTCCGGGAGTGGCTTATACTTACTGCAGATATTAGAGCATTTAGATACTAGGTTTTTACTATGTGTAATATTTAATAAATTTATAAACAACTGTAATTCCTCAGAGATCTCCACTATTCTGTGTCATTAAGAAATATTTTATCCTTAAGTACGTGAAGCTTTCTCTATAGGAAAGAGAAAAAGCCTGTTTAATCTCTTCAAAAGATCTAATCTGTTGTTGTTGAAATAACTGACTTATTCTATTAATGCATTTATTTAACCATGGCTCCAGATTAAGGTCCTTAATATTAATGGACAAAACCTGCATAGGGAGATCAATAATAATTTTGTCTGTAATTTTGAGTCTTTTTTTCCAGATTCTCCATTGAACCAGTAAGTTATCTAGAATTAGGCCCATATCATCTCTCTCCCCTTTGTGTATATTCCAAAATAAAGCCATTAAATCTGGAATTTCTGCTCTTTTAGCTTCAATCTTTGCCCATGATTCTCCCCTAGAGCTCTCTTTCATAGATGAAATAATATGTGCCAATGAGCAAGATTCATAAATATCTATAATGTTGGGAACTCCCATCCCTCCTAGTTTAGGTTTTAGGTTCAAGATTTTTTTACTAACCCTAGGTTTTTTCCCCATCCATATATATTTGTCTAATGCTGATTGGACCATCAGGAGCCATGGATTCGGCATTTTCATTGGTATCATGCGGAATATATAACTCCATTTAGGGATCATATAGGCCTTTACGACATTGATTCTACCTGTCCATGATATCTCTGCTGTTCTCATATCTTTCAATTGTTTATTAATTTGCATCAATAAAGGCATAACATTATATTCTAAAATCTTAGCTGGGTTAGTGGAAATCCTTATACCCAAATAAACAAAAAAAGTTTTTACCCATTCGAAAGTATATTTTGCTTTAATATATAATTTATCTTCCTTTTTTATATTTTTTGCGAGAATACTTGTCTTATCTACATTTAACTTGAAATTAGAATATTGGCCAAATTCATGAATCAGCCTTATCAGTTCATCTATTGATGTTATAGGGTCTGTTATAGTAATTAAAATATCGTCAGCATAAAGTAGCGATTTATATTCTTCTTGGCCTATTTTAATTCCTTTAATTTTGTCATTATTTCTAATGTCGCAAATCAGGGGTTCTATGTATAGTAGATATAACAATGGGGACAGGGGGCACCCCTGTCTTGTCCCATTCCTTATATTAAACCACTCGGAGATTATCCCCCTCCCAATTGTTCTAGCCTTTGGAGAACTGTATAAGGCCATAATTGCACTCAGAATCCAGCCTTCAAAGCCGAAAGCCTTCAAGGCCTCCCTAAGGAAGTCCCATCTGACCCTGTCAAAGGCCTTTTCAGCATCCAATGACAGGGCCAGCATTGGAATACCCGATTCATGAGCGTAGTCCAAAATATCAATCATTGTTCTTATACTATTATTTGATTGTCTATCCTTCAGAAAACCAACCTGATCCCCATGAATAATAAACGGGAGGACTCCTTGTAATCTATTCGCCAAGATACTTGCATAAATTTTTATATCAGAATTTAATAGAGATATAGGACGATAATTCGCTACAAATTCCTTAAGTTTATCTGGCTTTTGAATAGGAATTATGTTGGCGTATAATAGTTCATTAGGTATATCTTTTTCTCTAACTATATTATTAAAGAGATCTTTAAGGTGTATTGCTAAGACATCCTGGAATTGCTGATAAAATATATTTGGATAACCATCCGGCCCTGGTGTTTTATTTTTTTTTTTTAAGGACTTGATTGCACTTATTATTTCAGTTTCTAAGAAGGGTTGATTAATAGAATTCAATTGTTCTCCTGATAATTTTTTTAAATTTTTATTTTCAAAATATATTTCTGGATTATAAGAATAGCTAGGTAAATTATACAATTTTTGATAGAAGGAGTTAAATGCTTTGCCAATATTTTCAGGTGTTAATTGGATCCCTTCCTCTGTAATAATTTTATTAATTAACTTATTCAATTTCTCACCTTTAACTTTGTTTGTAAGTATTTTGTTTGCTCTATTTCCTTTATAGTACCATTTTATTCTTAAATATTCTATCTTTTTTGAAGTTTGTAGAAATAGAATTTTATTAATTTTATTTTTTATTATTGCTATTTTCTCGCTTATCTCTATATTTGGATTACTCTTATTAAGATTTGTTAATTTATAAAGAGATACATATAATTCTGTTAAAGAGGCTTCTTTATGTTTTTTCTTAAATGAACCTAATATAATAAGGTGTCCCCTCAAAACCGCCTTATATGTACACCAGACTATAGTGTCTGGTGTGCCTTTATTTTTATTCTCATCAAAAAAGCGGTTTGTTAGATCTTTTATTATATTAATATCCTGTTGCTCCCTTAGGAGTGATTCATTAAGTCTCCAATTATTCCTAATTTTAATATCTGGGGAAATAGCGAGATCAAGTATTAATGGATTTTGATCTGACCAAGTTACTTCATGAATCAAAACCTTTTTTACCCTATGTGGGACCTCAGGGGAACCTAAAAATAAATCCAATCTAGAGTAAGTACAATGTGCTTTAGAAAAACAAGTGAAATCTTTTTCTTGTGGATGATTAATCCTCCATAAATCTAATAATCCATACTCATTTATCAAAGACGAGAATTGAATTGATGATTTCTTTCCTCTTTTATCTTGGATGACCCCTAATAATGAATTCCTGTCTAAAGTTCCGTCCAAGATACAATTGAAATCTCCTCCCAGAATAATCTTGCCTTTTCTAATTTTTTCTAGTTTACGCAAAATCATTTGTATAAACTGCACAGAGTTAGTATTAGGAGCATATATATTTACAATAGTAAATTCTTCTTCTTGTATTTTGCATATGACTAAAATGAACCTCCCATTTTTATCTATGTCTTGATAAGTAACTTGGATATCTAAATCCTCTGTTACTAAAAAAGCTACTCCACATTTCTTTTTATCCTCCAATGAGGAACAGAGTTGAATTTTAAAGTTTTTTGGAATAAAACGTTTTATATCTCGTCTTAGCCAATGAGTTTCTTGTAATAATATAACTTTTGCACCTTCCTTTTTAATATATTGAAAGACAGTAGCTCTTTTAATTGGGTTATTTAGTCCCTGTGCATTTACTGTCATAAACTTAACCATAGACTCTCCATCTTTAGCTCGCGACTATAACCCTTGGCAAATAAGCATAGACCTAACAAAAAAGAAAAACACATACCACATTTACATTCATATAGCCTCAAGTAATTTAAACATGAGGCATTCCATATCCACACAATTAAGACATAAATCCATCTCCACTCCCAATTAGTGGAAGACAGAAAATGCATCCCACAACCCTGGGTTTGCATCCAAAACTCCACACTCGCATATGGAGTAAAATCGGGGGGGCGTGAGGAAAACCCTCCTCTAGAGTGTCGCAGAATAAACATATAAACCTTGTAACAGAGAGAGAGAGGAAAATAAATAAATAAATAAATAAAAATACTTATATATAATTTCCTATTTCCTAATAGCCAAAACCTTTGATAATGTGATTATTTCAATTTCTTATATACCAAATTTATATTAATACTTTCAATCTTTATATTCTCTAAATTTTACATATTAGTAACACCTTTCTAAATGTCTTGACTTATTATCCAGTAATGCAGACATTTCCCATGTAATTAGTTGAATTTTCTATATAACACCTTTCTATGAATGTGATCAATCTATTATATTCTATACACTTGCCCGACCAATATCATATCAAGTGAACCTTATTATATTCATTTTAACTATTAAATATTAAATATAAAAAAAAAAAAAAAAATTTAAAAATTAAAGTACGTGTATACAGTTTCCTATTTCCCAATAACCAAAACCTTTTATAATGTGAATATTTCAATTTCTTTTATACCAAATTTATATTAGTGCATTCAATCTTTATATTCTCTAAATTTTTACATATTAGTAGCACCTTTCTGGGTGTCTAAACTTATTATCCATAATTGAAGACATTTACCATATAATTAGTTGAATTTTCTATATAGCACTTGTGATCAATCTATTATATTCTATACACTTGCCCAACCAATATCATAAAAAAAAATAAAATGAATAAACAAAGAACTTTCCCTTTTTTTTTTTTCTTTTTCTTTTTTCCCTTCCCTCTTTCCCCTCCCAAACATCCTATCAAAACATCCATCTCTTAAATTTTCATATGAACCTCCTGTAACCAGTTCCTAACTCGATCTATGTTATCAAACACCAAAGTTTTTTCCTCAAAAATAACAATAAGTTTTGCTGGAAAGGCCCAAAAATGCTTGACATTGTTTTTTCTTAATATCTCCAAGACCGAAGCAAATAATCGTCTTTTCTTCCTCGTTTCATAAGATAGATCTGGAAGAACCTTTATATTTGAGAATTCTTCTTTTTTACTGCCTTGTTTTGAAGCCTTTCTTAGTTCTTCTCTAAATAAATAGGAATTACAGCAAACCATAATATCCCTAGGGATTTCCATTGCAAGATTTTTTGGTTTTGGAATTCTGTGACATCTCTCTAGGAATTTGTGATTCTCATCTTTCTGAATTCCTAGTTCCATAAAATATAATTCCAGAAAAGCTTTAATTTTATCTTGTGTAATACTTTCTGGGATGTTCCTTAATCTCAGATTGTTTTGTCTTGATCTGTCTTCGAGATTATTTATCTTTAATTCTAGCTCTTGAATTTTCTGATTTAATTCCTCCTGTTGCTGTTGTTGGTTTTTAATTGTTATGTCAGTTAAATCCATTTTTCTTTCAACTTGACCCATCCTCAAACCTATCTCTTTAATATCTTTTTTTAAATCCACATTATTGTTAAGAATTTCTTGCTTTATTGCTAAAAGTTGCTGATCTAAACAACTTTTTAAAAATTCTGGTGTTACCATCGAGATTTCTATTTGTGGTGATTCTAATTGAGCTCTTTTCTTTTCGCTCGTTATCAGGTTGATTTCATTTCCGGGATTCTCCATCGCTGATTTATCCATTTGGGGGGAAAAAAAATTAGAGAGTCTTTTTTCAGTCTTAGTCTCTTTTCTTTCCACTCTCTCCTTATGCTCTTTGTCTCTATCTTTATCCTTGTTGAGGGTTGATTTATTTTCTTGATTTCTTCTAGTTGACATGACTTTTCCCTTTTTCTCCTCTCTTTTCCTTTTCCCCTTCCTCTCTTCTTTCCCATTTTCTTTTAAATATATCGCCAGGAGAAAGAGGGATTTTTTTCTCTCTTTCCTTCCCCTTCCTCTCTCCTTTTCTCTCTTCCTCTTTGCTCTATTCCTTTCTAGAGCCTTCAGGCTCTGTTAGCACATTAGCTTAATCAATTGAAATACACGTGCTACTGCCACTTTAAGGGGTTTGCAAATTGTATGTCACACTCCACCTTTAAATAATTAAGATTCCTTCAGTCTCTCTTTTAACTCTTTCTGGCAATATCTTCTAGATATTCTCTAGATGAGGGTGTCTGGTCATAAATCATATTGAAAGTGGAAGTAAATTGGAATTACATTGAATTAAGTTGATTTTAAGACCTGTCCTGTAGTATTATCCAATTATTAACATTTTTCTTTTAGACCACTTTTCTATTTGTCGCTTTAGCAACCCTTATTTAATAAGGGTGGAGAATCCAGTAGGAGAGGTAAAAAAAAATTCAGAATATTTAAGCAGATATGCAGAGTGAGGGATGTCAAAAATAAGTGTTTCTCACCAGTCTTGCATGGTTTGTAAACACCAACCTTCTCTAGGTCAAAATCATCCAGCATATACTTATCAGAACAGAACACTGATCAGGAGGCTTCCATTGCTTCCGTTGCCATCACTCCGCAACGGTATCCATGCCGTGATGTCCTCCCTCCTCTCACCAGCTCCTCTCACCAACTCCCACCGGCTAAAGAGCACTTGGGTCTAGGAACCGTGGCAGGGGGTGTCTCTCTGCGGCGTCCTCTCCAGCAGCTCCAGCGTACCGCTAAGAGCTCCGGCGTCTATCTCCCACGACTCTCCCGGCGGGCTTCACTCGCGCCACCCCCTTGTATAACGTACACGCAGGCACACCGCCGCCTACGTCATCCCCCCTGAACTGTTGTGCTGTTTAACCCCTTGTGCACTAGAGGCATTTCATCTATATATTCAACCTACCCTGTTCTGCAGGAAGAGTTTTGAAGATACTAGTATCCCACTTTTCTATTTAGAATTCAGCCACATTGTTCATAGCAAGTAGTTTGACTTTACACCAATAAGTATTTATTTGAAGCAACACTTCTCTTTCTATTGGTTCTATTGGAGGTTTAATACCCCAACTAGTTTATAAGACATATTATTTTGTAGCCTTGTGCTTTTTGTTTTGCTTTTATCTTTTCTATTTTACATGTGAATATATCCATTAAAAGTTATTTTTTATGCCCATTTTATTGTGACTTTATTTACCAAAATGTTGAGACACTTTATGGTAGTTTTTTCTTTTCTTTTTTGTATTCATATAAACTAAATCATATTGACCTCCAGCAGCTATCAGCTAATATTGATTCCCAACTTCTATCCATCCCTACTTTCTCCTGTCCCTCACTGGCTTTGTCCTCATATAACACTACCCTCACCTCTGACTTGGATGTTGCAGCCCCACTCCAAACATGCACCTAGAGGAGAACATGCCCCCAACTGTGACACACTAAGTCAACACGCTACCTGCAGAGATGCTCCCATTCTGCTGAACGCTGCTGGAGGAAGTCACACACCCAGTCAGACTTCCTCCACTACAAATTCATGTTGCGTTCATACAGCACAGCCCTTGTCCTTGCCTAACAGTCATACTTTTCCTTCCTCATTAGCTCATGCTCCCGGAATCCCAGGCATCTTTTTAATACCTTTAACTCCCTTTTTTGCCCTGCTGTGGCCACCCCCCAAACAGCCGAAAGCTTTGCATGCTACTTTACCGACACGATTGAACAGTTAAGGAAATTCATAGTTAGTTTCATAGTTACATAGCTGAAAAGAGACTTGCGTCCATCAAGTTCAGCCTACCTCACATTTGTTTTTTGCTGTTGATCCAAAAGAAGGCAAAAAAACACAGTTTGAAGCACAGTTTTGCAACAAACTAGGAAAAAAATTCCTTCTTGACCCCAGAATGGCAGTCAGATTTATCCTTGGATCAAGCAGTTATTACCCTACATTGAAAGATTATATCCTTGAATATTCTGTTCTTGCAAGTATGCATCTAGTAGCCGTTTGAACATCTGTATGGACTCTGATAAAACCACTTCCTCAGGCAGAGAATTCCACATCCTGATTGTTCTTACAGAAGAAAAAAACCTTTCCTTTGCCTTAGACGAAATCTTCTTTCTTCCAGTCTAAACTCATGGCCTTGTGTCCTATGTAAAGTCCGGTTTGTGAATAGATTTCCACACAATGGTTTGTATTGGCCACGAATATATTTGTATAATGTTATCATATCCCCTCTCAGGCGACGTTTTTCTAAACTAAATAGGTTTAAATTTGTTAACCTTTCTTCATAGCCGATATGTTCCATTCCTTTTATTAGTTTTGTAGCCCGCCTCTGCACTTTTTCTAGTGCCATAATATCCTTCTTTAGAACAGGTGCCCAAAATTGCACAGCATATTCAATATGGGGTCTTACCAGTGATTTATAAAGAGGCAAAATGATATTCTCGTCCCGAGAATGAATGCCCTTTTCATGCATGACAATACCTTACTGGCCTTGGCCACTGCTGATTGACATTGCACATTGTTGCATAGTTTGTTGTCTATAACAATTCCCAAGTCCTTTTCGTGTGTTGTTATCCCTAATTCGCTTCCATTAAGGGTATACGTTGCTTGTGTATTCTTTACGCCGAAGTGCATAACTTTGCATTTTTCAACATTAAATTTCATCTGCCATTTGAGTGCCCAGTCCCCAGTCTATCTAAGTCCCTCTGCAGCAAAGTAATATCTTGCTCACATTGTATTGTTTTACAAAGTTTGGTGTCATCTGCAAACACTGAAACATGACTTTCAATGCGGTCTTCAAGATCATTTATAAACATGTTAAATAGAAGGGGTCCCAGAACAGACCCCTGAGGGACACCACTTGCCACCTCTGTCCAGCTTGAAAATTTACCATTAATGACAACTCTTTGTACTCTGTTTTAAGCCAATGTTCTACCCAAGAACAAGCATTTTCATCTAGACCGATTTCCTTGAGTTTGAACACTAATCTATTGTGTGGAACTGTATCAAATGCCTTGGCAAAATCCAAATAGATCACATCCACGGCAACACCCTGATCTATACTTCTACTTACTTCTTCGTAGAACGCAATCAAGTTAGTTTGACATGACCTGTGCTTCATAAAACCATGCTGATTTTTGCTGATAACCATGTTCTTCTCAAGGAATTCTTGAATATTATCCCTTAATAACCTTTCAAATATTTTACCAGCCACAGAAGTTAAGCTCACAGGTCTATAATTTCCAGGCAAGGATTTTGAACCCTTTTTGAATATAGGAACCACATCTGCCTTCCTCCAATCCTCCGGAACACTTCCTGAAAGAAAAGAATCTTGAAAGATTAAAAACAGAGGTTCACTTATTTCTGCACTTAGTTCCTTAAGTACACGTGGATGGATACCGTCAGGCCCTGGAGCTTTGTTTATATTAACTTTCTTTAGTTGCTGCAGCACCTTGTCTTGAGTTAACCAATTACAATTATTCTTCAAGTTTTTAGTAGCAATCATTTGCACATCTATTGCCATGGGTTCTTCCTTAATATATACGAGAAATAGTTATTTAAAATTCCTGCCTTTTCCTGGTCTTCATTAATTAACACCCCCGTTTCAGTTTTTAGTGTACCTACACTTTAATTTTGTTTTTTTTTAGAATTTATGTACTTAAAAAATGCTTTGGGGTTGGTTTTGCTCTCTTCAGCTATCATTATTTCATTTTGAAGTTTAGCAAGTCTAATTGCCTTTTTGCACGCATTATTTGCATCCTTATATCTTTTATAAGATGCATCTGATTTGTCCGATTTAAATGCTTTAAATGCCCTTCTCTTAGTTGTAATCTCTTGTTTTACTTCTCTACTAAGCCACATTGGTTTTAATTTGTTTCTTTTATATTTATTTCCCAACGGTACATACTGAGAAATGTACCTTTCTAATATTTGTTGGAAGATGATCCATTTATCCTCAGTGTTCTTTTCACTAAAGAGTTTATGCCAGTCAATATATTGTAAAGCTTCCCTTAACTTATTGAAATTGGCCTTTTTAAAATTATATGTTTTAGTATTCCCCATGTGCTTTTGTTTTTTTGAGTTTATTTCAAAGGACACTATATTGTGATCACTATTTCCCAAGTGCTCACCTACTTGAATGTTGGTCAAAAGATCAACGTTGTTTGTTAAAACCAGGTCCAGACAAGCATCCATTCTAGTTGGTGCTTGCACAAGTTGTGACATGAAGGTGTAATTTAACAAGTTTAAAAACCTAATTCCCTTTGCTGAGGCACTAGTCCCTCTGTCCCAATTTATATCCGGGTAATTAAAATCTCCAATAATTAAAGCGTTACCCAGATTTGCAGCTTTCTCAATTTGCTCAAACAGCTGTTGTTCCTCGTCAATAATAACATTAGGTGGTTTATAACATATCTCAACCAATAGTTGGTTTCCCTTCTTTTCCCTCAAGCAGATATTTACCCATAAAGCTTCCACATTATGCTCCTCGCATTCCATTTGCTTAACATTTGGCTTTAAATCATGTTTGACATACAAACATACCCCACCACCCTTCTTGTTTTTCCTATCCTTCCTAAATAACATGTACCCATTTAAGTTAGCTGCCCAGTCATGTGTCTCATCCCACCATGTTTCAGTTATGCCTATTATATCATATTGTTTAGTGTATGCTAATGCCTCTAGTTCCCCCATTTTGTTATTTAGGCTCCTTGCATTAGTAAGCATACATTTAATATTATGCGCCACTTGTATATTTTGTGAATTTTCAACATTACACAGCTTCTCTGTTCTGAGCTTGCCCCTCCCCCCGTTTCCACCCCCCTTATACTGTGCTAAAGCCCATCTCCTTTCTGTCCTATCTCCATTTTGTAGATTGCTATGACCCTCCCCCCCTACTACTAGTTTAAAATCTCCTCCAACCTTCTAGCCATCCTATCCCCCAGCACTGCAGACCCTCTCCCGTTTAGGTGCAATCCATCACCACTATAAAGGTTGTACCCAATCGCAAAGTCGGCCCAGTGCTCTAAAAACCCAAAACCCTCCTTCCTGCACCAAGACTTAAGCCACGCATTGACCTCTCTAATCTCCCGCTGCCTTTCCACTGTAGCGCGTGGCACAGGTAATATCTCAGAGAATACCACCTTGGAGGTCCTTTTCTTAAGTTTGCTACCTAATTCCCTGAAATCATTCTTTAGGACCTTCCATCTTCCTCTTACTTTGTCATTGGTACCAACATGGACCATGACCGCTGGGTCATCCCCAGCCCCTCCCAATAATCCATCCACTCTGTCAGCAACATGTCGGACCCGAGCACCCGGGAGACAGCAAACTGTCCGGTTGAGCCGATCAGAGCGGCAGATTGTCCTATCTGCTCTCCTAATGATAGAGTCCTCTACCACCACAACCTGTCTTGCCTTCCTTACATTTTGATCCCCACCCGTACTAGGGGGGCTGTTAGCTCGGCTGTTAGAAGTAACAGCTTCCTCTAATACAGCTACTCCTGAGCTGATGCTCCCAACATCTTCCCTCAAACGGGCAAATCTGCTAGGTTGCACCAAATCAGGACTAGCTAGCCCTTTCCTCTTCCCTCCCCCCCTGCTTCCTCGCCCCACTGTCACCCAGCTACATGCCTGTTCCCCATCTGTCTTATCTCCTCCCTCTCCACTACCTGTCCCCACTAAACTCTTCTCAGTGAGCAGTAGACTCCTCTCAAGATTGTCAATCTCCCTCAATGTTGCGATTTGCTTCTCGAGATCTCCAATCTGAGCTTCCAGAGAAGCCACTCGCACACAACCATCACAGAGGTATGGACCCTGGACGGGTACATCCAGGCATCCATACATGCAACAAGATGTGCATTGAGTTAAACCAGCAATCTTGCTAACACTCATTTCCCCTTTAAACAGTAAATAAAAACAATTACCTTGATAGTTTGAACCCCTTGTTAGTTTTAGATTAAACAAAAATAAAATACAAACCACTCTCCACAGTATACAAACCACTCCAAGTAACTCCTAGTTTTCTAACTCCTACTTGAAAGAGTCTACTTAATAGAGGCAGGGGCGGATCCAGAACCAAATCTCGGGAGGGGCACTTAAGTGGGCTAGAGCGGGGTGAAACAGGCTGCAGCGGAGGAATAGGGGACTCTTGTTTAGGGGATGGAGGCTGTACACATATGCGGCCACACACAGTGATATGGAAACACAATAACAGATACAGACACATACACTGGCACACCCACAGATACAAACCTATACCTACACAGGCACACACACACACACACTGGCACATAGATACACACATACCTATACATGCACACTGGTGAAACCGCACACACACATCCCTACACATACACAGAATGACACACATACCTTCACATACACAGATACAAGGTAATAGAATATACAGGCATAACTCCAGGTACTGAAGGTGTATTTATTGGAGGGTAGAACACGTTTCAGCCCTTAGGGGCCTTAATCATGTTTAAGTCCCTCTAGGGCTGAAAAGTTGCACTTTTATGTGGTGTTCTACCCTCGAATAAATACACCTTCGGTACCTGGTGTGTTGCCTGTATATTCTATTACCTTGTATTGTTGGACGGATTAGCAGTGTCTATCTATTCCAGAGCACCTTTGAGGCTGTGGACCAGAGTGAAAAGCGGAACCTGAGTGCAGTGGACGACGTTGTCTGTGGTACACACACAGATACACATTAACACTCACAGATTCACACACTGACACTCCGATACACACAGATGATACACACAGATGTCCACATACCTAAACATACACACTGACACACACAGATGTCCACATACCTAAACATACGCACTGGCACACAGATGCACACATACACACTGACACACACAGATGTCCACATACCTAAACATACGCACTGGCACAGATGCACACATACACACATACCTAAACATACACACTGACACACACAGATGTCCACATACATAAACATACACACTGGCACATACAGATGTCCACATATCTAAACATACACACTGGCACACACAGATGTCCACATATCTAAACATACACACACAGATGTCCACATATCTAAACATACACACACAGATGTACACATATCTAAACATACACACACAGATGTACACATATCTAAACATACACACTGACACACACAGATGTCCACATACATAAACATACACACTGGCACACACAGATGTCCACATACATAAACATCACACTGACACACACAGATGTCCACATACCTAAACATACACACTGACACACACAGATGTCCACATACCTAAACATACACACTGACACACACAGATGTCCACATACATAAACATACACACTGACACACACAGATGTGCACATATCTATACACACTACACACAGATGTCCACATACTAAACATACACACTGGCACACACAGATGTCCACATACCTAAACATACACACTGACACACACAAATTGCAGCTTCCATAATGTTAAGCACCCTCCCCTCTGCTTAAATACCTTTTTCTTTGCAGGAAGGTGACTTCCTGAGGCTGGCTGAGCCTGATGGGAGTCTGAAGCTGCAGAGCTCTCTCTCTCCTCCCTCCTCCTTCTCTTCCAGCTGCCTGCTGCCTGTGTCTTCTCTCCCAGCTGCATCCTGGGTGTTCTCAGCCCGCGCGGTGTGTATGCTGGGAGGAAGTAACAGTCACTTCTTCCCAGCACTCCCTGCAACTTTAAAGGGGCCCGGTCTGCCAAAGGGCTGCAGCACCCGACCGAGCCCCTAATGAGGTCGCTCAACTGATGGCAGCTGCACTGCTCAAAGGGCAGTGCCCCGTTGCCCCCCTGGATCCGCCACTGAATAGAGGCTGCTTTCAAATAATGTGAGCAAGCTCAGTGAGTTAGGGTCTTTTGGGGATACAAATCCCACACAGGTGCAAACAATGAACACTCCCCCAATCAATCAAGCAGCAGCACAAAAAAAAGGGGGGGAAACCAGAACACAGAAAAAAAAAAAAGGCTATCCCAACTATAAGACCAGGGACTAATGAAAGTATTTAGAAAATTGGGCAGACTAGATGGGCCGAATAGTTCTTATCTGCCATCACATTCTATGTTTCTTTGACCTGTATCCCTGATCCCTTTTTTCCTCAAAGTTTCTGGAAAGACTTGCCTTTACCCGTCTGACTTGTTTCCTCAATTCCAACTCTCTCCTTGACCCTCTCCTGGCTTCCGCCCCCTCCACTCTATTGAGACTGCTCTTATTAAAGTCACTAATGACCTAATCACAGCTAAACCCAAACTAATTCTTCTTGACCTCTCTGCTGTCTTTGACACTGTTGACCATATTCTTCTCCAAACTCTTCACTCTGTCTCTGTGACACTGTCTACTCGTGGTTTTCTTCCTATCTCTCCCAATGTTCATTCAGTGTCTAATGATACCTCCTCCCTTCTTCTTGTCTCTGTTGGAGTCCCCCAAGGTGCTATACTTAGTCCCCTTCAATTTTCTCTTTATACTGCTTCTCTTGGCAAATTTATTACCTCATTTGGATTACAATACCACCTGTACACTGATGACACCCAGATATACCTCTCCTATCCAGACCTCTCGTCTGCTGTTCTGCAACGTGTCACTGCTTGCCTTTTTTCCATCTCTTATTGGATGTTCTCCCGCTTTTTGAAACTCAAACTCTCTAAAACTGAACTTCTTGTCTTTCCTCCTACCAATAATGATACTCCTCTCTCACTCTCCCTTCATGTTGGTGATACCTACATCAGCCCCTTCTTGCAAGCACACTGTCTTGGCGTTATATTTGATTCTATCCTCACCTTTGAGCCTCACATTCAGTCTGTTACCAAATCCTGTAGATTCCAACTTAAAACCATAGCCCACATCCGCCCCTTTCGTACGCAAGGTGCTAAGAAGCTTGTCCATGCTCTAGTAATCTCTCACATGGATTATTGTAACTCTCTCCTAATTGGTCTTCCCAGAAGTTGCATTGCCCCACCACAGTCTGTAATGAATGCTGCAGATAGACTGATTTTCCTCTCAAGTTGCTCTTCTTACACCTCTCCCCTGTGTCAGTCCTTACATTGGCTTCCTGTATCCTATAGGAGTCAATTCAAGGTACTAATCCACACCTATAAAGCACTGACCATTTCTAGCCCCACCCCCCCCATTATTCTTCACTTATCCGTAGGTATGCCCCTTCTCGGTCTCTTCGCTCTGCACATGACCTACTCCTGTCTGCTGCTCGCACCCATATGACCAATTCACGCTTGCAGGACTTCTCGTGGGTGGCACCTTTCCTTTGGAATAGCCTGCCTACCACCATCAGGCTCTCACCTAGTCTTCAATCATTTAAAAAGTGAATCAAAACTAATCTGTAATGGCTACCCAGGTTGTAGAGGGGTATCTGCCATTGGAGACGTCCTTCTTCCCGGCAAGATGCTGTGCTGTAGTGTAGTCACGCCATCCCATCCGCTGATACTAAGATATGTAACAGGGTTGATGTTCCAGGAGGGATAAGCCAAATGGCAAATGATTTAGGTAAACTAGAAAAATGGTCAGAATTGTGGCAAGTGACATTTAATGTTGATAAGTGCATATTGGACGTAAAAACCCAAGGGCAGAGTACAGAATATTTGATAGAGTCCTAACCTCAACATATGAGGAAAGGGATTTAGGGGTGATTATTTCTGATGACTTAAAGGTAGGCAGACAATATAATAGAGCAGCAGGAAATGCTAGCAGAATGCTTGGTTGTATAGGGAGAGGTATTAGCAGTAGAAAGAGGGAAGTGCCATTGTACAGAACACTGGTGAGACCTCACTTGGAATATTGTACACAGTACTGGAGACCATATCTTCAGAAGGATATTGATACCTTAGAGAGGGTTCAGAGAAGGGCTACTAAACTGGTTCATGGATTGCGGGATAAAACTTACCAGGAAAGGTTAAAGGATCTTAACATGTATAGCTTGGAGGAAAGACGAGACAGGGGAAATATGATAGAAACATTTAAATATATAAAGGGAATCAACACAGTAAAGGAGGATACTATATTTAAAAGAAGAAAAATCACCACAACAAGCGGACATAGTCTTAAATTAGAGGGGCAAAGGTTTAAAACTAATATCAGGAAGTATTACTTTACTGAGAGGGTAGTGGATGCATGGAATAGCCTTCCATTTGAAGTGGTAGAGGTTAACACAGTAAAGGAGTTTAAGCATGCGTGGGATAGACATGAGGCTATCCCAACTATAAGACCAGGGACTAATGAAAGTATTTAGAAAATTGGGCAGACTAGATGGGCCGAATAGTTCTTATCTGCCATCACATTCTATGTTTCTTTGACCTGTATCCCTGATCCCTTTTTTCCTAAAAGTTTCTGGAAAGACTTGCCTTTACCCGTCTGACTTGTTTCCTCAATTCCAACTCTCTCCTTGACCCTCTCCTGGCTTCCGCCCCCTCCACTCTATTGAGACTGCTCTTATTAAAGTCACTAATGACCTAATCACAGCTAAACCCAAACTAATTCTTCTTGACCTCTCTGCTGTCTTTGACACTGTTGACCATATTCTTCTCCAAACTCTTCACTCTGTCTCTGTGACACTGTCTACTCGTGGTTTTCTTCCTATCTCTCCCAATGTTCATTCAGTGTCTAATGATACCTCCTCCCTTCTTCTTGTCTCTGTTGGAGTCCCCCAAGGTGCTATACTTAGTCCCCTTCAATTTTCTCTTTATACTGCTTCTCTTGGCAAATTTATTACCTCATTTGGATTACAATACCACCTGTACACTGATGACACCCAGATATACCTCTCCTATCCAGACCTCTCGTCTGCTGTTCTGCAACGTGTCACTGCTTGCCTTTCTTCCATCTCTTATTGGATGTTCTCCCGCTTTTTGAAACTCAAACTCTCTAAAACTGAACTTCTTGTCTTTCCTCCTACCAATAATGATACTCCTCTCTCACTCTCCCTTCATGTTGGTGATACCTACATCAGCCCCTTCTTGCAAGCACACTGTCTTGGCGTTATATTTGATTCTATCCTCACCTTTGAGCCTCACATTCAGTCTGTTACCAAATCCTGTAGATTCCAACTTAAAACCATAGCCCACATCCGCCCCTTTCGTACGCAAGGTGCTAAGAAGCTTGTCCATGCTCTAGTAATCTCTCACATGGATTATTGTAACTCTCTCCTAATTGGTCTTCCCAGAAGTTGCATTGCCCCACCACAGTCTGTAATGAATGCTGCAGCTAGACTGATTTTCCTCTCAAGTTGCTCTTCTTACACCTCTCCCCTGTGTCAGTCCTTACATTGGCTTCCTGTATCCTATAGGAGTCAATTCAAGGTACTAATCCACACCTATAAAGCACTGACCATTTCTAGCCCCACCCCCCCCATAATTCTTCACTTATCCGTAGGTATGCCCCTTCTCGGTCTCTTCGCTCTGCACATGACCTACTCCTGTCTGCTGCTCGCACCCATATGACCAATTCACGCTTGCAGGACTTCTCGTGGGTGGCACCTTTCCTTTGGAATAGCCTGCCTACCACCATCAGGCTCTCACCTAGTCTTCAATCATTTAAAAAGTGAATCAAAACTCATCTGTAATGGCTACCCAGGTTGTAGAGGGGTATCTGCCATTGGAGACGTCCTTCTTCCCGGCAAGATGCTGTGCTGTAGTGTAGTCACGCTATCCCATCCGCTGATACTAAGATATGTAACAGGGTTGATGTTCCAGGAGGGATAAGCCAAATGGAAAATGATTTAGGTAAACTAGAAAAATGGTCAGAATTGTGGCAACTGACATTTAATGTTGATAAGTGCATATTGGACGTAAAAACCCAAGGGCAGAGTACAGAATATTTGATAGAGTCCTAACCTCAACATATGAGGAAAGGGATTTAGGGGTGATTATTTCTGATGACTTAAAAGGTAGGCAGACAATGTAATAGAGCAGCAGGAAATGCTAGCAGAATGCTTGGTTGTATAGGGAGAGGTATTAGCAGTAGAAAGAGGGAAGTGCTCATGCCATTGTACAGAACACTGGTGAGACCTCACTTGGAATATTGTACACAGTACTGGAGACCGTATCTTCAGAAGGATATTGATACCTTAGAGAGGGTTCAGAGAAAGGCTACTAAACTGGTTCATGGATTGCGGGATAAAACTTACCAGGAAAGGTTAAAGGATCTTAACATGTATAGCTTGGAGGAAAGACGAGACAGGGGGGATATGATAGAAACATTTAAATATATAAAGGGAATCAACACAGTAAAGGAGGATACTATATTTAAAAGAAGAAAAACTACCACAACAAGAGGACAGTCTTAAAGTAGAGGGACAAAGGTTTAAAAATAATATCAGGAAGTATTACTTTACTGAGAGGGTAGTGGATGCATGGAATAGCCTTCCAGCTGAAGTGGTAGAGGTTAACACATTAAAGGAGTTTAAGCATGCGTGAGATAGGCATAAGGCTATCCTAAGTATAAGATAAGGCTAGGGACTAATGAAAGTATTTAGAAAATTGGGCAGGCTAGATGGGCCGAATGGTTCTTATCTGCCGTCACATTCTATGTTTCTATCCAAGTAAAGAGAGAAGCAGAGCTCTTAAAAGAGCTAGTGATTATGCTGAACAGGTTTCCTTTCAATAACGAGACAAGGCTACGTTTTGAAGGGTTAAGCAGAACTGATTTAATGACCACACAAGCAGTTTCTTTTATGCAGGTTTCACAGTAAGGTTACCACCCACGTGAACCTGGTGGGGCACTAACAATGGAAATACAGCAGCCAATCAGTTACAGATTTACACTAACAGCACACCCATTAATTACAGTACATTCCTCCCCTCTGCTTAGGAGATAATTGAGTTAATCGTTATATCAGCTCAATTATCTCCAAGCGAACATAGATACTCTTTTTCACATTTTCTGTAACTCTAAAACTATGCATACGATTTTAACACAAGTTACATTTTAATAACTGGTACAATTAGGGAAACAACATTGTTACGGTTGCCTCCAGGCTGGCTGGAAGTTGGACTGCTTGGATATCCTGGTTCCCGAACTTGGAGAGGGGGAGGGCCGCTCAAATCAGCATACAGTAGTAATTCCTGGAAATGTAGAACATCCCACTAGCTATAGCACAGCTAGGATACACTTTTCCCTATAACACGAGTCGAGGCTTCGAGTTTGAAGGTAAAACAAACTGATTTAATGGCACTCAGACAGGACAATTTATGCAATGTTCAGACCAAGGGACAGCCCCCTCTGGACCTGATGGTACACAGGACAATGACATATTTTATCCAATGGAAACACAGTGCAACATTTGAAAACGTCCCTGCCTAGCTTGGAGATAATTGGCCTTAACGGTTACAATGACCTAATTATCTCCAAGCACATGGAAATACCAGATTTTACACCCAAAAGAAAATAACATAAAAATATATAACTTTAACATTGTAATATGAAAATAGTGCATGCGACCATTCGCCGGATAGCTCAGATCTGAGCACACAAGGTGTATGAATTGCACACATCTCTCACGAACGAGGTGCAAGAGTTCTGATATATAAGTCTGTTCATATGGGGTTGTACGAATGGATGGGATAACCGGCACTTCAGCGGGATTCGTATAAATCAGTGACCGATTACAGTTCCAGGTGTTTTAGCTCCAGGCCCCGCGGAGCATTTGACGACACAAAGATGGCCACCGCGTGTTCGAAATACGAACGGTGCCCACCTTGGAATAGGTACTTAGAGTACGATTAAAGGACCACTCTAGGCACCCAGACCACTTCAGCTTAATGAAGTGGTCTGGGTGCCAGGTCCCTCTAGGATTAACCCCTTTTTTTATAAACATAACAGTTTCAGAGAACTTTGCGTGCCGGGTGATACCGGAAGGGAGGGTGTTCAACAGGTTCCTCTCATGGGCAACCAGTGATGTACCATCACCGCATCATTTCATTCGGGTGTCGGCATCCATGAAAGCCAATCTGGATGTGTGGGAGGTTTTTCAAATGGACTTTAATGGGTGGGTGTATTTCCGGGAGCGCACGACAGCTTTCACGGACTTTGAGTTGTTCACAGACGCATCGGGAGCATCGGGTTTGGAGCTTAATTCGCAGTGCACTGGTGTGCCAATCCATGGCCGTTGAAGTGAAAAGCCAGCCCGCTCATCCGCAACTTGGCGTTTCTTTAATTCTTTCCTTTAGTGGTGGCGCTGGTATTGTGAGGGCAGCAGCTGAGGGACAGGAGAGTTATCTTCTTTACCAACGATATGTCTGTGGTGGAGGCTGTTAATGGTTTATCTTCTTCTTCTACCATGTTATTCGGCTCATTCGCCATTATGTTCTTTCCTGCATGCAGTTTAATGTTGTGTTCATGGCGCAGCACGTGCGCAGGCTGTTGAACATGGTGGCTGATTTGCTCTTTCGTTTTCAGTGGGAACTATTTCAGGCAGTGGCTCCAGGCGCTCAGACAGAGGGAGAGCCTTGTCCAGTGGACGTGTGGCAGCTCGGAATATCTTGCTTGGCGGGCTCATAAGTGGGTCGTTGGCGCCGTACACATGGGTGGCCTACGTCAAGGTTTGACAAGAATGGGATGCTACAATGGTGTGTGCGGGAGGTCAGGATTCTGTTAGGAGATTAATTTTTTTATGCATGCTGATGGTTCGTTGTCCAAATTTCAGTTCCTTAGGGTTTTTCGATTTAGCCTTGAGTCGGTTGGGCTTGGGGCCAGGGCAGTTTGGGACACATTATTTCAGCATTGGGGATGCCACTAAAGCAGCTTGGTTGGGTTTGGTGGATGACATGATCAAGAAGATCGGTGTGAAAGAATTTCCAGCACCATTCGGTTATTTCCACTCCCTGCTATCTGTTTCCCTTAGTTATTCGTTTTATATTTTGTCCGTCCGTTAAATCATTCATTTTACCGAACCACCCTGGGACTAATTAGAACGTGGAACACTGTGTAGCAATACAAAAACCGCAAACTAATTGAATGCTCCTAGGTGTATACGAATGCACGTGGTGAGAACAATGGATGGCGGCCATCTTGTCTCCCGAACGCGGCCAGCGTGACTTGGTCGTCGAGTGCCTGGAACTGTTTTCGGCAACACACTCGCACGAACCCCGGTCTCTATGGAAGTCCCCTACGTTCTACTTCCCAGCACTGTAGACGAACGGCGTTTGGGAGTTGGAAACAGACGAACGACAGGAGCATTCTACACTAACCACCTTTATTTCATTTATTGCGGTTTTTGTATAAATCAACGCGAACGGAGACTGGCTCTTGCTACAAATCCTCTGGAACTGTTTCTCGGATTCACCCTCATGGCAAACCGGTCAAACTTCCACACGGTGCCGTTCGAAAACTGCCAAACGGATTGGGCTGAAATTTTAATATGTTTCTCCCACAGAGATCAGCTACCCAGGGATATGTGGGGTTTTTATGGAAAATGTGAAAATGTAAACTTTTTCTGGCCAGCAAATAATTGAGTTTAGTATGTTTCCAAAACTCAATTATCTCGCTGGCTCATAGGAGGAGTTATGTGTTGTATAAATTGAATGCCTCTTCTTGCCATTAAACCAGTCTTGTTCCAGCATTAAGCTTTGGCTCATGTGTGGATTATTATGCGATGCCTGCGATATCGTAACCTTGGGGTTACTGGCGATATTCTTTCAGGGAATAATGGAATGCTAAACGGTGCAGACCGTCACAATCGGGAGGTGGGAATCCGTAAGATTCAGATCATATGTGAGCCCAACCAGTTAGTTTGGGTTTGGTTGCTATGGTTTTTGTTTGTTCTGTGTTTGGTAACTTGTTTTTCTTCTGCAGGTTGGATTGCATGGGTGTTGGGACACTCGTACGTGTACTGGGCACAACGGAGAGCTGCAGTTCATCTTAATGGCTTACAGCTGGGCTTCCCCCGCTTGATGGTGCAGATTGAGTGGTTTGGTTAGCAAGGGGTGGGTTTTAGTTAGCAAGGGGTGTGCTTGGAGCTGTTTCAAAGGATTAGAGAGGGTAGAGTGCCGGATAATATTCTGTTTCATGACGGGAGGGAATTAAAAAAACATTTTGGTCAATAAGATCCACATAGTAGAATAAGGGGTTTTTACATTTCTCCAAGTACCCATATTAAATAAATATTTAAAACTTTTCACTAAAAAAGCCCCATTCCCATGGGCATTGGACTTTTAATTAAATAATGGGGCACGAGCAGATCACTGACCAATGAACTATAAGGGCTTTCTTTACAATGCAAGCTCATTCTGCAATGTTTATTGTGTCACATTTTTAGTTTTTGTTTTTTTTCCATTGTTTTCCCTTTTCTACAAATCATGTTTCATTTTTGTTAGTGACCCGTGGGTGGGGCTATTTAAATAAACTGGGGCACCTATTATTCTTCCCAACCCCTAAAACATAAAACATCGGCAGTGGCTGAAGACTTTAAATAATAACTGTAGAAACCTACTGTCCCCCAAAACCTCACTTTTTTGCCGGTGGGAGGGAGCTTTAAATCTACTAACTGAGGGGGATCTATAAGCCCCCCATGAGCTGGTAGGGGGACAGTAGGTCTCTCCCTGGTAATATTTTGTGCCCCCACCTGCTAATGGATGGGGGCTTGGTGGGACAATAGGTTCCCACCAGGCCATTAGCCTGCTGCTAATGTGTGGTGGCTGGACACTAGCTACCCACTGCTGTTCATTTAATAGCTCCCATCCATTGGCCACGGATAAGGCAATGTGGGGGAGGGGGGGCACTATGCCATCCCTGCTTTATTTTTTTATTCATTTCTCAAATGTGGAGTCACAGGGGACCTGTGCCAAGTATCCCTTTTATTGGATTAGCAGCTGGGCAGTTCTTTTGTAAGACAGTGAGCAGCCACAGGTTAGTAGAGATGCCTCTATTTACAGCATGTCAGGTGGAAGCATGATGGAGGATCTAAACCCCACTAATACTAATATGGGGTTCATATTGACCCCCATACACTTAATATGTTTAATCCACACATGTGGCATTGGGTGAGAGCGGGATTTAGGAAGCGGTGGGGAACAAAGTTATCTGTTGATTCTATTTTTAAAATGTCTAACAAGCAATTCGGTCTTCATCTATTTAGTTGTTTTGCATTTGTCTTTTTGTCTTTTGCAAGAGTGGCTGAATTGCCCAAAATTTAGACATAAAAAAAATACATGATTGTCCAAAATGAAATGCCTATGTATTTGTCCAAAAACGAAAGTTTATTTAGCATGCATTACTAAATATACACATGGGTTATAAAATTGTACTGTAAAAATCTTATAGATCTACCACATATTTTCATAATACTGTGCCTTGTAAATATGTCCTTTTGTCCAACATGCATTTAACTGGGGAGCTTTTTAGTCTGGAAATCGAGAGTAATGCTGGCATGGTGTTTTACAGCATTAGCTCAACCAGCATTTTGTATCATAAATTCAGAGCAATGGTAAATGATAGTTTCCTTTCTAACAAACATAGGTCCAATGCCAAACAGTCTGCAGTAAGTGAAATCCACAGGAGGACATTTAGATGTTTCCACCTCTGTAATTTATTTGTTGTTATTCAGGATGCACAGACAGCTGCTAAGCTTTGTCTTCTACAAAAAAAACTAAAAAACAACAATCGAAATACACACAGATAGATAGATGTATAGATATATATATGTATAGATATATGTATAGATAGATAGAGAGCTGTATAGATAGACATTATATTACACACACATTTCCTGTTCATATTACATGCAAATTATGCAATTCTCTTGTCATTAAACATTTTTAAAATACTTACATGTTTATAAGAATGAGTCTACCGAGCAGACATGCTGCCATGTACAATTGACAGTATTGGGGATAAGATATGTAATTTAGCAGACGTTCATCTCTGTGTCGATGGCTGGAGAAATCCATGAACTTGCATTATCCTGAAGCACATTGTAGTAATACATCAATGCATTTGAGAAACTGTCTCAGTGGAAAAACTTCCGTCTATCATCGTTATTACAAACTTTAGCTATTTTATTGATATTTAGGCATTCCTTCATACTTTAAATACACAGTTATTATCCCTCAAGAAAGATTATAGCTTATACTAATTGGGGTGAAACCTGCCTTTAGGGTAAATTCATTCGAGCACAGCTGCCATATGACTACGAATCAACTTTGTGATAATGATTTTGTTCAATCTCTCCTAAGAGCTCATGCTTCTAAAGGTGTTCAGAGATCAGCAGATTTAACCCTTAAGGACCAAACTTCTGGAATAAAAGGGAATCATGACATGTCACACATGTCATGTGTCCTTAAGGGGTTAAAGAGGAAAGCCAGTTTGGAATCTAACATTTCCCCAAATAGTTGGCTACTGTTTTTAAAAAAATATATATATATATTATATAATAAGATTTATGTTTAATGTTACACTTGTATTCTTAACACTTTAGTGACTGTCATTATTTAGATAGCAGCCCCCCCGCATGTGCAAATAAAAAAAATTAAATGATCAAATAAAGATTTTTACTTATGTTTTTCCAGCACCGAGACTTCTTTGGCACTGCTTATCTTTACACCTCCCTCACGGTCAAGAAGGAGGCATGACCTTATTAAGTGAACAGTCTAAGCAACATAGCCCCTTCATAATGATGGAGCAAATAAGCCCATTGCTCCATTGTTATGGTGGGGCTATGTGTCACGGCTTACCTTAGTTGGGCGTCCGGTAGGCAGAGATTTATGCTCACCCTTGCAATTAAACACAGGCCAAGGTGGTCAGGTAATAATTCACCTGGCCTGTTAATCTGTGCACAGGGGCTGTGTAGAATATTGCTGCAAGACGCAGTACAGGTAAGGAAACAAGCAGGAGAATCGTCAAGGGTAAGCCAGTCAGAGGATGCCAGAAGTCAGGATACACGGTAAGAAAGCCAAGGTCAGGAGCCAACTGAAGAACACTGGAATCACGAATACTAACACAGGAACCAGCATTAATGAACTGACACTGCCCTCAGGAAGAGGCAGTGTCTTATACCTGTCTAATTAGGCATCTGCTTCAGGTAGGCTGAGATTGCTAGGTGCAGCCACAGGTAACGTCCAGCCCCCAGCGCTGGAGATAAGGCAGGAATAAACATCAGACTGAAGCAAGAACTGGAGAGTGGCTCTGAGGCAAAACAGAAGAACCACAGTTCAAATCCCCTGTTGGGCACTTCTGGGGTGACCATTCTCCGGGCGTGAACAGGCTCTTCATAACAGCACACCTCATTGTCGGTTTCGCTATCACTCAGATAGTCCTTGTAATCATAGTCTCCAAGGTGGAGTCCCTTAACAGCATGGGGCTCTATAGTACCAGCTTCTGATACCACTGAAAAGAGATGTCAAGGTCTTTGAGGATCTGGGTACAGGTGGTAAGTACTGCGTTTCTGGAAGGCAATTCCTCTGAACATTTCTACTTAGAATAGTCACCAGGAGCAGAGTTTGTGGCTTTCAATGCTTTTTCGAACATACCCAGACGAACAGGAGGACGAACAGGGCATTGTGTGATAAAATGCCATCTTTCTCCACAGTAGAAACATAGGCCATGGCTTCTCCTCCGGTCTATTTCTCCCTGTGTCACTTTGAGCTGGACTAGTCCTATTTCTATAGGTTCCTCAGAGTCAAGAGGAATGTATGATATCTCAAGAGTCCTCATAGGAACCGGATCATGAGGAGGCAACAAGGGGGTGTAGTGTTGGTACTGGTTCCTCCAGTTTCTAGGAATCCGGGATCCTCTGGGACGTGGTGCAGGCTTTGGCGCAGTGGTTTTGCTAGAGGTCTTGCACTGTGAGTCCATAGCAGTCATAAAGGGTTCCCAACTGTCAAGGACAAGACTTTTAGACTGCAGCATTTGGTGTGCCCATGTTTTAATCTTTACAGACAGCAGATTAAGAGCTGCTCAGACCCTTACGAAGTCGTTAGCATACGTCCGAGGCTTCAGGGCGAACAACAATTCACAGTCTACCTTAAAGCACAGGAAGGATGCACGACTACCATCAAATCTTTCTGGCATAACAACAAACGGTTCAGAATAAACAGGTTCCGGGGCTGGGCGTACCGTGCCTTTAAGAATCTGAACTTCTCGCTGCAGCTCCGAAACAGTTTGGGCCAGGCTGGACACTTGCTGGGTAAGCAATCTGAACATTTCTGCGAACTCTATGATGGTCAGTTCATTCTGTCACGGCTTACCTTAGTTGGGAGTCCAGTAACCAGAAATGTATGCTCACCCTTGCAATTAAACACAGGCCAAGGTGGTCAGGTAAGAATTCACCTGGCCTGTGAATCTGTGCACAGGGGCTGTGCAGGATATTGCTCCAAGTCGCGGTACAGGTAAGGACACAAGCAGTAGAATCGTCAAGGGTAAGCCAAAATCTGTCACGGCTTACCTTAGTTGGGAGCCCGGTAGGCAGAGATTTAAATTTACCCATCCACAGACTCACAGGCCAGGTGAATTCTTACCTGACCACCTTGGCCTGTGTTTAATTGCAAGGGTGAGCATAAATCTCTGCCTACCGGACTCCCAACTAAGGTAAACCGTGACACTATGTTGCTTAGTGAGTCAGATGAATTGTTCAGCCAATAATTGGTTTTAAAATATGGTCAAAACTGACATAGCCAAACTGCTCCTCCTGTTTTTATTTCTTGGATTTATTTCAGAATATTGTTTCCAAAATTCTGCTGAGCAGAATCGATATTCAGCCAAACTTTTCTATTTTAGGGGGAAAAGTTTTCTGACCTGGCAAAAGTCTACATTTGTTAATAAATTTTTCTAGCAATGTAGATTTGGTGAAAAATTAACACAAATGTTAGAGTTGCTTGTTCTTTTATTTACACATATATCATCAATATAATAGGAGTTCAGATTGAACAAGCTTTCATTGTGTGTTACAGTTTCTGTTACAGTGTGTGACATTTTTCAGTGGTGGCTGGTAAAGTTTAAACATGGTGAGTCTATCTTTGTATACAAATGTGTGTTTGTGTATATGATTCTGTGTATGTATATGAATGTGTGTGCATGAGTCTGTGTGTATGTATAAATCTGTGTACAGTAAAGTTTGAATGTGCACTTGATGTGTGTGTGTTTGTTTGTGTGTATATGAGTCGGTGTATGTGTGTATTACATAGTTACATAGTAGTCTAGGTTGAAAAAAGACTGAAGTTCATTAATTTCAACCTTGAAACCCATTCTTTATGCTGTTGACCCAAAAGAAAGCCAAAAAAACAAAAACAAAACAACTGCAACCATTTCCATTCATGCCACAAAAAACCCCACAATTTGCAATCAGACTGTATTATAGGTATAATATGTGTATATGTATCTATATCAATATCAATGTGTGTGTCTTTGGATATTGGATATTTGCCCATGTATGTGTGTACATGAGTGTAAGTATGTGTGAATATGGATTTGTATATGAATATAATATGCCAAACAAAAAGGGGTTGTGGTGGTGATGAGTGAAACACATTTTTTTTTACAGTTGGTGACTGAAAAAATACATTACTGCCCCAGGTGCCATGTAACCTAGGTACACCCATGTTTTAACACAGAATTGCTATAAGGCCTTCCTGCAATCATTGTAAAGCCATTTTTTGCATGTTCCACTGTTTAAATGTGAATTCATTATCTATATTTTCATCTGGATATCTTTCTTGAAAGTACAGTTGTGAAAATTGTAAATGATATTCAACACTTTAAATTACAATATAACATACTTAAAAAATGGAGATATCTAGTCCTGCATCACATCCGTTAAAAAAATAAAAATTAAAAAAGGAAAACAAAACCAAAAAATAAGTTTAACTAAAAAAACAAGATTTTTTGTTTTTATTTTATGACTCAAGTAAAATTGCCAGGTCTGCTAGGAACAAGTCACACGCTGGCACTCTGGAAGGTTTTACTTACAAAACAAATGTGTGTAAAGTTATTTTTAATGTGTGATTGTATGTTTGTTCTGCTGTGATCATTAAAAACAACTCACACAGCCAGCGTTTAAGAGAAATTACCTCAGCCAACAAAGGGACTGCAGAGATCCAGGGAGAGTTGGATGACAATGTAATCCTGCTAAAGAAAATAACAAGAAATACATTTGCTATATTTTTATCAACAGTAGCTCAGTGGGATACATGTCCATACATAGGCATCCGTATTCTGAAAGTGCTAATTATTAATCAATAATAACATCCTATAACAGAAACTACTAGTTATTGAACTGTGAATATTAATATGGCATAGTGTTATGAGACACATTAATATGTGCTAGCCATAAAAATAATGATCAAAATATGATTCAATCACACAGGCCATATTATGGCAGCAATATATCATCATTATAGAAAGAGATACACAAAGGCAGAGTTGGAGCAAGTTGTGAACTGTCTTACAAAATTTAGGCCATAGCAGGCCATAGTAGTAGAGATGGAATAAATCTCAACTCACAGTTCAGTGAATTTATAAAAATATATTTGTGAAACACTGGACCCCTAAAGCACTTTAGTTGCTGAAGTACTTTATGTGTAAAGCCTGTGCCCTAATTTTAAATTTTACAAAAAGTGCAGATTTTCACAAAATTTGGCACTTTCATAAATTAACTTTGTTACAACTTGTTCCAAATACCAAAAAATCAAGATCAGGAACGCAGCAGAAACCACGACAGGGCAGTGATAGAATGTAAAAATTAGTTTAAATAACCCTCCTGTTTATCCGATTGGTTGTAACTGGCCTTTGACCCCAAAACGTGCGCGTGCGTGATGTCACACACATGCCGATGTCATCAACGTGGATGGCCATGGGGCTATAAAGTGGCATAGATCCACATCGGCCGGCGTACCTAGACATGCTGGGTTTATCAGGTATCCGGTCGCATGGTTGCAGATGGGCACAACTATTCCTGTGAGGACGGTAAATACCATCATAAACATTTCTATGTGCGGATGAATCCATTACAGGAAATGAGTGAAACTACGAAGCCCATTGCATTGGCAACTCTGCCCCTTATCTATTTTTGTACCACTTTCAGTACAGGCACATTCCATACATAAGATAATAAGAAGGAAGAGGTGGGGCATCACACCTAAAAAGGGAAATTCTCTCCAAAAACCCTTAAATGATTATAAAAAAAACAAGGTAATAGTGTGTGCCAAAATATAGAAAGAACGCGTCAAAGGGGATAATATACAGGTTAGACAATCAACTACATATATATACAAATATATAAAGGGAATCAACACAGTAAAGGAGGAGACTATATTTAAAAGAAGAAAAACTACCACAACAAGAGGACATAGTCTTAAATTAGAGGGACAAAGGTTTAAAAATAATATCAGGAAGTATTACTTTACTGAGAGGGTAGTGGATGCATGGAATAGCCTTCCAGCTGAAGTGGTAGAGGTTAACACAGTAAAGGAGTTTAAGCATGCGTGGGATAGGCATAAGGCTATCCTAACTATAAGATAAGACTAGGGACTAATGAAAGTATTTAGAAAATTGGGCAGACTAGATGGGCCGAATGGTTCTTATCTGCCGTCACATTCTATGTTTCTATGTTACATAAAAAGCAAATAAAACATGGTAACTGAGATCTATAAAAGGTACTAAAAATAATAAAACAAATACCCAAAAAGGGAAGCAGCAGCAGCATTCCCAAAATTAAAGTCTTTGAAAACAGGTGAGGTGATAGTTCTTAAACACCTATGTAGAGTTTCGTCCTCCTTAGGCTTGCTAGTCACCAGGGATGCTCAGGGTCCGTAGATATTAAAAAAAATAAAACATTATAATAGTGTAATAAGTCCAAAATAAAGTGCAAGGGTAAACAATAGTGATGTCGCAAACCGTTGAATATAATATGACAAACAAAAAGGGGTTGTGGTGGTGATGAGTGAAACACATTTTTTTTTACAGTTGGTGACTGAAAAAATACATTACTGCCCCAGGTGCCATGTAACCTAGGTACACCCATGTTTTAACTCAGAATTGCTATAAGGCCTTCCTGCAATCATTGTAAAGCCATTTTTTTTTGCATGTTCCACTGTCTAAATGTGAATTCATTATCTATATTTTCATCTGGATATCTTTCTTGAAAGTACAGTTGTGAAAATTGTAAATGATATTCAACACTTTAAATTACAATATAACATACTTAAAAACTGGAGATATCTAGTCTTGCATCACATCCGTTAAAAAAAATTAAAAAAAGGAAAACAAAAAATAAGTTCAACTAAAATTAAAGATTTTTTGTTTTTATTTTATGCCTCAAGTAAAATTGCCAGGTCTACTAGGAACAAGTCTTCAACATGGATGCTGTCCAGGAGGTGGGAGGGTCTGGGAGGGAGGGTCTGCTGGAGATTGGCCAGGATGTGTCAGCTGACTGGAGCTCGCCACGAACGGTTCGTGGCGAACTGCTGCGAGCCGTTCGCGGGAAGTTCGCGAACGGTTCGCGACATCTCTAGTAAACAATTTCCAAACAACTCACATGTAGTAGAGCTAAGACTAGCTAGTCTTTGCGTATGTGGTATTGATCCCCTACTTATAGGATATCAATGGAAGGTGTGGTCAACAGGTATCATCACAGCAAGGTGTATTCGGCACCAAAAACAAAAATAAAAAATAAGTTCAACTAAAATTAAAGATTTTTTGTTTTTATTTTATGCCTCAAGTAAAATTGCCAGGTCTGCTAGGAACAAGTCTTCAACATGGATGCTGTCCAGGAGGTGGGAGGATCTGGGAGGGAGGGTCTGCTGGAGATTGGCCAGGATGTGTCAGCTGACTGGAGCTCGGCGCGAACGGTTCGTGGCGACTGCTGCGAGCCGTTCGCGGGAAGTTCGCGAACGGTTCACGACATCTCTAGTAAACAATTTCCAAACAACTCACATGTAGTAGAGCTAAGACTAGCTAGTCTTTGCGTATGTGGTATTGATCCCCTACTTATAGGATATCAATGGAAGGTGTGGTCAACAGGTATCATCACAGCAAGGTGTATTCGGCACCAAAAACAAAAATAAAAAGCCACTATAGCTCACAGTTTAAAATGATAAACCAGGAGTAATATTATATAAAACATACTCACATTTTCCTGAGCGGGTAGCCCTGCTGTATACATAGCATAGGTGGTATAATCCTTACTTGGGATTCATGATGAGATCCTCACTGGAGAAGTAAAAACAGGATGCCAGGTAATAAAAAATAATAAAAGCAAATGAAAAGGTGTATGCCACAGCATAGGGTAAATGACATCATAGCTACGATCGTGACCACAATAATTTATTGTAAAATAATAAGTGAAATATGTGACATCAAAGCTAAGCAACTTTAGAAACTAATTGTAGCAGAGCGCCCTGTGTTACCTCCGCCAAGGACAGCTTTCTAGCTGGAACCAGGGAAAACCTCAGCGCTTCTGCCCCAGGCACCGTAGCTTTACTGGGGTCCTCCTGGAGCCTCTCCAACCTGAAACAGGATAAGTGATTAGCTCTATTCCCTCCCAGGGACTGGATGACACACTTACCTGGGAGCTATTGTCCTTACAAGGACTTTCCCTGCAGAATCCTGCATGAGCTGGAACAAGGTGCTGAGCAGTGATTAGCCCTTTTCCCTCCCAGTAACTAGACGACACATAGTTCTGGGAGTACAACTGATTTAAGTAAGCCAAACTCTGCCTTTAATGCAGAGACCCCAGCATGGGTCTACATTGTATTCAACACAAGCCCCTTCCAGGAATCTCTGGGCCTGGTAGATAATTGAGTTAAAGACTGGTAAGCTACTTATCTCCCAAGAACAGAGAGCCAAACACAAAAATATAAAAAAACATAAAAGTAAACCAAAACATCATAAAACATACAATAGCCCCACATATTATACATCCCCAAATAGCCCCCCAAATAGCCAATATATGACACACGTGGTCCTATGGTCAACTAAAAATAAGAAAAATGTAGAAGTGCTTGAAAATAATAAAATATATGCAGTACAGCAGCACTACCCCAACGTAACACTACGTGACACACAATAGAAAATAATACCAAAAAACGAAGCGCGCTATCAACTACAATATATATAGTATTTCCAAGTGTACAATCTGGAATAGATAATAAAAAAATATAGTGCAGACTATATGGTAACACCAAAATAGTGATACAGGAGTGTGTCTGGGAGAGAACTCACATGTACCAGAGCCCTATCACCCCTGGCCCTGGGTTTGAATAGCTCCACTTGAGAGGGATATTTCCAACAGCTTATATCAGGAGAGATATCTCCATTCCATCAAATATGTATCTGGTGCTTCTGTGCAGTATAAGAGGGATAGAGAGGCAAGGACTCCAAATAGAATAGTATCTAAAAACAATTTATTAACATAAAAGGTTAAAAAATCTTACTTAAATGCTGGGTTTGCCAGAAATAAACCTACAACTCAGGAAGCAGAAATCAATATACAAAAACAGCATCAGCCTGTAGTCACGTCTGGGTGTCGGCACTTCTCCGATCACAAGACAACCTGGGACCGCCTCTCGATGACATCATGCGTGACACATTTTGTCTGCCTCCCCGGGCTTCTACCAATGACGTCATAGTGTTCAGCCCATCCTTTCAAGTGCCTGGTGCCTCCCCTTCTGTTCTCCTATTGTTCGGGGGTGTAGTTTTCTGTCCTAAGACATATTAATTTCCATTCATAAGAGGGTGTACTCACAATATGCACTTAGTCCTTCCCTGTGATATAGTTTTAAGGCTGATATTACAAACATTCTCTTATACTGAACATAATATCAGACCCCAAATAAAGTGATCATCTTTTCTTTAGTACTTCCAAGAAGCCATTTTTTTCACAGTGCATTAAAAGGGATTATTGCACATATCTTATATAAGGGTATATTAACTAGATAACATAATTGCATGTCCATGCTAAGTTCCGCTTAGTTACTGTATAAAGTATATAGATAGCTATATTATATAAGGATTAACTGTCAGATATATTTATTTAGGTATTTGATTGCATATGAAGTAAATCATATCCCAGGTGAAACTTCTGTCAAGAAGTGGATTATCTACGAAATCAAAACTTCTAATAATACACCTAATTGTATTCACAAATCTTGTCTTTGTGGTTAGTGGTCAACCTGCAGTGTACAACTATCCATATTTTCATAATCAAGTGAGAGATAAATACATAGAATATATATATATATATATATATATATATATATATATATGTGAAGGCATAAAATACCAAAACATTACTTTATAATAAAAAAACATAAATCTTAAATCTTAAAAAATAAATCAGAAAAAATAAATAATGAAAATCTGGAAAAAGATCTAGAAAAGAATAATGAAAGGGAAAAAACATTAAATCAATAAAATTATCTCATTCATAGGAAATGGAAGATCTCAAAGTCCCCATTGAGGTCCCTAGGGGATAGTGATTTTAATTTGAAAATCCACCTCATTTCCTGTTGTGCTAATTTTTTATCTAGATCTTTCCCTCTCCAGTTTCTAGTGACTTTTTCTATCTCTAAGAATTTAAGTTTGGTGGGATCGCTATTATGTTTTAGTGTAAAATGTAAGTATAGTGGGTGTTCTTTAAAACCTTTATGGATGTTTCAAACATGATCTCCAACCCGTGTATAAATCTGTCTTGTGGTTTTTCCCACATATTGTAAATTGCAGGGGCAAGTAAGGACGTAAAGACAGTTCTAACAGTGAAAGGTAATAAGTTGTTTCATTTTATATTTGCTACACATAATATTGCCCTCTAGTTCTTTCATCACTTATTGGGAGCTCCCGTTCCCCTACGGGCGAAACAATATCCGCATTGGAAGAATCCCACCTCCTCATTAAGGAAGGTTTTGATGTTCTCTTTCTCATTTTAAAACTGCTTTTTATAAGATGGCTTTTAATACTTGGTACCCCTCTATAGATGATTCTGGGTCTTTTGGGAACTATCTCATTCAAGAGAGGATCTCATGATAAAACAAACCAATACTTATTTATAATTTTCCTCAAACTCCCATTATTCCCAGAATTTCATACAGGTCCAAAGATACCGTTCTATTACTTCTTACCGAACATTCATAAACATGAAACGAGACCACCAGGGAGACCCATCATCTTGGGGATAGGATATCTGCCCCCTTGTCGGAATACATTGACCAGTTTCTTCAACCTATCGTCAAGAGTACTAAAGCATATCTGAGAGATACAGGACATATTCTGCAGATCTTGGGGTATGTGGAGTGGATGGATGGGAATTTTTTGGTAACCGTGGATGTCTTATCACTCTACTCTATCATCCCTCACCAGATCGGTATGGACCACTACAGATGTGACTCCAGATCATCAGGAGTTCATTGTGGAAGGTATTGATCTGATGCTCAACAACAATTATTTTTTGGATTCTTATCATTTGCACAAACCTGTGACAGGGATGGGGACTAGGTTCACGCCTAGCTATGCCAACCTGTTCATGTCCTTTTGGGAGGAGACATACATATATGGTGGGCATGGCAGGTTGCAAATTGATTAAAAACTCTGGACCAAGTTGTCCAAGAACCGCACGGTAACCTAATGCTGAAAACAGTTCCTTATTATTCGCAGCTAAGTACCGCTGAGGTGCTCGGGGACTCACAAAGTCCTCATGGTGAAATTAGTTCCATAGTAGTCGCGGCTACAGCTGAGGACCCTTCATGGGCGAATGGCCGCCAGGGAGCTTGTGTTCAGTTCCATTCGAATGAAGGGAAAGTGCCAAGCCAGGGGCACCCAGGGAAAGCTGCTAATAGCGGCTTGGCAGGGTAATTCCTGAACTGTGTCTAAGATCTGGACCATAGTCGATGGGCAGGAGGCCAGCTTCCACACTCCTCCAGGAGTTTGTGGCAAACGTTTGTGAGAAGGAGCGTTTGTCACATATCTTCCCACTCTTTGGGAGACTAACCAGACCCCAGTCCTCTCATCGGTTTGAGTCTGTGTTAGTCTGGTGACTGTGATGGACCGTCCGCCAATCGATGCTCCTAGCGCTTACCAAGGACCATCAGTACAGCACCGGACACCATAGCCATCGCAGACTCCACCGTAGCTTGGTTGGGGTCTCACCGTCTCCTTCCCACCTTGGTCCAACCTCTGAACCCAGGACCGTGGGGGAAGGACCTCTCCTCTAGGAGAGTATAGCTGTATATCTGAAGAGAGCTCTTACAAGAGCTAGCAGGTATAGCTGTTCCCTACAACACGAGACGAGGCTGCGAGTTGAGGGTAAGAAGGTCTGGTTTATTGAGCACAAAGGCATTTCTTTTATGCACATTTTCAGGCCAGAAGCACACCCCCTGGACCTGATGGAACACAGGGACAAAAGGGACACAAACCAATAGGAACAATAATTAACACAGTAACACTCCCACATACAGTCAGCAAGCCCTCCCCTCTGCCTGTGATATAATTAAGCTAGCTAATGGAATAACTTAATTATCCACAGGCAGAAAATATAATTTTTTCACAAAACACATAAACCACCCCAAAACACCACATATCTCTGGGTGATCTGGGTGAACAATATATCCAAAAATCACCCAGATCAGAGCAGGGGTTCAAAAGTTTTGTGGAAGTCACATTTGTCCAACTGCAAGCATGGCTTTCATGCCCAAAATAGTTTCACAGATTTAGGCTGTGTGACCAGTCTATTTTCCATACTAAGTTCCGTTCGAATGCACGAATGGCGGCCACTTTCGACTACTTCGGCACTTCGGCTGTTTCCGAAGTGCCATTTCGAAAGTGCAAATCTTTTCCAATAATATTTAAAGGGGCAGGAACAGTGCTTTAAAATCCAATATGCACAAATAGAGTTTTTAAACGACAATACACCCCAGGGGCCATAGTCTGGCAAGCAGGCCTCTCCAAAACCCAGTGGCGAAGTGCAATTCATCACACATCTTTTCGGGGGAGATTAACTAGGTACCTGACTTTCTGTCGGTCAGTGCCTGAGTTAGTCGAGTAACCCACCCATAATAAACAATTACTGCACCCTTGATCTCCCTAGTGTTCCTAGGCATGGAGCTGTGGGTACTTGGTGGGCAGAGGCAAGCTGCACTCTGCCCTGATGCCAGCGCTTCTGCTGGGGAGACAGGTACATAATCCTGCCCTGTTACAAGGGGACAGGGAGGACAGAGGCTAGCAGTGCGCTGCCCGTTTGCCAGCGCTTCTGCTGGGGTAGCCTGCAGGTAGCCAGGCCCTGGACAAGGGGAAAGGGGAGGGCAGAGGCCAGCTGCACTCTGCCCTGATGGACAAGGGGAAAGGGGAGGGCAGAGGGCACTCTTCTGCTTGGGGGGACCGGAGAATAGTTCTGCCCGGTAGCAAGGGGAAAGTGAGGGCATCTGCCCTGATGCCAGCGCTTCTGCTGGGAGGGGGTCAGTGGCAGTTAACATCTCCTCTACAAACCCCAGTACCTGGTTCGGAGTTGGCTGTGGAGGGGAGGGATCGCTTACCTCCTCCTCCTGGTACTCTTGCTGCCGCTGGGGAGTGGGACTGACCGTCTCCACTCCTAACAACTCAATCTGCCGCTGGGGAGAGAGACCGGTTGCCTCCTCTCCCTGTGAGATGCACTGCCGCTGGGTAGAGAGACTGGTTGCCTCCTCTCCCTGGAACTCCAACTGCAGCTGGGGATCTGGGCCGGTTGCCCAGCATCCCTTTAGGGCCGGTGGAGAGACCTTGGTCCCATCTCCACCTGCCATTTGGGGGTCCTCCCAGGACGAGTCTATTAGGTCCGCTACCTGGGGTACCTCTGGTTGCTGTCGGGGAGGGAGACCGGTTGTCTCCTCTTCCTGCAAGGTACACTGCCGGACCGGTTGTCTCCTCTCCCTGACACTCACCCTGCCACTGGGGAGGGAGGTCGTTGCTCTCCTCTCCCTGTAAGACATACTGTTGCTGGGGAGAGAGACCGGTTGTTTCCTCTCCCTGGAACTCACCCTGCCACTTTGGAGGAGGATCGAATATCCACAGTCCCAACTTGAGCGCACATTGCCGTGCTGCTCGGTTCTCATCATACAACTCTTGCATGATTTGGTCAATCCTCTCCTCCGGAGGATCTGGGCCATACCAGGCTAGCTGCCTCTTTACCTCCACCATTAAGCATCGCCCTCATAGTAATATGTCATGTTTGCTTGGTGTCTCCAGGATGCTGCTCCTCGCACTAGAAAGCCATCCCATCGCTGCCACCAAATGTGACGCACCTTCCACCAGTCGATGTTCCCTGTGCTCATCAAGGACCATCAGCCTTGCACCAGACACCATAGCCACTGCAGACTTCACAAACCGCCGTAGCTTGGTTGGGGTCTTGCTGTCTCCTTCCCACCCTGGTCCAACATCTGGACCCAGGACCGTGGGGGAAGGACCTCTCTTCCAGCAGGGTATAGCTGAGGGAAGGACCTCTCCTCCAGGAGAGTATAGCTGGTGGCCACTTCGACTACTTCAGCTGTTTCCGAAGTGCCATTTCGAAAGTGCAAATCTTTTCCAATAATATTTAAAGGGGCAGGAACAGTGCTTTAAAATCCAATATGCACAAATATACTTTTTAAACGGCAATACACAGGGCAAGAGGCTGGCAAGCAGGCCTCTCCAAAACCCAGTGGCGAAGTGCAATTCATCACAGTGACCTTTCCCAAAAGGATCAGTTATCCAAAAGGCCTCCTGCCACAAGTTTGTATGTACATGGATGGAAAACTGCTGCACTGCACTGCTTGTGGACCAAGTTGTTGCTGGGATGGAGGGCGCAATTCTCCTCTCTAGTTTGTTTATGTTTATGTGTATGTTTTATTATCTAACCTGTACATTATCCCCTTTTAACCCTTCTTTCTATCATTTGGCGCACCCTATTACCTTATTTTCACATTCCATACATAAGCCCCTGTGTTTCTGAAAAAAGTATTTTTCATATTTATATTATAATATTTAATAAGTGATCGTAATGACCAGGTCTTGACTGACTGAGGAGACTTGAATCAAAGACGTACATAGCACCCCCTTCCTGTAATAAAAACAAAAAATTAAAAGCTTACCTCTAATGCAATGGTGAGAGGGCTATCACCACAGCTCTGCTCTCTCTACAAGAAGACCACCAATACTAAAGATTTCATGTCGAAAGCATTAGGCTGCAGGGTGTATTTGCTGAAAAGCCCCTCCTGGCTGTCTGATTGACAACTGGCTGTCTGATTGGCAACTTAGCACATTTTCCATATTATTTTGAATTTTTGTTGTTGTTGTTGAACACTACCACTACCCCATTCTTTCATCCATGAAGTTTGATCTACAAAGGCTGATGTACAATGCAGAAAATGGTAGTAGTGGCTGTTATTTATAGTCCCCATGCAGATATACAGAGGGATCAATGAGTATCAGTGCATATCTATATGTTTAGCATCATATCATCCCCGGCAAATCTAAATACAAATTGAAAAAGGTTTCACTTACCTTTTTTCCATGCTTATATTACATTTGTTCACTTAGAAAAATGCATAAATAAAATAAGAATTTCCCAAGATTTTTACTAGCCCCAGCTCTGTAACCTGAGAAAGTTGCAGTTTCCTAACTGGTCTCCTACAAGTGATATTCAACCCAAAATTGAAGAGAAATGTAAAAAATTTGCACTCTTGCCCCCATGAAAAAAGAAGTCTCAAACCTGAAATGTTCTGCTTGCACACCAGATTAGCAACATATTCCATTCTTACCACATTGACTTCCTAAATCATTCCCTTACTTGACCAGGGAGTGGGAAATTGTGTTCCCCAGTGACATAATAATAGTGGTCGCAGGGGTCTTAGGTGCAACCAGGCCCATCCCTCCAGGGGACCCGGCTGCCCTGTCAAACCCTGCGATGCCTCTCAGAGTATCCAGTGCTGCCTACATGATGAGGACCTACATGCTGTGATCACTGCCCCTGTAGTGGCCCCTGCGTGCTCCACCCCCTGCGCAGCTACTACTTGCTCTTCTTGCAGAGTATTGGTCACTCGGTGAAGAGCAGCTCCAGCAAGATCCTCTGGCCATAGGTACAGCTCCAGGGCCCAGCTTATGGCGTCCAGCTCCTTCTGGCAGCCCTTCCAGGACTGGGTCTTGTAGAGGAGCAGCATCTACAGGAGGGCTGTCTGATGAGGACAGGCAGGGAAAGCAGGGCTCCAGCTGGCTGCAGACCAAGCTCACCTGCCGGTGGATGTGCTGCAGATCCTCCACAAAGTACAAGCCGGCCCAGGAGCTCTGCTCCTCGTTCTTCTCCCACCGGCTCTGTTGCTGCACTGTCAAATGAGGTGAGGTAAACTTGCTCTCCTCGTGGTTCCAAACCACAATGAACCCCAGCTTGTACTGTCCGGCCTCCTTGCACGGCCACTCATCATGTATCTATGTGTGTCAGTGTGTGCAACTGCGTGTGTGTCAGTGTATGTATCTTTATGTGTGTCAGTTTGTGTGTGTTTCAGTATAAATATCTGCATGTGTGTCAGTGTTTGTGTGTGTCAGTGTATGTATCAGTACATGTGGATCTGTGTACGTGAATCTTGCATGTATGTATCAGTGTTACTGTGTATGTGCGTCTAATTGTTTGTGCATATCTCTCGTAGTATACCCATATGTATATATGTCTTTGTGGCAGTGTATGTGTGTTTCTGTGTACGGTAATGGGTCCCTGTATGTGTGTGTGGCAGTGCATATGTATTTGTGAATACACATTTGTATGCAATAACCAATATTACACACAAACACACCCCTGCATTCAAACACCAACACTATATTCTAAAACAGTCCTGCTTTTAAATGCCAAAACTACACACAAACACAGCCCTGCATTCACATGAAAATGTTACAGACAAGCACACCACTGCATTCATACACTAACTGCACATAAACTTGCATTTAAACACCAACACTGCACACACCCCTGATTTAAATGCCAAAACTACACAAAACAGATCCCCTGCATTTAAACAGCATTATATACAAATAACCACACAAATATACTCCATATATAAACACAAACACATTTAGAGATAATGCATGCAAATAGAACTCTGCAAGGATGATTATATAGCCTTCAAAGCATCATCCATAGCCTTCAAGGCATCATGGGATTTGGGTGGTGGTGGGGGGTGTCACGAACACACCCTACTCCAAGAGTGCGCTTGACGTAGTTGTGGTGGTGAAAGGGTTAAAGTTCACTATTTGTCTGCACTAGACCGGAAATAACGACAAAATCCCCCTTTAACCCCACCCACACTTAAACATAATACTAAAACTATTACTAGTTTAACACTGCCACCACCAAGACAATTTATAAATGGGGTACCTTGGTCCCCCAGGTAAATCAATAATAAAACCCACCAAATATTACTTAGCACAATATTTAAGGAATTACAAAAATACTAACTAGTCTCTTCAGGTAACGTGATTCTTAACCAGACAAAGGCAAAACTTAAATGAATGTTTATTATGAGCAAAAGATAGTCACAGTGCATATAAAAATATATGATAAACAAATTATTTACACCAACAACAGATAAAAACAAAAAGGATAAAATACAGAAGTCCTAATTACTCACTTAGGTTTTTTCAAAGTACAACTTCTGTCCAGGGGGTCTCTGGCAAGGAAAGATGGTGACTCACTCAAAATTAGATCTTGGCCCCAAGCAAGTACACAAACACCCTTCAGAATCACAGGAGATATACCCTGTGAATTGCCATGCCTCATCCAGGGGTGGATACTAAGTGACCACCTCCTTTGTTCCAGAAAACAACATGTCACATACAAACTTTTGGTTTTATCTCCTCTACTGTACTTGCCACAGAAATAATAATTGCCTCTTTAAATTTGTAATTGTTTTCCCATTCCAAAGACATGTTGCACGCCCCACCCACGATCCAATAGGACCTGCCACACGGTTTAAGTTGTGCAACTCATGTTTAGGCTTAATTAAAAGACTGGGCGTGTCCCATTCCAAATATAATAAAAATAAGGCTTAATTATTAACCTGTGGGTAAGTATGAATGTTTCACTTGGATAAGATACTGGAACACAAGGATCTTCATGAAACGAATCCCATTACCATTTCAAATGATTGCACTATCCTTTACAAGGTACATGCCAAATGGATGAAGAGACATTCAGACTTTTCCCAAGTGTAGAACCTCACACCTTGCAGATCCTTGATTACTTCACACCCATATAGTAAAATCCTTTTCACATTGCTATGCCATTCACACTACACCTTCTCTCATCTGACCTCTGTGGGGGTCCGAGCTTCAAAAGATGTAACCCCTGTTGACCTCAGCAATAGCATCTCTGTAATTTGTGCCATTTACTACACAAATTACATTAAAAGATGATATTCCATAGTGTAATAATAAATTATACACCCTTGCCGTGACAGGGGTTCATTCACAGATTCCTGCACCAGGGCCCTAGTGTTTCTAGTTACCCCCTTGGTATTACAAATGGGGACAAGCCTGTTGTCTTGTTAGATGTAATCCTGGTTTCTGCCAATACTGCAGGAAGATTATCAGGAGAAATATGAAAAGTACCATTGGTACCCTTCCCCAACTTGTCCTTAATGGTTCTGTTGTTATTCTCTAATGGTCCTGATGATTGAGGATGATATGGAACATGGAACTTCCAATAACTGCAAAACATCTTACTGATGTGCAGTGTCAACTGGGATGCAAAGGGAGTGCCCTTATCACTGTTTATTTGTAGAGGGCAACCAAGCCTTGGTATAATGTCTTTACACAGCATCTATTTTGTGGTTTCCCTCCTTCAGGGAAAGGCTTCAGGCCACTTACTAAATTGATCAACAATGGCCAATAGATACTGATACCCAACTTTAGCCTTAAGCATGTGTGTAAAATCAATCTGCAGATGTTGCATGGGCCAATCTGGTTGAGGTGAATGATCATGCTTGCCATAGTTGATGCCAACTGGGTTGTTCATGGCATGTGAGAACATAAAACACAATACACAATAGATGTATTGGGACATTTTGGTTTTATCATTGTGAGTGGTACATATTACTCCAATATCTGCTAATATTTCCCAAACTTATTTGCACTATTATGTTCAGGGGGGCTGCTACATGATCTGTCCACAAAGACTGCATCACCGTAAAGTGAAGGGACGTCAGTCAAGTCAGCTCTGTGTGATGCTTCAGTCTTTTTAGCATCTTACCCATTGTGGTCTTCCTCAACGTCAGTATCATGTGTGGAAATTCGTTTCTGTAGGAGTACAGCTGGACATGAAGAAGGAGAAGAATATTTGATTGTAAGGCCTTGAGTAGATGTAAAAATGGTTTCATAACCAGACCACCTTTGTGCATTAATTTGTTGTGTTATTGAGGACTTGTATCACCTGGTGTGAGGTTTGTGAGATAAATGTGTGTGGTAATACTATTGTTTGTGCAACCTCAACTATTTGCAGCAACAACCCTCAGACAGACAGGCATTTCCTGTACAAGCATAGGTAACACTTTTGAGTAATTAGCAGCAGGATGTTATCCCATGCCATGTTCCTGTGCCAGAACTCCACCTGCAGTCACCCCACTCTCAGTGCATGATAGGAGAAAAGGCTTGTGGTATTTTGGCAGTCCCAGTGCTGGGGCAGTTATGTGTCCATTGAATAGTCTCTGAGGTCTCTTGTAGTTTAGTGGCCCTGAGGATGTGGTCATAGAGTCAGGTATCCATTGTCTGCAGTTGGTAACCATCCCTAGAAATGACAGCATGGCAGCTTTGTTGTGGGGTGTAGGTAGTTGCATTATAGACTGAACACTTGTCTGGAGCAAGGACCTGTTCTCCCTGGGTGAGAAAGGAAACCCAGTTGTTTAACTTTGGGGAGGCAGAATTGTAGAGTCTTGTAAGAGACCTTGTGACTACCGGTCTCTTACAGGTGAATCAACAATTCTGCCTCCCCAGATGAGTCAGCAAAGACAGTGTGTCCTCCTGACAGACTTGGAGGCTGGGCTGCACAGGAGATCATCCATGTACTGGAGGAGAGTGGAGCCGCAACCAGGAGTCCATGGTTGCAGGGTAAGGCATACCATGGCACAGAATGCTGTTGGGGAGTCACAGAAGCCTTGAGGCAATTGCATGTATACTGACTCTCTTTATACATGAAAGCAAATATGGGCTTAGTAGCAGGGTGACCCGGGATGCTGAAGAAAGCACTGCAAAGGTCAATAATACTATAGTGAGTGGAATCTTGAGGAATGGCAGTGATGATGGAGTCAACATCTGGAACAATGAGGGCCAAAGTTGCACTAGGGCATTTACTGTCCTCAGATCTATGTGTTTGAATCTGTAATCCTTGCTGCCTAATTTCGAGACTGGGTTAATTGGTGTATTCCAGAAGGAGTGAGTGGGAGAAATAATGTCCTTTTTCAACAGCTTCTGGGCAATTCCCTTTTCGTTCTCTAGTGACAAAGGGTATTGTTTAATGTGTACAGGACATGTTTCAGGTGTGAGTGTGACCTGATTTGGGGTACAGTCAATAAAGCTAGGCCTGTGGAGGAAGTGGGCCACAGTGATGGGAGTGGGGTGTCAAGGGGATGTGTGATGGGAGTTGCAATCATTTGATAGGTCATTGTAATAGCAAAATTTCACTGATGTTCGTAGACCTGTCAACCCTTACTATGGCGAGGAGAAAGGAGATTGTGAACACTACCAGAATACTGAGGAGCCAAAAGATATCTTACCGCTGTTTTACATTAGTGCTAATACTCAATTGCATATTGGCGTTTGGCTCAGATCATATGCCAGGATAAATTAGGGGGGCACCCTGATGGGGCAATGATGAATTATGGGTGATAGATGCTGACATCTGGAAAGACCTATGTTGTTAATCAATCTGAACACTAGTTGTCGCAAAGGTCCTAGTTTCCTTCCGGTGCCCTCTCCCCTCCTTGGTGCCACCTACGTTATGTCTTAACGCTATGGTTTAAAGCTGTTTTATTCTTTCGGTTTGCTAATGAAGGCACCTAGTGTGGTATTGTTGTAAGTTGATTGTTGGTAACCTCCCATTAACATAGTTTGGTATGTGAATAGTAATTACAAAAATTAAAGAAGAAGAAAGGAAAAAATATGAATAAATAAATAAAAAGATAAAGAAAAAAAACAAAAAAAAACCCAGAGGAGAGAAAAGAAAAAAAAATGAAGGGAAAAAGAAAAGAAGGAAAAACTCCATAAAGGAGAGGAGAGTTTATTAGTGTATATATATTTGTATATTTGTAAGCAAGTGTAGTGATTCGGGCAAGGAAGAAAAAGGGAGGGGAAAAAAAAGGGCCAAAAGAAATATATAGTTAACTAAAAATATTGATAAAATTGTGATACTATTCTATTCTATAGAATAAGCACTAATTGGCATAGGGTCTATGTTCTTGATCACCTAACAGATTTATTACTGATTGGTGCATTAACTGTATTTAATTAATGTATGAATCTAATTAATGTATGTTGTGATCTTATGGTGACTCAGTAGAATTGACAGTAAGGAGAAGCTCTTACGTCACAGTTATGCTATTTGGGGCCTCGCCATTGGTGGCCCTCTCTACTCACTCCCCTAGGCCGATACAGGGAAAACAAGGATCCCTGGTCTGGCCACTATATTACCCTTCTCACCTAGGGTGTGAAAATATATATACAGTTTTTTTTACTTAGTTTTTGTTTTCCCCTTTAATGGCTGTTCCCCTTACTTTCCTTCCCCTCTGAGGTGGGATGAATGCAACTCAGAGTTTTTTGTACAGCAAAGGTAAATATGGAGAGGAGGGATTTGGCGATGTCGTGCTCTGTTCCCATAAATTGGAAAGCCAAATAATGCCTATGTTAAGTCCGCGGATGCCTTCACTGACTCTAGCTTAATCATAGCCTTAACTACAGCCCTATTGGCATACTTAAATATGACAGTACAGGATAATGAAATAATCAGTTATGGACACATCGTTTAGAATATTCTCTATGAATGTTAATGGACTTAATAGTCTGCATAAAAGACAGCTGGTGTATCAGGAGATGAGGAAATCTAAGGCCGCAGTAATATGTCTGCAAGAAACATATTTCACACTTCTGCTCTCAGGACCCCCCTAACTTACGATCTAAATATTATCCACAGGTGTATCATGCATACTCATCTAGTAAATCTAAAGGGGTATCTATCCTAATTCATGCAGATTGGGTCTTTCAATTGGACACACAATATATGAATGAGGTGGGACGACTACTAATTTTAGCAGGTTCTTTGACTGGGATCCAAATTACATTGGCTTCCCTGTATGCCCCAAATAATTTACAGCCTACATTTTTTAAAACAAAAGCATTGAAAAAGATTTTGGAGCTCAGTGTTGGCCATGTTGTAGTGTGTGGCAATTTTAATACCTCCCTAGACCCGACAATAGATATTTCTAGGAAGGATGAGAGGAGACCACATGCCTTGGCTATTCCTAACAGCCAGAAACTGAGAATTTTGCTCAATAATCGTGATTTATATGATACCTGGTATTGTCTTTATCCAGCAGCCAGACAATACACGTTCTATTCTTCTGTGCATATGACTTATTTGCGGATAGACATGTGCATTGTTGATAAAACTACTCTGACTAATGTCACAGCAGTAGACATAGGCCCTAGGAACTGGTCGGATCACTCGCCGATCACAGTCACATTCCAATCCAGGTACCCGATACGTGGTAGGGGGTCATGGAGATTGAATGAGGCATTGATTGATGATGTCAAATTGTTTCTGGTGATTAAGGAGGAGCATATTATATATTTTTATGAAAACGACAAGGATAATATTGCCATCCCCTCCTTATGGTTGGCGCAGAAGGTGGTTATAAGGGGTACTTTTATTAAATTAGGGGCTAGTCAGAAAAAGAAAGTGTGCGCGGTTCAGTTGCGGCTCCTCCAGGACTTAGCTCAGCTAGAAGATCAAAATAAGCTTAAGCCAATCAAATCAAATTTGGCAGTCAAATAGCTAAAATAAGGAAAGAACTTGATCATCTGGCCTTAGCAGATACAGAGAAACAAATGAGAGCTTTAAAAAACAAAATTCTATATCCATGGCAATAAAGCAGGGAAACTGTTGGCAAAACTGCTAAAATCAAATTACCTTCAAACGAAAATCCCCTATATTCTTTCAACGGACAATCATAAATTATTTAATCCTCATGATATTGTAGGAGAACTGGCAAGCAATTATGAGAAGCTGTACAATTTAACTGAAGATCCAAATACACCTCAGCCTTCATGGCTTGAAATAGATAAGTTTCTTGAGGAGATCAATCTCCCTAGAATTTCTGTGAGTCAGCACCAGAAGTTAGAGGAGCCGTTTACTGAGGATGAAATAAGGAAAGCTATCCACTCTCTACCTAAGCACAAAGCCCCAGGCCCAACGGCTTCTCCAACTATTATATAAAGCTGGAACCCATTTTTACACCATATCTTACAAAACTATTAAATTTGTTTAAAACATCAGGCTCGATCTCCTCAGAAATGTTAGAGGCATATGTAGTTACTCTTCCCAAACCTGGGAAATCCCTTACAGAATGTGCCAACCTTAGGCCTATATCGCTTCTTAATGCAGACATAAAACTTTATGCCAAAATATTGGTGTCACGAATAAAGCCGTTGCTGAAGGAGTTGGTTTCTGAGGAGCAAGCTAGGTTTGTTCCTGGCAGACAAGTGGGAGACAACACAAGACATTCTATTAATCTTATTGAATGGGCACTCACTAATAATCAGCAGGGGCTCTTGCTTGCCTTGGATGCCCAAAGGCGTTCGACCGTCTAAACTGGGATTATATGAAAATTGTCCTTCAAAAACTAAACTTTCCTCACTCTTTTGTGGATAATATCATGGCATTATATTCAAAACTCTCAGCGAAGGTCTTTAATATCTCTAATCTTATCTCTAAAATTTGAAATCACAAATGGAACTCGCCAAGTTTGTCCGCTGTCCCCACTGATTTTTATATTTACCCTGGAACCCTTGGTTAGACATATAAAATGACACATGAGTATATCTGGATTGCCATTTAGATAAACTACTGAATAGATACAGCGTGATATCATACTATAAAAATAACACAAAAAAACCCCAGGTGCTGCCGTTAGGTTTATCAAATTCAGTTGTATCTCAGCTAGCATGCTCTAATCCGCTTGATTGGCATAAAGTCTCCCTCCCGTTTCTGGGCATGAAGTTAACCAAATCTAGTTCTCTCTTAATTAAACATACCATATTCCTTTATTGCACAGATTAGAGACCCAGTTGAATAGATGGGGGGTCTTGGGGATGTCGTTGCTGGGCAGTGCACACACAATAAAAATGATGGTATTGCCTCATATTTTGTACCTCTTTCGCACTGTTCCTATAGCCTTGTTAAATAATTTACTTGAAAAATTTCAATATATGATCAACTCGCATATTTTGAAAAAAAAAAATTAGGCTTACAGGGCTTCCGTACTCACAAGGAGGCTTAGGCATTCCCAACATCACCAAATATTATTAGGCTTCCCTGCTATCCCAGAGCATGGCAGTACATTTTCACCTGACCACGCCGCTGTGGTTGCACATGGAAAAGGCTTGTGCCAAACCCTACTCAATAGAAGGCCTTCTTTGGCAGACCTCATCGAGCACGACAATCGGAAAACATGTGCTCCTGTTATCTAAAATAATGCCCCAATGTTGGTCTATGTGGGCCCCTAAATTGCCAAAGGGTGTGAGACTAATGTCCCTTGCCCCATTAGGATCTTAACTTGACCATATGGGAAGATAGTGGCATCGACAAGGTTCTTTTGCTATATGATGATTCAGGGATCAAATCTTACCCAAGTTTGCAGACAAAATATTCTCTTTCAAATAATTCTTTTTTTACCTACTTGAGGATTAAGAAAGTTCTGTTAGTTAATAAGGTGTCAAAACCCGATAGGGCATCATTGGATCTGTTTGGTAAATTTTGCTTGAGACCCAACCTGGCTAGTAAACCTTTGTCCGTGTGCTACAATGTCTGGGGAAGAGAAGATGCCATACATGCTACTCTGGGAGCGAGATTTGTCAAAAATTTACTCATTGTCTGATTGGTATCAAACCATAAAACTTACTAAACAAACATCACATTTCCTCACTCATTGGGAAGCTTATAGCAAGGTTTTGATGCGGTGGTACCTGGTCCCAGCAAAACTTTCCCGAATGTATGTAGGTGCCTCCGAACTGTGCTGGAGGTGCCAAGGGCAAAAGGGAACCTTACTCCACATTTTTTGGGATTGCCCTTACCTCGCACATTGGCTCTCCTGGCTGTTCGGCAACTAAAGGAAGCAGGCGTTCTGTAGTTTCAGCGGTGGTTCGGGAGGTTGAGTGTCCGATTTTAGTTCCAGACACTCGACGACCAAGTCCCGTGCCTACTTTCATGCAAACAAGAGGGCCGCCATTTTATGTTCCACGTGGCATTCGGCTATACGAACAGCGGCCGCCCAGAGAGCCCTTAATAGATGGTTCTTTTGAAGTTAATGAGCCAGGAGGGTGGTCGGTGTTCGGTAGTTTTAAACTACCGAACCAATAGATTCAACATGCACAAAATACTGCAGAAAAAGCCAGAACATAGGAGAAAATACCGAACTAAGTCTATTTTCTTCATACTATAAAATAAAGAAGTTCCCCTCTTCCCCGGGTTGGAAAGGGTGGGAAAATACTCGCCTCCTGTCATTATTAAAATTAAGATTATAAGTACACTAACGCTAGCATAATCTTCAATTTACCACATGACAGGAGGCTTCCTATTTTACTTTGTTTTAATGCTGTTGTGTGAGAGACATGGCCGCACCGGTGTTTGGGCGGAAGTAGAATGTGCGGAAAGTGGATTCTCTTGACCAGTCTGATAGAGAGGTGCCCGCCGCGAAAGCTGAGGAAGCAGCCACTCCTCGTACCGAGTGGGCTCCGAAGGTAGCGTCTACGCCTGTTAGTGATACGACCCAGCGAACCCATCTGGCGAGGGTAGTCGTTGAGATGGGAACTTGTGGCCTGACATATGACACTAGGAGTTGGCCTGAAGATGAGGTCCGAATCGGTAGCGTAACCTCCACATACCGTTGTAGGGTAGAGACGACGCAAAGTTGTGGATTGGTGGCGAAGAAGGGGTAGACGACCGATGTAGAGTCCGATTTCGTGCGCTGGGATATCTGGAATGTTACTCCCTCCTGGGAGACTGAGAACGCGTCTATGTCCAGTGCTCAAACATCTGACACTCTGCAGAAGGAAACCAGGCAAAGTAAAATCGTGAGTTTTGCCGAGAGTTGTTGTAGGGAAAGACTTTCGTTCGTCGGCCAGTCTCTCAGAAAACGGAAAACTACATCGACGTCCCAAAGCAGTCAATATTTGGGGCCTGGAGGTCGTTGTAGTCGGATGCCCCTTAGAAGTAAACATACTAGTGGGTCTTTCCCTACCGGGATCCCTAGTATAGGGACGTGAGCCGCTGAGAGAGCAGAACGGACTGCGCTAAGTGATCTGCATGATCGACCTGTCGAGAACAGGTGGGATAGGAAGTTTATGACAGCTGGAATAGAGGCCGTAAATGGATCGAGATTCCGTTCCATACCCCAAGTGGACCAGGAATTCCAAGCCGGTAGCATCTTCTGGTTCCTGGTGCCCATGAGTCCCATAGGAGGTCCCTAGCAGCCTGCGATAGTTTGCCAACTTGCCAGGTACCCCTGAAAGATTCCAAGCCACCAGAGTGAGTCGATCATCCAGGATCAGTGGGTGGGGGTTGCCTTTCGGGTCTGTGAGGATGTATGGATGGTGAGGTAGTAGAAGGGGATCCTTGTACGATAAGGCTAGGAGGTCCGGAAACCATGGATGTCCTCTCCATAGAGGGGTGATGAGCACTAGAGAGACTCATTGGTTTCTTAGGTAGTGGATAGTCCTTGCTATCCTGGTGAAGGGGGGAAAGGCATATGCTCCCGTGTTCGGCCATGGTTGTAGGAATGCGTCTACTGCTTTGCTCTCCGGGTCTGGGAGCCAACTGAAGTATACTCGTGTCTATCTGTTGTTGCGGGACCCTGATGAAATGGACCCTGATGTTCTGCTATGCAGTTGAAGATCTAAGGGTCCAGTCTCCAATCGCTGGTGTCCCGCCAGTGGTGTGAGAACCAGTCCGCCGTGAAGTTCGTCTTCCCTGGGAGGTATTCCACTTTGAGGGAGATGTTGCGGGGTAGACAGAAATCGAAGATCTCTTTAATTATTTCCGACAGGAGATGGGAGCGGGCTCCCCCCAGGCGGTTGATGTAGCTGACTGCTGAGACATTGTTCATCCTGAGGAGGATGCAGAAGTCCGTCTTGTCTTTTGCCAGGCTGCGGATAGCGAAGGATCCTGCCAGAAGTTCTAGGCAATTTATGTGCATGTTGAGATTCTGGGAGGTCCAGGCGCCTCCTGTTGAGGTAGCTTCGCTTGTCGCGCCCCATCCCCAGAGGCTGGCATCTGATTCCAAGTTTATGTTGGGTGTGCTCCCGAAGATGGCCTGTCCGTTCCATGCTTCCATGCTGTCTAGCCGCCATCGTAGTTCGTCTCTGACTTCCTCCGTGATTGGTACCGGTTGGTCGTAAGAGGGGTTTTCTCTGAGGAAGGATGTTTTGAGATGTTGCATCGCCCTGTAGTGAAGTGGTCCTGGGAAGATTGCTGGTATGGAAGCGGAGAGGAGTCCCAGTAGTCGAGCGAGGGCGCGGAGTGGAATGGTGTGGCAATGAATGGCCCTGCGTAATTCTTTGCAAATGGCCGAGATCTTTGATGTCGGCAGTCACAGTGTGCTGGAAGTGGAGTCTATCTTGAATCCTAGGAATTGCACCATTTGGGATGGAGCGGTGGCTGACTTTTGGAAGTTCACCACGAAGCCCAGAGATGCCAGGAGCTCCGTGGTATAGTGTGTGTGTCGTACCAGTCTGGTCTTGTCAGAACAGAACAGCAGGAGGTTGTCCAGGTATATAAGGCATCTCGTGCTCGAAGATGAGTGACCACGGGTTTCAGCAATTTGGTGAAGCACCATGGGGCCGAGCTGAGGCCGAAAGGGAGGCATGTGAATTGCCAGGGAAAACCTCGCCAGAGGAACCTTAGGAATTGTCGGCAGGATTGGTGGACGGGTACTGATAGGTATGCGTCCTTCAAGTCTAGTCTTGTGAACCAATCCTTGTCTTGTAATAGGTCCCTCAGAAGATGTATCCCTTCCATCTTGAAGTGAGGTATTCGTTGAGCCATCTTAGGTTTATGACGGGGCGGAAGTCTCCCATTTTCTTCTTCACCAAGAATATGTTGCTGAAGAAACCCTGGGCCCGGAGGCGGGCTCAATCGCCCCTTTCGAGTAAATTTCTTGCAACTCGTTGTTGATGAGGTTTGCGTCTTCTGTCGAACAGTTGATGGGACGTGGTAGTTCCCTTTGTCATGGATGGTCTACGAAGTCGATGACGTAGCCCTTCACCGTCTGTAGGATCCATGCGTCCGTGGAGATGGTTGTCCATTCCTGAAAAAACAGAGATATGCGACCTGCTGTATGCAGTGGGGGGAAGTTGTGTTAAGCGGTTGCTTACCTGTGGAGAAGCATGCTCTGCCTCGGGTACGTGGTCCACGACTTCTGGGTAGAATTGCGAGGGCCTGAAGGCCAGAAACGGCTGGCAGCATGGCCCCTTTGGCGGCCAGCCCGTCCAAAAACACCCCTAGTGGGGTTGTGTCGGAAGACTCTCCCCAGCGATGTTTGAGCCTTGTTTAAGGATGTGAAAACATTGACATGTCTATTCAAATCCTTGAGAAAAGGGTGTCCGAATAGTTTGCCTTGTGCCAAAGGACCTAGTTCCTTAGTGCTCAATTCCACCAACTTTCCATCAATACGAAGAAGTGCTGCTTTACGTCACTTGGATGACAGGGCGACATTGGCATTACACACAAAGCAGAAACATCTCTGTGCCCTCTCCCGCACATCATGAGCCCATTCGCGCACCGAGGTGGCGTCAAACTGATCGGCTCTAGCCAGAGCATCAGGAAACTCCTAGAAACGTGTTTTGTAGGAGAGCGGACTGAGATCCGGATTCTGAGCCCCATGCGTCCTCATTAGAGTCTGACTTGTCCGCTTGCCACTCGTCTAGAATGGCCATGGATTTTTTGTGAGCCTCTTCTTCGTCAGAGGAGTATTCGCCATGCTGATTCGGGGTGGTGACCGTTTGTTTGGCAGGGATCTTGACCTTTGGTCGGGTTCTGGTGTCCCTTTTCGCCTTTCCAGTGGCGTTTGCCAGTGTGGGGTTCATGGCTTTTAGGTGATTCTGGTATTTCAGAATCTGAGTTGTGGCGGGATTGGTGGGATTTTGATGGTTTCCTCTTATTAGTGTTAAAGGCCATCAGTTTGGAGAGAGCTTACTCAATGGAGGCGGCTACAGCCTCGTTAATCATCATTTGGAGATCTGCCGGGTTTTGGAAGGCCTCCATAATGCCAGATAATAGGTTCAATAGGTATGGCACAGGGCGTGTGACTGTATAGGAGGTCAGTGTGACTGTATAATCGTGAATGTCTTGACTGTATGTATAGCACTATGCATGCCCCAGCAGGGTGCAGTGCAAATAAAAACCCCAGCAGGGTGAGTGAATGGGATACCCCAGCAGGGTATTAGTTGGTATAGAATGTCAGTGGACCCCAGCAGGGTCTATAATAGAAAATAAATGTGATGAACCCCAGCAGGGTATTCACAGGTATTATAAGCACTAGGCAGTGTCAACTGGGCATAAACCAAACACAATATTGGGATTTATAGCTCACTGGGCCTCACCCAGGAATAGCATGCCGGGCCTCACCCAGTAGTACAGAGGTGGCTCAAAGGCGAACTCCTAACAGCAGGACAAAGTATAGGGGCAGCACCCCAAGCAGGCACAGGGTAATCAGCCCTTTAGTGCCTAAATACAGCTTTTTGAAAATGATAAACTGACCTCTGATGTGTAGCTTGAATTCCGGCACTAACTCGCGGCACTGCGCTTTCATTCAAACAGCGGCCATAATCTCGCGAGATGTGAGAGTGAAATGGCCGCCGCGGCTGAAGTGAAGCACGAGAGGGAGTAAAGGCAGAGGGCTGGGGACCGTCGGGGATGGCGGTAGAGGGGAGATTCCCTTGGGGAAAACCTCACACAGTATAATAACTGTCAAAGGAAAACCGGGTCGGCCCAGGGGCGGACCAAAAGGGGGATAAAAAAAAAAAAGCGATGGAACAGTAAAGAAAGAGGAGGAGGAGCCTATCTACTGGGATAATATACTCCCTATTGCATTTTTGATTGGTTAAATTTTTCACTTTCTTTACTGCTGTGGAGTTTAGTAAAGAGAGTAATGCAAAATAGGAAGCCTCCTGTCATGTGGTAAAATTGTGCAGGTTATATTACACTATAATAAAGTTTTAATCAAAATTATTAAACACCCATTGAAAATATGGTTTATTATCAAATTTTACTGACTTTCCGCTGTTTGCAATGAACAAATCAAACAAAAACACTTGCAATAGCGCAACACAACAAATTCTTCAAGTGGTTTCCTCAAATTAAACTGAAAAATGCAACTATAAATACATACGCAGACCTTGCCTCAATATAGTTGTGTAGAACTTACCTTATAATGCAGGCCTATTTCCAGGTACATTTCTAACTTGTCTTATCTGCAAATATATGAACAGCAGTCAGAAAATGTCAGCAATACGTCTGTCACGGCTCCGCGGGTGGCTGTGAGGGGAGGCTGCACGCCACTTGCAGCACTCACCCTCAGTCTATTGCCGCCCGCGGTCCCCCCTCCTCTTACCTGTAGGCGAGCGGCATCCCCTCTGCTCTGCACACCGCTCGCGTCCTCCTCCTCGCCTCCCAGCAGCAGCATGTGTAACGCTGCACGCTGGGAGTCCCGGCATTTATGTAAACGCCAGGGTCACTCACGTGACCCGGCGTTAAAGCCACAGTACACTAATCACAGTGGGAGGTATAAATATCTCCCACTTGTGATTATTAATTCTTTTAAATACTTACATTTCCTGTCTCTCAGTGCCCTGTTGTGGTCTTGTGATACCTGTATTGCAGTTTGCTCGTGTTTCTCTCTGGTTACCGATTATTTGATAACCAGAGAGATTCTCCACTCCTTTGACCTCGGCTTGTTTCTCGTTCTCCCGTTTTCTGGCTCCCTTTACTTGGCTTGTCTCCTGACTATTCTTAGTGTGCTTAACCCGGCCATTCTAAGGACCGGTATAGCACCCTTTCTTTCTGTGACCTGTTAGCGTGTTAGGTTCCCGAATCGTGACATTACAACAGGGCCACCATGGAACCTGTTGACATTCCACAGCTGTTAGTGAATCAGGAGGCTAAAATAGATGGTTTAGACCACCGTATGGATCAGTTTGCCCAGGCTTTGCAAACCATACTGGCTCGTACTGCCCACTTGCAACCTGCCATTCAAGAAGCTATTGCTGCTGTGCCCGAACCCATTCCCGATCCAGTACCCGTTCCTGCTCACGTGGTTTACATGACGCCACCACAGCGATATAGCGGTGATCCAGCGATGTGTCGTGGTTTCCTCAACCAAATTTATATTCATTTGGTGATGAATCCTCGTTCCTACCCCACTGATAGAGCTAAAATTGCTTTTTAAATCAACCACTTGTCCAGGAAAGCTTTAGCATGGGCTAATCCCATGTGGGAGAATACGTCCCCAATATCCTTTACAGATTTTTTAACAGCTTTCAAGCGCACATTTGATCAACCCGGTAGGGTTGCTTCCGCTGGCAAAGCTCTGCTTAGGGTACGAAAAGGTAATAGATCAGTAGCGGATTATACTATTGAATTCTGCACTCTTGCAGCTGAAGTAGCATGGAATAACAACGCCCTCGTAACAGCCTTTCAGGAGGGTTTGGCCGCTTACAAATTAGATGAAATAGCGTTCAGGGAATTGCCTGTTCTCCTGGATGATTTAATAGACTATATCATTCTCATTGACAACCGTATTAGAGAGAGGCGTAGTCAAAGACGGATGAATACACAGGTGCCACCTGCTTTACCCAGTACTGCATTACTAGCATTACCTCCTCCTAATCAACCATCTCCTGAACCCATGCAATTGGGTGCTATAGAGTTGACTGAAGCTGAAAGAGCATATTGCAGAAGGGAGGGGTTATGCCTTTACTGTGGAAAGAGGGGGCATCTCCAAAGAGACTGTCCTAATTTTCAGGGAAACTTCAGCACCTAAGGCCTAGAGAGGGGTCGGCCTTGGGTGTTATGTCTTTTCCCCCTCATGTTTCCATCTCTAGACCGTTTATTACGGTTACTCTTTTGATCAATCAGACTACCATAAAAACCAAAGCCTTGAATGATTCAGGCGCTGCAGACAACTTTATGGATGAGAACTTTGCTAAAACCGCAGCCTTGACTCTGATCCAAAAGGCCACACCCTTGGCCGTTGAGGCCATAGATGGTAGACCACTTGATAAACCTCTAGTGACCCATGAAACCCAAGAAATGGTTATGGCTGTGGGTGCCTTACATAAGGGAATGTTAACCTTCCAAATAATTGACTCCCCTACAGCTTCCATCGTTCTGGGTTTTCCCTGGTTAGTTAAACACAACCCAGTACTTGATTGGGGTTGTTTAGATATACTCTCCCGGGATTATGACTGTGCCATAAACCTGTTACCTGGTACTATGCCCCCTAGGGGTAGGGTCTACCCGCTTTCTGAGAAAAAAAATCAGGTCATGGAGGAGTACATACTGGAATCCTTATGTAAAGGTTTTATCAGAAGGTCCTCCTCTCCTGCTGGTGCTGGTTTCTTTTTCGTTGCTAAGAAAGAGGGCGATTTGAGGCCATGTATAGACCACAGGGGTCTAAATAATATAACAATTAAAAACGCTTATCCTATTCCTCTCATCACTGAGTTGTTTGACCGTGTTAAAGGTTCTAGATATTTTACTAAACTAGACCTCAGGGGGGCTTATAACTTGGTTCGTATAAAAGAGAATGATGAATGGAAAACAGCGTTCAATACACGCAGTGGGCATTACGAGTATCTAGTCATGCCTTTTGGACTGTGTAATGCTCCTGCTTTGTTTCAGGACCTCATAAATGATGTCCTTAGAGATTTACTGCATATCTGTGCCATAGTTTATCTTGATGACATACTTGTATATTCTCCTGATTTGAAGTCACATCATACTCATGTGAGGATGGTACTTAAGAGATTGCTGCAGAACGGTCTTTATTCCAAATTAGAGAAATGATTATTTGACCAAATATCTGTACAATTCCTAGGGTATGTCATTTCTGAACAGGGATTCAGCATGGATCCTTCTAAATTAGAAGCCATATTGTCTTGGCCTCTTCCCCAAGGCCTTAAGGCGATACAGCGATTTATAGGCTTTGCCAATTATTATCGAAGGTTTATTCAAAACTTTTCATCAGATATTTCTCCTATTACGAAACTGACTAAAAAGGGTTTTCACCCCAGGGTTTGGACTCCTGAAGCCGTTACAGCCTTCGAGACTCTTAAAAAGGCATTTGCTACCCCATCCTAATCCTTCCCTTCCCTTTGTTATGGAAGTAGACGCTTCAGAATCAGGTGTAGGAGCCGTATTATCACAAAGACTATCGCATACCAAATCCCTCCATCCCTGTTGTTACTTTTCTAAAAGACTGTCTGATTCGGAAAAGAATTACGACGTCAGGAACAGGGAACTATTAGCTATTGTGATAGCTTTTAAAGAATGGTGGTACTTATTAGAAGGAGCTAGACACAAAATCCTGGTTATAACTGATCACAAGAATCTCTCCTATATAGCAGATGCTAAAAGGTTGTCCTCTCGTCAGGCCAGATGGTCTTTATTTCTTTCACGCTTTCACTTCATTATCACATATAGGCCTGGATACCGTAATGTCAAGGCTGATGCTATCTCCAGACAGTACGAACCTTTGGAGTCGATTGCCCCTGCTCCTGAACCCATTGTACCCACATCTAAGATAATAGCTGCTACCCGTTTAGTTATTTCGTCTCTTTTCCTTGATGGTATCAAGACATACCAATCCCAAGCACCCTCTGAGACACCTCTTGGTAGCTTATACGTGAAAGAAAAAGATAGAAAGAAATTATTAGCTTTATTTCACACCGCCAAAACTGCTGGTCATCCAGGGGTTACCAAAACATACAAGGGTCTCCTTCAACAGTTTTGGTGGTCCTCACTTAAACAAGACGTGGTAGATTATGTGCAGGCTTGTCGTGTTTGCACACAGTGTAAATCCCCTAACGTTAAACCCCCGGGGCTCCTAATGCCCCTTTCTGTACCCAAGAAACCATGGTCTCACTTATCCATGGACTTCATTTTAGATCTTCCTTCATCTGATGGACAGACTGTAATTTTACTGACTGATAGGTTCTCTAAGATGGCACACTTTGTTCCCCTTAAAAAGCTACCTTCTGCGGTTCAGTTGGCTCGGATATTTGCCAGGGAGGTGTTCCGCTTGCATGGTATACCTCAGGATATCATATCCGACAGGGGTCCTCAATTTGTCTCTCGATTTTGGAGGGGCTTTTGTGCTGAGATGAGGATCTCCTTGTCGTTTACTTCTTCCTATCATCCACAATCTAATGGAGCTGCCGAATGGGCAAATCAATCTGTGGAGTTATATTTACGCTGCTTCACTAATGCACACCAGGACAACTGGTCTCATCTCCTTCCCTGGACTGAATACCGTGACTCATTCGTCCACTGGCTTAAGTCCTTTTATGGTTGCTTATGGGTTCCAACCCTCTGTCCTTCCCGGTGTGTTCTCCGACAAGGGAATGCCCGCTTTGGACGAGCACTTTGCCTCCTTGCGGAAGATGTGGGATCAGGTCCATGCTGCTCTCTCCCGTGTGGCTGCTACTCAGAAGAGATTTGATGATCTCTATATATGATATAGGTGTGCGGCTCCTTCTTATGTCCCGGGTGATAGGGTTTGGTTGTCCTCTAAGAATCTCCGCCTCAGGGTTCCCTCGATGAAATTTGCACCCCGGTTCCTTGGTCCCTATAAGGTATTGCGTAGGGTGAATCCCGTGTCCTACTCGCTGGCCTTGCCTCCTTCCATGCGTATACCTAACACTTTTCACACCTCCCTTTTGAAGCCCTTGCTCTGTAATCGATTCTCTGGTCCTCTCAGGCGGCTGGATTTCCTCTGCGCAGTCTCCGGTGACGTGTATGAAGTGGCTGCTCTGCTTGATTCTCGTTTTTCTCGGGGTCGGTTGCAGTATCTGGTGGATTGGAAGGGTTACGGCCCTGAGGAGTGGTCTTGGGTTTCTGCCTCTTTGATCCGCTCCTTTCATGCCCAGTTTCCTTTGAAGCCTTTGGCTTCCCACCCGTCGGGTGGTCCTCAGGGGGGGTTATGTCACGGCTCCGCGAGCGGCTGTGAAGGGAGGCTCCTCTTACCTGTAGGCGAGCGGCATCCCCTCTGCGCTGCACGCCGCTCGCGTCCTCCTCGTCGCCTCCCAGCGGCAGCATGTGTAACGCTGCACGCTGGGAGTCCCGGCATTTATGTAAACGCCAGGGTCACTCACGTGACCCGGCATTAAAGCCACAGTACACTAATCACAGTGGGAGGTATAAATATCTCCCACTTGTGATTATTAATTCTGATTGGATCCAATCAGAATTAAGCACTGCTGTTAAATACTTACCTTTCCTGTCTCTCAGTGCCCTGTTGTGGTCTTGTGATACCTGTATTGCAGTTTGCTCGTGTTTCTCTCTGGTTACCGATTATTTGGCTCGTTATTCCGACTTTCCTGTATTCTCCACTCCTTTGACCTTGGCTTGTTTCCCGTTCTCCCGTTTTCTGGCTCCCTTTACTTGGCTTGTCTACTGACTATTCTTAGTGTGCTTAACCCGGCCATTCTAAGGACCGGTATAGCACCCTTCCTCTCTGTGACCTGTTAGCTTGTTAGGTTCCTGAATCGTGACAACGCCCTGCCCTAGGAATGGACATAATATATAAAGTTCTAGGCACAGCAGCCATACGTTTCTCACCAGGCTTATCTTATTGTTTGTGCCCTGCTCTCAATAAGTGCAGGACATTTGGTTGTTTCTCCTAGTCTTGCCTTTTGAAGATTGGTCACTCCTTTGTACGTCTGTGCCAACTTAACTGTGTGCAGTTTCTAGTCCACAAGGATGGGTCTGCACTTTCACAGTATTTGTTTTGAAAGGTTTTTGCTGCTGGCTGTGCAACAGGTGGGTCTGCCACATTGAACTATGTCCCATTCCTTCAGGATTAGCATGATGACTAGCCCATTGCTAGGCCATCCCCAATCATGGCTGGGCCGTCCCTCTGACATCCTGCTGCACCAGACAATTGACAGTTTGGCTTCTTTATCTCCCCTCCATTGTTCCATTGTTGCATTGTTCCTGCTCTTGTTGGTTGTCCTGTCTTTTCTCTCCATGTTAACTGTTTCTATTTTAAAACTGGTTTATCTGCCTACTTGTGTTTGGGTTGTGGACCATTCTTTCATACATTGGACGTTACTGTGTGCATTCTCTTCTATATTGGGATGTAATTTGGACTTTGCTGCAACTATAGTGTCAATTTGCCAGTTGGAGTGTTGCAACCTGTGTTGGCTGGCATTTCTGGTTTTACTGCAAGATGCCCTGGCGTGACAGGGTAGCCTACACATCATCATACAAAATTGGGTGGTCTACCATTGTGCCAGGCATCACCAGTGCAGTTTTCCTGTCCTGGTGGTGCTTACCAGGCACATACCGCTGCTCTAGACTTCGTGAGACCTTAGGCGAAACTCAAACATGAGGCCCCCACTAACACCCAACGTGTAAATAAATAGGGGTTGCATTGTCTGTATAAGGTGTTGTAGTTATATTGAAGGACGGACATGCAGCACTTGATAAATAGAGTTTGTCTCTGTATCTATTGTTCAGAGGCTTGCAGTGTCGCGGCTCCCTGTGCCGCTGCGTTGTGAGCTCTCTGACTGCAGTTATGACATATTTTGCAAACTAAATGAATCTGTTTTAAACAAATTTGATTGGCAATTATGGTAATAGTTAATACACAATTGTGGTGTATGGTTATATAGCTTGGCAGTCGTGTATACATAAGTGCAGGTGTGTATTTCTGAGTGTGTCTGACATTGTCTACCTTTGTATGTGCTTGAAGATGATAGGTGGGGGTGTTAGAGGGTAGGTGGGGGGGCTGTGAGAGAGAATGGGGGCTGTGAGAGGGTGGGGGTTAGAGGGTAGGGGATTGAAGAGGATAGGTGGGGGGCTGTGAGAGGGTGGGGGTTGTAAGAGGATATGTGAGGGTTTGTAAGATGATATGTGGGGGGCTGTGAGAGGGTAGGGGGTTGTAAGAGGGGGGATGGGGGTGTAATGTAGGTTGGCTGCGAGAGGATAGGGGGCTGTGAAAGGGTGGTGGGTTGTGAGAGGGTGGTGGTTTGAGAGGTTAGGGGGGATGTAAGAGGATAGGTGAGGGCTATGAGAGGGTGGGGGTTCTGAGAGGGTAGAAGGGTTGTAACAGGCCAGGTGGGGGGATGTGAGAGGGTAGAGAGGTTGTAAGAGGATAGGTGGGGAGCTGTGAGAGGGTAGGGGGGCTGGGACAGGGAGTGGAGGTGCTTATAAATACCTTTTTTTAATATCAATTCCCTGATGGTCCTGTGGATTCCCCCGGTGGTCCAGTGGTCCGGCTCTCCAGTCTGCAGCTTCGCCAGGTGTGAGCTGCAGATCACATGGTAAGTCTCGCAATCTTCAGTCAAAACGTTGCTGTGGTAACCCGTGGCAACGCTCTTATTGGCTGAGATTGCGAAACACCTCAGTCTGCAGCTCACACTTGGCGGAGCTGCTGACAGGAGGCAGTGTTGCCGCTCTCCCCCAGGGCAGACTGTACGGTGGGGCCTCGCACTTTGTGGCATAAAGGGCAAGTCGCTGGGCCCCCTCCTGTGTCGGGTCCTTGGTCATAGATCGTTGACCCGGCAGGTCAGTCTGCCCTAAGGCAATTTAAGGCGGTTGTGAAGTCCCTGTCAGTGGGAGGCCTTAGGGAAACAAAAACGATTCAGATGAACCAAGAGGAAAGGCACTTATTAGTGTGCTACAATGCAGATGCAAAAATAGCTACAATATTGCTTTGCTTAGCATAAACACAATATTAGGCATTTTTGCAACTCTGAGTTGTCAAAATATTATTACTATATCTGTTTCTACATTACCTAAAAAAATAAATTAAGCAATCTTGTATTAATAAAAAAGAGGGGGAGCAGCAGAAATTATTTTTAATTCTAAATAGGGTGTTTAAAAATAAAAAAAAAATGAAATGAAAAAGTAAATGGGAAACTCACTCATCCATCCACCCTGCAAAGAACAAAGCCTTACCACACATCCAGTCTGTATTATGAGTCCCAAGTGTGGCAAAAACAGTGCCAATTACATCTGCAGATGTAGCAAGCATAATCACACCGCAAGACTCAGACAGCCAGGATGAAACCACTACAATGAGCGGCATTTGAGAACATTACAACCAACATCACCACTACATTCCTGAAAACTTAGAAATTCAGTAAAAAGATTTTGATTTTAAATCAATTTCTGTCTGAGAGGCTAACAGGGGAAGTCACTCAGCAAGACTCAGCTAAGCAGGATGAAGCCACTAAAATGAAAGGCATTACGCATTTAAAAAAACAACTGGTAGCAGCATCAGGAGTAATTTAAAGATAATTTTTAAAAAAGTGAAAAGGGTGGAACAGGTGAATGGTCAACAATTGCTCACTACCTTTTTCCTTTCAGTTTGTGAAAAATTCCCGTTTAAAAAAAAAATGTAAAAAAAGGGAGCAGTAGTAATGGAATTTTTAAAAAGTAATTTTTTAAAAAAATGAAAGGGTGGAAGTCATCAACTCCCCATTCACATTTCCTTTCATCTTTTAACAAAATGAATTACTTCTGCTGCTGCTCCCCCTTTATTCTTTTATTAGAATGATTTTGGTCCAAAAATACCAAAATCACCAACCCATCTTGAGAAGGACACTAGGGGAGTATGAGTATGTATAGGAATGTCTCTGGGTCCAGAGACATTTAACTCCTTGTGGTTACAGTTATTTATGGAATTTAGAACCAGAGTCTGAAAATAAAGAGGCAGAATTTTAACCAGCCTTGAGTTGGTTCTGTGAGACATATAACATATGGCATTCTCCTACATGAAGTCTGGAACTCAAGAGCCCTTTCCACGCTTCTCCTGTAATGCCTTCTAATGCAATCAGTCCTTTGTGCGTGTCTGTGTGTTTGTGACCCATGCTAATTTGAGTCATTTTGTATGTGTTTCAATATAATTTGCTGAGTAGGAAATATCCACTGCTAATTAATTCATTCGTACACAGCTTTTACAGTCTCTGAAGTTTTCCACAAGAGGGTGAACGACTAATTTTGTGTTTTAATGAGGACCATCTGTGTTGGGAAAGCAATATAAGATAATTAAATAATAAAAAGGGCACTGTTATGATATGATATGATATTTTCAGAATCAAAACAACACAAATACTATCCCAAATAACATGGCATGATCCTGCTTATTTCCCAGTAATCCTCCCAGTATATACCACACTTCTCTGCGTCTTTTTTTTTCCCACCTAATTTCCATTAGTCACCACTGACTGTCTTGTTGCTAAGTGATATGTTTGTAAATCCACACTTGGCACAATGTGATGATGCAGTGGTCCAGATTAGCTTCTGGGCTAAATTTGGGTTTAAGAAAATGAAAAAAAAAAGCATTTGCCTTGACTGTAGAGTTATCTGCATGACCTGAAAGGAAAGCCAAGGAAATGCATTTAGTGGCATTGCTCTTGTTCACCACTAAGGGAGAAGCTGGCATGGGAGCAAAACACGACTCGGACCAGCATGCTCTCTGCTGAAATTAGCATAGAAGTGGCCAAGATTGGTTCTTTTCCTGCTTAATCAAAGCAAGCTGCTTTGTTGGAAGATGTCAAAGCAGAAGTAATAATCTGAAAGCAATAACATGATATCTGTTTTTGAAAACTGTTTTAAGAAACTGCTCCAGTGGTACATCACTTCTTATATTTGACACTACAGGAGGCCTGCTAGAAAAACGACATTAAATGAAAGTGCAAAATTAAATGAAGTGCAATAGTCCCTGAGACCATGAATACTAGGAATTGGTGGGCAATTTAATTAATAGTCAATTTGGGGTAGGGATTTGCTCTCTATTTGGCAATGTTTTACTTTAACATGTAAACATTAGTGACATGTATCACGGCATGACAGAAACACTCTGGAGCAAAGTGCTAAATACAGTTGCAAGAAAAAGTATGTGAACCCTTTGGAATGATATGGATTTCTGCACAAATTAGTCATAAAATGTGATCTGATCATCATCTAAGTCACAACAATAGACAATCACAGTCTGCTTAAACTAATAACACACAAAGAATGAAATGTTGCCATGTTTTTATTGAACACACCATGTAAACATTCACAGTGCAGGTGGAAAAAGTATGTGAACCCCTAGACTAATGACATCTCCAAGAGCTAATTGGAGTGAGATGTCAGCCAACTGGAGTCCAATCAATGAGATGAGATTGGAGGTGTTGGTTACAGCTGCCCTGCCCTATAAAAAACACACACCAGTTCTGGGTTTGCTTTTCACAAGAAGCATTGCCTGATGTGAATGATGCCTCGCACAAAAGAGCTCTCAGAAGACCTACGATTAAGAATTGTTGACTTGCATAAAGCTGGAAAGGGTTATAAAAGTATCTCCAAAAGCCTTGATGTTCATCAGTTCACTGTAAGACAAATTGTCTATAAATGGAGAAAGTTCAGCACTGCTGCTACTCTCCCTAGGAGTGGCCGTCCTGTAAAGATGACTGTAAGGGCACAGCGCAGACTGCTCAATGAGGTGAAGAAGAATCCTAGAGTGTCAGCTAAAGACTTACAAAAGTCACTGGCAAATGCTAACATCCCTGTTAGCGAATCTACAATATGTAAAACACTAAACAAGAATGGATTTCATGGGAGGATACCACAGAGGAAGCCACTGCTGTCCAAACAAAACATTGCTGCACGTTTACAGTTTGCACAAGAGCACCTGGATGTTCCACAGCAGTACTGGCAAAATATTCTGTGGACAGATAAAACCAAAGTTGAGTTGTTTGGAAGAAACACACAACACTATGTGTGGCGAAAAAAAGACACAGCACACGAACATCAAAACCTTATCCCAACTGTGAAGTATGGTGGTGGGGGCATCATGGTTTGGGGCTGCTTTGCTGTGTCAGGGCCTGGACGGATTGCTATCATCGAAGGAAAAATGAATTCCCAAGTTTATCAAGACATTTTGCAGGATAACTTAAGGCCATCTGTCTACCAGCTGAAGCTCAACAGAAGATGGGTGTTGCAACAGGACAATGACCCAAAGCATAGAAGTAAATCAACAACAGAATGGCTCAAACAGAAGAAAATACGCCTTCTTAAGTGGCCCAGTCAGAGTCCTGACCTCAACCCGATTGAGATGCTGTGGCATGACCTCAAGAAAGCGATTCACACCAGACATCCCAAGAATATTGCTGAACTGAAACAGTTCTGTAAAGAGGAATGGTCAAGAATTACTCCTGACCGTTGTGCACGTCTGATCTGCAACTACAGGAAACGTTTGGTTGAAGTTATTGCTGCCAAAGGAGGTTCAACCAGTTATTAAATCCAAGGGTTCACATACTTTTTCCACCTGCACTGTGAATGTTTACATGGTGTGTTCAATAAAAACATGGCGACATTTCATTCTTTGTGTGTTATTAGCTTAAGTAGACTGTGATTGTCTATTGTTTTGACTTAGATGATGATCAGATCACATTTTATGACCAATTTGTGCAGAAATCCATATCATTCCAAAGGGTTCACATACTTTTTTTGCAACTGTATGTAAATACTACCATGAAAGGACTCAACTTTGGTTCCCAAGTCCTGTTTTCTTCTGCTCCTGTTCAGTCACAAATATGTATTTTTTCCTTAACTTACCCACTTTATGCCACTTTAATTTTCTATGTTTTTTGGGGTTATTGTTATGTTTCTCTTTCCACGTACATTATTTCCCTGATTTGAAAGCATTTGTTCATTTTAACTTCAAAAAGACTTCAACACTGTCAGCATTATGAGCCAAGACCTGTCAGTGTTGTATGAAACTGAAGGACCAGTGAGTTCCTGGACTATCATGACTGATAAACATAGGGCTTTAGGGCATACAACTGGTAGCTTGATGCTGCATTTGTGATGGCTATGCTAGACAAAACTGTTTCATTTTAATGTAAGATTATAGTTAACCCCTTGCTAGCAGCAACTGGATCAGGAACCAAAATTGGGTATCTGTGCTATTTCAATGGGTCACTTTGAATGAAACAGACGCATTATATTCATCAGGATCCAGGCAACAGGCCACAATAGATTGTTCACTGTTGAGACACTGTGCGATATAGGTGATTTGTAGAATTTATTTTCATGTATTATATTACCATTGAAAAACAGATCATTGAACTAATCCTAGAACTAAATAATTGGTTTCTAAGCTAATGTCCTGCAAAACGAATTGTCTGTGTCAGAAAAAGGGTAAAAAAAAAAACACATCTATAAAAGGTAGTTGGATATGTAGGGACAGGATGACTGAGAAGGGCAGACAGTAACAATACAGGGCAAGCAAGTGGACATGCAGCTGCTAAAATTATATAGGGGTTCTGAGACTAATCATAAATACATTATTGTGGATAAATTCACAAATAGGGATTTAATGGGACTCTACGTGGCAACGGGGGCTTTTTCAGAATTAAAAGCACAAGTCAGGGTTGAAAATTGCACAAGGAGCAGAAAAAGGCAAGGATGAAATATATTGAATTAGAGTCATATTAGGATTGGGGAGGACTGAGGAAGAACATGAGAGATTCAAACTGGAATCGGCAAGGGAGGAAAAAAACAAAACAAGGTATTCTAAAACAGATTGGGAAAAATACAGATATATGTGAAAAAGAATGAGGAGCAATAGATAAAAAGTAATACAGGCAAGTAAATACAAAAATAAAAAGGATGATGTGGCGGAACCAACCTCGCCACTATGTACTGGAGAAGCCTGGTTGCTTGCCTGCTCCCTTTAGACTATGGCCCTGCAGTTCAGACCTGTTATTTTCCCTGCTGAAAGGTTTATTCATGCCTTTCTGCCAGGGTGTTCGGTAGATTCCATCTACCGAACAAACTACCGAACGAAGTACCACCTGGGAACTGGAGTGTGCCGTCAATTGACCTCCCAGAAGCTGCGGTTAACTGAAGCTTAATTGATGAACGCTGGGTGGCCTTTGTTCAGTTGCCGAACACGTGGCAGCGGCCATTTTACCTCCCGAATGGCCAGCGGTGTTCAGCGCACAAACTATGGAACTGAAAATGGACACTTATTGGCGCGAACACCGCTGAGCCGCCAGCCTCCTTACCTTCTCATTCGGTAGCAGAACTGAATGACTGTTCATTCGGTAATTTAACCGGGTGAACAGCATCACCCCAGATAGCTAAGCCATGGAGCCTGTTCGTGTAACGAAAGACTATGTGTAAGACTTTTGGCTCCATGGCGATTGAAATATATGTATGTGATCTGAGTGCCATTCGGTAGTAATGTGCACTCAGATCTAAGCTATCTGGGGATATGTAGAATGTCTATGTTTTATGTAGTAAATGTAACTGTATGTAATTTTATGTCTTTTACTGGCTTTTTACTTCCATGTGGTTAATGGAGTTTTTGGCCTCTGTCCTTGGAGATAATTGGATTACTTCCCAATTATCTCCAGGACAGAGAGGAGGAATTGTGATGCATTGTGGGATGGTTGAAATGTGTAAGTCTGTGATTGGTTCTTGTACCCTTTGTGTCCCAGTCTCCCATTTGGTCCCCTAGGGGAGTGTCCACCAGGTGGGAGACCTGCATAAAAGCCGGGCAGTTAGCCCCAGTAAAACAGATTCTGCTTAACCCTCAAACGAAGTGGCGTCTCGTTATTGGGGGAATATGCCCACTGCCAGGAGTGTAAACCTTTCGTATGGTTTTTCCTGTTCAGCTGTTTCCAGTATTCGTGAGTTTCCTGTTCGGGAGTTGGAGAATTCGTGTAGTTTGCAGTTCGGGTGATTGGTGATTGCAGTAGCTGTCTGTGCATCTGAAAGGGGAATATCGCCTTTTTAACCTCTTGTGGGCAAAACGGTCCGTTACAGATGACTTAAATGGAAACTCTATACCTGAACTTAAGAACCAAATTAAAGATAATGCACATCTCATTGGCCGGATTTAACACTCTGTTTACTGTAATTACAGGAACAGTAAGACAACCAATGAAAGCTTAATTTGTCATCGCTGCATTTCTATTCATTACCTACAGTAATATTCACGAAACACCAAATTCTAAATAATCCATTGAAAATTCCACATTGCAACCGCAATGGCAATTCTCATATTTACTAAAGAAAAATATGGTCAGAATTCAGGCGGCCTTGGCGAATCTTTAGCAATTACCCAGATGCATTCGGGCTTCAGATTAAAATTGGTGCTTTCGCAGCGGAACTCTATACAAGCTCTATACGAATTCTTATACAGATAATATTCCGAGTATTCACAAAGCACTGCTTTTAATAAAACTGAATTGAGAACTGAATGTATCCAATTATTTGCAAATTAATGTTCACTTGCTTTTTTGCAAGTGAGTTGATAATTTTAAGCAGTATCTTCCTGCTGATAGCACTAGCAAATAGTGGGCAAATAGTTAAAAACCCTTGGTAAAGCAAGGTTTTATTATGTGGCGGTTTTAATGTGGCCAGCCGCCACATTAAAAAAGTAAAAATTAATACATAAAAAGCCTGTGAGGTCATTGATGATTGGGGCATGGGGAGATATCACAACTCATTTATACTAATAGGGAGTTGATATTGATCACTATAGGCTTTTGTTATGATTATTTTTTTTTGACCAGCCACCACTTGATTAACCCTCTTGCCGTTGAAATGATCACATGGACAACATTCCGTTTGTCAGAACCAACATTTTTTTGGGGCGAATCAATTCGGAATTGTTTTGCCATGCACAAGTGACTAAACTTCTGGAATAAAAGGGAATCATGACATGTCATGTGTCCTTAAGGGGTTAAAGGGTTAGTATGAAAATAATTCTAGGTTTGGTTATGGGAATTTAAGCGAACATAATTCATTTATTTTAGTTGAAGATTTTTGTCTAACTGTTTTGGTCTTATTTATCAACGTGGAAAACCCACATATATTAAAATGTTTTTCATAAAAATAAATAATACGTTTTTTGGTTATGAAAAGAGAGCCCAATAGAGGGGGGGGGGCGTGTCCTGGAGCTTGGAGGGAGTGGACGCATGGTGGCTTTTACAGGGTCACCCTCCCAAGTACGCAGTTGCATGTTGGAATGTCTATGTAGATAAGCCGCTCTGCAGATCAGCAGGCCTCGCATTACCGCATTGTGCGCTTGCCACACTGTGAGGTGTGGCTTGTCTTGTATTGTATTTTCATTGCAATAGAGTTTCATGACTATTGCCAGCTCCTGAGTAAAGTCAGTGTTCAATAGTAATGATTTGTTAAGTCTTCATGGGCACTTATGTTTAGTTTTGAAAAGTTCTAGAAGTGTCATGGTAATCGGTGCATGGTCAGACCAAGCAAACCCCCTTGTTCGCACTGCTGCAGTTGGTCTGACCTGAAATTAAAAAGCTATTGATCCCAGTGTACCAGTTGTGTTCTGGGGAATAGGTGTACCATCTCTCACCTGTATGTTTGATCACCCACACATAGAATAGATGGTGCTTGTGCAAGAGCTTTGCTATGGCAGTGCTCTGTCTTTTTAATAGTCTAAAATTAGATCTAGTATTGGGTAGCGGGTTGTCTTTGGTGGAGTCAAATACGTGGTTGAAGTTGCCACTTATAACAGTGCTGCCTTGTTGGATTGCGGAGATTTTCCCGAGAATTTTGTGGAGAAAGTTACGTTGTTGGGTATTAGGAGCATGTATGTTTGCAATAGTATACATGATGTTGCTACATTCTCGAATCACTATGACATATCTCCCATCTGGGTCTAGCAGTTGTGTGTGAAGTTGAAATGCTACACTCTTGCTTATTAAGATAGAGGCCCATTTGATCTTTGTGGGAGAGGTGGCATGGAACTGAAGGGGGTAGTCTCTCTGTAAAACTTTGTGGTGCTAGTTTGTTTTGAAATATGTCTCTTGGAGGCATGCTATATCTGCGTGTTGTGCTTGTAGTTCCCTGGTAAGAAGGTGTCTCTTGGTGGGGACGTTAAGTCCTCTAACATTTAGGGTGTATATTTGCATGGTAGTTTAGTTACCTGTAGTTTAAGCAAACAACCTCTTATCAGAAACCTAAATTGGGGTGCTGCAATTCCGCGCTCAGTCGAGCATTGCAGGTCACCCAAGCTGTCACTGTGGGGTGCAGTAATGGGGAGGGCAGAGGCCCTGCTCTTCGCTGGCCATCTGTCAGGTCTCCCATACCAGCCTAATGAACCTTCGGGGAGAGGAAAGCTCTCACCCAATCTGGCATCCGTAAGAAATGCAAAAAATAGTAAAAACAAAAACTGAAACAATAACACTGTATACATCAACATAGATAAGTCAAAAACATGTTGTGGAATGAGAAATGCATAGAAGCAATTTCTGCACCAATGGTGTGGTAGGGGTGGAGGCTAAAAGTCTCCAGTGTGTTGTACCTGAGGGCATTGGAGGTCAGCCTATATGTGTCATGGTCATCCTTGAAGAGTTCGGGGTACTATGTAGTGGTTAGAACCTTTTTTTTTCTCCCCTTTCCCCCAGTAAAATAAAACTAGGAGTAAAGATAGTTGCCTATATACGATGGAAAACAGAAAGGGTTAGTTGCAGGGTTTTACTTTTGGTGTCGATGTCGCTGCCCCTTTGCTATGTCTCCCTCTATATTTTGTCTCTTCATTGGGTATGGTGAGCAACACCCAGAGGTGAAACCCATGGGACCGGAGTGTGGTGGGATTAACTAAGCAGATTTTTCCTCTAAGCAGTTTAACCCATTGTTTCCAGAGCTCATATATATATATAGGGTCAGAGCCGAGTGGGTTAAGGAGTGTTGGGCCCCACTCCGGTCTGTCACCTTGATTTCAACCCAAAACCAAGGTCTCCCTGTAATAAAGAAAGAAAAAACAAGAGAACACAATAATGTAGTATATAAAACTAGGAATTATATAACTAAAAAAATATGCACTCACACCTTTTAGGAGCTTCAATACAGCTCCAACTTTTGTGCATGGGTGGTAAATCCCTGCCTAAGGATCAAGTGCAAGTTAAATTCTTTGTATGCTTGTGGCAGTGGGACGTATCCTCATTAAAAAATAAATAAAAATTTTATATGGTGTAGTATGTAGAGCTATGGAGCAAGGGTAAATGTAGATATAAAATGTGCACTCAGATGTGATGGAGCCGAAGATATGGCTCCAAGAAAAGCGTTAAGTGGTATGATCCCCACTCAAGGATACAGGTATAGATGGTAGTTATCGGTTGATATATATATGGAAAAACAAATAAAATCACAATAGTGTGCATCGTGTTATAAGATGAGAAACACAAAAAAAGGTAAAAGACCTACTCACATGCTTATCCAATGCGCTTAGGTGGTATTATCCCCACCAAGGATATAGCTCAGAAAACCAGCAGCAGCAGAAAATGGCCCAATAAAAAAAGTACTTTAACAATAAAAAATATTAAAAGTAGTGACAAAATAAAATAGATGTATAAAACAATATATAAAATACACTTAACGCGTTTCACCTAAAACATAGGCTTTCTCAAAAGTGTTTACAGAGTAGCTGGGACCATAGCTGCTTAAATAGGATAGTAACATTCAAAACTAATGGTTATGTGATGTCATAGTCACATGACCAACATCGGTGATGACATTTTGTATTTTATATTTTATATTAGTAATGTTTGATTAAAATTTTATTATATTATTATAAGAAGCATCTGTATGTTTACATGCCGAACACATTTTAGATTTAAAAAAACCTTGTATGTTTAGAAATGTAGTATATTGTTTGGTAGATTTTGTGGGGATATTTATGGGATAATAATAGTAAACAGTTGAGAATTGCCCACTAATTCAATTCTCAGATCCCAAAGAACGTTTATCGTAAGTGAAAGTATTTCATATAATTAATATCACAATGTATAAAAATAGATTTTATTTATGATAACCAATAATTAACAAATAATATTATGTAACATGCATGACAATAATCAATGAATATCCAGTATGAAATGGTATGCAATACAAAGGAATGGGTATTACGTTACAATGGCTAAATAGCATTTCCTGTCAAGAATTATTTATGACTATCTTTCACAGACTGAAAGTTAAACTTTTCACACAGAAGAACAGAATTCCTCAGAAGGCAGCATAAGGTCGTAAAGTTTAGCAGACAGTTAGAATAACCCTTTCAATGCTGGCTAGATCTCCTAGGTAGTTAAGATCTATTCTTATGTAATTTTTAAATAAAATAACATTTAAACCAGTTTAAATTCATTTTCTTAAAATCATCCAATAAGAGAATTTACCACATTATATAAGCAGATTTTTAATTTGTCTAAAAGATATCTATCTTAATTTAGAGCAAATCAATACACCTGGATAAAAACAGCGGTATGCTAACACGTGATAATATCACATCAATATATAATTATTCTTAATTCCACCTGCAGAATGGAATGTTTATAACTATATATTCTTAGTTAACTAAGATTTCTTAATATGGAAATCTGACCGTGCTTTATCCAGTCATATATAATGCTATTAATACATTTTAATTAATTTAATTTAATTAAATGAAACCAGTATAATTACCAGTTGAGTAGATATTTCATCCGATTGGTAGTCTCAGGAATTTATTTGGATGTGTCTCTGCATGGAGGTTGGAGTCCCCAAACTTCCAATTCCTCTCTTTTCTCTCCTTTGCATATCTTGCATCTGCCTCCTTCGTCTTTCTCTATCTTCCCTTTGTCTTAACTTTTAAAGGGCCAGACTCTCTGTACGTCATCAGTTGATAACCCAATAGAAGCACTAGAGGTGTGGTTATCTTCCAGATCGCAAATTAGTTATTTGGTCTGTAGAGGGCAGTCTTGTCCCACTAAACATACCTATCCAGGAAAGAGTTAACTTTTCCTGGTGACTATTTTGACGTCATTTTGGCCTATCTAGATAGTGGCTATAACTTACGTATCCTTCAAAGATCAAAGGGTTTCTTACATTTTGTCCAGACTATGTGTCTGCAATTCCTGCCATAATTTCTGATATGACAGATCATGAACTAAGTTTACCCTTTTCCATACAATGGTACCTTATATATATAGACAGTTAAATATTAAATTATTTAATCTTCTCTGTCACAATTGTCTGGGTTTAGATTTGATTATATTCTTCTTAGCATTAGACAGTCTGTCCAACCCCCTTCCTTATCACTTGGCTTGTATATACTATGCATTCCTCAGCTCTGGGAAAGTGGTTAGCTTACAGATAGAAATATAGTGTCTTTCTGTTAACTTAAAATAACAAAATGGAGTCTGGTCTGTTCAGAGTGACTCAGAATATACACTTTTAGTTTCTATCATAGCACAAAATGTCTGCCGATATAAATACTCTGACATAACCCCCCTTTAGTGCATTTCATAGCCAAAATTAATTTAGCTTATGAATAAGCACTATAGAAGTTACTAGACATATTGTGCAATCACATCATTTCTAACATAGGCCCGTGCGTGGAATGAACATTTTTGTATATATTTGTACCTGTAAAAGTTTTGAACTTTACACTTAGTACAATCAACCATAATATCATTATTATCATAGCACACCCAATAACAATCTTAACATGGATGAACCAGTCAACACGAGCAATAAGGTCAGTATCTAGCTCAGAGTATTTAAATGTATCCACAGAAATGTTATCTTTTCTGATTGACATTTGGATAGTGTGGTTGGGCTTGTGGTCCAGCAAGAATTTTAGATTAGGATCTAGAGGGATATCTAGATTCTGGAAGGGATCCACCATCTCAATAGCACTTTCGATGACGTCAGTGTACACTGGGTATAGCGTAACGTCACCGATGGTGATACGAGAGTCGTGGGGTACCTTGATCAGTGAGACAGGTGCTGGTAAGGCAATTACTTTATTAGTCACCTGGTCCCTGCGAAAAACACTTATGTTTTTAAGACACGTGCTTACCAACCATTTATCTTTTACTAAGATAGCATGTACTAACGCATTACTGTCGGTTTTTGACATAGTTACTTGACATGTTTCAGAGCCATGTTTAAGGTACTCGATCCCACACAAAGCATTGGTAGAATCGTACACAAAAGGTTTTCCATCACATTGGAAATTATTGTCTTTGAATTTCTCACAGTCATTCAAAATGGGTATAGAATACCAATCTGGTACCCATGGTTGAAAAGCCAAAACATCTGGGGTTTGGACTTTTACGTGGATATTTTCCTTCCATGTACCGACATTGTAGATTGTTTTCATTTGAAAAATGTTTTTGGGAGTTACATATGGTATGGCCAATAAAAAGCAAATCTCCATACGTTCCGGATCAATTAAGAGAGGTATAGCGCTCCCCATCTCAAAGGCCAGATTTAATTGCATAGGCTCAATTGTCTCTCCATCCACATTGGCAAGCATCGCATGAACAATATCCTTGGATACAAAATACAGAGGTATGCGTCCCCCTGCCAATTCGATCATTCCAGTTTGCACTTCGTCAAGAAAAGCAAGTGTGTGGAACAATATTGGGTCATGCAGAAATAAAAGTTCACGCTTGAATAAGTCATGACTTTGGTGCAACTCAGTGGATTTGGCAATTAACTCTGAATGCAAATTTGTTGTAACAACTGTGTCTTCCACAATAGTTAACACGTCTTGGAGAAGTGTTCTTTGCTGTTGTATCACCTGATGAATATCGTTAATGTGTTGCTTTAGCGCATAGATTTCCATATCCAGCTTTTGGACAGTAATAGAGTTGGCTGCAGACATTCCAGTTGCGACAACTGCACCGACAGTGGCACAAACTAATGCAACAATTATAGCGGTGAGGAACCTTTTGGGTCGGTTGCTCATCGGAATAGAACTGGATACAAATGGTTTCCGGGCTTGCTCCAAGATGTTTCGCACACGGTCCTGTGCTCTTTGGAGGTGCATCTGGTACCAAGTCTGTAACTCAGGAAGCTGCATCGATGAAATGTTGTATGCCTTCTCGATGGAAATCTTGGGGTCCAAGCTGACGAACACACGTCGGGTCAGGATCCTCTTCTCTGTTAAGATGAACCCTGGTGTCTCTTGAATCAGGATGCCGGAGGATGGTCCCATCTCTGCGATCGGGTCGGTCCGTAGCTCTTGGCACAGGAGCAGTACGATCCAGAAACACGCCACATCCTTCTTGGACATCTTTCGACAGTCACGGATCAGGAACTCGTTTCAGACTTATCTACTAATGATTCAAGGTTTGTTAAGCATACAAACTTATAACAGTGTGACATCACTTGGCCTAGGACAACACATTATTACGATTCATCAACATATGTATTCTGTCTAATTCTATTTTTATAACTTCATCCCTCACTACATTTATTACTGACTCTTCAGCAATTTGCCTATAGCAGTTAAACAAGCTAGTAACCTGCTTATAAAATGTAGTTATTGGATGGCAAGGAAATGGTTAATGACATGAACGTACATGAGATCATGGCACATCACAACATTTCACATCATACTATACCACGTGAATCAAGCATTCATCCAGGTTAGTCGTTCACCCTTCTGCATCCGAATCCACACCTATAATCCTTAATTGAGATTTAGGATGACAAGCACGCAACTGGTTAATGTGAACCCACTTTTCAATAAAATCACCATCCTTAGGAATTTTTATCTTGTACGCTACTGGGGAAATTTTGTCAATGATGACATATGGCCCTTTCCAAGAAGGTAAAAATTTATTTTCCTTTACTTGATTTCGCGCAAAGTTATACAGATAGACTTGATCTGTTATCTCATATTCCTTTTTCGTGGTTTTTAGATCGTAATAGGTCTTAACCCCTGTCGCTGCTTTTTCTAGATTCTTTTGGGCAAAAGCAAACGCATGCTGTAAATGCTTGCGCAAATCTTCGATATACTGATGCGTAGTGGCAGCATTGATCAAGTTATGATCCGAAGTACGATATAGTAAATGCTGTGGTAAAACCATCTTTCTTCCTGTCATCAATTCAAAAGGTGACAATTTGGTAGCAGTGCTAGGTGTAGCTCTAATCGCCATTAAAACTAGGGGCAATTTAATGTCCCAGTCTTTACCAGACTCCTTAACATATTTCTTCAGAATATTAACGATAGACTGGTTATATCGCTCTACCCCCCCGCTAGACGCAGCGCGGTATGCAATATGTAGCTTTCGTTTAACACCTAGAATGTTCCACATCTTAGCCATTACTTCGCTGGTAAAATGACTACCTCTGTCTGACTCAATTCTTTGAGGCAGACCGAACCTGGAAAAGACATGGTTAATCAACAAAGTGGCGCACACGGTACTCGTGTTCTCTTTACAAGGCAAACATTCTATCCACTTTGTGTACATACATGTAACGGTTAACATGTATTTGTTACCTCTTGAAGATCTTGTTACAGGACCTATAAAGTCAATTTGAATATCAGACCAGGGTAATGACACCCCCCTCTTCTGAAGTGGTGCACGATGGGTTGGACCATGGGGTTGATATTGCGGACAAATCAAGCATCCCTGACAGTATGTCTTAACATCCCTTAACATGTGTGGCCAATATGCATAATCACGCAATATCTCATATGTGATCTTATCACCACGATGCCCAGATGTAGGTGCATCATGTGCGTGTTGGAGCATTAACCCTCTGTATACAGTTGGGACTACCCATTGTTGTATACCATGTTTAGAAGTTCTGACCAGTAACCCATCCATGATACTAAATTGGACTTTATATCTCATCAAGATTCGTAAATCTTCATTATTTTTGCAATCCTCATCTGTGATGGGATTGGCAGTAGGGTCTTCTATATGTCTATAGAATATGCCTATGACGGGATCATTCTTTTGACTAGTAATCAGGTCCTCACTAGGAGCTTCTTGACTCCATTGCACGACATTTAAGTCGGCATTATCTCTAGCCTGTCGTCTAGTTATGGCTTCAACATGAATTGAACCCATAAGATCATCAATGTTTAGGGTTTCACCATTGATGGCAGCTTGTTTTGCCAGTGAATCGGCTAAGTCATTACCATCCTTGTCAATACCTTCTATTTTAGAATGGCCTTTGGTTTTCTTCCAATATATGGTTAAACCATTTTCCTTAACCAGTTCATCGATTTTACAAAACAATTTTCCATGTTTAACAGGTTTGTTATTGCTTTTCAGCATTTGGTTACGTTTCCAGCTAGGCAGATATTCGACGAAACTGTTGCGAACATAGTTGGAATCAGTTATAATAACAAATTCTTTGATACCATATTCTATTGCCATTTGAATGGTCTTATATACTGCACAGAGTTCGGCTATCTGACTGCTTTTGGGACCAATATTGTATCCTATAGATACATTGGGATAATCACCTGTCCAGGCGATTCCGATACCTGCAACTAACTTCCGTTCAGCACCAACGACGTGGTGATATGAACAACCATCAATGTATACCCACGGTAGTGGTCGACAGTATTCCTCGTCATAAACTTTATAAGGAGATAGCAATTGCTCTTCTAGGAAGTCATCTCCGGTGTCATTATCATCCAGAGATGGAGCAGTACAGTCATGTAATTCTGCTAAACCTTGGGCAACTGGGCTTCTCTTATTATGTTTATAACGGACTTCTAACGGCCATCCCTGTAAGGATAGAGTCCATGCAGTAATCCGACTGTTAGAGAGATTACCGTCTCTAATTCTTTCACTCTGCAGATACTGTAGAGGTTGGTGAGCTGTTTCTACAATTATTTTCTCACCTTGGATATAGCTACGAAAATTTTGTAGTGCCCAGACAGTCGATAATAACGCCTTCTCACACGTGTTGAATTTAACTTCAACAGGTGACAAAGTCTTGCTAGCATATGCAATAACTTTGTTTAAACTGTCCTGCTTCTGATACAGAACAGCACTATGCTTAAATCGGTATATCCTGTCTCCAGATAGAAGGGTTTACCCCCCTCTGGGTATGCTAAACAGGGTGCCTGAGTGAGCTTCCTCCTCAGTTCACTTACCGCTTGGTCCTGAGGCTCCCCCCAGTTCCAGGTAGTTTCCTTTTTAAGCAGGTGTAAGAGTGGTTTAGTTATTTCTGCATAGTTATCTATAAACTTACGGGAGTAATTAGTCATACCAAGGAATGATCTTATTTCCCTGATGTTTGAAGGTGTTTTAGCCCTTAGTACAGCTTCAACCTTCTTCCTCTGGGGATTTAATCCTTCAGAAGTTACCTCATGTCCGAGGAAATTGACATGGGTGCGACACCATTGCGCCTTTTGTAAAGACAGTTTAATCCCTGCCTCTCTTAACTGAGTGAGAACATGTCTAATCTCTAAGATATGCTTATCAAAGGAAGTGCTTTTCAGCAAGACATCGTCGACATATGATAACGTTCCTCTCTCGAGTGCGTCAGGCATAGCTTTATGCATGAACACAGCGAATTCATGACCAGAGTTTATATAACCGAAAGGCATACGGGTCCAGGTATACTGCTGCTTTCCAAATGTGAAGGCCAATTTGTATTGGTCTTCATTATGGACTGGTACAGTCCAATATCCCTGCGCACAGTCAATGGCAGTGAATATTTTGGATCCCTGCATTTGTACCAAACATTGGTCTATGTATGGCGTTGGCCAACCAGACATATAGACGCGTTTATTTAGCTGTCGTAAGTCAGCGCATAAACGCCATTGTCCATTAGGTTTCAGAATCCCCAAGATCGGATTATTATACGAACTGTGCACTGGACGTATAATGCCCCTTTCCTTTAAATTCTGAATGATGTCTTGTAGACCATCATATGACGCTAATGGGAGTCTATATTGTTTGATAAATACAGGTGGTAAATTTGGATCAGTTTGTATTCTGGCTACGTGGAGGTTAGTTAACCCACAGTCGTAGGAATCTTTGGCAAAAATATCTTGGAATTCCAAAAGGATTTCCTTTAGCTGTTGCCGCTCAGCATCGTTGGAGCAACCGTCAGCTAAAGATATTTGCTCTTCTAGCCTTTCCTGAAATCCTGGAAAGATTTCAGGCTGGCCTATCTCATAAGCTTCTTCAAGCCTAGAAGTTAGGTCAGTTCGGTGTTGACTTACCTTTTCTCTTTGGTCGTGATACTCTTGTGATTCCTGCTCATTGAGCGGATGATCGAAGGTGATTGATGCTTCTTCGATTTTACACGAGCCTTCTTCAACGTTGAAGGGATACACAGATAGGATAGTGAATAATCCTTCTGGGGAGGAATGGAATATTTGATCGACAATTTCGTCCTCAGTTAAGTATTCTTCAGGGATGAGGCCTATAATTTGGTTTTGGAAACCAAATGTATAGTACTCAGCATCCAATGCTAGACCTAATAATGTTCCTTTTGGTAAAGTAACACTATTGGGTGTAACATTGTTGACCATGATATAGGTGGGATTCTTACCAATACTTACCATTGGTGTATGTGTTACCACCATCCCTAATTGTTGTATCCTGTTGGATAAACAGATTAGGGCATCAGAGTTTTCTAATCTCTGACCCTTCTTGACCTGTAGGGGTAAAAGAAAATTACTTGTCCCCTGTGGAATGGTTATGTCATCAGGAACTTGGATACTTACCGCATATGGGAGTATTTGTCCTGATTTCAGGGCGTTTTCCTCGTGTAGGTATCCACAAGGATTACCTTTTAACCTTGTCCACAAGTTGGAATTAATCAGGTCAAGGTGTATGGCAAAGCGATGTATGACATCATTGCCAACGTAAACCTGATAGCGAGGTTCGTCTATCACTAGGAATAAATGTTTAACTGTCTTATTTCCGATGGAAATAGATAGTAAACATTTTGCTATCACATTGTGACTCTCTGATTCGCCATCCAGATTCTGGATCCACCTGTCATGTGGGGAAGCGTACCTGATCATTTTAGGATTAGCGATCTGCTTTAACAGACTTCTGCTAATATAGCTGTTCTCACTCTGTAAGTCCAGCTTTGCATTCCTACTTCTTCCTAAGTCATTTATTTGCATAGGAAAGAATAAGTTGTTATTAACCCTTTCAATTCTGGCAAGGAATTGAGCATGACCTGCCAGATCTACAGATTCAACATAGTCCCTGTGGAGAGAAATGGTTAAAACATCACCTTCCAGAGAGACATTCTGGATCCTCTCTGGAGCAATTCTTATGGAATGCTCATCTACAGGCGCGATTGCATCATTCACCTGCAGGATAGTCACGTCAGGTGACTGACTATTTCTAAAATGTACCTCAATCGAGTCAGGTCTTTCTTCTATCACATGGCAGTTACGATCAGATTGTACATGTGATTTCTCATAGGTTATGGGAACCTTAGCTTGTGACCATACAATTCCATTCACACAGTCAATAATTGTGTTAAGTCTTCTGAGTATGTCTATACCCAGAATCAGTCGGTCATAGGGGAGATCTACCACTATCACCGGGTGTCTAAAGGTTTTGTTACCTATTTTAAACTTTAACCAGGTATTGCCAATAACATGAAGGGCATTTCCTCCTACACTCAACAGAGCATTGGGGAAATCTCTTAGCTTCGGCTTATCCGTTGCTAAGTCCATTACCTGCTGGAAGTAGGTATTGGATAAGATAGTGGCTTGTGAACCAGTATCTATTAACCCTTTAAAAGGCTGGGGTAGCGAATCCTGTATTTCTACAGACATGTAGTACCTTCCTTCATGTTCTTCTAATTCACATAAGAATTTAGAATGTGTCAACATATTACTCGTTTTCCATACATTACCGGTCACAGCAGTAGTTTCTACCTGTACTGAGGAATGCTCAGTCTTACCCACAGGCCCATCCTTTTTAGGAATATCTTGAACTGTCAAGCGGGAACTAGTGGTCGGCATCTCATCAGTTAACCCTTTCAGGTCTGGATCCTGGAAACTAGTGGCTGCTGGGGCTACTTTAGCCTTTGGCTGAAATGAAAAAACAGAGGAACACGTCGCGCCTCTTTCACCCGGAAGTGAAGTGACGGTATAGGCAATAGGTTTTCTAACACAACTATTGTTTGTTTGACTGTTAGTACCTGGAAAGGAAACAGGGTTAGGCATTACATCTACTGATAACCTAGCCTGTTTAGTCACAGTGGCTATTATTGCTGCGGCACCTGTTGTTGTTGCTGCGGTTGCACAGGTAGTTCTGCAATTGGGGCTATCCCTAAAAATAGATTTCTGGCAAAGACTTTGTTAATCTTTGTCATTTCCTCCATTAATTTGCCCATCTGGTCTGTCAATTGACCAACCTGACGACGCAAATTATTTCCCCCATTGCCGTTTTGTCTTTGCCCATTAGAATTTGGTTGGGATGGCTGAGACTGTTGGGAGTTACTGGAAGCAGATTGGTTATTTCTGTTTCCATATCTCCTATTTCCCTGAGGATTCCTTCTCCATTGGGAATTGCCTTGGTTTTTATTAACCCAGGGGCGTTTATTCCCATTGGCATTGGATTTTTCAGAGTTATTAGAGGAGTTTGCAGAATTGCTTCTGGCGTTTTCCTGTTTCTGAGGTTTTGGTGTTTTCAAAACCTCGGAATAGGTCCTCTTTTTCTGTTGGGTTTCTAAACCTAACTGAATTTTAGTCTCTGACACCATTTTATCACCAGGTTTCTTAACCTTTGGCTGATTTTCGTCATGTGCATGGTGTATAGTATACAATTTCATGCACTGACTGACTAGCCATTCTAATGGTAACTTACAATCGTAATCTCTTGCGAGATTCATTTGTATGTTTACCGGCATGGCATGAAAATACAGATCTTTGAAGTCTGTGCTTTCATACCTGGGTTTCCTTTGGGCCACGGAGTATGCATTTTTAAGAATTATTAAAAATTCTCTGGGGCTTTGATCTGGACGGCACTTTAAGTTATAAAGCGCCTTCTTTGCAGAGGCAATGGTTTTATACTTACCATATTCCATGATTATTTCATATTTCATCTTGGACCAGGACATTAACTGTATAGCTTGAAGACTTTCTAGATAAACACGGCACATTGAATCAAAGGTCCATGTAATGAACCATTTCTTATGAATGTCATCATACATGCCCAATGAATTCATTGCTCTATCATAATTTTCCAGATGTTCAGATATGTTTCCTGAACCTCTAGAAAATTGTGGGACAGTCTCTCTAAGGAATTTGATGACCTTTGGTGTTTCATAAACAGGCGTCGTTGATTTACGATCTCTGTTTCTGTGTTTGGGTAAACGTCTATGCGATCTGTCTGCTGAAGAGGAATTAGACCCATACAACAGTGCAGATGGCATATCAGTTACATGGCCTTCAGAGTGGATAGTGCAATCACTTTCACTCCCATCACTCTGAGCTTCTTGTTCACTGTCACAATTCTGATCAGCATCAGAATCCTGCCAGTGTACAGAACCATGTCTGTTTTCATTCCTATCATCTTGAATTGGACTCTCCCTCTCAAGTTTGGCCAAGACAGCTTTTTCAAACTGTTCTGCCCAAGATTGCCAAGGTGGCTTGGTAATGTCATGAGATGGGGAATCTTTTTCCATAGGTGATTTTTTAGAATTACTCACACCTTTACTTACAGACTGTTTTATGAAAACCTGGTTTGGTGTGGGAAAATCATAATAAGGAGGGGATTTACAGATAGTCTTTTCTTGCATTTTTGTGCAACTTTTTGGCACAGAATGATGACTACCAACCTCACTGTCTAATTTCTGACTCTCCTTTTCATACTCATCCAATTGCATTTTAAGCTGATTTATTTCCTGTGCATATTTATCCATCAAAGCTTTCATTTCTTTTTCATGATCAGCCTGACGAGTTTTATGCTCAGCAAGTAAATCTTGGTATTTCCCATTTTGAATGCCCAAATCGTCACTGTACGTGTCCAATTTGGCATTCAATGACTTGTTTTCATCACACACCTTAAGAAGTGCTGTCATAAAGAAAGGCCAAGAGTGTATTATGAACGCCATTTTCCTTTCTATGTTCTTTTGTTCAGCAATTTCTTTAAGATATATGAAGATGTGTTCATCAGTTAGAATGGTGTGTTTAGCTTCCCATTCTATGCTTTTCAACCAAACCTCATAGGTTGCATCATTTTTCATATGTTTATGAATATGAACTAGAGCATGTTTTCTTAGGTCTTCAATTATTTCAGTATTATCTGTTACAGATTTATCACTGCCACTGGCCATTTTTATTTTTATTTTATTGATTAATCTCAATACAAAACTCTTTTCTATATTAAGATTAAATTGCATGAATTACACCAATATTATTATATATGAAATACAATTTCAACTTAAACGATCTCAGCACCGTGCCTCCAATATGTGGGGATATTTATGGGATAATAATAGTAACAGTTGAGAATTGCCCACTATTTCAATTCTCAGATCCCAAAGAACGTTTATCGTGTTAAGTGGAATGTATTTCATATAATAATATCACAATGTATAAAAATAGATTTTATTTATGATAACCAATAATTAACAAATAATATTATGTAACATGCATGACAATAATCAATGAATATTCAGTATAAAATGGTATGCAATACAAAGAAATGGGTATTACGTTTCAATGGCTAAACGGCATTATCTGTCAAGACTTCTACGATTTATGATTAGCTTTCACAGACTGAAAGTTAAACTTTTCACAGAAGAACAGAATTCCTCAGAGTGCAGCGTAAGGTCGTAAAGTTTAGCAGACAGTTAGAATAACCCTTTCAATGCTGGCTAGATCTCCTAGGTATTTAAGATCTATTCTTATGTAATTTTTAAATAAAATAACATTTAAACCAGTTTAAATTCATTTTCTTAAACCATCCAATAAGAGAATTTACATATTATAAGCAGATTTTAATTTGTCTAAAAGATATCTATCTTAATTTAGAGCAAATCAATACACCTGGATAAAAACAGCGGTATGCTAACACGTGATAATATCACATCAATATATAATTATTCTTAATTCCACCTGCAGAATGGAATGTTTATAACTATATATTCTTAGTTAACTAAGATTTCTTAATATGGAAATCTGACCGTGCTTTATCCAGTCATATATAATGCTATTAATACATTTTAATTAATTTAATTTAATTAAATGAAACCAGTATAATTACCAGTTGAGTAGATATTTCATCCGATTGGTAATCTCAGGAATTTATTTGGATGTGTCTCTGCATGGAGGTTGGAGTCCCCAAACTTCCAATTCCTCTCTTTTCTCTCCTTTGCATATCTTGCATCTGCCTCCTTCGTATCTTTCTTGTATCTCTATCTTCCCTTTGTCTTAACTTTTAAAGGGCCAGACTCTCTGTACGTCATCAGTTGATAACCCAATAGAAGCACTAGAGGTGTGGTTATCTTCCAGATCGCAAATTAGTTATTTGGTCTGTAGAGGGCAGTCTTGTCCCACTAAACATACCTATCCAGGAAAGAGTTAACTTTTCCTGGTGGCTATTTTGACGTCATTTTGCGTTATCTTTATAGCGCCATAATTTAAAATTTCAAAGGATTTCTTAAATTTTGTCCAGACTTAGCGTCTGCAATTCCTGCCATAATTTCTGATATGACAGATCATGAACTAAGTTTACCCTTTTCCATACAATGGTACCTTATATATATAGACAGTTAAATATTAAATTATTTAATCTTCTCTGTCACAATTGTCTGGGTTTAGATTTGATTATATTCCATTAGCATTTTAGATAGTCTATCCAACCCCCTTCCTTATCACTTGTTTGTATATACTATGCATTCCTCAGATCTGGGAAAGTGGTTAGCTTACAGATAGAAATATAGTGTCTCTTTGTCTTTGTTAACTTGGAATAACAAAATGGAGTCTGGTCTGTTCAGAGTGACTCAGAATATACACTTTTAGTTTCTATCATAGCACAAAATGTCTGCCGATATAAATACTCTGACAGGCTTTACAC